>JAJKFI010000010.1:10077394-10103579 GCA_029204185.1 Lerista edwardsae
GTCTTTCAGGGGATCGATGCACGTGCATCCGATCCCCTGAAAGACCGGTCCTTTGAGACAAGCGAGAGCCCGGTTCTCCACGCTCCCGCTCGTCTTAAAGGGCCGGGGCAGCGCTGCCGACGGGTCTTTCAGGGGATCGGATGCACGTGCATTCGATCCCCTGAAAGACCCGGCGGCAGTGCTGCCCCCGGCCCTTTAAGACAAGCGGGAGCACGGAGAACCGTGCTCCTGCTTGTCTCAAAGAGCCGGCGAGGGTGCACGTGCCTTGTATAAGACGCACCTAGTTTTTAGCGCCCCAATTGTTTGAAAAAAGGTGCGTCTTATACTTGGGGAAATACGGTAGATAGGATTGGACTGCCCAATTCAGAATGCAGTGTAACCATTACAAAATAGCACCCCGTATCCACCTATCTTCATTTACATTTTTTTTAAAGCACCACAGAACTTTATCAAAATACAAAAAGAGAGCATGATAAAATATCTCCTAGTGGAAGATTACAATTAATTTGAGAATATCATAGTTACTTTTTTTTTCTTTTTTTTTTTGCTGCACTACGAAATGTCCTAACATTCTATTTTATTATAGCACTCAATTAAATTTGTGCTGTTTGAGCAGTGGAAAAGCTACAACAAAGAAAACCAAAACCTTCAAACAATGCTTTTCTGCATTGTAACTAGCTCTAAGGCAAGCCCTCTGTTCTTTCTGTGTTATGCTCAAATGAGCAATGGACAGGCTATCATTGCACTCTGACAGTATTTCCCCAGGCTGGTCTAACAATTAAAAATAAATCCTGCACCACCATGGCATCATTTACACAATATTAGTCACTGCAAATGCTTTAAAGTCTGCCTCATCTGTATACTATATTAAATTTCCTACAGACTGCAATTCTGGGCACAGTTACATTTGCTTTAAATTCCATGTACTCCATGTCAGTCTTGTAATTCCCTTAGTAGTTTCCTTCTATTTACTATACCAAGCAGGGTAATATTCAGGCAATGTAGAGAAGTTAGAGCAAACCCTGACATCTGTAGCAGAGCTCACAGTGTGCCGGGGTGGGGTGACATCACCACGCCTCTACATAAGAACATAAGAACAGCCCTGCTGGATCAGGCCAAAGGCCCATCTAGTCCAGCTTCCTGTATCGCACAGTGGCCCACTAGATACCTGCTTCCTGTTGCCACTCCCCTGCACCTTGGTTCCTTGGCTTTCTTTCTTTCCAGATATTTAAAAGTTTGGAATACGGTTGTGCCCCGGTATCCACTAATTTGGTATCCACGGTCAATTATCCACAGATGCCATGGATACTTGGATGCCTATTAAAAAGATAAGTGAACATTAAACAAATCTCTTTTGTTAACCATGTTGCAGCAAAACCACTGATGTTCCCTCATCTTTAAAAAGGTGTCCCCAATATCCACTGTTTCAGGTATCCACAGTGGGGAATGGAACAGAACCCCAGTAGATACTGGGGCATGCCTTTTCTGAAGGATTGCCATGGCACTCCCCAATTTCATAAATACTGAATGGCTATATTTTCTGTTTTGAGACTCCAGCGGGTTTTCATAGACTACTTTCTTCAAACAGCAGAAAGCATGTGCATGCATGCATGGGAAGCTGGCTTATACTGAGTCAACACACTGGACCATTCACCAAAACTGACTAGCAGTGTCTCGGATAGGAATATTTCCCAGTCCTGCTGGGAGATGCCATGGATTGAACCTGGCAAAGGAGATGCTCTACCACTGAGCTGTGTTGCCTCTCTCATACACTTCTAATGAAGTAAGAATCACCACCACGAAAAATCTTAAACCTATCTCATAGGGCTGCTACCTAGACAGACTATGAGCAAAACCACAAACAAAACAGAAGAGCTCATCCTCTAGCAACGACATCTACCAAAACATCTACCTAGACCAATGGTTCTCAAACTTTTTAGCACTGGGACCCACTTTTAAGAATGGCCATCTGTCCAGGACCTACCAGAAGTGAAGTCATGGCCAGAAGTGCTGTCGTGACACCATTGTGACACCAGAGTCTGCCGCTTACCTGAGAATGCAGCAATAATATTGGGTAATTTCTCTTCCATTTTCCAATAGCAAAGTGAATCAGAAAGGAAATGGAAAAGCCTATTTACAACCTTGACACAAGCAGAACTACACAGCCCTTCCCCTTTCCAGCATCCCAACTTACCATATGGCTGTTCTAAGTGCTTTGCGACCCACCTGAGATTGGCTCATGACCAACTGGTGGGTCCAGACCCACAGTTTAGAAACCACTGACCTAGACAAACTGCACTCCTTAGCATTCTCAGCCAAACAGTTTATCTGGGCAAGATCCGTATAATGTCAGTTGTTGTTGTTGTTGTTGAGTCGCTAAGTTACGTCCGACTCTTCAGGACCCCACAGCACGCCAGGCCTCCCTGTCCTCCACTAGCTTCTGGAGTTTGCCCAATTTCATGTTCATTGCTTCGGTGACACTATCTAACCATCTCATCCTCTGCCGCCCCCTTCTCCTTTTGCCTTCAATCTTTCCCAGCATAAGGGTCTTTTCTAAAGAGTCCTCTCTTCTCATGAGGTGGTCAAAGTACTTGAGCTTCAGCTTCAAAATGTCAGTAGAATACAATAAATTTACCATAATACAATAAATTTATCATACTAACTCATTCATGTGAACAGGAAGTATGGATAAAAACAAAATACCTTACCTGAATTAACTGTGAAAAAAAAACTAAAAACATGGGCTTACAATTTCCAAAAGAGAGTCCTCGCCATGTCACAGAAAGATGTTATAAACATAGTCATAGGGATGTTCTTTTCCCTCTCTCAAAACACCAGAACCAGGGGGCATCCGCTAAAACTGAGGGCTGGGAGAGTTAAAAAAGATAAAAGGAAGTACTTTTTTACCCAGCGGGTAGTTAATCTGTGGAACTCTTTGCCACAGGAGGTGGTGATGGCATCTGGTCTTGATGCCTTTAAGAGGGGATTGGACAGATTTCTGGAAGAAAAGTCCATTGTGGGCTATAGGCCATGATGGATTGTGCAACCTCCTTACATTAGTAGTAGGCTACTTCAGAGTACTGGGTGCAAGGGAGTGGCAACAGGATGCAAGCATCTTGTTGTCTCATGCCTCCCTGGGGCACCTGGTGGGCCGCTGTGAGATACAGGAAGCTGGACTAGATGGGCCTTTGGCCTGATCCAGCAGGGCTCTTCTTATGTTCTTATATTCTTATAGTCTCATGTTGAGTCTTCTTGGTCAAAACACAGTACATGGACTGTACTGTAAAGATGGTTACAGCATTATGAGAAGTGCGACAACATTATTAAGAATTCTAAGAGAATGACATGCCACGGTCACTTATGCCCTTAGCAATGGTTTGGACCATGCCTCAGTGCTAATACATTGGTTTGGACCATGAAGTGCTGTTATGTGAGTGGAAGACACTTGCATTCGTGGGAGAGAGGACATTTTCACCCATCCCACTCGGACACTATAGCCAACCACTCTTCTCCACACTTCCTCTTCTACTCTGTTCTTCTCTTTTTTTCCAATCCACGGAGTGAGAGGCAGGAGCAGTCTATGTGAGCAAGTTGATGGAAATGAGGACTTCCAACCAATCTGCTGTCAATCTGCTACCCGAGGCAAAAGCCTCAATCAGCCTCATTGATGGGCCAGCCCTGGATATTTGGGAGGTACTGGAAGTTGCAGAGGGAAGACCAAGGACAGTCCTGTTACTTAAGCAGAATTCTGAATGGAATTTCAAGTCATTGTCACAATAGTTTTAACTGCTTTCAGTCCGTTAAACTAACACAAAAATCTACAGTATATATGCTAAGGTACATTAAAATCATGTTCTGAAACAGAGATAATCAAAAAACAAATGTAACGTCTTGAGCTTAGGTGTGATGCAGTAATAGACCTTTAAGGTTTATTAACCCCCGGCTTTCTAAATAGCTTCCTGGGAGCAAGGAGGGTTGTGAACCATGTTTGACTTCTTACTCTCATGCAATCTCTATATTGATTTGACATCATTCTTTGCCTAGGGTCAAGTTCAATTCCAACTGCTCTATCTAGTAACCTCAGCACACACAAAACAAACAAACAATCTTCCTTTTGTGTCTAACTTTGAATAGTTGGTAAAGGTCTGCACATTCTTTCACAATCCCTCAATTTTCTGATAACATAAAAATGCAGTCAGAAAGCCAAAGCAATAATTGCACAGTGTTTCACCCATGTGTTCAGTGGAAGTTCTTTGCTGCCCTCTATGGGCATGTTTAAAAACTATTAATTATCCAAATTCTGTCTCCGATAATAATTGGCATTGGCATTTCCTACTCTTGCACATTGAACCTAGCCATGTCCAAAACACCCTCCAGCCCACATTCAGTATGGAAACTGTTAATCATCTTTCCAAGGTACTCCAGCAATCTTTACTGAAAAAAATTATTTCCTAAAAACTGGGGAAAGTAATGTTTTATTTATTTTTATGGGAGATTAATGTTCTATTTATTTTGAGAAGCACCATTCCCTATGAGGACTAACAACACAATCCTACAGAATGCACAGCGTCGACGCAATGGGGTGAGATCAATGCTGTGCGCTTAGCGCCGACATGGGGGCGCAGATCGGCACCCTCGCATCAGCGCTAAGACAACAGGACCGGCGCTACAGGCAGCACCAGTCCTGTTGCGCCCGTGCAGCACCTCCCTCGTGTCGGTCGAAGCTGGCCGGCGCGAGGGAGGCACCATGACGGAACAGCTCGGGGATTGGCGGGAGGAGGGCAGGATGTGGGCGGGACATGGGCGGGTCCAGGATTCAGCCATAAGGCTGAATCCTAGACCTGTTTGGGAGGCCACATGGCCCCGATTTGGGCCACGCAGTCTCCTCGGATCTGCGCCCGCTATTTAGCAGGCACAGATCTGAGGAGCGCATAGGGGAGGGTAGAGCGAACGCTCCCTTGCCGCAGGGAGGCTCCAGCCTCTCCTGTACTGCACTGGATACAGGTGTTGGCCGGTCGGCCTCGCCATTCCAGCGCAGTATAGGATTGCGCCCTAAGTGCTTAAAAAAATGACTCGGTGCTTAAGGGCTGGATCTTGAGCTTGTTTTCACCCAAGTGTTGTGCCTTAAAGCACTTAAGGCACTTGGAGAACAAGAAGTGCAAGCATTGGGCCAGTGACTGCAAATCCAAGCGTCCGGATCAGGTCCGTGTGGCCCAGGGATGGGGTTTAGGATCTAGCCCAATGGCCAGATCTACACTCTACCCCCTCCCTGGATCTGCCCCTACGGGCCTGCCCTCCCTCCACTCTCCCCCTGCCCTGTTCCACCCCACTCCTGGCTTCCTCCACCTTCACAGAGCCCTTATGCTGGCCGGACAGAGGCAGCTTCCCTTGCTGGCTGCACAGCATTTCTGGGGTGGAGCAACTGCCTGAGCCAGCCCAGTGCATCTTGCACTGTTGCGGACTTGCCTTACAGCAGGCTTGTGTCAGCTCAGGGCAGGCCAAAGTGAGATGCTTCTGGCCAGGTGGTGCTTGGGAGTGTGCCCTTATTCATTTACTTAAAAGATTTATATCCCATCTTTCCGATGCTGCAGCAAATGCCCCCAGTGCCTTACAATTCCAATTTTTTTAAAAAAAATTATACAAAAGATAGAATAATTGTTCAAGGCTCAGTTCTTGCAAGAGAAGGCTGCAATATTTGAGGCTTTTTAACTTGGAAAAAAAGCTATGTCACTCAGCCGTGCAACAGCACAGACTCCTCACTCTGGTAGGCCAGTAGAAGATCACCAAAGGTGTCTTGACTGTATCTGCTGCCTCTGGCCTCTGGCACTTAACCCCAGCCTGACTGGATCCCATCTGCTGCCTCTGACCTCTCTGACCCTCATCTGTCTGCCTGGCAATCAGGTCTGCCTCACAGCAGCCTGCCTAGGAGACAAGCCACTTCGCAGCATTCTATTTATTCTATTATGCTCAACGTTATATTTTTAAACCACAACAAACACAAAATTATAATTTATATACTATAATTCCAGAAACTGTACAGGAACTCGGACTTTTTCAGTCCTTTTGAATTTTTTTTTATTTTATTTTTTGCCACCAACACTGGCTTTGATCTCATTTAGCAAGACAACATAGATCTTCTTATGTAACCATTAGGAAATTACACAGGCGTGCGCGCGCGCACACACACACACACACACACACCATGCAAATTTGTAGCAATCAGATAAAGCATTATGAATTGAATACATAATCTGAAAGGCTTTCATTTCCTATTAATTTCCATCTTCTGAAAACTGGCTGTTCAAACAAGAATGTAATAGCTAATGGTATTCTTTTGCTTCGTGGTATTTTTCTAATGGTATTCTTCGCTTTACTTCCTGTAATTAACATTCTTCTTGAAAGAAATACTCAGGCTCAGCTAAAATCCTTCTGAAAACAGGTGAGCTCTGAATTTTTGTGCTTCACAGCCTAGCCTAGCCTCAGTTCAGGCAGTTGGTTTGTAATATTTATAAGCAGTAGTATTTTGCTTGTACTCCTGCTGGTGTACATGTATTTTCTGCTGTAGATGCAGACAATCGTTCTGAAATTCACAGTGCTAGCTTATGCAACTCTGCTCTGAAGAAAGCCTCACCTAGTTCAATGGGATTTACTCCCAAGTTTATAGGGTTGCTGTCTATCAGCCCAATCCCATGGGTTGCCTAATGCTTAATACCCGCTGTCATAGAGCTTTATTGTGTTGTGCCCAGCATGCCACTGGCAGCCAGTTCTGAGCTGCCACTGCAAACAGCAGCAGAGTTGGAAGCTTGTTACCACAGCCAGTGGCCTGCATCAGAGCAGGTAAGGTGGCCCAGGGGGCATTTTATGGCCGGGGATGAGGGCTATGGGGCAATGTTGGGGGAGGAAGGCTGGCAGAGGCCAGCGTTGGCTCAGACAGGCTGTATCTTGACCCTGCACAAGCCGGAGCAGGTAGGTTTGCACCAGCAGTGCAGGGGATGAGAGAGGTTGGCAGGTTAAGAGTTTTCCACTTCAGTGTTACATTTCAGAAAAGGGGTGAAACATACACTTGTGGGACAGCACAGACAGCAAGCATAGTCAGTGGCATATTTAGGGTATTGCATGGGGGGCAAGAGCAATGGGCACCATTTACCAAGGGGGCGCCAACTGCCCTCAGCCCCCCCCAGCACAATGCCCCAAAGCCGCATCAGAGGGAAGCCACGCCCCCCCAGCTCGCCAGCCAGCCTCCAATCGGGCAGTTTTGCCCAATTGCCGTCTGGGAGAAAACGCGCACCTCTCTGGCTGGAGGGAGGCAGGAGGCGCATGTTTCCTCCCAGCCAGCCATCGGGCAAAACTGCAAAACTGAAGGGGGGGACACGTGGCTTCCCTCAGCCTCCAATCGGACAGTTTTGGCTGATCGCCGGCTGGGAGGAAACATGCGCCTCCCACCCCCCTCCAGCCAGAGAGGCATGTGCCAGCTGGGAGAAAACGCGTGCCTCTCTGGCTGGGGGGGGGGGAAGCCCTATCTTGTTAATAGGCATCCCAGTATCCATGGTATCCGTGGATAACTGAAACTATGGATACCGCATCAGTGGATACCCAGGCATGCCTGTACATGTTTCTCATAATGTGTCATTGGACCCTGAGTTCATGGCAGAGGTGAGACTAACTGGGAAGTGCCCAGCATACTTCTAGGGATCATAGTACATCTACAACTTAAAGCTGGTCCCTCCCATATTGATTACTCCTTCCTTCGCTCATTTTGTAAGCAAAAATCAGAAAAATTAGGCTAGGATACAGTGTGTGCTGATGCCACCGATCCCGCCTCCCTGGGTCCAGTCCTCCCCCGTACCACCTTCTCCCTACCCCAACCTTCCCACCCACTATCTGCCATCCTCATCTGGATCTCCCCCCCACACCCCAAGTCTAGTTTCTCTGAAAAAGAAAGCTTCCATTGCTAAAAATGTATACTGAAGCCAGCAAAATCCGTCCGCTCTGCTTTCATGACGGTATCATAATAATACCAAACCTCCCTGTTAGGGTGACTGAGATAATATACAGAAAACATGTTGAACACTGGGAAGTATTGTTTTAACTATTAAATTTACAACAATCATTAATCATGTCTGTGAGATCAATTCACCAGCGCCGTATTCTAAAGCTTTACATAGCTGCAGTAGCGATGAAAGCATGAGTGCCCCATGAGTGGCTAAGTGGCATGCTGTGTGTGCAGAAGGCATAAATGTTCCCTTTCATTGTACTGAATGTCAACTGTAGCTTCATTCAAAAAGATCGCTACCAAGTATTCAGCATGTAGGCTTTTATCCCTAATTGCACAGTAATCTAGTTCCTTTCAATGAATAATCAGTGAATTTCTTCCAGCTATTTCATCTTTGCATGGCTGGCCCAAGACTAGCAGCACAATCCTATGCATATTCAGAAAAGATTCCCAGGTACTGTAAGTGTGTATAGGATTGCAACCACAGTGTTGCAAGTGAGCATATCACACAGACTGTGGGCGCAGTCCTAACCAGCAAAGTTTGGCCAGCACAAGGGCCAATGTAAAATGCGTTTAGACCACTCTTGGAGTCAAGAAGGATGGTGCACGTCTGTGTGCTGGCCTCTCTGACTCCGAGAGTAGTCCAGACATACTTCACTGTGTCCCTTTAGGCCAATGTGTCACATTTAGGCCAGCCAAACTTTGCTGGCCTAACTGTGCCAGCCTAATTCCAGGTTAGGATTGCGCCCCCAGAGATGTTCCCCATGTGTACAATAGATACACAAAAAGATAAACTTTTTAATCTGCTGTTTTTCTGTATCGACTAGAAACCCGTACATACAGGACAACAAGGATAAACTTGCGAGTACCTCCAATAATTTGCAAGCTACCAAGGTAGCCTTAGGGCACAATCCTAACCTGGAGTTAGGCCAGCAAAGTTTGGCCAGCGTAAGGGACACTGTAAAGTATGTTTGGACCACTCTCGGGGTCAGAGAGGCCAGCACACACATGTGCACCATCCTCTCTGACTCCAAGAGTGGTCCAAACGTGCTTTACAGTGTCCCTTGTGCCAGCCAAATTTTCCTGGTTTAGGATTGTGCCCTTAAAGAGATAGATTTCTAATATTAGTTAGTATTGATTGTTGCAGTTTCACATCTCACAGTCCAGAACTGGTTGAAACTGGCATTCCGTCTCTGCTTCTTCAGATCAGATAGACACCTGTGAGTCCTTGAGCTGGTCAGCTTCCCAAGCTTGTTAGGGTAACTAGCTTTACTCCCTTTCCGATAGTGTAATGAAAGCAGGCAATTTCACACGGGAAGAACTGGCTACAAACACTTTGCTTTCTCATGAGATCATAGTGTCCAAAGGGGCACCTCATTGGGTAAAATGGGGCACAAGGGTCTTCAGGTATCCACCTACCAGATATACTCTGGTTGCATCCCTTTGTTCTTGTGTGGAAGGAATATTTCACTGTGTGTGCACTAAGATGTAAAAGCTGCACTGAAACGCCGCCTGCGAGCGGCAAAGACTTCGCCGGCTTTCTTAACCGGCAGACTGAACTTTTCACCTATCTCACTTTCGCTACTGAAACCAATAAAGAGACTTTGTTTATTGAGATGTAGCGAGCGCCTCGTTCCTTCGCTCCGGAGCGGCAAGCGCTGGAATGGGTATCCGAGCCTCCAACTCTGCTATTATTTACACAAATACTACAACAGGTTATGGTGTCCAGAGCACACCACGCTATGGAAGAGTCAGCCGTAACCCTGCAGGGGCTCGCTGAGGACCCGATCCGCGGAGCAAGGAAGGAACTGTGAATGTGGCTGCATCCCTGCACTCGCGGACATACTGACCGATGTCTGATGAGGAAGGAGCTACCGGTGGCGTAAAAGAGGAGACAGAGGAAGACGGAGCGGGGAGAGAGGACGTTGGCGACCCAGGGGAACCCGAGCAAAGCGAGGAAAGCGAAGAGGGCGAGTCGGAAGACGATGATCTCGGACCTCTCTTTCCCCCAGCGGGGCCTCCCGACGGCCAAGCGCCTGCCCCGCCGCCGCCGCCGCTCGTTCCCGGGCAGGGCGCTTTCCATCCTCTGCCACCGCCTCAAATACCACCGTTGCAGCCTGCTGGACCCGGAGTCGGGATGGCGCAGCAGCCGCTCGCCGCCCCGCCGGCGCCCTTTGGCATTCACATCCCGCTGCTCAACGACAGCAACTATGTGCAGTGGGCACACAAGATGCAGTTGCTGCTGGAAAGGGAAGACCTTTGGCAGCGCACGAGAGCGCTTCCAGTGGGCGCTGCAGAAGAAGCAGCTGACAGGAAGGCAAAAGCCACCATAGGTCTGGCAATTTCTGAAGACCTCTTGGTTTACGTCCGCGACCTTAGGCACGCTAAGGACTATTGGGACACCTTGAGAGAGCTGTTTGCACGCGCATCCCTAACCTCCAGTATGGTTCTGACGCGTAAATTGTGGAGATCGCGTCTGGAACCGGGGGGCGACTTACGAGTCCATCTGAGAGCGATGCAGCAGAACCTCAAGGATCTGGAGGCAGTCGGGGAACGTGTTGAGGAAAGGCTCAAAGTGTTTGCAATCCTAAATTCCCTGGATGAAACATGGGACATGTTTTGCCTAACTTTGGAATCCATCCCTGCAGCGCAGCTGAATGTCACTTTGGTTGTCGCACGGCTTCTCGAGGAAGCGGACAAAAGGAAAGACAACCAGAGAGAGCGTGAATTCCGAAAAGGGAAAAACAACAATTCTGGGAAAAAGCAACAGCAGCAGCCCAAAAATGAGTCCCCGGCGCAGGTATGCTCCAGTGTGCGGCAGTGCTACGTGTGTGGATCAACCCACCATCTTGCACTCCAGTGTGCCAAGAAGAAAGGAGGCTCTAAACAGAAGAAAAAGCCCCAAAGTGAGCAGGGCACTGGGCAAGGGAAGCCCCATACACAGCAACCCAAAGCGAGCATCGCGTTTGTGAGTTCAGCGGAAGGTGGGCGCACGCGAGAATCCTGGCTGTTGGACTCAGGAGCGAGCCACCACATTGTGACATCCGCTGACCTACTCACGAGTAAACGCGAGACAGACCGAGAAACTGTTGCTCTCGCAAATGGGAAAACAGCACCAGTGAGTTGCGCTGGAGAGGTGTTTCTGCCCCAACTGCAGACCACCTTAAAGAATGTGCTGTGTGTGCCAACAATGTCCAGAAATCTGCTTAGCCTTGGCACCCTCCAAGAAGATGGATTTAAAGTGACTTTCCAAGACAACCTCTGCACACTAGAGAGGGGGAGTCTTTGCGTAGCTGTCCCCCGAGTGTATCGGCTGTTCGTGCTTGGAGCGAAGTCAGCAGGGGATCAACAGGCAAGTGCGTACTTCAATCAACCAAAGCACCGATCCTGTGGACATTTGTGGCATCTGCGATTAGCACATCTGAATCATGACTATGTGAGGAAGACAGCTGAACTTGTGCACGGAATGGACTTGAAAGATTGTGATGCTTTTGTAGACTGTGAGGTGTGTAAACTCACTAAATCGCATCGCGCCAGCATCCCGAAGTTCAGCACACGCCAGACTCAGACCCCCTTGCAGTTGGTGCATATGGACTTGATTGGGCCATTGAAAAAGACAGCTGGGAGGGCACAATATGTTCTTACTATTGTGGACGACGCAACAAGGTATTGCTTTGCATATTTAATGCGCCAGAAATCTGAGGCGTTTAATAAAATCCGCAATTGGGTCAGGTGGGCGGAGAGAAGGTTTGGGCATCACCTAATGGCAATCCAAACCGACCGGGGAGGTGAATTTCTGAGCAGGGAGATGTCTCAATGGTTGGAAAGGCAGGGCATCACTCACAGGCTCACTGCTCCCCGCACCCCAGAGCACAATGGGGTTGCAGAGAGGAAAAACGGTGAGCTGCAAAACATGGTCAGAGCGCTGATGGAGCAATCAAAGCTACCCAAAGGGTTGTGGGGGGAAGCAATGAAATATGCTGTATTTATTTCAAACAGAGTGTATCACCGTTCAATTGACGGGGTCCCCTACACCAAGCTATACGGTAAACCACCCAATCTTGCATTTCTAAAGACGTTTGGGTCACATGCTTTTGTACATGCAGATCGGGAAACACGCAGAAAAGGTGATCCGCGTGCTAGGCGGCTGCAGTTTATTGGGTTTGAACCGAATTGCAAAGCGCTAAAATTCCTCAATCCTGACAACAAAACTGTTACAATATCCAACTCTTATGATTTCTCTGAGCACGGTTTGCTACCAGATCATGCTGACAGGACAATCAGCATCCCCAGTCAAACTGCAGAAAGTGGGGGGGACGCAAGAATAGAAAGCAGTCCCGATCAGCCAGCATCACCTCAGAGAACTCCACAAAGACAGGAGCGACCTCCTGCCACACCAGCAAGCTCTAACAGGCTGCTGGAAGAGGGGGGAGCGGGGGAAGCCAGTCCAGGCTTGGACACAAGCACTTCCTCAGAGGAAGCCATACCGGAACAGGCTGTTCCGACCAGACGCATCCTCCCTCCAAGGGCTTTGCGTGGGGTCCCACCTCAGAGATTAACCTACCAAGTAGGGGTAGGAAAGGTACCCCAGACATACCAAGATGTCTTGGAGCTACCCCAAGCCGAAAAGGAGGGATGGCTGCAGGCTATTCGGACTGAATTAAGGGCAATGCACAACTTAAAGGTTTTTGAACCAGCAGAATTACCACCTGGAAAACATGCCATTGATTCCAGGTGGGTATTTGTTCTAAAAGATCAGGAAGGTGCTGAGCCCTTGAGAAAAGCCCGTTTAGTGATCCGTGGCTGCAAGCAGATTCCAGGTGTAGATTTCGAAGAAATCTATTCACCCACACTCTCAGCCACAACGCTACGTGCTGCGCTTGCTGTAGCAGCCAGCAAAGGTTTTCAGGTTCATCACTTTGATGTGGGGACGGCTTACTTGCACGCAGACCTGCAAGAGGAAGTGTACATCACAATTCCCCCAGGGGTGCAAAGCGATTACTCACATTTTCGCCTTAGAAAAGCCGTTTACGGGTTACGGCAAAGTGGACGAAGCTGGCACTTATGCCTTAAAGAGCAGCTGCAAAAGTTGGGGTTCACACCCTCCACAGCTGATCCATGCCTTTTCAGAAAGGGAAAAGGGAAGGAATTGTGTGTTCTTCTGTGTTTCGTTGATGATCTGCTGGTCCTTGCAAGGACGGAACAACAGATCAATCAGATCACACAACAGTTGAAAAAGGCATTCACTCTTAAGTGTCTTGGTCCTGTCAATCGATACCTGGGAGTGGAAATCGAACGCACAGCTGACAGTACCGGTTTTCTCCTTAGTCAGGAGAGCAAAATACATGCCCTACTCCGAGAATGGGGCATGCAGGACTGCAAGAGTGTTGCAACTCCAATGGTGGTTGGAAGGGGGGAGAAAGCAGAAGAGTCTGCACCATTTCCAAACCAGAATATGTACCTTTCACTATTGGGTTCACTTACACATCTTGCATGCTGGACGCGCCCAGACATAGGCGCTGCTGTCAATCACCTGAGCAGAAAAGCTGCAAGTCCCACACAGGCAGATTGGATAGCCTTAAAGCGTATTCTCCGGTACTTGAAAGGGACAAGCACCCACAGGTACCACATCACCCCAAAAGGAGCACTGCAATTGGATGTTTTTGCTGACAGTGACTTTGGGGGGGATGACACAAGGAGATCTACCACAGGCTATGCCATACGCCTTGGGGATTGCGTGATAGATTGGGGGTCACAAAAGCAAAAGACTATTGCATGTTCGACTCTAGAGAGTGAGTACACAGCTCTAAGTCATGTGACCAACTACCTACACACGCTCAGGCAATTGATGTTGGATTTGGATGCCCCACAAACAAATCCAATTCGAATCTGGATAGACAACCAGTCCGCAATCCAGATTGCTGGGTCAGAACGGGTCCGGATGCACTCCAAGCATGTGGACATAAAGCATAAACATGTCAGAGAAGCCGTTCAAAACGGGGACATAGATGTGCTTTACTGTCCATCACAAGAGAACATCGCGGACGTCCTGACCAAAGCTCTTCCTGCTCCACAATTCAACTCTGCTATTATTTACACAAATACTACAACATTGATATCCCCCCTTGTTTGAATAGCACACAAGTGGTCAAGTACTGGCACAATTTAATACAGTGATTCTCAAATCTTTTAGCACTGGGACCCACTTTTTAGAATGACAATCTGTCTCAGATTATGAGATTGCAAGCACTGCAATCTTTACAGTATTGGGAATAGAGAGGGATGTGGCCTTCCAGCCTATTTGTGTGCTCAACAGTTGATCCAGGGACAGTTGTTCTAATGCTGCTGGCTCGATGTTACTAAAAAATTTATTATGTGTTATTTACTATTTTCTCTCTTTTTTGCCTTCCCTTTGTCGTCTGTTATATGCCAACAAAGCAGTGGTTCTCAAACTTCTTAGTACCGGGATCCACTTTTTAGAATGACAATCTGTCCGGAACCCACTGGAAGTGCTGTCATAGCTGGAAGTACCGTTATTGTGACGCCAGAGCCTGCTGCTTTCCTGAGAATGCAGCAATCAGTTGGGTGATTTCTCAGCCATTTTCCAATAGCAAAGTGAATTGGAAAAAATAAAAACCTATTTACAACCTTGACACACACAAAACAGCCACACAACTCTCCCCCTTTCCAGCATCCCATCTACCCATATTTTCAATATGGCTGCTCGAGGTGTTTTGCGACCCACCTGAAACTGGCTCACAACCCACTGGTGGGTCCCAACCCACAGTTTGGGAATCACTGCAATAAAGGTTTCTGATCTGATTTGATCTGAGAAACTTTTAATATCCTGGTTTCAGGAGTGATGAAGACATATAACATAATCAGCATATTTGCCGAATTTTCAGTGGAATCAAAAGAAGTATTGGTAGTTCTATCATTTTAATTACCTGGGGTAATGGGACTGCATTCCATTTGAAAGAGTAGGTGCACAGCAATCTTTTTTTTTTAAGTTTGTGGATGCACGGGGAACCGCGGGGCTCCCCAACCCTCAAGGACACTGGGGCAGCCAGAAGTAAATCCCCCAGCCCCATTATGTCTGCAGCAGCATCGCAATCCTGGAGATCACGTTGCTGCCATTCCCCGCCCCCGCAAAGACTTAGAGTGCTTCCCAAAGTAGGAGTGTTTGTGAACCACTGGTTTAAGCAATAAGAGCACCATCATGGTCACTCCTCTCTCCTTCCAAGATCCTCAGGTAGGTATGTATGATAACTGGTAACTGAAGTTCTACACATACAAAATGCTGAACCATACAGATCTCTTCTAACACTGACACAAATACTAACAACTAGTAGAAAAGAGCATGGCAATGATGGACTGATCAACGGCTACTCTAAGAAGCAACTGCAAGAGCAATTGTGGTTGCGGGCTGGGCTCTCATCAGGAGGCGAGGGAGAAAATGCAGTGCTGATACAGCAGCTGTCATCCTGTCCGCCACTGGAACATCTGCTGCTTCCTAGTTCTACAATCGTAACTCCAGCATCTGCCTGCAGTGTATGTGCTGATGGAAAAGCCTCAGTCAATAGAAAAAAGATGCTGCTATCGGATTATTTTTCAAGTGAGGTTTTTCTGGGTATATGGATTTCTTTTGCGGTTTTTCTTCTCCTGATTTTGGCAAAGGTACATTTTCCACCAAACGGTGTCCTGAGATCTAAATATGCTCTCCATGAGGTTGCAGGGAGTACTGATTTGGCTTCACTAAACCCTGCAAAACACATACTTTTACACTCGGTGGTAATACAATTCGCTCATGCAATAGAAACAAAAACAGAACTACTGAATTCCTACAATGAAATTAACAGCTTTATCACAGAATGAAAACATGGATCCCCCCCAAAAAAAGAACCTGAAGTTTTACTCAGGGGCATAGCTAAAGAAGTGCAGGGGGAGTACAACTGTACCAGGCAACAAGCTTTAGGAGGGCAACAAGCTGAGCTTGACCCCAGTGGCCAAAATGGTGAAAATATATATTTAAAATACCATCATATTACATACCGTTTGATGTGGAATTTAATGCAGAATACAATGAAACAAACTAGAGTGTAATATCCTAACTCTATCAAACATTTTGGCCAAAAAACCAGAAAACAAAAATACAACTATTGTTGAAAATATAACAATTTTCAATTTCAGAAAACTGAAAATACAACGTTTAGGTTTGTGATGTCACCTCCTATTATGATATCACTTCCGGGGCAGCATTTTGCCCTCGGCACTGGGATACACTTCCATTAACTATGCCACCCGTTTCACTTGGTGCTGCCCATCATGACATGACAAATGTAATTTGTAAATCTTTTATTTTTAATGATAATCCCTACCACACTTGCAACTGTGGAAGTGCCACCTGAACTGCTTTGTTTGTCTTCACAATAATTGTGTGATATTAAAGTGTGTGTATTAGAGAGATTTTAAGTAACAGCTCTTCTTCTTTGGTTTGAGCCAAGAAGTCTGTTCTTATGTCCCATATATATATATATATATATATATTTTAAAAAACACTGCTTCATTACTATGACACAGTCATGCCTATCAGATTTCCTATCCTTCTACCTTTGTTCTCCTTATACTGACTTTTCTAGTAACACTTTTTTTTTCACATCTGCTATGCTTCCAATTATAGATATGCAGACAACTGTTCCCCTGAGGAAAAAAAAACTACTGTTAACACCTTCTCAGGAAAACTACAGTAGCATTCCACAAGGAAACTGTAACTGAATCAGCAGTTCCAATGCAATATAGATTAAGTGAATTGATGAAATAGTAATTCCAACTGGGATTTGATCCGAACAGTACCACCAGCTTTGAGCGTATATCCTGGAAAACAAGCTGGCATGAACACCCTTGGAAATTACTGGAAGGTAGATCATTTTCCCATATCAAGGTTGGTTTAAAAACCTAAAGCTCTTTGGTGTATGGGGAAAACATAAATTATCAAAGGGTGACATGAGGAGTACATAACTAGAAAAGAAGAGATAACCAATAGATATCCCCCCCACACACACACACAAATGGAGAACTCTGGCAACCTAAAGAACTTATCTGCAATAGGTTCAAAGTAAACATCAGAAGTACTTATATTAGGTATAACCCTATATAGCAGAGTTTTTTAGACTGGGGCATTGTGATGTCCAAGCCAGGAAAGACCTTCTTATGCCCCTTTAAGGGGAGGGGAAGGCATTGACATGATCCCCAAATTTGCACCACTGGTAGGGAAGAAGGGGGGTTACATTACTTTGCAGGTGGAAGCGCCGACTTCTGGGAGGTGTGGGAACCCTGCAGATGATGCCTCAGCAGAAGCAGTGCTGTTGAAAGGGCAACCTACATTATAACGGGGCTCTCCCAGCACTTCAGCAGCATCTCTCTCTCTTAGACTCTCTTGGTCTGCCCTTCTCCTGTAGCATTTCTTGCCTTCCGTGGTCTCCTTCTGTTTCTCCCTCACTGGGAGAGCCCAATCATCACATGGGCTAAATAAAGAGCTTTTGTGGGCCAGCCTTATGTTTGACACCACTGCTGGTCGGCACTCCCATGTCGGCACTAGTGACGTAGCACCAATGCAATGATGTTGTGTCAGCGCTACGTCCCCCATAGGATTGCGCCCTTAGTGTGTTGAAGGCTGCATCCTTATTATATTTTCTTCCCTTGAATGTGGAAGTATGTACTGTAGATTGTTTGGCAGAGATTTTAGAAGATAACTTATGGTACTGAGGGCACAATCCTAACCAGGCCGGCACAGTTAGGCCAGCAAAGTTTGGCTGGTGCAAGGACACCGTAAAGTTATGTTTGGACCATTCTTTGAGTCAGAGAGGCCAGCAGACAGGCGTGTGCCATCCTCCTTGACTTCGAGAATGGTCCAAACATGCTTTATGGTGTCCCTGGTGCCAGCCAAACTTTGCTGGCCTAACTGTGCCGGCCTAACTCCAGGTTAGGATTGCACGCCAAATCATGTTTTAGGAAAATAAACGTGTTTTTTTTACATTAGATGCCACTGACAGCTGAGAAAGCCGAAAAGATATTAACTCAAAGCATTGCAGTATGGCAACCAATTCCACCTGGGAAACCAATCCACCTGGGAACATGCCCAATCCAAGGGAATAAAGTTTTCACAACCACTTTGGAAGATACAAGAATGCAATCAGATTGTTCCAAAGAAACACAAAGAACCAGTATCAACTAGAGGCTTCGTGTTTCTGCTACACAGACAAGATCAATGTCTGCTCAAGTGATTATAAAGGCGTATCTCCTCATTAGATCTAACCCAAAGGTTGAAAAGGATTTAAATCTAAAGGACAGAAGCGGTAATGAATCTCTGTGTTGAGATATACTTAAAGAAGGCTTTGAATCCTGCTGTCGGCCGAAAATGGCAACTTGGCCAGTGAGTTCTCATTCATTGTATAAAGATAAATATATTATGCAGTGTACATTTTATTGCAGAGAAACGTAAAAACAAATATTCTGGCTAGAATTCACAACTACCATTTGTGGAGATTTATACCAGTTTTGTAAATACACAATTATGATATTCCCATTTTAAATATGCACTTTAAAGCTGTATTTTTGGAGTAGGAATAAGCTACAACTACATTAATAGTTCAATCATTATTAACTGCAGATCCTTTCTTGAATACTACTTACGTACTTTTAAAGCATTACTTTTAACAGTTCTTTACTCTGCTAATTAACTAATCAGCTCCTTGGAGCACAGTTTGGAGTTATTGTTTTCCTCATGTACTATTTAAGAAAAAATACTAGCATGCAATTTGGGGAAACAAACCCAGCTGAATAAGCATGCAGAATGGAACAAAATGTCCCGACCCACATTTTGGAAATCACTGCCCTAAAGCTTAGTAAAAAAAAAAAAAAAATCATGAAAGAGGTTCACATTGTAGCAGCAGCAGAAACAGCAGCAGCAGCAATACTGAACCTATGGTCTTTGGGAAAAACTACAACAAAAGTGGCTGTTAGCATGAGTAAGATTCTAACACAGAGGTTGCCAACATCTCTATTTGTAATTCTGACCTTGGAAATACAAAATGGAGATTATACTTACCTGTTTTACTAAATACTAAGTACTGCCACAAGTACATACATAAATGCAGTAGATGGCACTAAGAAACCAGCAATGAATGAATGTACTAACATCACACTTGAGCTACAGAGCTGTATTATTTCTGCATTAAATAATTCAGAAAATTATATGGCCACATCCGTTAAGATTAGTGAATTTAAAAATAATACAAAAAACCTTTTTTAGTTTATTTAGCACTAACATTACCGCAGTCTCAACCAACAGGAATAAATAATGAATTTTCTCAATGAATTATATATATTTTAAATGTGTATTTAGATTTGTGGCCAGCACACTCCCAAGAGCTCAAATGGCTCCCATCCATTTACAACATTAAAAAACAAACATCTGGACTGCCTTTCAGTGCTTTTTAGTTACAGGGAAGGGTGCAGGGTGATTGCTAACTTGTGTGGGGTAGAAATTGTCTGTCTTATTCATTTTAGTTTGTGGCTTCGACAGTTCATGTTTTTAAAGCCTACCTTTAGGAATATATTTTTAATTGTTGAAAAACTACTGTATGCCATATAAAGGGCTAATCATCCAAATTTGCAAGTGTATTTAGCGTATATATGAACTAAGTCATTGACTTCAACAAAGTTGCTATCTAACCAGAGGCAGATCTAAGGGAGGGCAAAGCTCTAAGTTTTGCAAGAAGCCTTACCTTGCAGTGGAAATCACTCCTCTCCTGCACCGTTTTAGCCAATCCTCACAGGGAACAGCAACATCTTGGCCTTGCTTACTGGCTACAGCAGCAAGGGAGAGGAAGGATTTACATGAAGGGTAAGGCTTCTTGCAACACTTTGCCCTCCCTGTAGATCCGCCTCTGTATCTAACACACAAACTAAATATAAAATATACTGTGTAAAAGGGGTACATATTTTAAAATCTTTCAAAAGCATTACGATGAACAAGAAGGGCAGTCCTGGCTCTCTCCCACCCGGGATCCAGGACCTACAATTTCCCCCCCCTCCCAAAATTGCAGTGATGTTTACTTTACCAGTTACTTCCAGGAGGCTGCCCCTTTAAGAAACTTTCCAAAGCAGCTCCTGCCACTCTGGAAAGGGATGGATGCTCAGAACAATGCGCTTTGAGCACCTACCCCTTTAAAAGAGGTGGCAGGAAAAACATCTGACAGTGACTGATAAACGGTTCATGAAACATAGTTATCAATAATATATAGTTAAAACAGAATAAGGAAGGCATGTTAAATGGACAAATCCATTGTATTTTTTCCCGATTTAATGGAAAAAATAAATTCTTTTGTAAGCTTGGTGTTCATATTATAAGTGTAGGGGCATGCTACCACTGTCTGAAGTTATGGAAAAATTGTATCTTAAAATAGCAACTGGTTAAATTATTTAATACAGTATCATTTATGGGTGAAGAACCAGCCCTGTAAGGGGCACTCGCGCATTGACTTCTCTGGGACTCATATATAGATGAAAGAGCAGAATTTGATCTGGAATGTTAAATGCAGACAATAGATTTCTTTTCCTAATGGTCAAAAGATTGATTGCTTCCTGAACTCATTCAGGAAATGCCAGTATGTTCTTTCTCAAGCACAGTGACTTTCCAGAAAACAAACCAGACTACAGAATTGAATCCAGACTAATGGTTTACTTTGTAAGTGCAGAGGAAGAAATTAGCATTATTTGTTTTCAGACTAGGAGCATTCACAAAGGTAACATGACCTAAATTTGCTTTTAAAAATCTCTATTTGGAAATTTGGGTACCAAAAAAGATAAATTAGTATGAGAGCACAATCCTATGCATGTCTACTCTGATGTAAGTCCCATTGAGTCTAATGAAGCTTACTCCCAGGTAAGTAGGCTTAGGATTGCAGCCTGAGAAAGCTCTTGTTGAAGATGGATGTTGAGTAGGAATTAAAGTGAAGATAATGATCAAAACGTGCTTTCTATTAACAGAGGATCTTAACAGCTTCCCATCAGGAAGATGAGAGCACAATCCTTACCTGTGCTTGGGTTGGCACAAGTCTCTTCTGCCGGTCTAGGAGTGTCACAAGCATGCTGTAAAGCATGTTTGCACCTCTTTTGGAGGAGGCTAAGCCAGCGCACAGATATGTGCTGGCTCAGCTGGGCCACATCCAGAACCCACGCTGCCCAAACCTGGTATGTTTGCCCTAGTCAAGTTCAGCCAGTGCGGGGTGGGTGGGTGGCAGAGGCGGATCTAAGGGGGGGGGGCAAATCTGTAAGTTTTGCAAGAAGCCTTACCCTGTCATGTAAATCCCTCCTCTCCCTTGCTGCTGTAGCCAGTAAGCAACGCCAAGATGTTGCTGTTCCCTGTGAGGATTGGCTAGAACAGTGCAGGAGAGGAGTGTTTTCCACTGCAAGGTACGGCTTCTTGCAAAACTTACAGATTTGTCTCCCCCCTTAGATCCGCCTCTGGTGGGTGGAGAAGGTGGAAGGGAGGAAGGCAGGGGGACGGCAGTCCCATGGGCAGACCAACCCAAGGAGAGGGTCGGACTGGTCTCTGGCACTTAGGCCAGATCCTACCTCCAGCTCTGGTCTGGTCGGCCTTACATGGGCATCTCAGCATTGCATCAGCAATTTTGCTGATGCAGCTCCAAGTAACTCAATTGGGACTGCTGCAGCAAGATCATTCAGATTTCCAGTTCAGACATCATGCAGAACTATGGTTTAATTCTTGTCCTCTGCTTCTGTGTTCCCCATTCCCCTTAGAGAATGAGTAGAGATAGTTTTAAATATCTGGTTCTGGTATAGAAGAAAAAGGGATTTGCTGTTCTAGCCAGAGCTCGGAAGCAAGCCAGGTTATGAAACTGAGACCCTGGTTTGTTGTTTAAAAATGGTTAGAACAAATAAAACATTGCAAGGTTTGGATGTCACACCAAATTCTTCTGCATTCCAAACCAGGATCAGATTTCTATCTATGTGCAAAAGAGGAGGGGAGGCTGAGAATCTGTGGATTATGTGCATCACAGAGAGGTGGGATTATGGTTCTGTGTGACATCTGAACTGGATCAAAGGTTTCAAGTCTGTGCAGGCGGACTAAAGTTGGCTGTTCATTCAATGAAACTCTATTAAGAGGATTATTTGTGGGCACACACCAAGTGAATGTGCCAGCTTTTAATGTTTAGTAATATAAACGGCAAAAATATTCAAAATTCTATATGAATTATGTTAAGGTTCATCTTTTTTCATTTTCAAGTGTCACTCTGTGGAATACTTTCTTTTACAAAAATCCAGGACTACAATCCCTCATGGGATATTTTATGGGCATTTTAATAAGACATCATTACAAAAATCAGCTTGTGAAAATCACTTAATTTATCAGCATGCATTTCATTTAAGTACCCTTTAATTACTTGGTGTTTGGGATAATGCTTTTCAGAACTATAGATTGATTTAATGCCACAATAAAGATTTTCTGCTTTAAACTTTAATTACTTCACTGAACTTGATTTCCTTAATAGCAATGACTAGATTTTGCTGGTGATAGCCAGTTGCCAAAGATGCCAGTTGCCAAAGTCTTTGCTATTCTCCTCAAGGAGTAAAAATGGTTTACATGTGAAGCTCAAAACACACTGAGCATTAGCTACCCTATCTAAGGCTTTAGTTGGATAATGCTCATGCATACTAACTTGGAGTTATTCAGACTCACCAAATATTATCAACCAGCTATTTTCTTATGTAAGGAAATGTCCTCTTACTGCCTAAATCAGAGGATTTCAAACTGGGGCATTGTGATGCTCTAGCCTGAAAGCCTGTGCTCCTTAGCCTTTAAGGGGTGGGGGAGGGTGGAAGGCAATAACAGGATCCCCAGTATCAACAAGGCAATAATGCAATCCTGGGGGTGGCATCGCTGCCTTCGCCCCACCCCCGCACACACTTACAGCAGTTCAAACTCTCCCTGAGAGTTTGAAACCCACTGGCCTACATGGATTCTAAATAAATCTTACCGCCTAAATGGGTTCTGCGTGTTTAGATGTGGGACATGATCCAGCTGAATGCAGACATGACTCCTGTGAAGATACTTCACAGAGCCCATAAAACTATTTCATTGTCCCAAATACTATATCACAGAAATAATATATTAATGGCCCCATCCTATGAGCCTTTTGCCATAGCAGGTGGAGCGTCTCACATTAGCAAAATGCCCAGCGGTGGTGAAAAGAGTGATCCACCATCGGGCCACCCGAAACCACTGCTGCAAAGCAACAGCAGCATCCACACCCCATTGGCACAAACCTCCGGCTATGCAAGCTTCAGTAAATTAGTGGCAAGGGTATGTCATGGGCGGGAAAGGAAAAGGCCCTTCAGGGGGTATTGGGGGAGAGGAGGGAGGGATCCTGGCAGCAGCAACTTGCATCAGGATCCTATCGGCAAAACCTCTCCTAGGAACACCGACCTTCTCACAGGCCAGCAAAATGGCTGCATGGGTCAGAGGAGGCCTATAGCCTTACTTATCTCTGGTTTGCCTTCAGGTGACTCGCCCCCCCCCCCAGGCATGCAATGTGTGTCTTTTTGGCATGGCTGCATGCTATGGTGTGGTAGGGGATAGGATTGGGTAATTAGTAAAACTGGTGCTTCAGAAAAGTGACCTGTTAATATTCAACATTAGAAGCTTAAGAACAGAAGAGAGGCACGTATATGACAAATTATGAGCATTTTTAAAGTATGGTTCATTGGTTTTATTACATTTCTGTCTAAGAAGTCAGTTGCAATTAACATCCTATCTTACTACACATTACTATGCAAAAAGCTCTTTAGTAGCTATGCTTTATTATTAACATGCATTTATTATTTAACAGTCATCAGAATAAATTATGAAATGCATTATAGTGGTATTTTAGTTACATCTCTATTTGATTATTCACAAAATTGAAGAGTCAGGAAAACCTCTGCAGAGTCAACTGTTGCTACAATATTCAAGAGTCCACCAAATTATTACATATTGTAAAAGTCTGCAAGAGTCTGCATGATGTGTCCCAAGTAGTTTGGACTTAACACTTCCTCTACTCTTCTCCTATAGCAGTGGTTCCCAAACTGTGAGCTGGGGAGTCCTGGAAATCAGCCAGAATTCTCACAAAAAACACAATGCCCAAGATTGTAGCCCTAATGGGGAGCTGTGGCCAATGGCCTAGGGAATCAAGATATTCTCTTGATGAAATTCCCTTGATGGGATTCCCGATGGTCTAAGCCAGTGGTATTCATACTTTTTAGACCGGGACCCACTTTTTAGAATGGCACTCGTGTCAGGACCCACCGGAAGTGATGTCATTAACCTGGAAGTGATGTTGTGGCAGGATATCATCAAGCAGGAAGTGCTCTCATTGTAACATAATAAAATGACACTCCTGAAATGCAAATTGGCATTCCTGAACTGCAGCAATTGTACAACCATGAAACATCCCTGACAAAATATTAAAACAAGATTAGAACAAAATAGTATGTAAAAGCACTGAACTAAAAACATTTTTTTTTAAAAAACCCTCACTTGAAAATTCAAATTGTAACACTCACAAAAGTAATATAAAAAGAGTAAGGTCTTCAGTTTTCAAGCTGGCTGCTCCCAGCTTTCCACAATCTACCTGACATCAGGTCACAACCCACCAAGTGAGTCCCGACCCACAGTTTGAATAACAGTGGTCTAGGCGATTCAAGGGAATCACCAGATAAAAAGTTTGGGAACCACTGCCCTATACTCTAAATATCTGTTAAAATTATAGATGCCAAACATGCTCATATCTATCTAGATCAAAGGAACAGACAGTAAAAAAAATTTCTGAACCACTGCCCTATAGAATGAAATTAGAGATAAATAAGCTACACCTGTACCTCTTAACCCTGTCACAAAATGTTTGGGGTTTGACACTGCTGATATCCACGGTCTCTTGCTGGTGTAGCTAAAATAAAAAGTCAGTGGTAAATAAAGCAATCTGCCAAAATGCAGAGCAAATTTTGAGCAATGGCTCAAAGGGGAGACTTATATGAAATACAGATTGCTCACATTTATACGAGCCATGTTTTCCCACCATTTCACTGCTGACATAAATTTTCTTTTAGATCAAAACTTTGTAAGAATATTTTAACAGCTTCCTACTGAGTTTACACAAATTCAGCAACCACTATGGAATACTCTTCAGCTATCAAGTTTGCATAAAACAGACAGGAACATCTACACTTGAAAATAATCCTTTTTTAGCATCTTCAAACCCAACAACCATCACTTGCTAGATAACAGTTTATAAATTTCAAAGTCATCTAGCCATACAAAAATTAGACAGCCTACTTTGATTCATGTAGTACAGTGATTTTCAACCTTTTTCATGGCACACTGGGAAGGATCTAAAATGGTCAAGTTTTTTTGACAATTGACAAGGCACATTGTGCTCACATCCCCCAATGGCCCTACTAATAAATCACCCTATCCCAAATTCTCATGGCACACCTGGGAACTGCGGCACAGTGGTTGAAAATGGCTGACGTAGTTTGTTTTAAAGTCTTGCTCAAGGGATTTTTAAAAAATGAATTCCACTCTACTTTTGTCGTTTTGGGAAAGTTCTACATTCATATACTTTTATAATACCCTAGTATGCTGAAGGAACTAAGAAATACTCTTCAGTTGCTTAAGTCTCATGTTCACCAGTTCTTTAAAACAGCCTTCAATCAACTAGCCAGAAACTACCATGTACAGATTCAGGGCCAAATCCTATCCAACTTTCCAGCACCAGTGTAGCTGTGCCAATAGGGCATGCACTATATCCTGTGGTGGGGAGACATGAGGGCCTCCTCAAGGTAAGGGAATGTTTGTTCCCTTACCTCAGGGCTTCATTATGACTGCATCGGTGCTAGAAAGTTGGATAGAATAGGGCCCTTAGGCATGGAGAAAGCTGAAGACCACATGTCACCACTATTCTCCAATTCACACCGTATCAATAATGGAGAAAAAGTAGAGTCGTTTCTTAGACCCAGTAATAAACAGCCTTCATCACACACAAAAAGTCATAGCCTATAGATTTTTAAAAAATTCATACATACATACATACATACATACATACATACATACATACATACATACATACATAC
>JAJKFI010000010.1:10103589-10123452 GCA_029204185.1 Lerista edwardsae
TACATACATACATACATACATACATACATACATACATACATACATACCCGCATCGTCCTACCCCAGCGCCCTGGAGCAGTGACGTCACGACTCTGCAGTTTGCGCCCTCCCCTGCAGTGATGTCTCCCTGAAGGAGGGACGCTTGCAAACAGCAGCACTCCTGCCTTCAAGGAGAGCCCGGAGAAGACTGCCTTTGCACCACAAGTGCAAAGGCAGTTTCTCTGTCTCTGCCTGGAGGAGGGGCGCTCGCGATCGGCAGCACTCCCTCCTTCAGGGAGAGCCCGGGGAGTCACCGCAGTAACTGGGGCAAAGCCTGGGACCAATCCTGTGCCCCCTTTTAGCATACCTCCTGGAGCGGGTGCTCCATTCGCTCCACCCTAGTTACAGTTCTGCATGCATGCATGCATGCATACATACCTGAGTATCCAGTTTTCTTATCTGCTGGAGTTCCTGGAAGGGAACTCCTGCAGATAATGAGGGTCCCTTGTATGTTTTATAAATGGCCAAAATAACCAATTATGTTATGCTTGGAAGCCATAATGGTGGGTGATCTGTGAATCTTATCGTAGAGTTCCACCTTCCACCCCACCCTTACCCCACACAAAAACATTCAGTTGCTTGTCAACATAAAACATGTGCGCTTCATTTTTTTAAAAAGAAACTGCATTTTTACCAAGCTTAAACTGTTGAAAAAAACTATTAAGAATTCAGGATATGTTTGATGCCATTAAAGAGACAGTTCCATTATCCTTCAAAACACCAGCCATTTGCTGTGGTCTGACAGTGCAGCAAAACCGACACCACTCTGGCAGCATTAGTACTCCTTGACATAGGTGTGTGTCTTAGAATTAAAACTAATGTTCTTTATTCTGTAACTTGTAGCATACAAATTTTAGAACTAAACCAGGAATATGTCTTAAAAACTGAAACATAAAATAAAAGAAATTTGAGAAAACACCAAAACACGGTATTTGAATTTGATCTAACAATAAAGAATTAGTAAACAGCAGTGCATTTATTTCTGTATCTCGAAAGGTCAAAATTCAGAACAATCAATGAAAATTCAGTGGCATAATATATTATCTAAATACCCAATTAAGCCAAGGAAAAATTTCACAAGGGAAGATTATGAGGGATGACATCTGTACAATGGAGCACAACATAATCCCCGATTTATCTAAATTGGTTTTGTAACCTAGGAAAGAGTAAGATTGCACTAAGACTTTTAAAAGCATATCATTTCTTTGGGGATCAAAAACACATGCTACATAACATACACATCACATTCCATAAATGCTTTATTTCCTTCTCTTAATAAACAGATTGGCAAAAAAATAGATGTGGGATCCAAAGTTATACAAATCACAATTTTAACTAAATATTTGCCAGCCAGCTATGGTGAATTTCATTATGAGATTACACATATATGAAGCATTTCCGAATTTAAAATTTCAAAGCTATGATAAAATGTGTAGAATTCCAGTTTTGTTTTTTATGGTAATTATTGAACGCTTAAAGACCACTAGAAAATATGTTTTGATTGGATGTTAAAGAATCACAACAAACACAAACCACAACATTTACACAGGTGGTTTTTAAAGCAGGAGCTATAAATTAATGTCCCCACCAAATAACACAAACTATTTACATTTATAAACCTCCTTTCATCCACCAGAGGCCCTCAAGATACAAACAAAATAAACTATCTTAAAGCTACATAATGAAGGAAAGGCCCTGTAAACAAGTCTATTTTACTTGATAATGGGTTTATCTTAACAGGATGCTGGATTGTGGCCAGTACTAATATCAGAAATGGGAAATTGAATTGGTGATTTATAAAAACAATTTAAAGCAAACATTACAACAGAAGTCTTCATATTGATTCTAACTTCTAAAACAGTGGTTCTCAAAACTTTTTAAAAGTGGGACCCACTTTTCAGAATGACAGTCTGTCCAGGACCCACCGGAAGTGATGTCATGGCCAGAAGTGCCATCATTGTGACCCCAGAGCCTGCTGCTTTCCTGAGAAAGCTATTTCTTCTGCCAGCCAAGCTTTGCTGGCCTAACTGTGCCGCCCTAACTTCAGGTCAGGATTGCGCTCTGAGAGCACAATCCTATGCATGTCTATTCAGAGGCAAGTCCCATTGTGATGCTTACTCCCAGGTAAGTGTGTATAGGATTGCAGCCTTAGGACACAATCCTAACCTGGAGTTAGGCCGGCACAAATTAAGCCAGCAAAGTTTGGCCAACACAAGGGCCACCGTAAAGTGCATTTGGACCACTCGGAATCAGGGAGGATGGCGCACGTCTGTGCGCTGGCCTCTGACTCAGAGAGTGGTCCAAACACACTTTACGATGTGCCGGTCAAACTTTGCTGTCTTAACTGTGCTGGCCTAACGCCAGATTAGGATTGCACCCTCACTCTCGTAAAGCTAGATGGGTCCCAATAGAGACTCATCTTAAAAAGTGGTTCCCAGTGCTAAAAGGGTTGGAAAACATTTGATTATTCTCCCTGACCAGAGTCAGGGGGGCAACAGAAAGTTATCCCCTGCCTCCCTTTTCCACTGCCTCTTATACCCCTCTTTATCTCTTTCTGCACAGCCCCCCCCCCCACAAAACAGGATATGCTCAATCCACAATTTCTGTTTTGTTTAAGGGGGACTTTAAAGAAGACTTTAAGGGGGAGAAGACTTTAAAGAAGGAGAAAAGTATGGGGATGGAAGGCAGGCTTGCTACTTTCTGAATCACTTCCTGCTTGTGGATTTAGAGTAACTTTGTCTGCGGTGGCAGCAGACCTGGGTTGAAAAGCACCCCAAGACTTTTTCTGCTCCCTGCAGCTCACTGTTTGATGCTAACTTAAAAAGTGCCTCAGCTTCGGTCTGTCCCTTCTTAGAATCAATGAACAAAATTATGATGGACAGGGAGTAGTATGTTTGTATGCAGTCCAAAAGAAAAGAAAGGGAAGAGAAATTTGGTCCTGCATTTGATGTTTTCCTTTCTTCCCAAGAATGTTGCTCCAGCCAACAGTCTCATGCATTCCAATGGTCACAGAAGTGGGCCTACTTGTGTAGCATTTGAGGAAAGAACCAGTTCTAAGAAATGTAAAAATCGTACCCAGAGTTTAATGAAGGCAGGGAATTACAAAATCTCTGCTGAAATGGAACAAAGCTTTCCTCTAGGCTAGAAGATTTGATAGATCTTATCATAGAGTATTAGTAATCAGTGCTAGAAAGCTACTTTTCTCCATGGTCCGCTTGATAGTTAATACAAACCCTTCCTGGAACAAATGTGAATTTATCATGTGGCCCTGAAAATGATCTCTGAAGCACCTTATGCATTTTGCAAGGAGAAAGGAAAAAATAATACAAAAAAGATGCCAGGTTGAATTTATCTGAACAGTCCTCCCTCTCCTTTTTTTTGGGGGGGGGGAAGGGATAAGCCATAAAAAGTTTATATTATTTACCAAGCCAAAATGCCTTAACTGCTGCATTTAAGGGTTCTAAAGATACCACATCCTCTGCATTTTTATATATTCACTGGGTACATATGGCCAGTGGCGTTTCTACAGGGATGGCAAAGCTCTAAGTTTTGCAAGAAGCCTTACCTTGCAGTGGAAATCACTCCTCTCCTGCACCTTTTTAGCCAATCCTCACAGGGAAAAGCAACATCTTGGCGTTGCTTACTGGCTACAGCAGCAAGGGAGAGGAGGGATTTACATGACAGGGTAAGGCTTCTTGCAACACTTAGAGCTTTGCCATCCCTGTAGAAACGCCGCTGCATATGGCAGCTTTTCTACTATGCAATTTAAACTTAATTATTGGATGTTTATTGTATTCTGGCAGCTGCACATTAAACGACAAACTTAAATGTTTTTTGGGGGGGGGTTGTTACTGTGAACCTAAAAGCTGACCAATCTAAAAGCTGACATCACTAGTCGTGGGTCCCAACACACAGTTTGGGGAACACTGGTATAAACTGTTTTCAAAACACAAAAAGCCCTATACAAATGTTACGTATTATTGAAATAATCCTTACAATCATCTTTTAAGGTAGACCAATATGATTATTCCCATGCTGCAGATGGAAGAAGGGCAAGGCTGATAATGACTTGTCGGAGACCACCTAGGGTGTTCATGACATAGGTGAGATGTGAAGAAAGAACTGGATGCTTTATGGCTCATATTTGGCCATATGCATGTTTAAAATTGAATACTTCTATTTTATCAATTAGAAAAAAACAACCACCCAAACCTAGCAAGTTACTTATATGTGTTGTCTTGTACCTATGTTTTATCTCCAAAGACATTGTAGCTTTTGCTACTCAACATACTGAGATAAGATGTATACCCCAGAGCTTAACATACCAGTATCGTGCCTCTTCTTGTTTAGTTTGAGTTATTCAGTCATTTGCAGCTCAATACACCAGAGGCAGAAAAACATCCCATTACAACAGATGTCCAGTTATGCCTTCCAGCTCACAAGTTAAATACAAACAAAGAAGATAAAATATACATCTGATAACGTACTTCTTGAAAAACAAATGCCTCAGGAACACAGTGTGCTATCTCTAGAACCAGGAGAAAAGCTGTGCTATTGACATAATATGAGCATATAGTTGTAGCAATGTTCTGGGAGAAAGTACAAATTCCCACATATATTAGAAGATTATTTCTGAATGCAAAAGCCAAAAAGAAAGGATTTCTTTTCCCAATAAGCAGGCAATCAGAGTTAACCTGTGCCTGCATCTCTACGGTTCTACAAATGTGTGCTGATTTCTAACTGTATCCAATTTGTAGATTCTGCATTACAGTCCCTATGAGTCCAGAGTAGACCACAATACTAACTGCATTACCAGAGATGCACAAATATGTGAGATATAAGGAAGTGCTTCTTCCATTAAATCCAATCAGCGCCAATTAGGAGCAGCTCTCAAAGGAAGTGTTCTATAACCCACTCACCCCAAGATCCTTTAACTGGCTGAAATTAAAACAGGGAATTATGAATGCAGAGCATGTGCATGATCACTGAGCTATAGCTAGGGTTACCAGATACAAACTGCAACAGAGTGCCTATACCTTTGTATAGAAGAGGGAATTTGAGCAGGCTAATCGTGGAAGGGTTTCAAAAGCAGCACCTGCCCAAATTCCCTCTTCTATACAATGGTTAAAGATGTAGGCACTCTGTCCCAGTTTGCAATTCTAGCTATAGCACTCTAAGATGTTGCCACTGTTGCACTCCTGGGCCTCCTGGAAGCAGTTGGTGGTGATATCATTGGACATCATCATGTCACCACCAACTATTTCCAGATACCACGCTTTGTATGTGGCAGACTGGCACTCTTCCTGGTGAGGGAAGGCTCGCAAGGAGGGTGAGGGGCCCCATGGGAATGCACTGCATTGGCCCCACCACTCCTGGAGCCAGCCCTGATAGTCTGGGTGTGTGAAATTGTGGTTATAGATTGTTATTGCGGAACACTACAGCCATCCATGGAATTAGGCTTGTCGTTTCATAACTGTTTCTTCAACTAAAGGTGTAAGGACTCAATCCTGAGCCCTCCAGCATGCGCGGTATGAGCGTGCCACCCGCACTGGGTTTGCAAACATGCTGTAAAGCACATAAGACATAAGAAATTTATTTGTCATTACACTCACAACTGGGTGCAACGAAATGAGGTGCTCTTCCCCAAGGTAAAACTGGACAACACCAAAACTAAAATATGCACAATCAACCATACAACAATCACTTATACAAATATAAATACCCCATTGCTCCCAGCAATTTAAATTCCACAAAAACTTATGACCCCGCATTTAAACTCAATACTGCACTTGGGTAAAAACTGTTTCTGAATCTGCTCGTCCTTGCTTTCAATACCCTAAATCTCCTTCTCGATGGTAATAGTTCAAAGAGCTGATGTCCCGGATGAGAGGAGTCTTTCAATATATTAGATATCTTCCTCTTGCATCTATTTTTATACAGTTCTTCCAAAGAGGGGAGTAAACAGCCAATGATGTTTTGGGCCGTCTTGATCACCCTTTGAATTGCCTTTTTCTCTGCCACTGTGCAGCTCGTGTACCATACACAGAGACAGTAGGATAATATGCTCTCAATTGAACTCCGATAGAAGGTGATTAGCAAACTCTCAGCCAATTGTTGCTTTCTAAGAATCCTTAGAAAATACAACCGTTGTTGTGCCTTCCTAATTAAAGCAGTGGTGTTCGCACTCCAAGTCAGGTCATTAGTTATGATGGCCCCAAGAAACTTACATTCAACCACCTGTTCCACACAAACTCCATCTATATACAGTGGCTGAATGTCTGCTCTTTTTTTCCTATAGTCCACTATAAACTCCTTGGTTTTTCGGATATTAAATAGAAGATTATTTTCTTTGCACCAGCGGGATAGCTGTAATACCTCATCCCGATACGCAGACTCATCATCCCCGGAAATAAGTCCTACTAATGTAGTATCGTCCGCAAATTTGATAATCCTATTATTGGGATGGTTATTGGTGCAATCCGATGAATAAATGGAGAACAGTAGTGGACTAAGGACACAACCTTGTGGAGTGCCAGTGCTGAGTATCTTGTCAGTAGAGATGTAATCATTCAGTTTAACTCTTTGTGGACGATTTGTTAAAAAATCCCATATCCATAAACAGATAGAATCTGGAAAATCTAGATCTTTAAGTTTGGCTATTAATCTGTGTGGTATGATGGTATTAAAAACATCTAGCACTGGCGGTAAGGGCTTAGTGCCTGTGCTGCAGCAGCACCTTTTCCGCGTGCCCGGAGGCAGTAGTGTCAGCCTACCACTACGCTGGGCGTGTCTTCCGGGTGAGCGGCAGCGCGATCGCTGTGTTCTGTTGCATAACAGAGCATCGCTGTGTTCTGTTGCCCGCTGCAGCGGGCGGGCTTTCGCCGTTATGCAACAGAACGCAGCGATCGTGCTGCCGCTCACCCGGAAGACACGCCCAGCGTACCGGTAGGCTGACACTACTGCCCGGAGGCATCACACAGGGCTGGCAAGCGGTAAGTGCAGGGGTAGGGTTGGGGCAGGGTAAGACTGCTGGTGACTTCCACCATCAAATCTTATCCCCTGCCTTGGCCTGGACAGCCCAAAACAGGGCTTCCCGATTCTCTGCCAACAAAATAGGTGACGGAGAGACAAGAAGCCCCACTGCGGGACGTGGAGCGTTCTCCAGGTGGAAGGGGATGAAAGTTCCCTTCTCCTAAGGAGCCTCCGGTGGCTGCCTGGCTGCTACGGAATGCAGTGGTAGCCGATTGGCTTCCACTGCACCTGCGGAGGTCAGGCAGATCAGGATTGGGCTGCCCGTTAGCCCTAAGTGCTGCCCAATTCTTCTGGGTGTTTATTCTTTAGGTGTTTCTTCCCTATTGCAGGTTAAGTTGACAGCATAGCAAGCAGGACAAAGCTAAACAGAAGTAAAAACAATGATGTTGTCACAGATACCTTCTGCTGAGCAACTACTCAATTATCGCTGATAACTGGGAAAGAGGCACTTTTTCATGATTTAAACTTGTGTTTAATCAAGTTTAAACTCCAGCCTCAGCCTGGTGTCTTCCTTGAGGGTGATGCAAGGGTAATAGGCTACCTCAGAATGCCAGAGGCAGGGGAGTGGCAGTGAGATACAAGTATCTGGTTGCCTTACATGCTCCCTGAGGCATCTGGTGGGTCACTGTGAGATACAAGAAGCTGGACTAGATGGGCCCTTGGCCTGATCCAGCAAGGTTTTTCTTATGTTCAAGTGATGTTCCTCTTATATTTAACAGGGGAGAGTAACAGTCCCTATTCACTCCCAGCACAGTTCCTTTTCTAGTGGCTGTTTGCTGGTGTTCTACATTTTTTTAGATTGTAAGCCCTTTGAGGACAGGGAGCCATCTCATTTTACACTGCCTGTAAACAACTTTGTGAACCTTTTTTGTTGAAAAGCAGTATGCAAATACTACTACTACCAACAACAACAACCACTTCTCTACGGGATAAGACTATCTTTGTATCTCAACCTCTGCAGATACTCAGTCCGTCTATAGTTTCCATTTTACAATTGGCTGGATGTTGTTAAGATAGACATACACTACAAACAGCACAACACTGTCCATATGCAAGGGTATCAGTAGCAGAAGACAAAACACTACATTAGGGCAAGCAGCAGGTCAGTTTCTCCCTTGACACTGACAGGATGGGGAGAAAAGCTTCCCTCCATTTCTCCACTTGTTTCTAAACAGGTGACTGCTTCCTATTTTTACTTTTTTTTCTATGGTCTGGATCTAAAGAAATATTTTAGGTTTGGGCACATTTAGGTCTGTTCTTTAAACAGACCCATGTGCCATTTAACAAACAACTTTTGAAAGAGTTTCAAAAGTGAACGGGTTTCGGAAGTGGTTTGCCATATGGCATTGGAGAGCTCCAGTTTGAGAAACACGACCAAAGCTTACTTCATTATGCAAAACTAGTTAAACCACTTTCTACCAATAATGGGTTAGAGCAACATCGGTAGAAATGCAAACTCCAGCGCATCATTGGTAGAAATGAAGTGGGTCTCTGGATTCCAGCCAAAGTATTTGTTTGTGTAGAAAACCTTGACCAAATATGCAGGATGCTGTTTGAGTATCAGTTTGATTGCTGGACAAAAAGAATACAGGCATGTCCCAGTATCCACTGGGGTTTCGTTCTGGACTCCCTCATGGATACCTGAAACTGTGGATACTGGGGAGACCTTTTAAAAAACAGGGAAACATCAGTGGTTTTGCTGCAACAAGGTAAAAACAAGAGATTTGTTTAATGTTCCCCTATCATTTTAATAGACATCCCAGTATCCATGGTATCTGTGGATAACTGAAAACATGGATACCGAATCAGTGGATACCAGAGTACACCTGTACTTGGTCAAAGAGGGCGAACAGACCAGGGGGTTGTGGAAGACTGGGCAGCATATTTCAAAGAACTCTGAATTTTGCTGCTGTGCCAGTGGATAATGTATTTATTACAGCATATTAAGAGGGAGAAGGCCATATAATTCCTCCCTACTTACTAAGAAAACACTTCCATTCACTTTTCCTTGGGGACGCCCATTCTATCCCCACATTTTATACCCAGTTTACACAACATTCAAGACAAGTACATAATCAGAGACAGACATTTCAGAGCTATGCCACAGGGCCTTACCACTGCTCAGGACTCCCCAGGGCTGGAAGAATGCTGCTATCCTGGGCTTTCCACCTGGAAAAATACAGATAAGACTGGAAAAATATTGGAAGGGCTAGAGTCCACAAACCCATATCTCTGGGTCTACATGACATCACACTGGGGATCCAAAAGTGCCCAGAAAAGGCTCTCTGGATCACTAATCAGTCAGTCAGTAACCTTTTACACCGAGCCCCATCAGATTTTAGCTAAGGCTCCTGTATGAACAGCAGATTAACTTCACTCCCACTTCTGACTCTCACAAAGCATGTCAAAGAGCCTCCACAATGTAAAGGATGAACTCCACTCATATGTATAACCTATGAAAACATTAGCACAATTTGCCAAAAGATATGCGCAAATTAATTCTGTTAGATTAAATTTAACCAATTAGATTGATCAGATTAAATGTAAATGTAGATTTCTATGTTAGATTTTAAAAAAACTTTTAAAATATGCACAGCCAGTATGAGAATATTTAGGGCACAATCCAAACTTGGAGTTAGGCCAGCCAAGTTTGACTGGCACAAGGGCCACTGTTAACCGTGTTTGGGCCACTCTTGTAGTCAGGGAGAATAGTGCACGTCTGTGTGCTGACCTCTCTGGCCCTGAGAGTGGTCCAAACATACTTTACGGTGGCCCTTGTGCCAGCCAAACTCTGTTGGCCTAACTGTGCTGGCTTAATTCCAGGTTAGGATTGCGCTCTGAGTCATTTTCCAACAAGTGATTGCTTAGTTCTCTCTGATAGTCATTCATTGGTAGATTAAATCTGATAAAGCCACCTCCATTACATTTTTTTTTATTAAGACTACCTCTGTTTTTCTTTAATTAACAAACAGGCAGAGCAACAGTTAAAGGAAAACCTCTTTGCAATGCCTTAATAATTTATAAAATGAAACAAGGCAGCTGGGAATTAAATTATTGTGATATCTTCTTACCCTATTTGGACATCATTCTGATTCTTGGGGTAATGAGAAAAGGCACTGCAAAATCTCAAATAACTGAATTCACAGAATTAACGAACAGATGTCAAACTGCTGCAAGACACAGTTTACCGGTGGTAAACTGCAAGACACAGATCCCACCAAAATTAAACATGTCATAGTACTGTTAGTTGCATAGGTACATATGAAGTACTGCATATACTCGTATATAAGTCAAAATATATATCTTAAAATTGCCCAGAAAACCTGACATTGACTTATACACAGGTTATTATGGTAAATGCATTGAGTCACATGGTGGGCAAAGTAAGGCCCAGCCTAGACCTCTGGTAGAGCAAGGCAGGCTGCAGAACAGGCCTGTAACCCACACCCACCCAAATGTTGTTTCTAGGGTCTTGCTTTGCCAAGGGTAATGGCTATCCCTTCCCTCCCTGCTTTGTCTACTGTGCCTGCTGCCTTCTACCGTCTACTGCCAAGAAAGACTACTCTCAAAAATGGTTTTAGGGGGAGGCTACAAATGGGAGCTGCTAAACATATCCAAAAGGCCTTGCATTTCCAGACCTGGTGAGGCCTCCTTGGTTTCAAACAGGAGCTGCCTGCAAGGGGCAAGGACTGGCATTGTTTGCTTGCTAATGAGAAGGCTGGCTTAGTGCTTTTTACTTAGTGCAGTCATCAGGCACAATACACAAAGCAGGGAAGGAAGGGCTAGACTCCTTTCCCAGCACTTCATATTCTTCTGCCCATTCCTGGGAGCACTTTGAAAAATCTTTCCAGCAGGCAAAGCAGGGAGATGAGAGAGCTAGTCTTGTATATCAACTAATCTTCTGCCCGCCACTTATTTAGAGTCACTGATAATGAATCAGACGTTGCAGGATTTCCAGAAGAAATTTAGAGCCACTTTCAACATCTCTTATAGCAATAAGAAAGGAACTTTTTGGCTCACAGGCTTGTTTTAGTATTCTGTGTTAAATGAAAATCCACCTTATGACATTAATTTTTTACTTCTCTTCAATACATAGGTAGACTGTACTGTTCTTAGGCACCAGTGACTGGTAGGTCATTTGTCAGGATCTGGCATTGGATAAAATCAGGCAAAATTACGTAATTCAAATAATTGCATATACCCCTAAGTTTTACCCTCAACTTATCCATGAGGTTGACTTATGCACGAGAGAGAGTGTGCCTGTGTTACATTGTCCTTAGTATTAGGAACAGAACTATTCATAGCCGAATGGAAGATGAAGCACATGCATAACTCTTTCATTAAAGTCAGTGAAACTTAAATGTGCTTGACTTTGTCTGACTTGTGCCCATAATGTTTTATTCAAAAATCTGTAATCATGGTTTTGAGAAACATAAAGGTCTGAGTTGTATGCAGTGTGTAACACAGTTTGAGGGGAAACAAGGCCATTCACTACACTTCGAGAGAAATCGTTATGAATTATAATAGAGACCAATGCTGTCATTTCAAAGAGCTGAAGGTCTAATGGTAGTAGCATCCCTGCTTGTAGCTTATATCTATCTCAGGTGAAAGATGCTTTTCAGTTAGATAGGTTTTGTATTTGACCATTCAACAGTGGAACCAAAGAAACTGCGTGTTTAATTGTGAAATTGTGTATGGGCAGCAACTATACTGTTGTTGTTATCATCATCATTAACTGGAATCTTATCGTTAACTGTTTAGGCTTTAGCCTCCACCATGGTCCCAATCTAGATTGGGTCTGCATCGCTGCTATTCACTCCAGCAGAAAATTGGGCATTTAAGCAGTACAGTGTCCCATCAGTGCCCTCTGAACCTTCAGTAGCAGAAGTTTCATTGGTACTCATAAAGGTATCTGCAGAATGGCAAGCTACATTCACAAATACATTGTACACCCAGAATAATATTGCAAAGTTTATGTACTAGGTCACCAAATGCAATTTTATTTTTCCAGTCAGACTCAAGGGTGTGATAGAATTGGGAAGAATTGGATTTGTTTCTATTATTACAAACTTGCTCTGTCCTTTATTTGTTCACTTCCATCAATTTCTCTTTCTTTAAAAGGTCCTTATTGTATACATCCCCCTACTTTGGTAGCTGAGTAAAGCCAGAGAGAGAGAGAGAGAGAGAGAGAGAGAGAGAGAGAGAGAGAGAGACAGACAGACAGACAGACAGACAGACAGACAGACGCAAATGTTTATGTATCAATTGAAAGATAATTTAATGATGAATTCAATATGAAATACAAAATTCAAATATCTGCAGTACAAAAACTGTTATGCATCAAGCCACCCTTGTGGCTTGTGCCAGCCGAACTCCACAGCTCTATCCCCAGGTTGCTCAGCCCCAATTCATGCCAGATTTTGCAGACATAGATCCAAGGAACCCAACGGCGAGGCCAGAACCTCCCCTGGGGCAAGGGCGCAAATGTGCCCCTGCCCTGGGGAGGCCCCCCCAGCTCGCGTAAGGTGCACTGGATATGGCGCAGACCCGACGACCTCGCCATTCCAGTGCAACTTAGGACTGCGCTCTAAGTAAAACACATAAAAAATTTAAAAACATTAAACATTTAACATGAACACAGAAAATGTTCAAAAATAAGGCAAGACCCAACTCTTCTCATCAGGCCTTTCCACCCAGGGTAGAATAGCATCCAGTACCACTATGGAAATGATAAATTGTGTTAATTATTTGTAATGCAATATGCCAAATACCCATGGGCACCCATCTCATTATATCTAGCGTAGTCTTCCATGATGATTAAGTCATCCATCCCTGGTGTATGCAATGTAGGATCAGCTAATGAACTATTTCATATATTACTTTTCATATTATAAAAAAGTACATTCGAAAAGAAGAACAGAAAACCAGCAACATGCCTCCAACCACATGCAATAAAACAAGAATGGAATATCTCTTTAGCTACATTTATATCGTCAATAACTTGATGGAACATGTACAGTTTTTAAGAAGAAGAAAAACACTAAGGAAGACAGTAGTAAAACAGTATTTCGGTATAAAACAGCATACTGTTGGAACAGTATTTCGACAGTATTTCAAGGGATTATGAGGCCATACAAAAGTCTATTCTACCATGGGCAGTAGATGTGTGGCAAAATTCTCATCGGCCCTTGATAAGGCAGTAACAGGTGATCAAGCGGCTCCAGGCTTGGAGTGTTTTACTTGGGTAAATATGGTTATTTGTAAGGGCTCATACCTCTGCGATAAACAAGGTAGTGTTACAAGAGAAGATTACCATTTTACCACACATCAGTACATGCATGCAGGTGGTAAAATTCTCTTATAATTTAACAAAGGGCGCAATCCTAACCGGAATTAGGCCGGCACAGTTAGGTCAGCAAAGTTTGGCTGGCACAAGGGCCACCATAACACACAGTCAGACTACTCTCGGAGTCAGGGAGGATGGTGCACGTCCAGCGGTGTTATGCTGCCAGAACGCTGGGCGGGACATCCAGGTGATCGACAGCCCGCCCGTCGCGTTCTGCAGCGTTACACGGTTTGCATAACGTACACAAGCGGCGTAATTGGTTACGCAAACGGCAGAACGCTCCGGAACGCGACAGGCGGGCTGTCGATCAACCGGATGTCCCGCCCAGCGTTCCGGCAGCATAACACCGCTGTGCACGTCTGTGTGCTGGCCTCTCTGATTCTGAGAGTGGTCCAAACATACTTTACTGTGTCCCTTGTGCCGGCCAAACTTGGCTGGCCTAACTCCAGGTTAGGATTGCACCCAAAGTTATATTGGTACAGATAAGGCAACCCAGATCAGTTCTGACATTTGTATGAGCCACATGTCAGGCCCAGCCCAAGCTTGTTCCCGAAGCGGCACTGCAAGGAGAATCCTGATCTAACCTCTTTCTGGCAGCTTCCTTTGAGCCCCCTTACCCATCTTCTCTTCCTATTCTCTTCTCCCTTCTCCATCTCACAGCTGCATTCCTGCTCTAGGCAAAGTGGCCACCACTCTACCCCTTCCCACTTTCCTGGGGAAGGAGAGAAGGCAACATAGCTAGCGTGCAGTAGTGTTACCAGAGGGGGGTGATGCAGCAAGTACAGCAGGTGCCATAATGTGCTGGGTAAATAGCCCTTCTTCCTACTCACCATCAGAGCCATTTGGGGCAGCAACAGCAATGTGCCTGCGCTTTGCCCTGAATGGCTCTGATGGTGAGTGGGAGGGGTTGCATACATGATGCATTTCAGCACCTGCTGTATGTACCATATGCGCCCCCGGCTTCAATACTGCTATCATGGAGTCAGTTCTCTTGTTGGTCCAGCTGCTCGCTCTCTCTCTCTCTCTCTCTCTCTCTCTCTCTCTCTCTCTCTCTCTCTTTCTCTCTCTCTCTCTCTCTCTCTCTCTCACTCACAAACAAACAAACAAACAAGAGAGTAAGTTCTCTCAATCAGCCACTTATTTTTCCAGCTTGCTGGAGGCAATGGGCAGGTTCAGGATGCAACTTTCCCACTTCTCAGCAGATGGGGTGACCTCACCCCATGTGAAGAGTGGGCCAGTCCTAGACAGAATTTGTAAGACCAGATTTTGGACAAGGAGATCAGAAAAAAAAGGAAATAAAATACGAGGAATGTAGATTGCAGGGGAAATAAAAAAAATCCTAAAAGGAATTTAGTAAAATGATTAATTTATAAAACAACTAAATGTATTTCTAACTTGTAAGAATTTGTGTGAAACATTCAGCTCATTTTCTTGGGAAAGTAAAACAATCATTAGACTGCAATGATTTCCTGTCAAGTTCCTATACTTGAACAGCTAATGAATAACCTGTTGTGTTACAAATCCCTCATTCTCCACAATAATCTATATCCGCAATCGCCAAGAAGGAAGAGGACTGAAGAAACATCTATTATCCAGGAAAGATATTATCACAGAAAAGTTAGTGAATGCAACTTCACCCTCAAAAAAGAAGGAAGCTTAAAATTAATGGGCCACAAACACCATATTTTCCACACCATATGCTGATGGGGAATAAACAACAAGTGCTGGGGAGGGGGTGTCCCAAGTGTATCACTGGTTGAAAAACACTCTACTAGATCAGGGATGTCAAAACTTGTTTTCTACAGTGGGCCAAAGATAGCATTCATGGGGCCGGCTGAGGACCAAAAGGGATGTCATTAAGCAGGTGACAACCAGAAATTACCACATTGTTCTAACCTAGGAACTTGGCTGCAAAATGGTAGAAGAGAAAATATGCAAATCTTGATCATATTTTCAAGATATGGAAGAGCCCAATTATCACATGAGCCACCATTTCAAGGCTCCTTGCTGTGTCAGATTTCCATGGATGCAGTTTAAGTTACTGGGAGGGCTTTGCAAGCATGGAGTTGCCGGGCTCTTGTTTTCCCCTCCCATGTTGTCCTGGATAGGGTTAGGATAGTGTTCTTCAACCTTGGGGTTGGGACCCCAATGGGGTCATGATGCCTCAGTTGTGGGGTTGCAGCAACGTATGGGAATTAAAAAGGTTGAAGACCACTGGACTAGAGAACCACCTAGAAACAGGGGAGGCATCTGGTGTATGAAAGCGTTTTCAGGTACCAGGGGATTGTGTCCCAGTCGTGCTCTGATTCTTAGCAATTGTGCTAAAGTAGCTTTCACTATTGCCAGGCTTCATGGTAAGGTTTTCTGCCCTCTAAATAATATGCAGTTACAATTAACAGTGCTGGGAGTGGGCATGGGGAAGGGCTAGGGATGCTCCTAAGATAGGGTACTGGGAGGGTTGCTCCTAAGATAGGGTACTGACAATGGGATCCCCAGTCTCATACTTTATGTATTTATTTATACATTGGGGTCTTGGCACAAAAAAGGTTGAAGACCACTGGTTTTAGGATATGACCGACATAGCAGCAAAGTTGGCATAACTTTGACATAGGATTGTATTGTAACTGTTCTAAAATAAAGCCACTACTACAGTGGTTCCCAAACTGTGGGTCGGGACCCAGCAGTGGGTTGTGAGCCAATTTCAGGTGGGTCACAAAGCACCTAGGGCAGCCATATTGAAAACATGGAAGATGGGATACTGGAAAGGGGGAGGGCTGTGTGGTTATTTGGCTTGTGTCAAGGCGGTAAATAGGCTTTCTTCTTTCTGATTCACTTTGCTATTGGAAAATGACTGAGAAGTAACTCAATTTATAGCTGCATTCTCAGGAAAGCAGCAGGCTCTGGCGACACAAGGACGGCACTTCCGGCTGTGACATCACTTCTGGTGGGTCCCAGACAGATTGTCATTCTAAAAAGTGGGTCCCAGTTCTAACACGTTTGAGAACCACTGCATTAGCGCATGCATAACATATCTAAATACGAAGAACATTATTAAACACTAAAAACAGCACCTGAGGTCATTTGTTCATAGTACGCTTTTGGAATTGAAATTTAGCAGTCAAGCTAGCTTAACAATTCAAACAGCATCAGTAGCCAGAAGGCTGGTTTGGTGTGTGTGCGGGTGTGCGGGTGTGTGTGTCTGTGTGTGTGTGTGTTTGGTAGATTAATAAAGAATAACCCAAAGGATTCTGAAGTCAGAGCACGATGATGAAAACAGTCAAAGCTACAGCACTCCATCTCTGCAGACTTTCGACAGTGTATCCTGAGAGGGAGTATTCTATCTTCAAAGTGACACAGAAGAGCCAGAGTTTTACTCACTGAGCCAGCAGCTCCAGCCTTGCAGTTACGCTTCCACTGCTAAAATACATTTTGAAAGCCAGCAGGATTATTAAGACAACCCTCTGAAGACAGGATATCTTTCAAGTGTATCTTTTTTTTCTTTTTGCTTTGTATCAAAGGAGACATCTTTATGAATAATTAATACAGCAGGCATCAAAGCAACTCATGGTGAAATTTCTGCTAACTTCAGTGAGTTTACATTAGCAATTAATTTGGCCCGCCACGTTTGGTACTTCCTTCATACTGAGAGGTCCCACATGTGATGTATTTATGATTGCAGGTAAAACAAAGCAAGGAGAGCGAAAAACTAAGCAGCCTCTTTAAACATGAAAGTCAAACTACATACCATACCGCAAGGGTTCCTTAATGTTAGAGTCACATACGATAAACTTCAGATGTTTGAGCCACAAGAGAGATGTTTGAGAGCAGCAATATTTAAGAAGCGTTTAAATTACTAAGAGCACAATCCTAACCTGGAGTTAGACAGGCAGCACACGTCTGTGTGCTGAGCTCTCTAACTCTGAGAGTGGTCCAAACATACTTTACGGTGTCCCTTATGCTGGCCCAACTTTGCTGGCCTAACTGTGCCAGCCTAATTCCAGGTTAGGATTGCGCCCTAAATATATTTACTATGAACATTAAAGTTATGTTTTAATCCAGTGGAATCTCAGTTTACACTCAGTAAATACAAAGCTTGAAGAATGTGTATTTACCTTTAAGATTAATTGTGATGCAAAAAAAAAAAAGGAATTCAACCAATATATTTCCACAAGTCATGCATTATATGTCAAAGAACTGCATGTGGCTCATGAGCAACAGCAGGCCACCCCTGCCATAAAGGTTACTTACACTCGGCTTTCTTTCAATTTGAAAGCTTACATAGTTTCGACATGTGTCCTTTTTCTTGTTTTGTGAAATAGGAAAAAAGGTTGTGAATATAAGCAGGCCCTCATTATCTGCAGGGGTTCTGTTCAAGGAACCTGCACGGATACGGAAACCCACAAATACTAAACTCCGTGGGTTTCAGGGCCCTCTAATCCTCTGAACATGACCAGAGCTCAGCTCCAGTCGGGTCCAGAGGACGTTCTGAGGCCTAGAAAGGCTGTGGGTGATAGTCTGTGGCCTCTGTTGATCTCAGAATGGCTGTGAGGACCAAAAAAATGCTACTTTATGTTTTCAGACAAAAACGAGAAGTGTTTTTTGCCCATACAGGGCATTCTGAGCAGCGGTGGCATTCAGCCGGTACGCTGGGCGGGACTTACCGTTGAGCGGCAGTCCGCCCGTTGCGTAACGGCACGTTCCGCCGCTTTCCTGCCCGCCGGGGCGGGCGGGAAAGCAGCGGAACACGCCATTACGCAACAGGAGGACTACCGCTCAACGGTAAGTCCCGCCCAGTGTACCGGCTGAATGCCGCCGCTGATTCTGAGGCCCGGTGACCATTGGCCTCTCCAGGCCTCAGAAAACCCCCCAGACCCGACCAGAGTCCAGCTCTAGTCAGGTTCAGAGAGTCCATGTAGAGCCTTCCTCCACAGGTTCCAAACTCACAGATATCACGGGCCCAGTGAATTTTCTGCGGCACCACACTTCAGGAAAAATGCAGCCAAACTGGAGTGGAGTCAGAGAAGACCAACGAGGTTTATTAGAGGGCTAGAGAAAAAGGCCAATGAAAAAAAGGTCGCAGGAACTTTGTATGTTTAGCCCCGAGAAAATAAGTCTGAGAGGGGATATGATTGTAGTCTTCAAATACTGAAGGGCAGTCATACGGAAGAAGGGACAAATTTGTTCTCCACTACCTATGAGAGCAAAACTAGATGAAATGGGTACAAAATAGTGTTGGTTTTTTATGTTGACTTTCAATATCATCTTCCAGAAACATCTGATATTTAACAAGGTATTATTGGTGTTCTTGAAGTAAACACTAGGGCAAATACAATGCAAACGACCACATTTCCATAAAGGCACATTGTAGGAGAAGAATTCTTCAAAACTAAACTGAAATGGTTCAATAAAAAGCATTGTCAGAAATATAATTATATTCTTTGTTGTTTATTCCGCTAAATATAAATGTGCTCACCATGCTTATGGCCTAATCCTGGGACTCGCTGCAAGATCTTCTATTTTCTAGACTCTTAAGACCTTTCCTCCGAAACAAATCTAGGTCAGTAGATTACAAGCAATATCATCGTTTCTTCTCAGCCATCATGTATGGTGCCACATATTATATAAAGAAATGCCCAATTATTAGAAAGTAAATGAGTAAAAACTTAATTGTTTCTGGATGTAAGTGAATGCTGACATGTCACCCAAAATGCCATTGTGTATCACCTTTGGCACGCATGTCAACGGTTTGTCATCACTGATTTAGGGCGCAATCCTATACTGCGCTGGAATGGCGAGGCTGGCCGGCCAACGACATATCCAGTGGAGTATAGGAGAGGCTGGAGCCTCCCCGCGGCAAGGGAGAGTGCGATCCCTTACCGTGGGGGAGGATCCAGCCTTCCCTATGGTTTCCTTGGATCTGTGCCTGCTAAACAGCAGGTGCAGATCCAAGGAGACCGCAAATCGGGGTGCAAATTGGGGCCATGCGGCCTTCCAAACAGGTCTAAGATTCGGCCATATGGCCGAATCCTGGACCCGCCCATGAGGGAGGTGCTGCGCTGGTGCAACAGGACAGGCATTGCCTGCGGTGCTTGTCCTGTTGCCCTAGTGCTAACGCGGGGGTGCCGATTGGCACCCCCGCATCAGCGCTAAGCGCGCAGCATTGTCACAACCCTGTTTCGCCGACGCTGTGCAGTCCGTAGGATTGAGCTGCCCAACTGGTGGTTTCCAATGGCTTTTTCCATCATTATTCAATTCATTTTGTAGTACCCCAAGTTGGAAACCACTGGTTTAGATAGTGCCACCTTACACAAATCAACATAAACCAACACATGCATTATGTATTCCACAGAATGGTACACACACACACACACACACACACACACACACACACACACACACAGAGAGAGAGAGAGAGAGAGAGAGAGAGAGAGAGAGAGAGAGAGAGA
>JAJKFI010000010.1:10161844-10176006 GCA_029204185.1 Lerista edwardsae
GCGAAACGGAGCGGTATGCAACGGGCGGGCTGCCGCTCACCCGTTCCTCCCGCCCAGCGTTCCGCCTGCATGACGCCGCTGAATAGGTGGCAGAAAGGTTCAGTTCTATTCTCACCCATTATTTTCCCACTTGAAGCTGCCCTGCTGTTTGCTGCATCGTAAATGCAAGGTGGCTGTTGCCATCCTGCCTACTTTCACTGTTCATATCTGCTGTAAATGCCATAACTGGTGTTGGAAAAGTGCCATAAGGCACTTCTAGTACCCGTGGCAAGGGCTTACTGCTGGCACTGGGCCTGCGCCAGTAGGAGTTCGGTCTTGGTGCTAGGAGGACCTGATGCCACACCGCCAGGAGGTAAGTTTTACTGCTGCTGGCAGTGTACTTGTTCGGGGTAGGGGAAGGGCAGAAGCAAGCAAGAGGAGGGGTGGAACTGGGGGTGGTCTCCACCGCTGGATTCTATCCTCCGTGTTGAGCTGCTCGGCCCGACATGGAGGTTCTCAAAATAGTTGGCACAGACTTGAGCCAATCCTTGCCAGTCTACTGCCCTTACCTGGAGGAAGGGGACAGTTGTCCCCATCTCCTGAAGTACCTCCTATGTGCCGCAGTGCCCAAAGGATGCAACAGTACCTGTTTTGGCAGTGCCACTCCTACAGCAGCAGGGCAGCTTAGGATTGGGCTGTTTTTCAGTTGTGTGTCACCAAGTTGGCCACTGGGTTTTTGCTGGTTATTGATTTGTTGGGTGACCTGTGCTATTATATATGCAAATAAAGTTAATGGAGGTTAGACCAACTCTAGTGATGCCACTGCATTTAGGCTGTGTGCATTGTTATTTAATCCAGTGTTATTCAAACTGTGGGTCAGTACCCACTTGGTGGGTCGCAACGTGATGTCAGGTGGGTTGTGGAAAGCTGGGAGCAGCCATCTTGGAAACTGCAGACCTTACTCTTGTTATATTCCTTTTGTCAGTGTTAACAGTTTGAATTTTCAAGTGCGGGTTTATTTTTAATTGTGTTTTTAGTTCAGTGCTTTTACATCATATTTTGTCCTCATTTTACTTTCTGTCAGGGATGTTTCATGGTTGCGCAGTTGCTGCAGTCCAAGAATGTCAATTTGCATTTCAGGAGTGTCATTTTATTATGTTACATTGATAGCACTTCCTGCTTGATGATGTCACTTCCTGCCACAACATCACTTCCAGGTTAATGACATCACTTCCGGTGGGTGCCATTCACTCAAGTGCCATTCTAAAAAGTGGGTCCCGGTCTAAAAAGTTTGAATGCCACTGATTTATTCTTTGTGTTCTGGTATGGAAGGGGGTGCATCATGGGGGTGATGCAATGAGCTCTTGCGTGGGGTGATGCAAATTCTAGTGACACCTCTGATCTCCTTCTCAGAGTACCTGTATGATGCTGCCCTCCCTCCCCCCCCACACATACTTTCTCTGCAAACCTCTCATCAAAATGGGCCTCCTCTGCAAAGCATCATATCCACTGCATAGTGATATTACAAATTTATTTATTTATTTGATGTATTTTTATACCACCTTTCTCCAGATTTCTCCAGAATTAACAAATCAGTTAATTATATTAATTAAACAGTTAATTCAGTTGGTCCACAGTACAACTTTTTGAGATCTCATCTCTGTCTGATCTCCTAACCTATGGAGAAGGTTCTCATTGGGGGAAAATGGGACATATACATCTTTATGAATTGCTTTAATAACTAGAAGAGGATGCTTTACTTTTATTTCCTGGAACCTGAGCCTCCATCTGACCTTAAACCATCTTAGCTCATTAGGGTTATTTGAGGTTTCCAGTACTTGTTAAAATCAGACTGCTGTTGATCTGACTATTATGCTCAATATCCTGTCTCACGTGATGCATACTCCCACTTTAAAGCCTGTTTAAAATGTTTCCATTTTAAAACCTATCGGTAACGGTATGAACCCGCATATGATATTAATTTTTAGCGGATATGGTACTTGAGATAATTACAGTCTTTCGATTCCATTGTCAATGGAGTGATGGATGTGCTGCTGTAAAGCCGGGAGGGCTAATTGAGAAACAGCTATTTCACAGAATAGAAAAATCCTGTAGGATCTTCATGGCCACAACTCAACACAGAGGTACGTATGCTTAAGCACGTAGTTCAGGTGGAGGTTTTCTGTTGTGAAAACTCTTCAATGGCAGCAAGGCTGTGCCAAACCATTATTGCTATTTAAATTTCACTCATCTCTGTGATGTCGCTATCACCCTCATTCTAAATATTCACATTGCTGCATTCCTGACTGCTATCAGGATCCTGCTTTTTAAACATACGTATGAAAAAGAAGATGCATAGTGGTTAAAGCTCTTTATAGCCTGATTCTGGGCATATTTACACAGAAGTAAATCCCACTTTGATTTAGAGCCCAATTCTGAACTGACCGGCTCCCACAGGAGCAGCTGTACCAAAACGGAGACTGCTGCATTCCACAGGAGCTGGACAGCCACCAGAGGCTCCTCAAGGGAGGCCCAGTCACCCGCAAGCAGTGATGTCATGCAGGGGGAACGCGGGGGAACTCAGTTCCACTAGTTAAAATTAGGGCTGACTCCGCCCACTTCACTCTCCCTCCTCCCCCCTCCCAATTCCTCTGCAAAGAGCTTTTCTTCTTGGTTGGCCGGCACTTAGTGGGTTAAAGGGAGCAACTCAGGATTCCTAGGGGGGCGAAAGCCCAGTCACCTTGGCTCACCGCCAGCTATTCTGATGGGGATAAGATCCGGTGATGGAAGCCACTGCCAGATCCCACCCCCTCTAGGCCGGATCCTCCCCTCCCCAACTATTTTTAAATCATGAAGCCTACTGAACACCAATCCCTCCCTCGCCAGTCTGGGGTAGGCCAAAAAACAAAAAAACCACAAACCCCTGCCATCCAAAGCCAATTTGGATGTCAGGAAAAAAAAATTCCTACCTGGCCCTCATGATGAGTGACCAGCTGCTGTGCTATTGGAGCTTTACTGTTCTTGCCAACAGAGTGCCGCTTCTGTAATGCTTTTGGGTCCACTTTGCTGAGCGGTCTGTAGATAAATGAGTTCACATCTGGCTTGACTAGGATGCTACTAACCCTTGATAGTGAATTTCAGATGCAGGTAGCTCTAGTACTCTCTTGTCAAATTGTTTGGCTCCATTCCAGGTTGCTTAAAATGGTCCATGCAGCTACCTCTGGCTTGGACACTTGCCAGGTTATAAAATGCAGGAGGAGAAATTGACCTTGATGTTGAATGTAGTTGTAAATGCCTCTCCTGATAAGCAAAGATAGCCAGGACTAACAAGCAGTAGCGAAGCCAGAGGGTGTGGTGGTGCAATAAGTACTGCAGGTGCCACAATGCACTGTGGGAGGGGCTGCTTACACAGTTCCAGAGGGGTACCTAGAGGGGGATCACAGCACTAAGTTTTTCAAGCAGCCACTCCCCCTCCTCTTCGGAGCCATTTGGAGCCTCCATTTTGCTCTAGCTGCTGCGAATGGTTCTGAGGAGGAGGGGGCGGCTGCTTGCAAAACTTAGTGCTATGATCCCCCTCTATGTACCCCTAGAGTGTTGTTCCTTACAGTGTTGCTCCCCCTCAGGAAACGCTACCAAAGTTAGGTGAAGGAGAGAATCATGAGTCCTTTTTTAAAAAAAGTATATGAGCATATGAAGCAGCTTAAACAGAATTACACCATTGGACCATCAAACCAGTGATGTCATGCAGGGGGAACGCGGGGGAACTCAGTTCCTAGTTAAAATTAGGGCTGACTCCACCCACTTCACTCTCCCTCCTCCCCCCTCCCAATTCCTCTGCAAAGAGCTTTTCTTCTTGGTTGGCTGGCACTCAGAGGGTTAAAGGGAGTGACTCCGGATTCCTAGGGGGGGCAAAGGCAGTGATGTCATTCAGGGGGAATGGACCAGAATGGGCGTTCCGGATCCTAACGGGCTGTGTGGCTAGTTCTGGGTTCCCGACAAGTGCCCATCAAAAGTGAGTTCCTGTTCCTAAATCATTTGAATGACACCACTGCATCAAACCAAATGTTGTCCACTGACTGCAGGCAAGGTCTCAAGCCGCAGTCCTTCCCAATGACCTCTGGGACCTTCCTGAGATTAACTACCAGAAATGCCTGAACTGGAGAATCTAACAGTGGGTGTGGTGGGTTTGGGCACTGGAGAGAACTGAATATGAGCTCCCTCAGTTCAGACATTCACATTATAATCAATATCCAAATCCCTCAAAATGGCTCTCAATGGTAAACCAAAATGGTAAACCAAAACCTCAAAATGGTAAACCAAAACTTTACCTATAGGCTAATGGGTTCTGAGCTGTCTGTGACAGCTCAGGAGAGAGATCTTGGGGTGCTGGTGGACAATTCAATGAAGGTATCGACCCAGTGTGCGTCAGCAATTAAGAAGGCCAATTCCATGCTTGGGGTCATTAAAAAAGGGGTTGAGAATAAAACAGCCAATATTATCATGCCATTGTACAAATCAATGGTAAGGCCACACCTGGAATATTGTGTCCAGTTCTGGTCGCCGCATCTTAAAAAGGACATAGTGGAGTTGGAAAAGGTGCAGAAGAGAGCGACAAAAATGATTACGGGGCTGGGGCACCTCCCTTATGAAGAAAGACTGCAGCGTTTGGGGCTCTTCAGTCTAGAAAAAAGGCGCCTGAGGGGGGACATGATTGAGACATACAAAATTATGCATGGAAGGGATAGAGTCGATAGAGGGATGTTCTTTTCCCTCTCTCAAAACACCAGAACCAGGGGGCATCCGCTAAAACTGAGGGTTGGGAGAGTTAAAACAGATAAAAGGAAGTACTTTTTTACCCAGCGGGTAGTTAATCTGTGGAACTCCTTGCCACAGGAGGTGGTGATGGCATCTGGTCTTGATGCCTTCAAGAGGCGATTGGACAGATATCTGGAGGAAAGGTCCATCGTGGGCTATAGGCAATGATGGATTGTGCAACCTCCTTACATAGGTGATGGGCTACTGGTACCAGGTGCAAGGGAGTGGCAACAGGATGCAAGCATCTTGTAGTCTCATGCCTTCCTGGGGCACCTGGTGGGCCGCTGTGAGATACAGGAAGCTGGACTAGATGGGCCTTTGGCCTGATCCAGCAGGGCTCTTCTTATGTTCTTATGTTCTTATGGCTGACTCCACTAGTCAACATTCCTGGTAGTTTCCCTTCCCCCTGCTGACTTAGGGCCAAATCCTATACAATTTTCCAGGCCTGATTTTCTATTTTCTATTATAAGAATTTTGAACACTAAAAGCTGGGACTTAGAGAGATTTTGATGTATTGGTTTTACTTTATTTCAATTTTAGATCCTGCCAATCTAGCTTGTCAACAAATTATTTCTATTACACTTCTAAATAGAAAGAAATAATTTTTTTTGCCAGGGCAAATGGGGTCTTCATTGCTACCAGTTTGGACTAGCTTGTATGGAGTGTGCTTGAATCCTGAATAAAACATGGATTGGAACACTCAGATTCTCACATGTTAGAGCTAGTGGACAAGTAGATAAAAAATATAATCTCTGCCACTTCATTCAGCACTGAATTATTTACATGGAAAGTGATTGTTGGGGTGGGCAGTGAAACTGTAAACACTATGTCAATTCGGAACTCCAAATGAGATGCTTCAAAGCAGTTCTATTACACTTCTGAAAAGAAATAATAAGTTATTCCCAGAATCCAAAGGACTGCACAAGTAGTTCTTCTGCATGCCTGAGGAAACCCAACTGTTGGGCAGTGCAATCCTAACCTGGGCTGAAGCAGGCAGGCTGACTGCCCTGCATTGCATCCTACCCAAGGTAGGAGAGAGCTATAGCTCACTGCGGATCAAGGGGACATTAGCCTCCTTATGCCGGAATAAGCCTGAACCAGCCAGATGGGGCTGCTTGGATCTGAAGCTGCTAAATAGCAGGCATAAATCTGAGTGGCTCGGTGCAGCCCAGATTGGGGTTGTGCTGCCCAGGGACTCAGGTTAATATCTAGCCTAATGGCCAGATGGGGCATGGTGGCACTACAGGTTAAAATGCTGTTGCTGACCTTGCTGACCGGAAGGCTGGCAGTTCAAGACTGTGCAACGGAGTGAGCTCCAGTCGCTTGTCCCAGCTCCTGCCGACCTAGTGGTTTGAAAGCACGTAAAAATGCAAGTAGATGAATAGGTATCACTTCGGTGGGTAGGTAACAGCATTCCGTGTGCCTTGGTGTATAGTCATGCCGGCCACATGACCACAGAAACTTGTCCTCAGGACAAATGCCAGCTGTTTGGCTTAGAAACAGAGATGAGCACCACCTCCTATAGTCGGTCACGACTAGACCATTAGGTCGTGGGGAAACCTTTACCTTTAATGGCCAGATCCTGAGTCTTCCCCCTCTCCGGGCTGCCCCACCCACGGAGCCGCCCTCCCGGTCATCACTTGTTCTGATTGGCTTAAAATAGTTCCTCCCCAAGCAGTTGATGCTGCTGCTGCTGCTGGGTGCCTTTCCACTGCCACATATCCTGGAGACGGGGGGGGGGGGGATGTTTTGTATTTGGGCCCTGCAGCTCCTAGGACTGGCTTGGTTATTATGCATCATAATTCCTCTTTTTCTCAATCCACCCCTTTGCTGGTGTTTCCTGTCTTTCACTCTCAGAAACAATGAGATAAAATCATTCTGTTGGCTTCTATTGAAAAGGGAATGAAATGCTAAACTTTTATTTTGAAACTCTGGTTTTGTTGTTCTGATCGAGCAATTAATGTGTTTTTATCACCCACCAGGCCAATGACTTCATTGACTGCTCTTGCAAGCTCAGCTGATTGGTACCATTTATCCTGGTGTCAGATTGTGCATTGTGTGATTTTGCATCCACAGGCTCTAAAGTCATGTGATGTGCCCATTTGGGGTGATGAAAAATATATTAAGTAAGCAAGGATAGAAAAGGATTCAATTGCACTATTGTACAGGCTGGGTTTTGTACACAGAACTGTATTCCATAACCACAATTGAGTAAGTTACTATTTTCAAATGGTACAATTGGCTCAACAATTGTGTTTTTTTCCTTGCTAGCAATCTCTGTCAGCAAAAAGAGCCCATAGTAACACTATCCTGGTGCCATATCAGAAAGTGATACAATTGCTGTATCAATATTTCTCACCCTAAAAATAAAAGAGTCTACAGTCATGCATTCCTCCCTTGTTTCAGAATCAAATTAATGTGCAAAAGTCAATGCATTTTTCATACCGTGCCCTCAAAATTTCCAGAGGAATTTCATTTGTTTGGAGATTTTGCTCTCTTTAGCCAACATTTTGTTTGTATGCTCCTCTGGGCAGGGATTTCGTTGAAGATTTTTCAAAGTGAGATCCACATTTTTCATAAGCATTTATATCCTGCCTTTCTTGTCTCTAAGGGCAACCCATGACACCTCATGGTGAGAGGAATGGAATAAACAAACAGGCAAAACCCACCAAGGCAAAAACACGAGACAAATGAAAACAAAACTGAAATCCATCGAGAAACCGCAACTCAGGGTGCAATCCTACCCAGCACCGGAATGGCAAGGCCAGCCAGCCAGCACCATATCCGACGCTGGGTGGGGAGGAGGCTGGAGCCTCCCACGGCAAGGGAGCGTGCGTAGCATAGGGGAGGCTGCAGCCTCCTCTATGCGCTCCTTGGATCTGCACCCGCTAAAGAGCAGGCACAGATCCCAGGAGACCGCGCAGCCCAAATCAGGGCTGCGCGGCCTCCGGAATGGACTTAGGATGGGGCCATATGGCCACCTCCCAAGCCTGCCCATGTCCTGCCTACGTCCCACCCACCCTCTCCCTCCCTCGCCCAATCTCCCTCCCTCGCCCAAAACCTCGGCATGGATCTTCCCCTGCACCAGCCGCCTTCAGCTGACGCAGGACAGGCTCGCCGTCGGCGCTGTTGGGCCGACGCTACTCATAGCATCGGCCTGACAACGGGAGCGCCAACACGGGAGTGGTGATTGGCGCCCCTGCATCAGCGCTCTGCCTCTTGCATTGACGCAATGATGTCGCGTTGACGCGAGAGGGACGGTAAGATTCGTTGCCCATGCCACTGCCATCACTGCTTTCTCCCAAAGCCAAATGAAAAAGCCAGGTTTTCCTGCATCTCCTGAAGATGTGTAGGGTGGGATCACCTGGACTTCCATAGGGAAGATATTTTGCAAGGTCAGTACCACCCTCAAAAAGGCCCTACTTCTAGAATGTACTCACTGGGCCTTTGAAACCAAAGCCTGAGGTAATGACTAAAGCCATCAGTGGGATACATATGGGAGGAGGCCAACCTTAAGCTATTCCGATCTCAAACCATTTAGGGCTTTAAAAGGTCATAACTAGGGATGTGTTTTTGGGGGATATTTTTCCAAAAATTCCTTGATTAATGGCAATTTGTTATTTTATGCATTATGTGTTTTCATCCAAATTTTTATTGCAAATTGTACAAACAGTGCAATAAATAAGGGTGAATGAATGGCCCTACAAAGGCAAGCAATTACGGGTACACACACCCCAGCCCAATATAACCTGATCAAAAATTCCCAAGCTGCACTCTGATTACTGCTTGGAGCAGAAACTGCTCTTACTACTTGCACATTCCATTAAAGTTGCCCCAGCAGCAGTTGTGAACTATGAAAATTAATAGTGTTCATAGTTTAAGCAAGCGTCTCCTGTTTCTGTCACTCCTTCTCCTGATCCCTTACTGAAAACTATTTGTGGATTCCTCAAAACTGTGTCAAAAATAAACAAGAATGTTATATTTGTGAAATTGATATAAATTTGTGTTTATAAAAATAAACAAAAGCGGGCTGGTTTTTTTTTTTTTTTTTTTCATTTTGACCTAAATTTCATTTAAAATAGCATTTTCAGTAGAAATCTCATTATTTAACGTTCTGTGTTGATCACCGAAAAAACCCATCCCTAGTCATAGCCAGCATGTGTTATATTTATTGTTATGATTATTAGTAACAGTAGAAATAATATTTGTTATTATTACAATTAGTATAATATTGTAATTATGATGATATTATGTTATTATTGCCATTATTATTATTATTAAAAATTCCACCCTTGCACCATATTTTTTGTCACCAATTTGTCATTTGATTCTGCAGTAGATAACCTACTGTAATTCATCAAGAAACTGCTAGTACAGCTGCTTCTTTACGTTCAAGGGACTCTGTTAGTTTCAAGCGTAGTCCCTCCTCTCTTGGAACATTCACACAATGTAACAAATAGCAGTCATTTCAAAAGGCTGCAGTTGTACCCAACATACATCATTAATTTTGACTGTATCACAGATACTACATTTTAAAATGTTGGTCTGGTAATAGTTCCAGGAGGTCATATCACTGATTTCTACCTAACAATTGTAAAGAGAAAAATCCTTAAGAAATCATTAAGACCCTATTATTGATGCTTTTTCCATTGAATAGTAATGGCTCAGCAAGATGCTCACGCACAAGTGATGTTTGCCTGGCCTGGGTCCAATGTAAACAATGGGATCTCTAGTGTATATTTTTCTGGGAGTTTTAACACTGAAGAATACATTTCAAAATATAATTGTGTTTTGGGTGTGTGTGTATGTGGAGTTTCTTTATTGAGAATGAACAAATATTTACATACAAATGTTGGGAAAACATCTTTTATTATTGCTTTGTTCTACAATAGCTGGAAACTCAAGAAGGGCTACCCATGGCTAACTCAGAAAAAAAGTGTTGAATATTTTATCACCATCCAGTGCTGACTGGCTGTAGAGATATAAACAAGCGTACAAAGGAATAGACTGCCTAAGCAAACACACTGGGGGCTTTTGTAAATATCTCGCAACTTACTTAACAGGATCTGTGGCATCATTTCAAGGGGAAAAAAACAATTTAATTTGCTTGGGAACAGAACTGCGGCTGGGCTCCTGCAGCTTTTTCTAATCATGACAGTATCCACCTTTCCTTTACCCAAGTGTGTGGTCAAATTCATGGTTCCTGGATCTGATTATGATTAGAATAACAGCATAATGAAGTTTGTCTCCTTTGCATGGTTTGGATCAGTGGCATAGCAAGTGGAGGGCAAGGGTGCTAGTCTGCCCCAGGTGCTAGGCTGGAAGAGGGTGCCATAGTAGCTGCTGTGAGGGCACACACACTCCAGCTGCTTCCTGAGTCAGAACTTAGTCTTTGTGCTCAGGACAGTGGCTTTTTGATCTGACTGCTGTGCCCCTTCTGCGCTGAGCACAAAGATGAGGAGGCCTCCTCCTCCGCAGAGCGAACCCAGAAGTGACTGTCATGACATTGCCACCCCTGATGCTGCAGCCCCGGGTGACGCCACTGCTTTGCATAGCAGATCCCAAAAGAGAGAGAATAACAGTCACATTGCCATGGTAACACCCACAAAGTATGAGACAAGATAATCCTTTAAAATGGACCATGTTTATTCATTTACAGCAGAGGTGTACTGGGGCTTTTCCGTGCCCCAGGCACACTGTGTGATGTTATGATGTCACACATTGTGACATCATGATGTCACAAAGTGAGGGGAGCACGGGGTTCCAGCAGTGGCCACCACCTCCCCAAATGGCACATTTCCCTCCCTCTCTCTGACTCAGGGAGTGAAGGGAAGGCGCAAGCTGCTCCAGGGATGGCTGGGGTGATTTCACTTCAGCCAGCCCTTGAGGCGCAAGGCAGGTGGTGCGTTTTCCTCACTCCCTGGCTTGGGAAACGAAGGGAACGTCTGGGTACCTTTAGGAGAATACTGGACACAAGGAAGGGTGGGCAGCCAGCTGAAAAGTGCTCTGCTTTTTCCTGCCTACTGCACCTTCCACTGCACCCAGCACCCACTGCCCCCACATCACCCTTTCTATGCCTCTGATTTACAGCAAGCCAATCTCTATCACACCATCCCCCCTTCAGTGCAGGCGCCTGTCCTGAAGGAGACAGCACACAACTGTCACTTCCCTCTTGGGTGCCACGGCTCATGGTATATCCAGGCTTCTACATCCACTGATACTGGAATTCAAGCACTGCTGTGAATAGATATGCAGAGAGGCCACCTTCAATGTGTATATTTTATTGTATGGTGTTACCACCATCCTTTTGCAAAATCTCTAGAATGTTAATTAAGAAATAGGATTATCTGAGGATAAGCAATTTTTTAAAAAAATTCAAGGCATATGGAATCTGAGGAAAGATACGAAGGGCAGCTGCTTGGTATGTTTTAATGTAAAGCATTTAAAGTACATTTGATTTGTCTGAAGGATGCATTGTTGTTTTATTCAAAGCTTATGAGGGTCACTTTGACAATAATAATCAAACTGATAAAAAAAACAGACCAGGTATTATTTTTCATTTTCTAAGAGTATATGTAAGGAGTGTTTTTTTTATAAATATACTTGGGGAAAATATATAAATTGATGCATGTTAATGCTTTTAAGCCTTTTTCTTGACTTTATAGTTCATTCATTGCTGCATGTGCCAAAACTATAATGTAAGGATCCATGGGAACCATGCCTGCAATGCAAGCTTTGTAAATTTCCCTGAAGACGAGATACTACTCATAAATGATTCCCAGGGCTTGTGTAAACTAGTCAGGCATCTGTTTCAAAACAGACCTCAGCTTTCATTTTAACATTCGTTTAAAAACAAGAACACATCCAACTGAAATTGCTTATAGATTTTACAGGGGTTGAAGGAAGCATTTCAATTAAGAGTGGAAAGAAAATACCATTAATTTAGGAGACCTGGACACCTACCATGTAGACTCACGTATAAGTCTATCTCATGGATAAGACCAGCAACAGTGCAGTGCAGTGCAGGAGTGGAAGTTGAGATAGAATCGCCCTACCAGAGTTCTTTGAAAAGTGCCACTGCCTCTATGATCACGCAAACACAACCCACAGGCTTTACACAGCTGAAGCCCATGGGTTGTAAGTATTTGGGGGATCACAGCCAACTTTTCAAAGAGCTTTCAGTGGAGCAGATCTGCCTCAACTGTGACCCACGCACCGCACATCGCTGGATAAGACGAGGGCAAGTTTTAAGCCAAAAACAATAGAATTTGCTATGAGAACTATACATTGAGGGTAAAAGGAGTGTATGGAATTTGGAAGGCTTCTCTTGCTACAACACAGTGGGACCCTGGCATCCATGGATTTGACTCAGGGCGCAATCCTAACCTGCAGTTCGGCCAGCACAGTTAGACCAGCAAAGCTTGACTAGCACAAGGGCCACCATAAAGCACATTTGGACTACTCTCTGAGTCATGGAGGATGGTGCACGTCTATGTGCTGGCCTCTCTGACTCCAAGAGTGGTCCAAACATATTTTATGGTATCCCTTTGTGGTAGCCCAACTTTGCTGGCCTAACTGTGGTGACCAAACTCTAGGTGAGGATTGCGCCCTGAGCCACTTGACTCTCTCCAGATGACAGATGTTACCAGAGTATTTAGGGACGCAGCCATAAGGAAGCAGTTCCCATGTCACTCCAGATACATATCAGTAACTTCCTGGCTCGATTCAACCAAATGGGGAAAAAAAACCCAGCCTTTGATTTAGTGAAGTTTGTGCTGTTGTTTTTTTCTACACTGGGACTTTAAAAAGAATATGCTTATGCTTCTAAATTGTCACATTCTCCCCCCCCTCCAAGGCAGCAAATGAATTATAGCAATAGTTTCAGATTCAAAGCATATGAGAAGGTGAAAACAGACTGCCTGCTAGTTTTGTATAACCCATTTAATGAGAATTCGCATTAAGAATTCTCAAAGGTTTCAGTGGGTCAAGAATTAAGCTTTCATAGGAAAATTTAATTTTCTCCTGTCTTTTCCTTTTATGTCATCGTATTAAATAATATAGTTCATCATAGTCATCTGTCTTAGGAGAGCTGCACTCAGAAACGGCTTGTTGGATAGCACTCCATGAACGAACCACCTGGCACTAGAAAAGGACACCCTCTGAACAATGCTTGCATTTTTTAGTAGCAAGAGGAACCGAGTTGTCATATTCCTTTTCTGATGCAAAGTTAGAAATCATTCTTCCACCCAAGATAGCAAGTTCAGTTACTTGCAGTGATGTCATGCAGGGGGAACGCGGGGGAACTCAGTTCCACTAGTTAAAATTAGGGCTGACTCCGCCCTCTTCACTCTCCCTCCTCCCCCCTCCCAATTCCTCTGCAAAGAGCTTTTCTTCTTGGTTGGCTGGCACTCAGAGGGTTAAAGGGAGCGACTCCGGATTCCTAGGGGGGCGAAGGGGGAAGGGCTGCAGTGGGGAAGTCCCACTGACACATGCCAATCAAAAGTGAGTTCCTGCTCTTAAATCATTTAGATGACACCACTGGTTACTTGTATATATGAGTCTATGAGGAAAAAAAAATCATTGGTTGAAATCAGGAGGCTCCAAACGCTGGCCTGTGGGCTGGATCTGGTGCCTCCCCAATCTTTCCCTGACATGATCAGCACTTTGTGCTCCGCCAGGGAAGCTGCAAAAGACCTCTACTACAGCTCCAGCAAGTCGTGCTGAGGCAGCAGTCCCACTCTTGGAGTCAAGGAGGATGGCACACATCTGTGTGCTGGCCTTGCTGACTTCAAGAGTGGTCCAAACATACTTGACGGTGCCCCTTGTGCCAGCCAAACTTCACTGCCCTAACTGTGCCAGCCAAACTCCAGGTTAGCAGTATGCTCTGTATCGGTTTCAGTTTTGACAGTTTTCCAATCAAAAAAAAATAATATACCGCTTTTCAATATGAAGTTCCCAAAGCGGTTTACAGGCAAATAATAAAGTTAAATGGCTCCCTGTCCCAAAAGGGCTCACAATCTAAAAAATGCAGAACACCACCAGCAACAGCCACTAGAAAAGACACTGAGCTGGGGTGAAGAGGGGCAATTACTCTCCCCCTTCTAAACATAAGAGGAACACCACTTGGAAAAGTGCCTCTTGCCCAGTTAGCAGGGGAAACTGCCTTGATTCAGTTTTTTTCTGAACCACAGCTATTTAAGAAACAGTCTCAGAAAAAAAAGGTTGTGTCTATTTCTTACCCAGTCTTATATCACATCTATGGCAGAAATAATTCACCCCAGTTTGTCAACCACAGGAATGTCAAAATTGTGCATGTGAGCATGTGTGTGTGTGTGTGTGTGTGTGTGTGTGTGTGTGTGTGTGTGTGT
>JAJKFI010000010.1:10176016-10195436 GCA_029204185.1 Lerista edwardsae
TGTGTGTGTGTGTGTGTGTGTGTGTGTGTGTGTGTGTGTGTGTGTGTGAGAGAGAGAGAGAGAGAGAGAGAGAGAGAGAGATTGGAATGGGGAGTTAAAGACTTGGAGGAGTTTCCACTTTTAACTGCTACAAGATGTTGATATGCGCAGGCATCTCAGTACAGGAATGTGAGAAAGGAAATTACTGCAAACATACGAGACATTCTTGGCAAGCCAGGAGTCACCTGGAGGCACCCGCTTATTGGCACAGGGAAGGTGGCCATGAAGAAAAAGAAATGTGAAATCTGCTGGTACGTGAAACAGGAGAGGGGAAGCCTGCTGTAGGTCTCCCTGGGTCAGATGACCGTGGAACTCCATGGAGGCACATGCTGTTCAGAACTAGGCGTCACTTTTCAGGTGGAGTTGTCATTTTAAGAGGTACCACATAGATTTTCTAATAGAAGAGTCAGAGGCACTCCAGTTGACTCAGGGCTTGATCCTATTGGGCTTAGCACGAGCAGTACAAGTGTACCGCTCACGCTCTTGTCGCAAAAGGGGCCATGAGCCCTTACTGCTAGTGCTGACGGCTCAACGCCAGCCTCTTGCCGCCTGGAGGTGGCAACATGAGCCAGCAAGCTGTGAGTGCACAGCACACCAGCATCATGCCCTTTTCAAGTAGGCTGGGAGGGCATTCCTGGGCAGGGGGAGGGGTGGAGCAGGGATAGGATGGGCGCCAACTCTTGCACCCAGTAGTGTCAGCCTACCGGTACGCTGGGCGTGTCTTCCGGGTGAGCGGCAGCGCGATCGCTGCGTTCTGTTGCGTAACGGTGAAAGCCTGCCCGCTGCAGAAGGCGGGCTTTCGCCGTTACGCAACAGAACGCAGCGATCGCGCTGCCGCTCACCCGGAAGACACGCCCAGCGTACCGGTAGGCTGACACGTCTGCTTGCACCACTTCCGAGCCTCTGTGTCGGGCCACACAGCCTGACATGGAGACCCTCGCCTCTGCACTGGCTGAATAGCTAGCACAGAAGCTAGAAGGCCGTCCTCCGGGGGCCTCCTGCAGTTGCCTGGCTGCCGTGGGAAGCAGCAGTAACCGCCTGGCTACCACTGTTCACTCGGGCGGCCAGGCAGCTCAGGTTTGGGCTGCCAACAATCAGTTGTCGCTGGGGAGGGGAGGGTGCAAACCACACCAGGTGAAGCACTCGGGGAGGGGGATGATGCCACTACTGGGAAAACTGGGAAAATTTTTTTGTATTTTTGAATAATACCATCATGTGTTAATGCAGAATGCAATGAAATAAATCATGTTCAAATATTGGTATTCTATTAAAGGATAGAGCCAAATACCCAGAAAAAGAAAACGCAACAGCCTTCTGTAGCAAAATGTGGATTTCCTTAACTCAAACTGACCAATGACATGGAGGACACAATCCTAAACTAGAGTTAGGCTGTCTTAGTTAGGTCAGCAAAGTTTGGCCACCATAAAGTGCATTTGGACCACTCTCAGAGTCAGGGGAGGATGGCACACATCTGTGTGCTAGCCTCTCTGACTCCGAGAGTGTTCCAAACATACTTTGCAGGGTCCCTTGTGCTGGTCAGACTTTGCTGGCCTAACTGTGTCTGCCTAACTCCAGGTTAGGATTGAGCTCTGATTGTTCCAAGCCTCGGACCACTATGACACATCAGGGAACCAATATGGTGTTAGTATGAGTCACACATTTCCATTATCAAAGATAATACTAGAAGTCTTATTCAGTTGTGTGAGTGGCCAAGTCTGCAGATGACACTAAACTTCTCTGCTAGTGAAAGCCAGAAGGGATTGTGAAGAGCTCCAGACGGATCTCTCCCAACTGGGGGAATGGGCAGCAAAATGGCAGATGCGTTTCAATGTAGTCAAGTGTAAAGTGATGCACGTGGGGCAAAAAATAACAGCTTCACCTATATGCTGTGCACATATAGGTTCTGAGCTGTCTGCAACGGATCAGGATTGAGATCTCAGGGTTCTAATGGACAACTCCATGAAAGTGTCAGCCCAGTGTGCAGCAGTGGTGAAGAAGGGTTGGGATATGCTTAAGATAATTAAAAAGAGGGGTGCTTCCTGCCAACCTCTTGGGTTGACTTATCCTCCTCCAGCGGGCATCTTGCATCCGTTTACATGCGAAGCTGGTCACTTGCCGCTTGCAGTTGCAGCCAGCCTACACGCACTGGCCTAGTCATGTTTGCAATGGCTATAAAGGAGGTTGTGCCCGTGGAATGTGCATTCTGCCAGCATACTCCTTCAGTAGGGCTGGGCTGTAAGTTGTTTTGTCCATTTTGGTGTTTTCTTAAACATGTGCCCTTTTTGTGGATTTAGGGCACAATCCTAACCAACTTTCCAGCACCAGGGTAAGGGCAATGCAGCTCCAAGGTAAGGGAACAAACATCCCCTTCCCTTGAGGAGGCCTCCGTGACTGCCCCCAACGGCAGGATGCAGCACATGCCCCAAGTCACCACTATGGCACCACTATGTCAGTGAAGGAAAGTTGGTTAGGATTGTGTCCTTAGTGTGCCATAAAAGAGAGCCTTTCCTGAGAAATGCCAGCCACTCAACCATTTTGTCTTTCTTTTTCTGATCACAAGAGTTGTTACTGCTGCCTGGAAAGAGACCCTAAAGAGGCTGCAATTACATGAAGTGTGCGAGGTGAGTCATGACAAAGAATTGAAAACATGTCACAGCTTTAAGGAAAAGCAAGATTTGAAGTGGAAAAAGATACCCACTGCAGCTAGAACTGCAGCATTGACCAAAATAGACATCACAAAGAAGAGGTCATTTGCTAACATGCTCCCTGGAAAGAGCAGCCTGCTTTCCCAGTTCAGACTACTCATGAAAAGCACCTACACAGAAGCCCAGATTTCTGACACCAATTGAGCAACTAACTCGGTGGAACAGTCCCTATTTTTGTTCTTGCCGGGGACATCCTTATCGATTTCAATGAGGCAGGGAGCAGAAGGGAATAGATTTCTCAGATAGCAGGAGAGTAAGATCCTTAGTAAATTTTAAAATCTCACTCTTGGATGTAAGAAGAATTGAATTACTCAAAAGCGTTGGGCAGCCCACTCCTATCCGACACTGGAACAGGTAGGCCAGCTGGCCTGCACTGTATCCAACACAAGACTGGAGGTGACTGCAATGCAACTCAGAGTAAGGGGACTTATATCCCCTTACCCCAAGTAATGCCCCCACCTACTGCAATAGAAGTACTCAGATCTGTGCCAGGGAAATCACTGGCTCAGATCCAAGTAAAGGTAAAGGTAAAGGTTTCCCCACGATCGAATGGTCTAGTCATGACCGACTGTAGGGGGCGGTGCTCATCTCCGTTTCAAAGCCTGTAGAGCCGGCGTTTTTGTCCGATCATGTGGCCAGCATGACTCTACGCCGTAGCGCACGGAACGCCGTTCCCTTCCCACCGAAGTGGTCCCTATTTATCTACTTGCATTTAGGTGCTTTCGAACTGCTAGGTTGGCAGGAGCTGGGACAAGCAACGGGAGCTCACTCCATCACGCAGTCTCGAACTCCCAACCTTGCGGTTGAAAGCCCAGCAACAGCGGATTAACTTGCTGCGCCACCACGTCCCTTGTAGATCCAAGTAGCCTGGTGTAACCCTCAGGAAGGGGTTAGAATAGGTGACAGAGGGCCGGCCCACCCCCTTCCCGGGCCCAGTCCATCCACTGGCCTTCCTTCTTTCCCACTGGCCTTCCCACCATCCCAATCCACCCTTGTTCCACCTCCCTAACCACTTGCACTGGCCTAACCCAGTCAGGGCAACCTTACCTGGGCCAGGAGATGTGGGGCCTGGATTTGGCCTTGCAGAATGCAGCCTCTTCCAGAGTCATCACAGACAAGCAACAAACTGTTCTTCCATTCACTAATTTAGAACTATGTTCCTTGTGTGCTATTTATTGGTCGGTGATGGTTTACCTCATTCCAGGGTCATGCGGAGTTTTTCCCTTTATGACGTGCAAATTGGTCACAAGGTAAGTTTCATTTCAAATGCATTTTATGATGCACCCAATGAAGCTCATATTATTAAATTCTAATCTAATCAGATAGAATACCCTCTTATTCTGTATTTCCACCAGTTTAATTATATTAAAGCGAGACATGTACTGCTGTCGTTAATATTGCTTTTCTACTTGTCCATGTGCCTGCACAATGCAAGACAGAATAGAGAAAAGCAATGAGTATGCGGCACACATTGGGAATGACAAGACAGATGGCACATGAGATAATTAGTATGTTAAATGCAGGCTAATAAAAGAAACACTGTGGGACGTGATGGTGCTACGGGTTAAACGGCTGCTGCTGGGCTTTCTGACTGGAAGGTTGGGAGTTCGAGGCCATGCGACCGAGTGAGCTCCTGTTGCTTGTCCCAGCTTCTTCCCACCTAGCAGTTCGAAAGCACGTAAAAAAGCGAGTAGATAAATAGGTACCACTTTGGTGAGAAGGTAACGGTGTTCCGTGCACTTCGGCGTATAGTCATGCTGGCTAAATGACCACAGAAGCTTGTCCTCAGACAAACGCCAGCTCTACAGGCTTAGAAACGGAGATGAGCACCGCCCCCTACAGTCGGTCACAACTAGACCATTCGGTCATGGGGAAACCTTTACCTTAACTAAAGAAAGCAATAGTGGCTATGTATTATCAAACCAAGGCCCAATTCTACTCAACTTTCCAGGGTTGATGCAGCCTCAAAGCAGCCCTGAGGTAAGGGAAAAAATTCCCTTACTTTGGGGAGGCTTTCATGACTGCCCCTCCCCCGATAGGATGCAGAGCACTCCCCATTTGCACGGCTGCACAGTGCTGGAAAGTTGGATAGGATTAGGCAACTAATCACTTAGGTGTATCCCTGTTAGATCACACCCAAAATCCATCAAAATCCACACCCAAAATCCATCATAGCCCAGGATCTTGTTTCCAATCAAAGATAGCTGGATATCTCTGGGAAGTTCACAAACAAGTCCAAAGTCCTACCCTCTTGTTTGTTCCAGTGGCATTCCTGGGGGGTGGGAACGCTAAGTCTTGCAGGAGCCTAAGCATTTGTGGCTTGGAGACCTGGTCTGGATGCTTTAGAGTGCAATCCTGACCTGGAGTGTGGCCAGCACAGTTAGCCAATAAAGTTTGGCCAACACAATGGCCACCATAAAACGCATTTGGACTACTTCAAGTCAGGGAGGATGGTGCACATCTGTGTGCTGATCTCTCTGACTCCAAGAGTAGTCCAAACATACTTTATGATGTCACTTTTGCTGGCCTAACATTGCTGGCCTAACTCCAGGTAAGGACTGCGCTCTGAGATATTCAATAGATAGCATTGATATGTGACACTCAGAGCAGTGATTGAATTCATGTATTATTTTGGATGTTATTACTGAGGACAAGTTGTATTAAAGACCAAGTGTTGTACGAAAGAGAATTATGGATTAAACTTACAGTGTTCAACTTCTGAAGAAATCTAGGCTGAGATGAAAGCCTGAAGCCATTGATTTTTTTTTGTGAGCATTTAGCTTACATCCATAAGCTATCTGCTTCTTTGGCTGGACCTTGAATAAGCAAGCAGCCTGATTTTGCTTTAAAAAAATACGTACTCAAAACCTTCAGATAGTGGAACTGGAAAAAAATTCCAGTCCTGTCAGCAGAATAAATTATATCCATCATTCATATTTGCATACTGTTATTTAATGGGTTTGTTGTCAGTTATTCGGCACTATTCAGAGCGCAATCCTAAACTGGAATTAGGCCATCATATGCTAAGCCAGCAAAGTTTGGTCAGCACAAGGGCCACTATAAAGCATTTTTGGACTACTCTCGGAGTCATGGAGGATGGCTCACATCTGAGTGCTTGCCTCTCTGACTCTGAGAGTGATCCAAACATACAGTGTCCCTTGTGCTGGCCAGACTTTGCTGGCTTAGCTTATGCCGGCCTAACTTAGTTTAGGACTGCTCCCTCAGCCTTTTTAGAAGGTGAGATGGGCCAAAGCTGAAAACAAAATGGAAGACAATAAAAAATACATCAAGGACTGAGTACTTCAAATAAGGCACAAGTCAAAGCATGGACCTTCTCTATTATATCAAAAACTTTACCTCAGAATGCCAGATGCAAGGGAGTGGCAACAGGATGCAGGCCTCTTGTTGCCTTGTGTGCTCCCTAAGGCATCTGGTGGGCCACTGTGATATACAGGAAGCTGGATTAGATGGGCCCTTGGCCTGATCCAGTGGGGCTCTTCTTATGTTCTTATGTTCTTTTGAAACGATTAGGAGAAAGTTCAGGTTGGAATGACCATGTCAGAAAACACAATCAGCTTCCCAAGTAATCATATGGTATAGAAAGGATTTTTTTTTCAGTGACCAACAAAGAACGCTAAATAATGAGAATTTCTACTCAAATCACTATGTAAAATGATATTTAGATAAAAATGCAAAAACACCTCATTTCACATTTGCTTACTTTTGACTCAGTTTTGAGGCATCCATAAATAGTTTTCAGAAAGGGATCAGGAGGAGGAGGGACATGGTAGAAGTTAGGCCAGCAATGTTTGGCCGGCATACCAAAAAGTATGTTTGGACCACTCTCAGAGTCAGCGAGGCCAGCACACAGATGTGCTGACTCCGAGAGTGGTCCAAATGTGCTTTACAGTGGTCCTGGTGCCAGCCAAACTGTGCTGGCCTAACTGTGCTGGCCTAACTCCAGGTTAGGATTGCACCCTGAGACATTTTTACCTTATCTTAGGACTGGAAAGTGAATGTTATTGGCAATTCTCTCTCTCTCTCTCTCATTTTGCTTTATTGCGTTGTTTGTACAGTTTCCCCTTAGGATAAATTAGGATAAAAACACAACATGCCACAATTTCCTAGTTTAATCAAGAAATTTTGGAAAACCATCACCCCTTCCCCCCCCCAAAAAACCCCCACCCTAGCTATAGACAAGCTACACAGAATTCAGAGCTGTGGGAAATATACATTGTTCAGGTCTGGCTGAATGACAGTCACTTTATTCCAGCAGCGTAGCTGGGCTGGCCAGTGTGGGGCGGGGTGATGTGATAATGCTGAACATCACCCCTCTGCATTATTGTGCCACCACCTGCATCCAGTGGCGTCTCGACAGGGAGGGCAGAGCTCTAAGTGTTGCAAGAAGCCTTACCTTGCAGTGGAAATCACTCCTCTCCTGCACCGTTTTAGCCAATCCTCACAGGGAACAGCAACATCTTGGCGTTGCTTACTGGCTACAGCAGCAAAGGAGAGGAGGGATTTACATGACAGGGTAAGGCTCCTTGCAACACTTAGAGCTCTGCCCTCCCTGTAGAGACGCCACTGTCTGCATCAGGATGTCACCCCTTTCGTGTTTGAAATTGCTCTGATTTGGAGTGGGGCAAAAGGAGGGTGTGCGCAGCCTGGCCCGGGAGGGGGGGGTGGAGCACAGATCCGGCTGTTAGGGCCAGTTGGGTCCAATCTGGACTGCTTGGATTTGTGCCTGTGATTTCGCTGGCGCAGATCTGAGCAGCCCCACAGAGGTGACTGGGGCTTACCCTGGGGTAAGGGGAAAATAGCCCTGTACCCCAAGGTGAGCTCCAGCGGCTTCCCAACCTGTGTTGGATGCAGAGCAGTCCAGTTGGCCTGCCTGCTCCAACAGAGGTTAAGTCTGGGCTGTTAATGTGGTTTTGATGGTTGGTGGCGGCAAGGAGGCTGAACTGTGAGCAGTGGCGTACAAAGCGGGGCCGCAGACCCCCCTGGGCCCTGAGTGCTGCTCTCAGGGTGTGTGTGTGTGTGTGTGTGTGTGTGTGACACACCATTAGGGACTGGAATTGTGAAAATCGCAGTTTTAAATAATAACAGCATTGTGTTATTTACCATTTGATGCAGAATTTCACTAGAAATTCAGTGAACTAAACCGGAATATAATATCGTCATTCTATCAAAAGTGGTGGCCAAATTAAAAATGAACCTCCAGATGCAGTATGTTACTGAGTACTATGTGCATGGGAGCAGTAGCAGAGAGGGTATTAATCCATTGCTTGTGGGGAAATATTCACTTATTTTCCGGCCATTTTTTTTATTCATTTCATGTCATGACTATTATATTGTTCTCTCTCATCTTCACCTACCTCAGAGGGTTGTTGTGAGGACAAAAGAAGGGGAGGAAGCATGCGCACCATCCTGAGCTCCATGAAGGAAAGGCATAATAGAAATGTGAAAAATATAATAAATAAATTTGTCGTAAGGGGTGTCAACGAGTTAGGGGCCCCGGGTGCCAAATGTCCTGGGTATGCCACTGACTCTGAGCTGCGGCAATGGTGAATGAACTACACATCTGCTTCAGTATACAGCAAGCCTGCACAGATTTATCGACTAGCTCTCAAGTAATTTGATTTTACGGAGGCCAGCCTTCAGCATAGTGAAATCAAAAACACAGCCACAGTAATGCACTTGAAGTCTGGCACTGAATTTTCTATGGTTGCATCTTGATTTCACCACATGGGGGCACATGGGTTATACATGCCATTTGTAGATATTACACTCGTTCAAAAGGCTATTAGCTTGGTATAATTTTTGCTTTTTCAGATGTATTTCATTAGGTGATACATTTTGGGACTTTGACTTATTTTTCATGCATTTGACTTATTTTTCATGTCCCATTTTGCCCAACAATTAGGTCTGAAACGACCAGTGGCATTTCTACAGGGATGGCAAAGCTCTAAGTTTTGCAAGAAGCCTTACTTTACAGTGGAAATCACTCCTCTCCTGCACCGTTTTAGCCAATCCTCACAGGGAACAGCAACATCTTGGCGTTGCTTACTGGCTACAGCAGCAAGGGAGAGGAGGGATTTACATGACAGGGTAAGGCTCCTTGCAAAACTTAGAGCTTAGCCATCCCTGTAGAAATGCCTCTGGAAACGACACACTGCATACATACTACTCACAGCACAGTCCTATCCATGTCAACTCAGAAGTAAGGCCTTTTACAGTCAACTGGGCTTACTCCCACCTAAGTGTGGATAGGATTGCAGCCTCAGAGTTCTTTTCACATCTGGTAGGTCGTAGATATCTTGCGTAAAGCACATTTGCACCACTCTTGGAGTCAGGGAGGCCAGCACACGGACATGTGCCATCCTCCCTGACTCAGAGAGTGGTCCAAACACGCTTTATGGTGCATTTGCAACACTCCTGGGCCGGCACAAGGAACTCCAGGTTACTACAAGGTTCAAAGAGTGGGAGATTGGAAAGACCTCATAAATAATTGCTGCTTCCTAAAAGGAAAATATAAGTTCTTGTAAGCCAGTGCTTCGCAAACTGGTGGGTTGTGACCCTCCAGCCTGTGTAGCACTGCGCTGTTTCCCTTTTAAGATGCAGGAGGGGGAGAAAGCAGCAATGCAACCCCCAGAATTGCGCCGCTGCCTGGACAAAAGGGGCTATTTTTAACACACCTTAAGATAGTGTTGGGGACCAGGTTTGTGTGGGGAGCTTCACGGAACCTTCCGCAGGGCTCCCCAAGGCTCCGATTTACTGAAAAACACCATTGGAAACCACAATTGGAGACCCACAAGCACTCACATGATCCTCTTCTCCCAGGGAGGACTTTGAGGACCACTGTTGTGAACAATACAAAAATAAAAGGAAAATTTTATAATAGCATTTTATGTGCTTGGAAACTGATGACACCAAGAAGGGAAATGTGTCTGCCTGCCTGCATGTGGACATACACTGTATCAGAAGATTACTTTGTCTAGTCTAGGACAGTAGTTTTTTTTTTAAGTTATCTTTCAATTATCACAGTTATCTAAGTTACAATTATCTTTCAATTGCCCCATACATTGTATTTCACCATTCCAAAATATTCTAGACTTTGTGTTTAATGTTTTCTTGTTTCATTTCTTTTCACTCCAGTTTCAGTTCAGTGTCTTGGAGGCAGCCCGGGTCAGCAAGCTTGTGACCTAAGCATGCAAAGAGAGATAGGTGTAAACAAGGGAGTTTTATGTGGAAGTTGGGCAGGAGGAGGGGAGGGAAAATACCTGTATTATTAAAATTTGGTTTCTTAAAATCACAATTTGTAGGAATAATATTGTCATGTTATATATCATTGAATGCAGAATTTCAAGCAGAATGCAATGAAATAGCTTCATTCTATCAAAGGGTATGGCCAAAAAACCCAAGAGAACGAAAATACAACTGTGATGTCACTTCCTGTTGTGACATAACTTCCAGGGATCATTTTGCCCTCTGCCCGGGCTACACTTTCATTAGCTATTCCCCTGGCTGGGGGCAGAACTCAGGGTCTTTTGCCTGCAAAGTGTACTCTCTACCTGTGAGTTACATGTGGTTTCATTGTGTTACTTTCTCTCTGCCACACATAGTATTGAAAAAGAAAAAAAAAAGCAAGCTCCAAAACATGATGATGTTTTGCATTTAGATGAACATCTAATTTGAAAAGCTGCCAACTTTCAGGCCAAAAAAAGCACATACCACTCAAAGATTATTGTAAATTTCAGTTACATTATGGGATACATGATAAGAATGTCTTCTCATGTTCGTTTCGGGACTTCATGTTGATATTCAGACCTGATTTCACCAGAGTACATGACTTTGGCCCCCTCCAAAAATTACCAACCAGACATTCTGCCAGTAAAAGCCTATAGAAGACTGCAATAATCATTCTATTACTTAGCTTTTATTATCAATTAGTTTTGTTAAAGTTAGAGATGAGACACAAACATTAGAGAATAATTTAATAGGTTTTACTTACACACACACACACACACACACACACACACACACAGCTCTACAATTTGTGATCCATCTAATTGTTCTATCATGTCTTGCAGCCTCTTAATGGATTCTCTTTCTTGGACAGAATGATTTATAGCTTCTGATTTCCCGCTGCCTCAAGCTTCTTGTTTATGGAAGTTTCCATGAATAGAGATCCGAAAACTCATTGGAGTACTTTCATTATCTTGCCGAAAGTCTCTCAGATGGTCTCCAAGTACATTTGTTATGCTTATGGTTAAAGCTTGCACTTTGTCTACAACATGCTCAACGGAAGGGGATATAGTGCAACTTGTAATAAATCACACACCAGACAAAGCAATAAGTCACCCTTTGTTATATGTGTACCATATTTTATAGCATTTTACTATTACAGAAAGCTGTAAAAGAGGTTTATATGCACATAATTTATAACTGCTCTTTAATTTTTTTAACTGAATTAAGTTGTGGCTTCTATTTCCCATACTACAAAAGCCACATGATTTGGTAATGCATTTAACTCACAAACTGAAATTAAGATCTCCATTTACTCTGCTGGTTCATCTTCTTTTTTCCTGGATACTTCACTAAAGTGTGTGAAGTATGATCTTCTATACTAACGATGCAATCTTCCGTAGCTCAGTAGGTACCAGAAGAACTGGATAAGACAGTGTCATTATCATACAACATCTCAAGAACTGATATAGACAACAATGGTCATTGGGGCAAGCTGTGCCCATGCAAATTGTTTACTTTAAGGCCCTTCATGACTTAGGCCCAGCCTACCTAAAGGACCACCTTCTCCAAGTTAAAGGAACGGAAGCTCGGGGATGAGCCTTCTCTGCAACGGCTCCACAAATATGGAATTTCCTACCAGAAGAATTAAGAACTACACACTCCCTCATGACATTTCGGAGAGGGCTCAAATCATACCTATTTCGTCTGGCCTTTGGAGGATTGTGTGGCTGTCCGCCCTCTGTACCTCTGGTATAGTGTCATAGTTTTGCTCACTCCCCAGTCAAATGTTTTTTCTCTCCCCCCAAACGAACTGATATGGAGAATTGGGTCTAATTTTATTCTTGTTACTCTCATTGTTCCGGTTACTCTCATTGTTCCGGTTTTCTTTAATCCTTGTTTTACTTATTGTGGTCACATTGTACTTTGTTCGCTGTGAGCCACTTTGGGCATTTGCTTCAGCATGGGAAAGGCAGGGTATAAATTCTTCAAATAAATAAATATTCATGCTTTATCCCCACTGTCAGTAGTTCTGGAAAACCCACAGTGCACTCCAATACTAACAATACCAAGTTCTTTTCTTACTACAATATATAGTCCCATACTATAGTACAAGCATGCCCCAGTATCCACTAGGGTTCCCACTGTGGATACCTGAAACTATAGATGCTGGGGACACCTTTTTAAAGGTAGGGGAGCAACAGTGGTTTTGCTGCAACATGGTAAAAAAGGAGATTTGTTTAATGTTCCCCTATCTTTTTAACAGGCGATCCAATATCCATGGTATCCGTGGATAATTGAAACTGTGGCTACACCTGTATTATAATATACAGTTGTCAAAATATATTTGACAGCATATTATAACAGCCCAATTTCAACACCCCAATATATTCAACAGCCCAATTTCAATAATAACAAAGAGCCCAATGATGAACTTATGTCAGTTGATTTCCTGATCCAATGCTGTAAGTTCTGATGAGTCCCATTGCAAAAGTGCTGGTGTGGTGCAGCTTTCCTGTGCTATGGAACTACTGGTGCCAACAGTCCAGCCAGGCCACATTAGAGTAGGTAAGGTGGCTGTGGGGGAGGGGGGGTTCATGGGCAGGTCAGGGGAGAATTGGGATGGGGAGTGAGCTAGACAGGAGTGGATCATAGCAGCAGGAACAGACATCAGGATCCTAGCCCCCTTCCCAGGCCCAGACCCAATCCCTGAGATTGTATGCAGAAACCCATTGACAGCCATGACTAGGGTTTTTCTTGGGTGTGTGATATTTTCCCCAAAATTTCTTGATTAAAATAGCGAATTGTGGTGTTCTGTGTTTTTATTCTACATTCTCAATCCAAGTTCTCATTTTTATTAATTTTAAATGCCTTAAAAGTGTACTAGGTAGATGATACAGGTGATATAGTGTCAGCAGATGCAGACACAGTATTATTTTGAATTGGAAAAGCAGTCTATTTTAATTTCTGGAAAATGTCTTAAACATCAAGATGCAGTGTTTTGTGTTTTTTATTCAGAGCGCAATCCTAGCTTGGAGTTAGGCTGGCACAGTTTGGCCAGCACAAGGGACACTGTAAAGTATGTTTGGACCACTCTCAGAGTCAGAGAGGCCAGCACACAGATGTGCGCCTTCCTCGCCTGATTCAGAGAGTGGTCCAAATGCACTTTACGGTGGCTCTTGTGCTGGCCAAACTTTGCTGGCCTAACTGTGCCAGCCTAACTCCAGGTTAGGATTGCATCCTCAGATATTTTAACTGGCAAAAGGCGGTGTTTAACCCCCAAAAAACAATTTTCAACCAAAAAACCACACAAAACCACCCCTTGTTGTTGTTGTTCAGTCGCTAAGTTGTGTCCGACTCTTCGCGATCCCATGGACCACAGCACACCAGGCCTCCCTGTCCTCCACTAGCTTCCTGAGTTCGCCCAATTTCATGTTCATCGCTTCGGTGACACTGTCTAACCATCTCATCCTCTGCCGCCCCCTTCTCCTTTTGCCTTCAATCTTTCCCAGCATGAGGGTCTTTTCTAAAGAGTCTTCTCTTCTCATGAGGTGGCCAAAGTACTTGAGCTTCAGCTTCAGAATTTGTCCTAGCCCCTAGCTATTTAAAAAGGGTTAGTTTAGTCCTCACAAGAATTCACCAAGGGCCTGCAAGACAGGAGCTCCAAGTCTGAAGTTCCAGACAACCACTACTTTCTCAAGAATCAACCATGGAGGCATTGCTTGGGGTTGTGACATGGAGGTTGTCCGTCGTTCCTCTTGATTCTGCTATTAGCTGTGAAAGGGAAAATCACTGCAGGGGGAAACATTTTCCCTCCTGCAGCTGACAATAGCTTTGGGGGGAGGGCTGTTTGGATATGTGCTAGTGTGTGTGTGTGGGGGGGGGGGAGAGGACTAAATCCTCCCCTCAGCATGGACATAAGCCTCCTGGGGCTGTATTTTTAAGAATGAAAAAAATGTTAGGTATTTCTCTCTCCCCCCCCCCACTCCTCTTTCATTTTTCCACAGTCAAAGCCACATTATTTTTCATATAGTTTTAGCAAGCATCAGTCTTGCCCTTGCCTACCTTTCACTGATGTTCAGATGAGATTTTTAAAAGCTTAAAATAAAATAAGTAGAAGATAAGCTGGAATATGATAGCTCATTATTTCTTTCACACGGTCTGTTGTATCGTCCTCATTTTTTGTATTGCTGCCGGATATACATAAAATTTGCTTGATCTTTTTTACATCTCCAGCATTGCCCTGGGGCTTTTCTAAACATTCCTTTAATCCCTGATGGAGTATAATGCTATGGGCATTTTTTGTTTTGTTTAAATTTCTCACATTGCAGTTTATTTATAGGGAAAAAAGATCTTGGGCCTATTTCACGTGTACTGTATACTGCCATTGCGAAAGAGATCTGGAATTGTAGGTTTTTGTTTCAACTTTCATTTATAGCCACGGGTACCTGCTGCATGTTGGGAGGATAAGTTATTCCTATTATAAATATTTGAAAGGATCCCATTGTAGCTTGCAGAATTCATTATTGCAAAGGTACAATAATTGTCTGCTAATCTTATAATCCACCTGAAGTTTATCTAATATTAGGCTTTCAATTTGTAGATATTAAAAGAACGTTGAATTCCATTGGACCTCTTACTTCATTAAATGTAATCATTTTTAACAAATCAACACATTGTTTAAGAGCATGACAGCCCAATCCTGAGCTGCCTGAATGTCCCCTTCCTCTGGGTAAGGGCACAGCATGGGCAATAGATCTTCTCGCTTCTGCGCCAGCTATTTATCTACAGGCATGGCAGAGCAGTAAGTACTGTAGGTGCTTCAATGCACAGTAAGCAGCCCCTCCTACTCACCATTGAAGCCATTCCAGTCAGCAATGCTGGAAGAATGCCTGCATGTTATTAAAGCGGCATGTTAATAAACCACCTGTTGGTTGGTTGATTGATTGATTGATGTTATTGTCACTGCCTGGAATGGCTCCAAGGGCAAGTGGGAGAGGCTGCTGATACAGCATATTGCAGTCCCTCCAGTACTTAGTGTGCCACCCCCTGTAGCTCTGCCACTGATTTATCTCCTCATTGTTTTGCTGCACAGCCAGCCTGTAGATGTCAGGAGAACCTGGAAGCCTATTTTATGCTCACTACTTTGTGACTTGTTAGTTGGTCCAGATAACAGTATTTTCCTGCTTCTGCTAAGGTGGTGGTGTCTTGCCAAAGCCCCTGCTCCAAACTTTTCCCCTAAAGGCCATGCCTGCTTAAGCTAATTAGTACCCCAGATACAGACAGCCCTGGCAATATATACCAACTACCAGGCTCCAGCACCAACAGAGAGGTAGCTCCCCCTGCCCCAGTGGCTTGCCTGTAGGCCACAGGTCTCCTCCTCCAGCTTCAGAGCAGTTGTCCTCCAATAATCACCAGTCCTCAGTCCAATAGTCCTCAGTCATTCGTTCGTCAGTCAGTCAAGCCAGTAATTCAGTTCACCACACCAGTCCAATAAGCCCATCCGTTGTCCAGTCTGTTAGTCAAGCCAATAATTCAGTCCAATAAGTCAGCAAGCTTCCACAACTACAACCCACAGTCTTTGCCTCCCTCAGGTGTTCTTTGTATCCTTGCTACAAGCTCCTAAGTGGCTGCAGCTGTGCAGCCCAGCCACTGCTACTTCCCTGGGGTTAACCCTGTGCTTTCCTGAACCAAGGGCCATTGTCAGAACCATCCACTGCCTCCTCAGCATAATCTTCCACATTTTCCAATACAAGTGGTCACCCTAAAATTCTGATTATGTATTAGTAAGAGCACAATCTAGGCCAGCACAATTAGGCCAGCAAAGTTTGGCTGGCACAAAGGACATTGTAAAGTATGTTTGGACCACTCTTGGAGTCAAAGAAGCCAGCACACAGACATGTGCCATCCTCCCTGACTCCGAGAGTGGTCCAAACACCCTTTACAGTGGCCCTTGAGCCAGCCAAACTTTTCTGGCCTAACTGGGCCGGCCTAATTCCAGGTTAGGATTGCATCCTAAAGATATTAGTAATGGGTAAAAAAACATAAAAGAGTATAAGTAAATACACATCTATGTATTTATCCCTAACGTTACTAATTGCTTCCCTAGCTTATTTCCATTTGCTGTTGGCCTGTCTTGATAACCAGATCAAATAATATTGTGTTATGGAAGATTTGTAAACCAAACAGAAGTATTTTAAATAAATTAGGAAACAATATCCAGACTTCCAATTGGATATTTACCCCTCCCTGTTCCAAGCTGAAGCACAAATTATGCCTCACTGAGTCTAGCCAGCAGCCCATTGCTGTTAACTTAGCTGCATGGCCATAATTAGCTATAGTTGGCACTGCCAGTGCTCCTTGCGATAAACATTGGCATGCATTTGATCTATTCCAGAAATATTAGTACTGACAGTTCTAGTTTAGGCTAGTTTTGATACTTGTGAACACACTGTCCCTGTAAGCGTAATATTCGTAAGTAATATAATAAATGGCACATCTTGGATCTCATCAAGTAGGAGTTTGTTTACTTTTGCAGGCAGATAATGTAATAATTAACAACAGAACTTGGGTATATAATCAGCTGGAATTGACTTCCTGTGCTGCCTTATTAACGCACATTAGAATTCAGACACTGCATATGAGTGTTTTGCTAATCACTCTGACAGAACAAGCCTTTGAAATTCAAAAACTTGCCATCTCTGCATATTAGATGGGCCAACAAACTTAGTGGGACTTTTCCCTGCATAAAGTTGCATAGAATTGGGTTGCCAGATTGGATCCATCACAAAACCTAAACAATCTAAGGCTGGGCCTGATGAAGTCCCAAGACTGTGAACCCTTGAAAAAATGGGGAGGTAAACGCAGTAAAGGGGCAAACCCAGACATAAAGGCACAGGTTCCAGCAGCTACCCCAAAAATGGCCTGAGAAAGCTTGAGAAGCTGCTGGATTTTTCCAGATGTGTAACTTTAGTGCAAGGCTATAATCTTAAGCAAACTTATTTGGAAGCAAAGATGTATTTCCAGTGAAACAGGTGGGATCAGGCTATAAGAAAACACACTAGTTGGGAACAATGAACAATGAAGGAGTTTAGACTCAAATGCTGATTATACAGCAAAGCAAAATTAAGCAAACACGCCCATAGTAATGTCTTCACAATAAGTGTATGGTGTATCTACTTAATTCACAGGATTTAAATTCAGGGTACAACTTCAGGAAAAGTCTACAGGGTAGCTTACAAAAATAATACAAATAAAAACAAATATTATAAAATAAAAACCCAAATCAGTGGAAAAAATGATAAGAAACCTCATAAAAATGGCCAGAATATTATTTAAAAAATCACATATAAAATGCTTGACACAAGAAAATATTTTAACAGTACCAGCATTGAATCAGAGAATGTCTTCTTTGGATCAGCTTAGGATACTGATGTGTGCTGCCTCTTTAATGGGCAAGCCCAGAAGGCCTCAGGATGAGATAGGCCATGTGACAGAACTTGAGGAAATTGTGAACCCGATCCTATGGGCTCGTATTGTTGGCGCTGCTGCTTGGCACCCACTCCAGGTGTCAAAAATGTGCCATAAAGTATGTTTATGGCACCTGGCGAGAACAGAGTGCCTGTGCTGGGGTCCCGTCAGTTGGCACTGCGCTCCATGTGGGCGGTACAGCCAGCCAGTGCTCCAGCAATGCCCACCAGTGGTAAGGCCTGCTGGAGCAGGAAGGAGTGGCCTCCACCCCCCCCCCTCCGAATCCTATCCTCCATGTTGGGCCTTGCCACCTGACACAGACGCTTTGAAGTCTCCCGATGTGCCTTCTATGGCTGCTGCAGCACCTGTAGGATGCAGAAGTAGCCATTTTGGCACCACTGCTCCTATGGGGGCCCAGCACCATAGGACTGGGCTGTCCATCACCTTTGTAGCCCAAACCTGTGTTGTGCTGGTTCTCCTATGTTGTGCCAGTACAATCTCCTCAGGGCTGAAGACAGTCTTAGGCCCAGAAAGACCAGTAACCAGAAACGATCCTCAGATACATTGCATTTGTTATTTCACTAGTTCAAGAAGTGCACTTCATGCACTACTGTAACAGCTATTTTATTTTATTTTATTTTATTTTCAATAAAAAATTTCCTTCCATCCAGACACATCCTAATGTAATATAAGCCTTCTTCCCTCCTGCTATACAGAAACTCCTGAGGGCAGGTGTAGACAAAAAATTACCAACACGGCATGATGTGTGGGAAGAATTTTGGCGTCATTCTTTAGCATTTCCACCGACGACATTTTCTTATGTCTGTGCAACAATTTTTGTCTTTCATTTAATATTCTCTCTATAGTATTGCAGCTCAAATCCTCTCAAGGATTGTCTAAGCTATATAAAACAGATGTTTTGATTTACATTACAACCAAATTCCCAGTTCATTTTTGCTAATTTATGAGGCAAAATCTCTTCATATTACACATAATATGTATTCCCCCCATTTTTTTTTGATGGCTTGATCTTGGATGCATTGGTTTGTATAGTTATATACTGAATGAATAATATTTGTGGCATTTCCTACATATACATATGTTTCTTATTTCTGATAGTTATTTTCCACCTTCCACTGTTAATAAAAATCAAAACAAAGTGAAGCTATATCCTTTCAATCCCCACAACTGCATAAATGATGCAAAATGGAATTTTTTTATTTAGAATTAAATTGAAAACAAAGCTGTGTTTATCCAACACTGAAAATGCTGTACGACTCCTGAGAAGCTAATGAAACAATGGACATAGCGCAAGTTTCCAAGTGTCCAATTATCTATCTCTTATCAAGTCTACATACGAACCAGTTCCTAACATTTGGTCACACTCTAGAGCAGCCATTTTCAACTACTGAGCCACGGCACATTGGTGCCTCGCAAATGGTCTACAGGTGTGGCGTGGGAATTTGAGAAAGGGTCATTTATAAGTAGGGCCATTACTACTAGGGGGTGAACCCCACACTGGAAGCACGGTGTGCGGTGTCAAAAAGCTGATTGTGTGCCTTGGCAATTTTCGTCCGTTGCCAGTGTGCCATAAGATGAAAAAGGTTGAAGATGAAAAGCGAATGGAGAGCGGAGAGACGGCAGGCCTGTGGGTGTGCTGGCCTGGGGTGGGGGATGGAGGCAGGATCGGGCACTTATGCTGGATTCTAACCCCTGGCCTGGCTTGACCTTGCATAGGCTGCTCAAAGTTGCGCCAGTGATTTTGCTGGCGCAGCTCTGAGTAGCTCTATTGGGGCTGCTAGAGCCTACCCCAGGGTAAAGGGAAAATATTCCCATACATGAAGGCAGCCTCCAGCTGCCTCCTATACTGCGCCGGATCCAGTTCAAGCTTGCCTGTTCCAATGCCGTAGGCTTGGTCTCTCTCTCTCTCTCTCTCTCTCTCTCTCTCTCTCTCTCTCTCT
>JAJKFI010000010.1:10221438-10252955 GCA_029204185.1 Lerista edwardsae
CACACACACACACACACACACACACACACACACACACACACACACACCCTTTTCAAGAGTTATTTTCATTTTATATTATAGCGAGTGAAAAAATATTTTCATGATTTGATACCTTCAATAGGCAACCATCTGCACACATGCATTAGTTATATTATTATATGAATTAATTTACACCCTTCCCCCACCTTCCACATGTTGCTGCTGCTGCTGCTGCTGCTGCTGCTGATGATGATGATGATGATGATGATGATGACGACGACTTGCTCTCTCCATCATTTTCTGGGGCTTGAAAGCAGAAACCTGCCACATTGACTACTGCTGTCCCCATTGAGTGCTAAGCATATTTATAGACTGGCTTAATAAGAAAATGTTTTTTTTTTTCAAAAGCATCACTTATCAGCATCTAAGCTGCCTTTTGCTGCTGCAGCTTGACTGGTGCATGACCACGTTGGGCCAGGTGAAGGGTGGGTGTGGTGGGGGAGAAGCTCGCAAAGGTATGGCCTGATGTTCTGCCATCTGCCCCAGCCTGGCGCACGAGGAAGTGGCTTCTCCTGTCCTGCTGCTCAGATTTGAGAGGATGAGGGATACGGGACAGAAGAGGACAGGAAGGGGAGAAAAGTGGCAAGGAGTGGGGGGGCAGCCACTTCGGGCAACCAAAAATCTGGCGCCACCATTGTCAATTTAGACAGTCACTTGATTTGTGAACAGAATGCTGGGAGAGGTGAACCCTTGTGGCAGTCACTGGGAATCTGCAGAAGATTTAGTCGAGAGGGTTAATGCCTCCATTTGCCTGAAGATAAGAGCTGAAGATCTGAAAGTCGCCAGTTCAGGACAGCCGGAAGTCTCTGTGAGCGGCAGACCTCGTTAATTGCGGCTGATTAACAGCTGAGCTTCGGCTGCCTTGTGTGAGGGGGAGTTGTGCCGAAGTTCAGCCGCTTCTCTGGTGGGAGCAGGGAAGCCGTTTATCAGCCAGCAAGAAGACAAACGGGTGGCCAGAAAGAAGGACTAAATCCAGAAAGATCCATCTGTATGTGTGTAGTTCTTGAAAGATAGAACATTTCTGTATAAATTGTAAAAACCTTCGGGTTTCTGAATAAAGTCTGCCCATGTAAACCGCCTTGAGTTATAGTCATTAGAGAAATCTGGTGACCTAAGAAAGGCGGTATATAAATCCAAGTAAGAAAAAAGAAAGAAGAAGAATCCACAAAATAGCTGTTCTGTTCTTCTTTGAGAGCCGTAGCCACAGATGTGCTTATGAGCTTTTCTTTCATGATTCACATTTGAATTAAACCATATCAGCCCTATTTGTGTGTGTGTGTGTGTGTGTGCGTGTGTGTGTACATGTGCAGAATGGACGTTTGGTTCCATTTTGTGGGGTGCATGTGTTTGTGTGTGTGTTCGTGTGTGTGGAATGGATACAGATAAGGATTGATGGCTCCACCCCGATTCCAAGATGTTCATCAGAACTTCACAGAGCCTGCTGACCGTCCGCATTTCTGCCAGGTACAGACTGCACAGACAGAGCCTGCATGCATCAACCCTGCACCGAGGTTTTGGGGAATGTGTAGTGGTCAGTAAGGGAATGAGCAGGCACCATGAGACCCCCCCCCCCTGCAGAAGTCCATTCTGCACAGATATATTAAAATATATTATTTTGTTCTTTGGTATGGATTTGTGGAACAGATTGATGAGGGAAGTGGTAGATTCTCTCTCACTGGAGACCTTCAAGCAGAGGCTTGACAAGCATCTGCTGGAGATGCTTTAGGGGGATTTTCTGCTAAAGGCAGAGGGTTGGACTAGATGACCTTGTAGGTCACTTCCAACTCTATGATTCAATGATTTCCATGGTACAAGAATATCGCAAACTTTCTCCATTGGGTTTTCACTTTGGCATAATATATAATTTTATCTATTATTGCTGTTTGAGTATTCGTGGCTCTTCCATACACATCATTTTAGTATTCAGGACAACAGGCCTATGTTGTAGGCCCATATCACTACCCATCTGGCAAAGTACAGATTGGGGAAGGCGCCTTGGGACAAAGGCAGCTTCTGTCATCATGCTGAGTTATAAAACAATCAAGGCATATGCTATGTCTGTTGTAGATGTTTTAAGTAAGCTGTCTTCATTTTCTTTAGACTGATGTTTAATATATTCTTTGCAAAGATAGCAGCTTTCCATCTCCACTGCATATTGCACTCCCTGCTTCTCCCATATATCTGCCAAAGCTGATCCCAATGAACATCACTTGTATGTTATCTTGTAGGAACCCTGGTGTTCTTTTTCTGCCTGTGAATCTGTTTTGTAGTCTTCCACTCATATGTTTCAGCTGAGATAGTTGACAAACTGTCAATATGCAATATCTTCAAAATTCAGGTGCATTTTTTTCTCCCACGGTCACAAGGCAAGGTGATGTCCACACGAGTGTGGGTGATCTGACGGGTGTGGGCTGGATTCTGCCAGCTGATTCATGCTATCGTAATCAGTAGTGTAGCCTTAAGGGGTGGCGCAAGAAATACTGCAGGTGCCTTAATGCTTTGTGCAATTGGCCCCTCCTACTTCCTGTTGAAGCTATTCTGGGAAGCGACAGCAACATGCAGGCGCTTGCTGTTTGGTGAGCGCCTGCACCGTGTCTTTGCTGCCCAGAATGGCTCTGATGGCAAGTGGAAGGGGCTACTTACACGGTGCATTGTGACGCCTGAAGTAATTACTGTGCTGTCCTCTTCTGGCTAAACTGTTGACCCTGATAGCATGAATCAGCTGGCAGAATTCAGCCCAAATCCGTCACACCAGAGTTTATTATGTTGACCCCCTTCTAGGAAGCACAGTCCACCATTGCTTACAGGGATCAGGGCCAGAGGGGCTCCAGGACATATTCCTACCTAGTACAATTCCAGCCCTTCCATCTTCCTTGTGTTTCTGGCCAAAATCAAACATGAACATGATTTTGATTTTCCATGCTCCTTGTTTGACTTATTTGTGCCTGCGGTCAAACTGTCAATACTAATTTTTCAAATGGAAAAAGAAACAAAAATTGACCCCATACATTGTTATTCCTTTTCCTTTGGTGTGTCTTATGTATTTTTTTAAAATATCCTCTGAGAAATCTGCTCAGAAGAAAATGGACTTTGCCTTTTGGCAATGACAGTTACAATGAAATATAAGTGGTAAATATAATTCAGCAACGTCCCTTAAAAACGTCCCTTTAGAGTTTCCCCGACCATAGAGGGACATGATGAATATTATCAAAGACCATAAAATCACACCAGTGTTTGGACTCCCTGAGCCAATGTTATTGTAAGCAGAAACAGTGTACAAAGGGTGCATGGTGGTGATGGCATTGACAGTGGTAATATTTGCTGTACAAAAAGATTCCCACTTCCTATTGATTTTTGAGCATGTCCCAAGATTAGTTAAGGGATGTGAACTCTTACGAAGACCCCTGTGGGGCAAACCAAAGAGCCATCAGGTCTGGGCTTCCATTTGCAGTGCCGGGCAGCCAGATTCTTCCAGGGCAATAGACCTAGACATGTCATGTAGCGGGTACGCGAGGGTATGCAAGTACCCGTTCCTAGGATTAGGGCTGGCCCCGCCCATTCGCCCGCCCACTCGTCGACTCCATTGGTGCTCCGCTCCGCCCCCTGCAACGTTTGAGTTGCCTGCACGTTCTCAGAGCCAGGCAGGCAGGCAGGCAGGCAGGCAGGCAGCGGAGTGGCAGCAGCGTGAGCAGGTAGGCTGCCTGGGGCTCCCTCCCAAGGTGCGGTGGTTCCTGGGGGCGGTTCCTGAGTTCCGGCTATGACCTCACTTCCGGTGGGCAGGCCCCGACACAAGTGCCAATCAAAAGTGAGTACCTGTTGCTAAATCATTTAGATGCCATTACTGAATAGACCTCCCCTCCTGCTTGCCTTTCAGCAATTAATCTTCAAAGGCCCCCTACAATGGAGGTTCCATCTACCTAGCATGGCTAATTGGAACTCAGAAATCAACACCCATGAATTTGTTGAATCCCCCTTTAAAATAGCAGAGTGGCCACCACCACAGCTGGAGGACACTAATTCAATTGGTTCATTCATGTTTTCTGTGAATAAATTTCTCTGTTTGAATAAGATTCAACACTGCACAAAACACAGTTTCAACATGATCCAGTTCCTTTTGATTTCCATAGTATGTAAATATCTGCTAAAAAAGTGTGACTGAATTGCATTCCATAGTATTAAAGGATGCAATCCTAACCAAATTTCCAGCACTGATCTAGCTGTGCCAATGGGGCATGTGCTGCATCCTGCTGTTGGGGGGAAGTCAAGGAGGCCTCCTCAAGGGAAGGGAATGTTTGTCCCCTTACCTTAGAGCTGCATTGTCCTTACCCCAGTGCTGGAAAGTTAGTTAGGATTGCGCTCTAAGTGCCAATCCTACCTAACAGGCATGCCGGTCTAGTGGGCACTGCCATGGAGATTGCCATTGCAAAAGAGTTATTGTGGGAGAGCGATGGGAACTGTGGCAGAGGTTCCCATCAGATCCTATCACCCCTGCCAGCCCTGATCCACCAACACAAGGCCACTCAAATTTATGCAAGCAATTTTGCTGGTGCAGATCCAAGTAGCCCCATAGTGGCTGCTGCGGCTTTCCCGGGGCAAGGGGAAAAATGTTCCCTTTCTTCAGGAAGACCTCCAAGCAGCCTTTATCCCACCCTGGATGTGGTGGAAACTGCACTGGCCCTGCTGCATCAAAGTGTGGGAATTTTGTACAGATTGGGCTGTAATAGATGTAATGCAATAGACCCACCCATACTACGATAATAGCCCTTTCTGTATCCAAGTTGTTTGTTCATTTGTCAGTGCATATTAGTTGCCCTCAAACTGGACTTGCAAATGGGTGTACTGGAAGTGTTTCTCTCCACCAGTAACCTGGTGGCAGGACTGGATGTGTGCATTGGTCCTGAATTGTTTTTGACATCATGTCTCTGTTGCCTCAGTTTCCCCATCAGTAAACTAGCACAATTTCGATTTCACTTCTTTTTCTTATCCCGATTCCTATTCCTATTCTTATCCCTGTCCTATTCCAAGGACAAACTCTTCTACCATGCCTCTACACAGCATTAGGATGAGAAGGCCTCTAAAATCCCAGTATCATAATGTACCATAAAAATTACAACTTTATGATACTATTTAGCACGATGACAGAATAGCAGAGCCTTTGAAATATTAAACTTCTAATCTAAATAAGAAATAGAGCAAAGCGATCACGAAGTGCAAGGGACGCAAATGTGGGGACTCCAGCCAGCAGTTAAAGAGCCGTGCAAAATGTAATTCATAACGCAGCGAGACTCCCAAGCGGAAACCGACCAGCATTACATGGTCGACTGTGTGTTTATTCTTGTTTTAAATGTATATGGCAGGCAAAAGAAATACTTCTTGACTGACTTCTTTCCCCAAGAAGAAGCAACCGATAAAGAGCAACAAGAACTGAAAATGGTATGAAGAATTGGCCTGGGAAGAGGTACATGAGAAGAACTAGTATTTCAACATCCTTCTACAACATTACTTGGGAATAAACATGTGCAATTTGTTTTTTTCATCAGGGTCTAAAAACAGCTAAAGCAAAGAATTTTACTTTATGATGTCCTTTATTTTCTAGGACTTAGCCTAGGGCTATTGGTCCTATTCTAGGACCTATTCTAGGACCTATTCTAGGACTTAGCCCTAGGCTACCTTTGAAGCTGCGAGGCCCAGTGCAAAACATTTTTGGCAGGCCTCCATCCTCTATGGGACCCCCTACTCACCAGAAGGAGCAGCAACAGTGAGCCTAGGGCTGCTAGCACCCTGCACAAAGCATGACACCCAGAAGTAGGTGGTGATGACCTGATGGTGTCACTGCCAACTGCTTCCAGGGGGCCAATCTTGAGCCAATCGGGAGGGCCATCCAGCAGCAACATTCCACGCACGGTGCTCTCCTTGCAATGGCTTGGCGTGGAAGATTCCATGCCAGAGCATCAGCTAGAGGGAAGGTTCAGCTGTGACTGCAGTGTTGGGCCCCTACAGGTGCAGGGTCCACTTCTGCCAAATTGGTCACATCACCCTAAGGCCGGCCCTGGCTCTGGTACCAGGCACGACATGGGAGTTTTGCAAACATTGCAAGTACTCTCTTGGTCCAGGTAGGGTCCCTTTCACCAGCTTGGTGCAACGCTGCCTAGAAGTGATCACTCAGATGCAGGCAAGTGCCACAATCCACTGGCCTAGTGCAGGGCCCCTTTAGGAGCAGGGTTCAATTTGTCAAATTGGCCTAAAGCTGGCCCTGGCTGATGGGTTTACAAGTCCCATCCAAGGATGCATAACAGCAGTTAAAAAAACTTGTGTGCAGAATTTGAACTGCTAAGTGCTTGCGGGGGCAACTGTTCTGCTGTGACGCGATCCCCAGGATCACGCTGGCAGCGGGGAGAAAGGGGCTTGTAGTGACCCCGACAGTACCGATGGAGTATTTTCAGTGTTCTGAGGCATGGGGAGCACTGCAGAGGGGTCCGCAGACTCCCTGCATCCCTTGCAGGGCTGGCATGACTCCAGGTAAGGTCATAACAAGGTCCTTTCTCCCAGCTGCTAGTGCAATCCCAGCTGCTAGTGCAGCTGCTAGTGCAGCTTTCTCCCAGCTGCTAGTGCAGGTCACAGCAGTATAGCTGCTCCGCCCCTTAAAGGGAACACAGCAGGGCTTTGCATGCTGGGGTGTCGCAATGCCCCAGTTTGCAAACCCTGATATATAATATAGTGTAGTGGTTCCCAAACTGTAGGTTGGGACCCACCAGTGGGTTGCGAGAAAATTTCAGGTAGGTTGTGAAGCACCTAGAGCAGCCATATCGAAAATATGGGAAGATGGGACACTGGAGGGAGGGATGTGTTTTGCTTGTATCAAGATTGTAAATAGGTTTTTTTCATTTTGATTTACTTTGCCCTGGGAAAATGGCTGAGAAATAATCCAACTTGCTGCATTCTCAAGGAAGCAGCATGCTCTGGCATCACAGTGATGGCACTTCTGACCGTGACATCACTTCCAGTGGGCCCCCAACAGATTGTCATTCTAAAAAGTGGGTCCCGGTGCTAAAAATTTTTAAGAAGCACTGATATAGTGCATTACACGTAACAAAAATACATACCATGTTCAATGATAGATGTGTTCTATCATACCCACTGATGTCATTACAGAGATAAGTAAAGGGCAGCACAATCCAAAGCAGGGCCACATGGCTGGATCATGCCCCTCTGCTTTAGTTGTAGTGTACAGCTGTACTGTGTTCTGCAGGAGAAATTGCAATGGAACAGCCTCATAAGACAACGAAAAGCAGATCTCTCCTCCCTGACAAGGTCAGATGGAGTGTCCTGTAATTTGCAGGGAGTTGGAGGAGGAGCAGACCGTATTGCTTGGGTATAAACAAGATTGGAAAACTTTAGGAACTCTACTGCCGAAACAATTACAATTGACTGGGCTAATTTATTAGTGCCTTGTTGTTCTTGTCAGGCAGTGTCGCGATGCTTTCTGCTTCTGTTTTGCTCCACTCTGCTGCTTGAATAATCAGGGTTGTAGCTGTGCCCTTGGTTCAGATGTTTACAAATCAGGGAGACCAGGAGCAATTGCCTCGCTGATCATTATCTGTAAAGACCAGGCACACAGGAGTCGGCAACCAGCCATGTCGGCCTAATATAGTGCTGCTTGAGAACATTGCAGGAGACATTTGAGTCAAACAATGAGGTATTGACTCAGCAAAACAACCCCAACCCCAATCAAACCAAAGTAAAACCAAGAAGACACTTGACTCCTCCCTCCCTTGTCTCCCCAAGACTGTAAATATTAGCAATTGGAACATATGCTGTTGGAGAGGAGGAGTATTATTCTTACCACATTTGTAACACTGCTGAGAAAATACACAGTAGTAGCCTTCTAGTAATTAGAGCTATCACAAGAGCCCTAATTTATTTACTTAGGCAAATTTGAAGCAGATGTTGCTGCAGGGGGGGTTGCAGAGGAAAAAAGGTGCTGCTTGTAGGTTAATGAAGCACTCTGAGAGAGGATATGGGTGATCATTTTCTGAGTGGCAACTGTTAACATAGGAAATCCTCCCTTCCAACACAGGGGGCTGCAACAATGCGCTTATCTCGTTTTATAAGAAACTGGAAGTTCAGGCTTACTGCCTGTAAGCAGTAGGGTTGTTGATTTGCACCTGGAGATTGTTGTTGTTGTTGTTGTTGTTCAGTTGCTAAGTCGTGTCTGACTCTTCGCGACCCCATGGACCACAGCATGCCAGGCTTCCCTGTCCTCCAGTAGCTTCCAGAGTTCGCCCAATTTCATGTTCGTCGCTTCGGTGACACTATCTAACCATCTCATCCTCTGCCGCCCCCTTCTCCTTTTGCCTTCCATCTTTCCCAGCATGAGGGTCTTTTCTAAAGAGTTCTCTCTTCTCATGAGGTGGCCAAAGTATTGGAGCTTCAGCTTCAGGATTTGTCCTTCCAGGGAGCACTCAGGCTTGGCTTCCTGGAGGATTGACCGATTGGATCTTCTTGCAGTCCAGGGGACTCTCAAGAGTCTTCTCCAACACCATAATTCAAAAGCATCTATTCTTCGGCGCTCTGCCTTTCTTATGGTCCGGCTCTCACATCCACATATTGCTACTGGGAAAACCATCGCTTTGACTAGGCGAACCTTTGTTGGCAGGGTGGTGTCTCAGCTTTTTATTAAGTTGTCTAGGTTCACCATAGCTTTCCTCCCAAGAAGTAAACGTCTTTCAATTTCATGGCCTTTTAACCTGGAGATTAGCCATGGCCAAAGTACCACACAGTGCCTGAATGGCAACGGTAATGTCACAGACCAGTGCCCAGGCTAAGGTAGTAAATGGGGTGCCTATGACCCCCTGAAAATCAGCTCACAACCCCCCATGGGATTGCAACACCCAGGTTGGGAATGACTGATCTAGAGGGAGGCAAAACCCTAAGTTTTGCAGACTCCTGAATGCCGGTGTAAAGCAGCCCCACCCCTTGCCTTCAGAGCCATTTGCAGCTGGGAGAGCATCACGGAGGCATCTCCTCCATTGCTCACTCAACTGCAAATGGCCCTAAAGGTGAGAGGGGAGGGGCTGCTTTACACTGTGTGTTCAGGAACCTGCAAAACCTAGGGGTTGGCCCTCCCCCAAGAATGCCACTGATTTCAATGAACAGTTTTGAGCTGAGTTTGCAGGATGGGCAAGAGGTAGCATAACATGGTTGTTCTTGGCGGGGGGGGGGGGAGAGCGGAAGAAACAGAGGAGTCATTTAAAGAGCCAGAGACTAGTTTAGGATGGTTGAGTTGGAGAAATGACAGCCGTAGGCAGCTGTGTATCATGATGCGATGATGGCTTTTGATTTCTGGCTGCTGAACTACCGTAGTTTGGTTCTTGGTTTTTATTATCTGGTATGTTATCTAGTCTTGTTGAGTTGATAGAATTTGCTTTGGATGCCATTTGAAGATACGTGGGATGTATATACAAATAAGGGTGCAAGTGAAGCCACCTCTCCAGTAAGTGCAATGCAGCTCCAGAGTGAGGAAACAAACATTCCCTTACCTTGAGGAGGGCTTCGTGACTACCGCTCCACTGCAGGATGCAGCACATGCCCCATTGGCACAGCTGCATCGGTGCTGGAAAGTGGGTTACGATTGTGCCCTAAGTAAATCAATGTTACACCCAAATAGGTCAGTGGATCCTGAGCAGTTTGCACAGGTTGCCCACATGGCTTGATTTCTTGCCTTCTGCCTGACCAAGGATGAACCTTGAAAACAGCACTCTGGTGGACTGGAGTGCCTCTCTTTATGGAGAACTCTTAAGCAGTCGGTGTTTAAAGGCACTCTGCGCACCAACAGGTCAAGAGGTTGCGCCAGGGCAATGAGAAGCACTTCAGAACCAATGTAAGGGCAAAGGAACGCGGCTTTCTTTCTACAAATAGGCTACAATCCAGGAAGGGCTTGTGCATGCCGGGTAGGACTACTTAATTGTGTCCTGTGAACTACTCCAAGTTGCAGCTCAGAATTGTTAAAAGTGTCTTTTCATATGGCGTAAGGTCACAAAAAATCTATTAAAAAAGCCCTCTGCTGGGCATACACAGTTAGTTGCCATTTGCAAGTTATAATGACAGTAATTTAGAAATATAGCAAGGAAGAATTAATTCAGGCATCACCCTGGGATGTGCATAACAGTCTCCCAATAGATTTTTTTTTAAGTGAAAACAGCCATAGAAAACTGGAAATGACAGTGGAGGACCAGTTTGAACTCCGTCCTAACCTGGAGTTAGGCTGGCACAGTTAGGCCAGCAAGGTTTGGCCAGCACAAGGAACACCATAAAGTATGTTCAGACCACTCTCTGAGTGAATGAAGATGGCGCACATCTGTGTGCTGGTCCCTCTACTCCGAGAGTGGTCCAAACATACTTTACGGGGTTCCTTGTGCTGGCCAAACCTAGCTGGCCTAACTGTGCCAGCCTAACTCCAGGTTAGGACTGAGCTCAACACTGGTCCTCCACTGTCATTTATGACAGCAAAACTTTGCTGGCCTAACTGTGCCAGCCTAACTCCAGGTTAGGATTGTGCCCTAAGTCAAAGGGGAAGAGTGTGTTTAATGCTACCTGGTCAATCCTTTTATTTCCCTGTATTTCAAAGTGTGCAGGAAATACACATGTGTACAGCTGCCTGCCAAGAGAGCATGGATCAGTCCTGCAGCATGGTTCTCTGCTAGAATGGTTGCAAGTGGCCTCAGATCTACAACCTGAGAAGGCCACACTTCTCATGTGCCAAGGGAGAACAAGCCCTTTGAGGAAAGGTTGAGGGAACTTGGTATGTTTAGCCTGGAGAAGGCTGAGAGGGGTTATGATAGCATTCTTCAAATATCTAAAGAGATGTCATATGGAAGAAGGGACAAATTTGTTCTCACCTGCCTCTGGCCGTAGAATTAGGCCCAACAGGGACAAACTGCAAGAGAAGATATTAGGGTTGGACATCAGGAAGAATTTCTTGAAAATAAGGGCGGTTCGACATTGGAACAAATTTCTGAGGGAGGTGGTGGATTCTCCCTCACTGGAAACCTTCAAGCAGAGGCTCGACAGGCACCTGCTGGAGATGCTCTACAAGAATTTCCTGTCACAGGCAGGGGGTTGGACTAGATGACTTTGTAGGTCCCTTCCAACTCTATGATTCTAATATGATCTCCTACTAGACATTATTGGCTGCTTGTCTTCTGCTGTCCTCCACAAACATTGTCTTCCATTGGCTTTCTTTCTGCAACCCTTTAGAACTGGGGTAGGGAGCAATCAACATGTTCTGGCAGAGGAAGGGAGAGGAAGAAGTGTCTATGCATACTAATGCATGTCACACAGACACAGACACAGACACACACACAGACACAGACACAGACACAGACACACACACACACGGCATGGTGATGCACTGCCTAGGCATGGGGGCAGGCTTGGGTCAAAATTGCAAACAGCACCTAGTTGCCTTTCACTAAACACATGTGATATCTTCTTACTACAAAGAGTGACAAGCCACAATATCATCCAAGTGTTTATGCTGAAAAGCTGTAATGATACAGATTTGCCATTCAGGTTTGTTAAAAGGATTGCTGAGATACTTTATACAAAGCACTTTGAACAAAACACAGTATAACGGCAATTCTGCCTCATCCTTCTACCTTTGCTGGTTCAAGACAAATTTCTGGACTGACAGATGTGTATTACTCCACATGAAAATCATAATCCTTACGCAGGATCAAACTCAACCTAAAAGAATAATTTGACTGAGGCCATCAAATGAGTCTGTAGGTGTCCCACATTCCCATCGTCCCAATTTGTCTGCCAGACAAATTTGTCTGCTCCCCTGCTTGCTTTGAAAGTCTTACGTTAAGCTCACTAAATTACTGAAGAAAGGAGCTTTTTTTCTCCTTGAGTAAATTGGCTGATTTTGCTGAGAAGAGAAAAAAGGAGAGATCAAAAACGTCAGACGAAAGTATATTGCTGTGATCAGAATTCAAGACACAAACGACACAAGACACAAACATATAGTACATCTAATTACCACTCTTTAATTAAACCCTGGGGATTTTTTTTTCAGTGAACAAAATAAATGAATTCCCAGCATTTTCTCTTGCTTGGAAATTGAACTTTAAGACGCCCCATTGCAGTGAGTGGTCTGGCTCAGAAGTGCACAGGGGATCACACTGTAATTAAAGAATCAGCGCAGACAGATTGGAGGGTTCAAGTCTGCATTATTTGTAATTTCAAGTCGAGAGATGGGAAACCTCTGAAATATTGCAGTCCATTAACCTCTAGGGCACTTGAGGGCCAAATGTTCAGAAACATCCATGCCAAAAAAGGAGAGGGAAAAAAATGAAAAAGAACCACCCTCTCTATGCAGCGTACAAGGGAAGGGATCTCTCAGGAGACCACAGAAAATTGTCCCTTTCAGTGGGATACATGTCCCATCAGTAGTAGGCATGATGCCAAACACAAGTTCCCTTCCATGTGTCATAGAGAGAGAGACAGCCAAATGCTGCTCATCTCCTTTCCCTGGCATGCAGGGTACGTTTCCAAGGATAAATGCAGCACAAGATGGCCTGGGAAGAAGCAGACTTTTGGCAAACGGCCAGGGCTGTTGTAGTATACTCAGCAGAATGTGTGCCTGGCCAAAGGCCAGCAAGCAGCAAGGAAAAGGACTTTGCCGATTGCCAGCAGATCCCGTCTCGCATGGCAGTGAATGAATAGATCATGCCCTGTATCTAGTTACACCAACGGGAGCCTTTCTCTATTCATATAATCAAGCTTAGCATGTCAAGTTCACTCTCTGGGGGGTGGCTGTTCTCACTGAGATTAAGGTTGTCCTACAACACGCTTTAATGTAGGTATTCATCTAGTTAATCTGTGGCAACACCGTCCTTGACCTCCAGATATTGAAGGGTCCTGTGTGCACAGAGCCTATGCATGTGGTACAGACAGCCCAGAACCTTTCATCAGTTTGTGCATAAGCTCTCTGCCCATGGAACCCTTGAATGCATGGATGTTGCGGTCAGCACATGTATCAGCTGTCACTCAGCCCTTCTGTGCATTCACAAATGGCTGAACAGAGCAATTGTCTCAGAATGGTTAAACATTGGCTGGCTAACCTATAACTTGCTTTAACCACCCCAGTTTCATAATCATAACAGCTTAGAGCACAGTAATCACTGAGAACGCAATCCTAACCTGGAGTTGGGCTGGTACAGTTAGGCCAGCAAAGTTTGGCTGGCACAAGGACCACCGTAAAGTATGTTTGGACCACTCTTGGAGGCTAACACATAGACATGCACCATCCTCCCTGACTCGAGAGTGATCCAAACACGCTTTACCGTGGCCCTTGTGCTGGCCAAAATTGCTGGCCCAACTGTGCCAGCTTAACTCCAGGTTAGGATTGCTCTCTGAATAATGGCTCATTATCAAAGGAGATGATTGCACACTAGATCATATGCAAAATTGGGCTTAAGGTTCTCTTGAGATTTCACAAGATCTCAAATGCTGCCTTGTCAAGATTTCAAGTCAGATGCCTCAATGTATTTTGTGATCAATGTATCAATGTACGTAAGCTCACCTCAATGTGAGCTTGTTTGAAAAACAAGCTCAGTATCCATTATGAAACACCATGTTTGTTTTCTGAGCAACAAATGTGCAATAAAGCAATAAAGCGTGTTTGGACCACTCTTGGAATCAGGGAGGGTGGCGCACGTCTAGATGCTGGCCTCTCTGACTCCGAGAGTGGTCTAAACATACTTTACGGTGTCCCTTGTGCTGGCCAAACTTTGCTGGCTTAGTTTATGCTGGCCTAACTCAGTTTAGGATTGTGCCCTCAGTTGATGCCTGCACCAGGACAAAGACTCTTCCTGGGTGTTACCACTTCAGGCGAGTTGGGTCATGACTGTACCCTACAGCAATAACTGGGGCATCCTCCCGATATAAGTTTCCTTCCTTCCTCCTTAGCTGTGGAACTAGCCTGCAGTGTAAAAAATGGGGCAAGTGTCCAGGGACTAGACCATGGCTGTGGTCATTAGCAAACCTTTTTCTTCTTCAAGGATAAGAAGCTACAGAGAACAAAATCAGATAGAAGTTTTTTTTAAGTGGTATTACACTGAATAAGAAATAATAATAGTAATAAGCGTAAGAGATCAATCCTACCTCCATCACCAACACTCCAAAACAGCCACCCCGAAAGAGAGCATGCTGTATTCAGCAGGAGGGCGGATTGGGAGTTTTTGTAGGGGAAAGGATATCTACATCCCACTCTGCAATGAGCTCCTCAGACCTGTGCCCAGACCTGTGCCAGCTCTTTACCTGGCACAAGTCTGAGAAGGGAACGGGGGCAGGGAGGCTGCTGATGCAGGGGGTAGGATCTGGCATGCACCATAGCTGCAGGATCCACTCCTTCTGTAGCCTCCTCTACCTCCATTGCTCCTCCCTCCCTGACTGTTTTCGCCCCTCCCTGACACTGCCTTACATGCTCCAGCAGACATGGTCCCCACCATGACCATGGGTGGGTCTCCCAGTGATGGACAGGGAGCGTGCTTCCTTTTGCAGCAATGCCCCCGAAACGGCTACCAATGTAGGGCTCTGTGCACCGTCGCCAACAATTTTACGACAAGTGGAACTCTGCAGAATTGGACTGAATAGAACGCTGTTCCACTGTTGCAAACGCTTCTGTGCAACTGTCCAATCCTGCATAGGAAATTGGGCTGAAAACCAAAGTTGCTGGGCAACCCAATCCTATCCAACTTCTCCCATGCTGATGCACCAGCATGTGCTCTGCTGCATCCTATGGGGGTTGTTAAAAAGCAGGCTGGTGCCTCAATTTAAAGGGACATTCACCCTCTTGTACCAGGGTAAATCCCAGCCACAGTGACACATCTATTTGACCTTCTCTTCCTAAATCGATATTGCCAAGTCCAAGTGGATTGGTGGATCTGGCCTGGAAAGGGGGTTAGAATACAGCATGCATAGCTGCCACTAATCCCAACCCATCTTGGGCTTAATCCACCCACCCTGCCCCTCACCCACCCCATTACCTCCCTCCCTGCCCTTCTTTGGCTCTCCCTGCCCCATTACACCTCCTCCCTACCCTCTCCTACCCTCCCCCACCTACCGAAGAGCTTACCTGCTCTGGCTCATATCCAGTTGTGGACTCAGCCAATGGGCTGATCAGGGATGGAGGAGGAGGTCCACCCCTCCCGCTGTTTCCCGCTCCTGTGCTCCGCTCCATTCTGCCCCACACCACACCAGGCTCCATTTTGGAGTCATACAGAGAAAAGGGAGGGAGGGCCCAACCCGCTCATGTCTCCAAGAGGTGAGCCATCTTGTCACTGCCCTCCTCCCACTCCAGCAGCGCCATGCCCGGGACTCTTGCCCTCTCCTTCAAAATGGTAGGACCACAAAGTGCCCATATCAAGGCCTGCACTGATGCTGGCGAGATGCCACAGGTCTTCCCGCCAGGGTTACTACCTTCTGCTGTGTTGCAACTTGCTTCATGGCACAGTTGCAATTAAATAGCCTGCATCAGTGGAACAGTTGCTCTACCAGTGCAGCAACACCGTAGGATTGTACTGTAAGTTAAACGATGGAAACTACATGGAACAGATTGTTATATGGATTTTTATGCGACTAGAATTGTGAGTTGAACCGAATCCTTCCCAAAGTTTTTCTTGTTTTCTTTGTCTCAGTGCTGTTACTCTGTGCAGTTATTTGACCTCCTAGACACAACAGCCAAATGACATCCTTCTACTCTTGAAAAACAACATCAGTTATTGTATTGATTTCTTTCGGTAATGTTGCAGTGACAAAATGCAGCACTCTCACGCCGACTGTTATGCTCTAATTGTTGCATGGTCCTGAAACATTTGGAGCAGAGTTCAAACAACCCAGCCAGCCATTTCTGACTGGAGTATCATTAGTGCCTCCTGCAGAGAAGCAGCTTATTCATATGTGAGGCTACAGAATAATGACAACCAAAGGATTTGTCTCCCATTCAGGCAACAAGATGTACAGACTCAGAGAACAGGGGCCGATCTCAATGGTTGTTGAAGCCCGTGCCTGTGTGGCCAGCAGCAAGAGCTCTACTGCAAACCTGCCTCTTGGCAGTTGCCATTTCTTCTACCATAATAGTGCCAGGGCACAGAATCAACCTAGGGCAGTATGGATGTTTTAAAAAATGGCTGCTCCAATGGAAAATTGGCCACTGTCAGCTCTAACGTAAGAGCATAAGAAGAGCCTTGCTGGATCAGGCCAAAGGCTGATCTAGTCCAGCTTTCTGTATCACACAGGGTGCAATCCTAGAGGTGCCCTTGGGCTATGCTAGCTGCTTGCATTGCCCCAATGCAGCGGTGTCATCCTGGCGGAACGGCCCGGTATGCCGTTCCGCTAGTTCGGCGGACGGGCCTGGGCCGCGCTGCCTCTCCCGAGGACGGGCGAGCTGCTCCTGAGCCCGCCCGCCCGCCCGTGCGTCCGAATCGCTCTGAAATGGAGCGATTTAAGGCGCAGGGAGGCGTGGCTGGCCTCCGCCATAGGGGCGGAGGGCTGCCAATCGTTCGGGCGTTCCGGTTCCTGGCGCGCCCGGATGACATCACTGCCCCAATGGCACCTGTGCCAACGCAGGGGTGCTGACCGGCACCCCAGCATCAGCACATTGGGCCAACACTAGCAGCAGGGGACAGGGAGCTGGTGAAGGGGACGGCAGTCGTCAACCGGGCTGGAGCCTCGACTGGGTCTGCCACTGGGCGACCCTGAGGATAAGGAGGGCCCACTGAAAAATCTTGGGAATGAGGTGGCAGTGGCTGTCCTACCATTATGAGTGAAGGCAGGTGCCCCGGGTGCCGCACTGGTGGAGTGGAAGGAGGGCGGTGAAGAGGCAGCTCGTCTCTTGCAAAGGTGAGTGGTGTTTGGTTTGCCCACCTGCCCCATCCAGCTCCAAAATGGAGCCTGGCCTGGCATAGGGGTGGAGTGAAGGGGCGCAAGGGGCTGGGAGGAGTGGTGGCGCTCCTCCTCCTTCTTCACCCCAGAGCCCCCCATTGGCTGGGTCCACAATTGTGAAGTGGGAGCCTATAAAGGAATCCAGAAATGAGAAGCCCGGGTCTCAAAATGTGCCTAGCAGTGAACAACATGGCGGTTTTGAGCAGGGCTTCTGAAAAGAAGCTATTTCCCCCTACATGAAACCCATAGAAGGTCACTCCAAGGCAACAGCCTTAGTTTAAAGCCGCTGTTGCACACAGTTTCCTGCTGAATAAACTATGTGTAGAATCTAGCACTTTGTTTAGTGCTCGTACAGAAGCTGAGCTAATCTAAAAATCTAGCTCTAGGGGACACATTCTAATTCTGCCGCAGATGATTGCAATTCTCATTGACTCCAGTAGAACAGCTATTTGGCCCAAAGGATATATTACCATTTTTAAAAAGGACACATTATTACAGTGCACAGATATTACGTATTCAAGAAATGCCTCTCACATTTGCAATTGAAAACTGTGCCTGAACAGCAGGAATGGCTCCTTGAATCCACACAGAGAACCAAACAGCCAGAGGAGGCAGATGCAGGCACAAAAAGCCAGTCATGTTTGTTTGAAAACAGTACAGTATTTGGGTTTGTGTTCCTTCCAGAAGCATAGGGACATATCTGCATGAGAGTTCCTCATCCTTCTGGTTTGAGGTTTTTGTTTTTGTTTTGTTTTTTGTAAAAAAATACTAAACTGGAAAAAAGGAAAAAAGAAAAGATGCCCCATGGTGTATTGTATTACAGCGATACAATTGTTGTGGGGCGACTGTTCCTGGGCACAATGCAAGAGAACTGGGCACCACACCTTTCTTTTACCAATCATTTGTGTCCTACTCTCAGGGCACAATCTTAACCTGGAGTTAACTTGTATGCTCCGTTTAATGGCCCCTTCTTGAAAGGTTGAGCGGCAGATTTCCTGCCCCCCCCTCCAGCCATGCACCAGACTGCAGCCTCCATCTGGATGGAATTTCTTGGGGCCACACTAGATATGATGTAAGAATTCTGTGGCTGGAACCCCTGAAGTTCTGGGGCCAGTTCAGACAAGACATCTGCTTGGCTGCACTTAGTCACCGGGAGAAGCATGGGTGCACATGTCTTCTTCCTGCCCGCATATCATATCATATCACTACCGCATCATCAGTGCATGCGTGGAGCGCACAGTGCACAGTTAAAATTGGCCCCTTTTCTTTCCCCAAAGGTAACTGTGGGAGATCTTTTTGGATTGTGATCACGGCATGATGGATGGGGAGCTCAACCTTTGATTCCTGAACTATGGGCCCAGTCTAACAGCCCAACCTTAAGCAGAACTGGAGCAGGCAGGCCGGCGGGCCTATGCTGTATCCAGCACTGCTTACGGGGACAGTGGAGCCTCCTCTATGGGCTCCTCAAATCTGCGCCTGCGAAATCGTGGGTGCAGATCTGAGGAGACTGCGCAGCCTGAATCGGGGCCACACAACCTGGGGATGAGGCTTAGGATTTGGTCTTATGACCGAATCCCAATCCCACCCCCCTCTCCTGGCCAACACATCTGCAAACCTGCCCACCCCCCGCCCAGGAATGCCACCCCCCCCAGTGTAGGAACAACTCTGTGCCAGCCAGGTTTGCACTGCAGGCAGCACCGGTCTGGGAGTTGTAGCGCCAACGCGGGAGCGCCCCCGTGTCGGCGCTGTGTGTTTTGTGTTGATGCAATCACGTTGTGCCGATGCAAATGAGCACTTGGGATTGCACCCTAAATTACAACGTTGTTCCCATTGTAGGTCTAGTCTAAATTTGCTGGAGAGGGAGGCTAACTGGGGAGTCAAGGCAGGTACAAAAGGTTGTGTAGCCCCAATTTACATTCCCTCTCCAGGCATGACTGCTTTCAGAAAAATACATCATGTCTAGTTTGGCTTGTAGTCACACTGGCATGTAACCAAAAGATTACATGCAGGAATTGCTTATACAGTTATGCCAATGGTGGGATTCAAATAAATTACCAACCGGTTCTATGACATCATAGCTGGAGCCAAAAACCCCCCCCGAAGCCAGCCGAGGTAAGCGAGTGGGCGGGGCCCGGCCATTTAACAACCGGTTCTATAGAACCTGGGCGAACCCCTGGAATCCCACCACTGACTTATGCCAGATCTCATAAACAGACTGAAAGCCACACTGAAAATCAGCAAGGCTTCTAATCTGGGGCAGACCTCAGTTACACAAATTTACTACATTGTTATTGGTGCATTTCCATGACCACAGACCACAAGCTGCAATGCAGTTGTCAGAAAAGTACCATGGACTGCCCACCTTCAACCGAACCGAGGATTCAGGATCCAACCTGGCTTCACATTTTCATTATTATTAAGCGCTTAACTGAGAATGTGGCAGTTCATTCTCTGCTGCCCATTGATGTCACACAATTCCAAGTTGAAGTACTTGCATTGCAGCATGTAATGGACATTGCTTGGTTAGATGTATGCTTTGGCCTGTGGTCAGGAATTTATTATTTATTATGATTGGCTAATAAATATAAGACCTCAGGGTGTCACTTCCAGGACCATGTAATCTCATCCCAATATATTAAATATGAGGTAGCTCTGCCTAAAATGTAAAATCACCCTCTGTCAAAATGAAACCATACCTTCAGAAAACGAAACGGACAGAAATGAAAATTTGATGCATACTTTTCCATGTTCAGATTTTGGAAAGGGTGGGGTGGGGGTTGTGCCAGCAAGTGAAAACAACTGCATAACGGCCTAATCCTGAGCTGCCTGCCAAACGGCTATTGCTGCATCCCACAGCAGCCAGGCAGCAGCCGGAGGCACCTCGGGAGAAGGGGACATGTGCAGTGGTGGGCTCTAAATGATCTAAGAACAGGAACGGTGACCAGGACTCACGTTCCATTGGCACGTGTAGGGACCGTTCAAAGCAGCCCGGCTGCAACCCGCAGCCCGCCCCTTCGGTTCCGCCGATTTCCCGCCCGCCATGCGGGCTGCCCTTGGTGGACGTGCCCCACCGCTGCTTGCTCAGGCCCCCGGCCCGCCCCCCCCAGCAAGCAGGCACCCCCTCTGAGGCCAGGAGCACTTTGCAGCGCCGCGTCCATCACGGAGCTGGCGATGAATGGCGACGAGTGGGTGGAGCTAGCCCAGATTAGGTTAAGGAATGGCCGTTCCGGCGCGTTCCTGCTCCATGACATCACTGGACATGTGTGCAAATGTGCATGGTACAAATGGAGCAGAAACACGCAGTTGCAAGGCTGCTTTTCCTTTTCCCCAGCCCAAGGGAGAGAAGCCATTTCTCTTGTGCTCCACATTATCTGTGTAGGCAAAGACGGGAGTGTAACAGCTGGAGTTGGGCCTAGCGACTGCCTTCCATTTTATGTTCAGGTCTTCCATCTTACGTGCCTGTCAGCCATCTTCTGTGTGTGTCTCAGAGGTGGGGGAGCTGCCTGTGTGCCCACTGAGCCGACTGCCCGCCAGCTCACCCCACCCCTGCCCAGTCCTGCCCTCCCACCGTCCCAGAACCTAATCCTAGTCATCACAACCGTACCTGGAAAGTTGATCCAGTCACCTGAACGGGTGCCTTTTGGAATGGCCTCAAAACATGTTAGGAGGGGAAGAGGTTTACAATCGCCCAATTCTTCTTCTTTCATTTCTCCTCCAGAGGCAAAGGCTTCCTGCAGATCTCTGCTCCATTTGCATCAGGTCAGTAGAAAACGTTCAACTTCACACCCTCCTTCGTCATCATGAGCCAGGAATGGGCCTTTTCAGGTGAACTCTTCAAGTGTTGAGGTGCACTTGTTCTGTTAGGGCTGGACTGTGGTCTGAAGCTTGCAGGAAATGCTCTGGTCACTGTCGGATTGGAGTGTCTATCTCTGTTGTGCATGCTTGTTGCATGAACATTGCACATCTTTACCAGTATCTTTGGGGTGGGGGCTCCCAGCTTGCAAAGATCTTAGTTAAGCCGGGGGAACCCATGTCAGTGGGTATACCTGGACATCCAGGATCCTATGCGCTATCATCCAAGCCTGATGTTGTACAACCTTTATGAAAAAGGGCTTTTAACCTATAATGTTCCCTTCTCATTTTTGTATGCTGTTCAAGTACTGAGCAAAATGATATGATTTTTTTCTTCATACCAAAGCTACTGTTGTTTCATCAAATGTTAATCCTGATTTAAGAGGATCTCTCTCAAGTGATTTTTTTTTTGGAAGCTTCATTTCGGAGAATAAAACTCCAAAGTTAAAAAAGGACACAGTAATAACTTTGAGATTGATTTTAACCTTTACATTATTTTTTAAACATAATGAGAAGTGTTTTGGACCACAGAAAGAAAAGAGAACGCCCCCTCCTCCCCAAATTCCATTAAATGCGCATTCCCAGTGGTCTGGCCTGTGTACAATAAAGAGACTGAAGCAGAACTATTGATATTCCCTCATAAAAATGAAAAGACATTAAAGAAAGGTTAGGGAAGGCTCACAAAGAATACCGAGTGAATGTGAATAACGATAGTAGCGGTAGAACGTAACCAGCAAAGACACCGGAAGGAGCCAATAGAGGTGGCGCAATGGCTTTGAAAGGAAATAATGTTTATGGGTCCATCTCAACTGGCCACTCAGTGATGTCATGCACCCACTACGCACCACTACGCCAGTACCGGTTCCTAGAAGTTGAGCTGGCCCCGCCCACTCGAAGCTGGTTAGCTGGTTGGCCGGTGGGCAGATCCCGACAAGTGCCAATCAAAAGTGAGTACCTGTTCCTAAATCATTTGGATGACACCACTGTGGCCACTGCAGTTATACAAATGGTTTTGCTCATGATGGTTGTGCCCAGTTTTCTGAGAACTCGCATGATAACCAGCTGGAATATTTAGGGGGTGGGTGGGGGGAAGCACAGTTCTATGGAAAATTAAATGGCTTGACAGAGCAATCCTAGGCAGCGCCAGTCTCCCTTTTGGACTCCTCAGATCTGCGCCTGCTAAACAGCAGGCACAGGTCCGAGGAGACCATGTGGCCCGAATTGGGACTGCTCGGCCTGGGGAGCAGGCCTAGTATTTGGCCTGCCGGTCCGCCCACCACCCACACAAGAATGCCCCCAACCCGCCCACTTCATTCCGCCTCTGTGCTGGCCTGATAATGCAGAGGAAGCGCAGCACAGGGGCACCAATGTGGGGTGCCGCTCGGCGCCTCCTGCATCGGCATGACGTGCTTTGCGTCAACGCAACCATGTAGCATCAATGCAAAGTGGCACCTGGGATTGCGCCCATGAGTCTTTAATTCCTCACTATATAGAGAACAAAACCTGCAAGCATGGCATCTAGTTTGAAGACCCATTGTAGATTAGACTCTAAGCCAACATTTCTCAAACTGTGGGTCGTGACCCAGTGGTGAGTAGTGACCTGATGTGCAGCGGGTCACAAACCCATGTGCTGGTCTATGAACCGATGCTCCTACTAGCATCACAAGGCCTTCTTGGAAGGCCCTAGAGGCCTCTTCTGGGTTGTGCTGGGCCAGTGACCCTCTCTATTGGTCTCCACAGGTCTCAGAATGGTACGCAGAAGCAGCTGGAAGTGACTTCCAGTTTGTAGATGCAATATCCAGTTTGACTTGAAGTAGGTTGTGTGGGCTATTATGAAGCCCGCTGAATCCAAAAGAATGGATCACCAGCCCAGCACAACCTAGAAGAGGCCTCTTGAGGCCTCCCAAGAAAGCTTTCTGGCACCGGAAGGAGCATTGCATCGTGACCCAGCACGGAGGATGAGGTGGGTCGTGGCACTGAAACACGTGGGAACTATTGCTTTAAGCCATGTTTTCTCTATTATTGAGAAATGAGAGGTGTACTATATATACAAAGATGTACTACATATTTTACTACTTAACCTGTGGTGTTACACATTTGTCTAAGAGGGTTGATTACAGCCAGTCTTTCTGTGAAGTTTGTGTGTTATTACTGATCTTTTTACTAAGGAGTTCTTGTTAGGGTTCCATGGAAATCCATGGTCCCCAGAACACAGCTTGGTGCTGGTGTAGGTGTACGTGTATACATGTGTGGGCATGCATGAGTGGACAAAAGAAGAGTTCAAAACATAACTGTGGACATTTGATTTCTGTCTCAGCCATGAATTCACTGAATAGCCTTAGCTGTATTTGAGTAAAAATCGATGTCCTTCAAATAAAGGCTAGTCCTGTTATTGCAAAATGAGATGGTCCCATAACATTTCTATTATCTATTTTAGAAAAATACCAACAAAGAACTTCATTTGCAACATTTATTGTGTTCGAAGTGAAAACCGTTAACAGCGGAGGTATTTGAGCATGAATACCCTCTTGCATTAATTCAATCACCAAGTGCTTAAATTAGGTTTGCATCCATTGTTAAAGGCCAGGGAAACAGCAAATTAATTCCTGCCTGCAGAGTAGCTGATAGAAAATGAAGGATGGGGTAAAAAACATTTACAGGAATTATACTCAATCAAGGGGAAATTGTTTTTATTAACTTCTGACATCACTTTGATTGTCACTGGTGGTGTTCTTCTGAAACAATTGTGGGGGCATTTTTGAATTAATAGGGTAGTACATGGATCCTATCGCTTTTGATCAAGAGCAACCTTAGCCATGAATAGTTAGAGAATTGTCAGGCCAACAACTTCTGTACCCCTGAGCCAATTCATACAGTGCAATTTTTGCTCTATGCAACAGCTCCTAAGCAAGATCTTTCTCATCTTAACCCTACCTTGTTGGGGGGATAATATGGGGAATGGGGAAGAAGAAACCATGCTTTCTGCCTTGCTCTCCAGGGAAATAGGCAGGATGAATGAACGAATAGGAATAGACACATGGGCAGATCATTTTTCTACCTAGCCCAGTATTGCCCAAGCTGACTAGCTGTGGCTCTCCAAGGAGTCTTTCCCAGCTCAATCTATAGCTGCTGAGGATTGAACCTGTTCTGGATGCAAAGCAGGTGCCCTTCCATTAAGCTACAGCCCCATCCAGGATTTAATTAGCCTCAGGCTTGAATCTGTAGGGGCAAATATGATCATAGCAATCCCTATGACTGCAGTGACTTTTTTACCAGCTACTTCAGAACCATGAGAAATGCTATGATCTGTGTCTCCATGACAATGTATCAGAGATGGGCACTCAAATCATCACAACTAGAACTTGAGTGGCGGAAATGCTGGTTTTTTGTGACTCGTATTAATTTGAGTCATGGACATCACTGACTTGGACCTGACCTGAGTCTGAGGGCCAGTGAATCAGAACAGAATCCTGACTCGAATATGAGTCAAGTCCTGACTCTCTTTAGTGCATGTGTGCTTGCTTGCTTACTATTTTCCTCTGCTTCCACATTGCCCTGAAAGAACTCATAGGCCATTCCTCTGGAAGCTTCTGGAAGCTTCCTTCAGACCGATGACAGCAGGAAATGTGGTGGGTGGAGGGTAGGTAGTTCCAGGGGGTAGTTCCAGGAGGCAGGGCTGGGGGTAGAAGGGAGGACGAATGCGTAAGGGTTTTTTTTTTAGTTTTTTGCTCAAGGACTTGACTTATTTCCCAAAATGACTCGGGGCTCAAGTCAAAATGACTAAAAAAGATCTGTGAGTTGAGTTGCGATAGCGTGTGCTATAATTCACGAGTTGAGTCTTGTCGTGGGGTTGCTGACTTGTGACTCAGGCTCAGTGACTGGACACATCCCTGCTACGTATGCATGCTGTGTACTTTTAATACCTCTTGTTATAATGTACGTATGTGGATGGTTACACTTTGGGCATCTTGTTTGAGGCTGACGGCCCAATCCTATCCAAGTTTCTGGTGCTGATGCAGCTGCAATGCAGCCCCAAGATAAGCAAACAAACGCTCCCTTACCTTGAGGAGGGCTCCCTGACTGTCCCTCCACCACAGAATGTAGCACGCACCCATTGGTATGGCTACACCAGGGCTGGAAAACTGGATAGGTTTTGAACCTAACTGTCTGGGGAGAATATAAGCAGACACTTATATAAGAATATAAGAATATTCTTAGCCACAACATTTCATACTTCTGCACTAATTTGCACACAATTCACTCTATCTATGGATAAATGTCACAATGAACATGATAGTTGTCTGTGGAGGTTATGATTGATTATGATGACTGACATCTGGCCAGGGACATCTGGTGATTGTAAATAGCTACAATATTTGAAGGGTCTTCCTGTTTTTATAAAATATAAGACATCAGTCAGAAGAGCCCAGGAAAGGGGGAAAAAAAGATATTGATTTGAATCCTGAAGAAAACTCATTGACTGATTCAAAATGCACTCTTAATAGAATGGGAAAGATGATGAAAGAAAATGTAGCCCAGAGCCATTACGTATTGCTTCCAGTTTCACAAGCTCTGCAGATTATAGCAATTCATCACGGGAAAGGAGCCTCCTCCACTGCTATTGCTACTCAGCCACTTTGTGGTTGAAGCAAACACCCATTGAAGTGCTGCATATTGTCCAGTATCAGCCTTGGGTCACAAAAGAATCGTCTGGCTAACACAAAGTGATGGGATTCTTCAGGGCCAGTCCTTGCATCTTGAACCAATGGCTTAAGGGTGAGGAAGAGCCATGGCAGAAATTAAACAATCCGGACACTTGTACTTGCACAAGTCTGAAGGGGATTATCTCTGTATCAAACAGCATCAAGGAACACATAACAGACAGGCAGCACAATCCAACCCTTCCCTTGGGCTGACACAAGCCACTTGTGTCGGTCCAAGGCTGTTGCGGCTGAACCGTAAAGCACATGCGCGTCAGCAGCTGTGTCAACACAGGCAGCTGTGTCGTCCATGGAGTTATTATTTACATGGAGGAGCCATGACGTCACAGACTTGAAGCCATGGGTATAATCTCAGATCATTGCCGCGAAGGAGGATTGCCGCTGCGGCGTCACGAATAAAAATCTCCCTGCCCGTGTGGTAAAGTTAATCTCAACGTCTTTAAGCATGCCTGCGTGTTCTGCATACGGGTGCGCGAATCGCTGTACGAAAAATGGGATTACTTTGCACAGGTAATTAAAATCATTGTGATTCGTTGCTACAGAAAAATATTACTTCATAAAGTATGCAGCCCTTCACAAACTGAAGTAGATATGAAGAAATAAAATAAAAATAAAAAAAATATTTTCCCCCTCCTTTCCCCCCCCTTCCCGTTTACACTTTTTTCCCCCCGCCTTCCATTTTCTACGGTAATATTTTTGAAATTCTGAACATTAACTGAGTTTGTTTTATGGGGGGGGGGGGTGAGTGTAGAAGTTTAAAAAAAATACTCTTAATAGCCTAGAAGTGAAAAAGAATTACTCTCCTATTGACAACTACTTGTTTTATACATTGAGAGATTTTAATGTAATTTTCCTACATATTTATCTAATTTTTGCCCACCCTCCCCTTTTTTTCTTTCCTTCCCGTTCACACTTTATTCCTGGTTGTGTAGATTTCAAAAAATAAGTCTGTCAAGACAGTGCAATCCGAGTTTAAATAGACAGCAAGTGGCATTTCGTCCAGTATGTTCAGTAATATAATTCTGTGGAATTAAACCTTGGAATTGCATATTGAATCATAATTAGGTTACCAATGATGTTTCTCCACGATCACACGTTGTTATTTTGGTAAGTTTTTACTTCAGGAGTAAACAAATAAGTCCTAAACATCATGCGAAAACCCATTTGAAATGCTTGGAATCAGCATTGTTTTGGGTATATTTACGTCACCGCTAACCCCGCCCACTAGCTTCACTTTGTTCGCATTCAGATAACAAGAAGGGCCGGGCCCTGGTGTCGACACAGCAGCGCCAAAGATGACAGCCAGTAAGCTGCCCCTGCGCTGGCTGAGTTCAGCTAGTGCAGAGGCTTTTCTGGGCAGGGAAGGCTCCAAAGTTGGCTGGTTTGGTTTCCTGTCTAAGCAGCCCCAAAGTACACCATGATTAGTGGTATTGGAAACCACTGGAATACCTGGAAGAACCTGGATATTGACACTCTAGATGGGGACTCTCCAGCCTCCAGCCTATAGGCTGGATCCAGTGCCCTTCTGAACCCCTCCCTGACATGAGCAGAGTGTTCCATTCTACGGAGGAAACTTCTTACCTCATGTTGCTTGCCCCCAAACTGTGCCTCAACAAGCTGCGTCTGCCTGGAAATCCAGGTTGCACGGCATGCTGAAGTGGCTCCATTTGGGGCAAGCGGCGGCAAGGTAAGAAGGCTTCTTGGTGGAACAGAACACTCTATTCTGGGAGTGTTTGACTTTCTAGGTGCACAGCGGTTTCCACTTTGGAGACTGCTGCTCTAGACCTGTGGTTCTTAAACTTTAGATCTGGGACCCACCAGTGGGATAATGAACTAATTTTTGGTGGTTCACGGAACTGACAGAGCAGATTAGAATATGTGCATCAAGGATTAAAGGAGTTGCTACTTTGGGAGGGAGCACAGCTTCTAGGGTCTCTAAAAAGTTTGGGAACCACTGCTCTAGACACCATCTTGTTCTTTGGACTGCCCTCAATCCCCCCAAAAAGAAAAAAGGAGATGGGATTTTTCTGACAGGAGAGGGCATCTGGCTGTGATTTTCTTGACAGCCAGGACAACATCATAGTCCAGAGATTTATCAGAGTGCCAATGAAATCCACATATTGTATGAGACAGAAAATTCCCTAGGGACAGCAGGAATGAAAACCATCTGGATGCATAAATCCCCAGAGGTGGACCACCCTAACCGGTCCTTCACTCCTGCAGATGATACTGAAGTACTGAGTGGGTAGTGAGACCATGCCTCAGTTAAGCCCATCATAAGCATGTTACTGATGACATGGGTCATCAGCTTGGGTCATTTCACAAAGCCTAATTTAAATTGGGCTGTTCCTCCTAAGAAAAACAAATCAGAGATGCAGCTGGAGAAGGGCTGACCCATCATGAACTAGTAACAAGAAGAACATGTAATAGTGATCGTGGAGAACAAACAGTGGTTGACAGGAAGAGCTGGTTACACTTGCTTTCACCTGCCCTGCCTGGCTAGACAAGCCCATCTCAATTCAGACAGGTGTTCTGCTTTTTTTTTCTTTTGCCCAAATGTGAGCTGCTTGTGTATGGCCCCTCCTTTTCCCCCCGATTACTTGCTAAAATGAAACCCAAACTTGGCACAGAATATCACATAAGGCTTTACTTGCTGTTGTTATCATCTAATCCAATGGTTCCCAAACTTTTTAGCACTGGGACCCACTTTTTAGAATGACAAGCTATCCGGGACCCACCAGAAATGATGTCACGGCCAGAAGTGCCATCGCTGTGACTCCAGAGCCTGCTGCTTTCCTGAGAATGCAGCAATAAGTTGGGTTATTTCTCAGCCATTTTCCAATAGCAAAGTGAATCAGAAAGGGGGGAAAAACCTATTTAGAACCTTGGCACAAGCAAAACAAGCACCCAGCCTTCCCCCTTTCCAGCATCTCATCTTCCCATATTTTCAATATGGCTGCTCTAGGTGCTTCGTGACCCACATGAAATTGGCTTGCAACCCACTGGTGGGTCCTGAACCCACAGTTTGGGAACCACTGATCTAAATTGTTTTAGAGCAAAAGCAAGAGGAAACAGTACCCTTGTGAACTCAACCTAAGAAAAACAGAAAATGTCTTCCCAAACACACTTTGATTCTTTCTGCTAAAAAGACAGAATTGGCAGAGAATCACCGGCAGAACTCCTTGAAGTTTCAGGAGCATTCCCTCCCTTATTTTCATTTGAATATTTAATAGATGGTCTGGACCTTCCCAATGGCCCTCAGAGACGGGTGCAGCTGCTTAATTCCAAAACATTAAAGCTTTGGTTTTGTGATTGCAGTATCCACTTTTTTCATTAGAAACCTAGTTCAGCCCCATTAAAATAAGGATCTTCTGAATGGTTTTCAAAATGTGGCATTGCTAAAACGACAATGTTCTGCAGATGTTCTCCCATGTAGTTTTTCCAGATGATGATCAAGCGTCTCTTGTTCTTGGAAGAGCAGAGGCTCTCTTTGTCACATGATCTCAACCAGATTACAAAAGATCACACACCCCTTCTCCACTTTTCTCCAGGTGAGGATTTGCTACATTGTGGCTCTGGAGCCTCTAAAAAATTTAACACATGCTTCCACAAACTGTTGACACCAGCATCACAACCTTCTGTTCATCTCCTGCCAAGTCAGCAGCTCAGAGATCAGGGATGTGTTTCGCCTCCAGTTTTTGTCTTATTTCACTTCTTAATTACAGCATTTAAATAGCTAGAAATGTCTTTGTCTCATAACATCTTGCTGCTGGGAGTCATGATGTATTTTTGTCACTGAGAACAGTTCCCAGGTGCGCCTGCTCTGAAGACAGAGCTCCTCTCTGACTGCCAAAGAGCTCCAGTATGAGGCTTCTGCAGAGTATATTTTTAAATAGCTAATGAAAAGCCAACAAGCACTGCACTTCAAATGCATGGGTAAAGCAGGTGCTTTTACCCCACACTCATCTGTGCAAGTTCAGGAAATCTGGAGAAGGAAATAGCCGAGTATTATTCAAACTGTGGATCAGGACCCACTTGGTGGGTCACAATCTGTTGGGTGGGTTGTGGAAAGCTGGGAGCAGCCATCTTGGAAACTGAAGACCTTACTCTTGTTATATTCCTTTTGTGAGTGCTAACAGTTTGAATGTTCAAGTGAAGGTTGTTTTTAATTTTGTGTTTAGTTCAGTGCTTTTTCATATTATTTTGTCCTCATCTTGCTTTCTGACAGGGATGTTTCATGGTTGTGCAATTGCTGCAGTCCAAGAGTGCCAATTTGCATTTCAGGAGTGTCATTTTATTATGTTACAATGACAGCACTTCCTGCTTGATGATGTCACTTCCTGCCACAACATCATTTCCAGGTTAATGACATCACTTCTGGTGGGTCCCGACACCAGTGCCATTGTAAAAAGTGAGTCCCGGTCTAAAAAGTTGAAATAGTTGAAACCACTGAAAGTTGAAACCACTGAAATAGTCTGTAAGACGGCTGGTGTTAAGGAGCAGCAATCTCATTTCAATTGACACCAGTCCCTATACATTTTTGATATAGTTCAATAACAAACACCCCTGACAGCAACATTTGGCAGTCTGAGTGTTATGTGCCTCCCTTTCTGTTGTCTTATTTGGTGGCTGTACATGGGAGTCTAGCTTCCATGGGATGAATTCAAGGAGGGCATGATGTGCACATATACTTAGGGTTGGCCCAAGACCTCCTTGCATCTGAGGTGCTGTGTTAAATGCTGCCTCTTCTTATCTGGTGGCATGACCAGCTATTGTCCTCCTATTCTCTGACTGGAAAAAGAGGGGGTGAAGCCAAAGAGGAAGTGCAAAGGAGAAGAGCAGAGTGGTGGACTAGAGTGTCCTTGATGCCTTGGCCCCACCATTTGACTCTTTGCCACACTTAATGCTCAGCTTCATTTTTTTTCTAATCCATGGAGCAGGAAATGGAGAAGCAGTAGAGGTGAAAGGGCATGCAGAGATGGATGTTCCTGCCAATCTGACCTCAGTCAGCTTCATCGAGGGGCCAGCCTTGGAGGTAGTTTTTTGATGCATCATGTACCAGTCAGTACTTGAAGACTATTGGTAATATTCACCAGGGAGACCATTTAATAGCTGTAGCATAATTGAAGGGTAAGTAGTTTACCTCTCTTGGGAACAGATGTACCATCAATGTCGGCACATGACAAATAAGCTCTTGATTAATTTATGGCTATGGAATATTTAAACCAAAAGTCTCAGTGGTAATATTAATAGTAGTGTTTCATACTTATAGATCTACTCCATATGTTTTGCCACTGGGAAATTAATTTTGCACATGCATTTTTAATTCCGCTAAATTATTCATGTTAGAATATGTGAGTGGGCAGTGGGGTTTGGAAAGTTGGGGCAAAATGGCAGCCAGTTTGCATGACGCAATGTGCTGGAACCAGCTGCATAAATGTGTAGGTTTAATGCTAGGTGCTGTTCTACAGAGTCATACAAATGTCTCCCACAACATTAGAGAAACCTATCATTTCAAGATTTTTTTAAAATTTTCTTTCCATCCATGCATCCATTCAATAATTGCAAAAAATAAAAAAAATAAATGCTGGCACTGTGAACATTCTTTAAGAAGTGTGACTTTCCCCCAGGGCAATGGAAACTAGTTTGTGAACATCAAAGTCACACTCAAAGAACATTTGATGAAGAAGAAGCATGGTAGGAGAAAAAAAAACATCTAGCAGGTTTACATTTTTTTTAAAATAAAGTTTAAGTCTCTTATCAGCGACTGCTGCTGCATGTAAAATGTTTACATAGAATTAACTTGGTCTTACTGATTTCAATGTGATGCATTACCAAGGAGCACCTAAGTTTAACCATATTTAGTTGTATTTAGATCAGTGGTTCTCAAACTTTTTAGCACTGCAACCCATTGATTTTTATTTATTTTTAGCAGAATGATACTTATTTGATAGCCAA
>JAJKFI010000010.1:10253355-10308382 GCA_029204185.1 Lerista edwardsae
GCAGACAAGCATATATTTTATGAGACACTAAAATCGTCCTGTAACACCTCCTTCTCTTCCTCCCCACTCCTCCCCCCAATTCCGTTTTTCCTTCCACTTTCCTGCTGCTGTTGTTGCAACAGCCAAACTAGAACAATATATTGTGTTTTTTTGCACATACCCTACTCTGATTTGATTGGGTGAGTGTGCAAGAAAATCCATGTGGAAACCCCAACCTCTTTGCAAAACAGCCAGCCCTCCTTTCCTGGTCATAAGGAGGCAAGAAGCCAGTCCTTTCACCCCCAGCATCATCCCAGGCCACTGGCACATTTACAAAGTAACACCAAGGCTGCAATCCTGTCCACACTTACCAGGAAGTAAGCCCCATTGACTCTAGTGGGACTCTCTTCTGAGCAGACATGCATAGGACTGGGCTGCAAGAGAGATTGCTGATCTGACTGATCTGCCCTGGCTATGTTTATGTTTTCTTGTTGTCTTGCATACATTCTGTAAAAAGTGAATAATGAGTGCCAGTCTCTTCATCCCCACTACTATAACTACAAGAGACACACTCTACTGTATGCAAGGGGGCTGTGCAAAGTATAGTACACCCCTTTCCCCCTGTGTTTGCAGTTGCATTCAGGGGGCACCAACCCATGACTGGGAATGTGCTTCTAAACTATTTTTTTCATGGACCTACACAGAAACTAACAAGCACTGTTGAATAAGTGTGGATAGGATTGTGGCCCTAGTCACTATTCTGGGTTCTGTCTCAGCAAATAATTAAAAACAGGGCTAATTAGGGATATGTGGTGGATGGCAAGCCTGGGTGGAGCAACTTTCATATTTTAATGTTGATATTATTTTCCCTCAATTGTAATATGAGGTTGGAGCATGCTGAATTTCATAGAAAGAGATTGATAACATATTAATGCTTCTTTAATATATTTGAATTTGTTATATATTGATTAATCATATTATATACTAAGAACAATTTCAGGACTGAGTTTGGACTCAGATTTTAGGTCTCTTTCCTAAACTTTTCATGTTGTGTGAGTAAAAAAGCCCTCTCAATAAGTCCCCCCCCCATGTACTCAGTCTGGAATAGTAGGCATCGCTGCCTGATAGTGCACTGATGACTTTTGGTGGACTGCATTTCCTCACTTTGTTCTGTCCAAACATGCATAGGGCAGGAACAGTGCTGTGTAATTGAGGATACAATCCAGTGGTGGGATTCAAATAAATTAACAGCCAGTTCTATGTCCTTCAGGGCGGCCTTCAGGGCCACCTGCTGCCTTTCTTCCCTCTCCCAACCTAAAATTAGCAACTGGTTCTGCAGAATAGGTGAGAACTGGCTGAATTTCACCACTGATGCAATCCAGGTGTTTTGATAGGGGCGCAATTTCATGCCCCTTGCCATGGCCGCCATTTTCCTTAGATACACCTCTGGCTAGGAGAACCTGTAAAACCACCAATGAAATCTTGGTCTTCAGAAGCAGATAGTCCTGTAAGCTTCCAAAGCTTTATAGAAACCTCTGGGGGGAAAAAAAAAAGCCCAACATGGTCACCTTCATTATTTCTGCAATACCTGCTGTCAGGTCAGTTCTCCATAACTTGCAGTGGATCAAACAGTAAATCTGCAGAGTCCTTTAGCTACTAAAGGTTAATAAAGAACCTTAGTGTTGGAGCTTCAGTAGTACATTGGTAATAATAAATTATCGCTACACTATAAAATGGTTGGTGAAATACAGGGGATGAGGGTTCAGCTGTAGCAAAAGGTCTAAGTAGAATAAATTATCAGCAGTGTGGCTAGAAGTTTTCCCAAGAAGGTCCTTGAGTGTAGAATAATGTACTCCAGGAAATTAAATGGAAAAATGACAATATGGCACCCATTTGGGGCTAAGTGTATATCAATACATAGAGCAGTAATAGTAGCTCTCATGCTTCATGAACACCTCTGACTGCGGGCTGGTTCACACAGAAATGGGAATGCCCTTGTGGAACCTCAGGACTGTTCATGCCTCCTTATGTCTGCATCCATACTCATGAACACTTTTAGCACAATCTTTCCAGCACTTGAATGAGAAAAACACATGATGCATATGTAATGTGTGTGAAAAAATGTGCTGCCCATGCATCATAATACAGCATATGGGGTGGGTGGGAGGGAGGGAATGGACTAGACAGACATGTCCCACCAAGGGCTCACCAGAATGAAAAGATTTCCAGCTCAGGAAGGGTTAAAGTTCCTGACAGCACAGTTTTATTTCAGGCAATAAAGATTCATAGGAAATCCCTCTCCACATAAGGTGTAGGCCCACACCTTATGCAGCTATCTTGGTGGAGTCCCAACCAGCATATCTATGTAGGGAGCACCAGGATAGAGGAATAAATTAAACTTCATAAGCTACCATCACAGCATCCTGATTCTACTCCTTCCTATGATGCAACTTGCCATTAACCTGAGCTTTACAACGTTCCGCTCTGCAAGGCAGTGAAAGCAAGGCTTGAAACCTCTGACCAGTGCAGGCGAGGGCAAACCTGATTTTAATCCAAGCTCCTGTGAATATTTCAGCTTCTTTGCAAGTTGCTTAAACCAAGACTATGCTAAACCCGAATGCTACACACATGCTCCGTCATGCATTACCAGGGTAACCATTCGTATCAATGTCAATCGCAATGTAGATGGGCAATAGCTGCTTGCCTGCTCCTGTGTCCTTGGGAAGAGGCAAAGAAGAGATGGGGAAGGAGGGCTGGGATACCTTGAATGAACCATCAGCTTGGGGGAAATTGGGGAAAGAACATAAAGTGCTCCCGCTCTTTTCTTCTCTGTTGAAAATTGCCCCTTTTCTCTGCAGCGGAGAAGCCAGCTGTTGGGGTTAATGTCAGAGCCGACTGCTTCACAAAGTGTGGATTGGCCTCAAGTGTGAACAGAAAGCTTGTGTGAGGCAGCCATCTGTGCTCGTCTCTCCTTGTCCCCTAATAAGCGGCTCTGTTCAAAGAATCCCTCCCCTGGTAGCTGAGCTGCTTGATGGCTTTCCTTTTGTGCTTCTGCACATTGACCCAACTGCGTGGCAGAGCAGGCCTTGCTTCCTGATGGCATTATTAAATGAACACCTACCTGCAGGACTAGTTTATCACAGTGGTTCCCAAACTGTGGGTCAGGACCTACAGGTGGGTCTCAAAGCACCTAGAGCAGCCATATTGAAAATATGGGAAGGTGGGATGCCGGAGAGGGCTGTGTGTTTGTTTTGCTTGTGTCAAGGTTGTAAATAGGCTTTTTTTTCTTTCCGATTCACTTTGCTATTGGAAAATGGCTGAGAAATAACTCAATTTATTGCTGCATTGTCAGGAAAGCAGCAGACTCTGATGTCACAATGATGCCACTTCTGTCCATGACATAACTTCCGGTGGGTTCCGGACAGATTGGTATTCTAAAAAGTGGGTCCCAGTGCTAAAAAGTTTGAGAACCATTGGTTTATCATGTCTGTGTGGAGAAGTACAGCATAAACTGTTTTTAGGGAGGGCTGAAAAATTCTTCTCAGCTCTCTTTTGAGAACTACTTTGGGATGACTAGAAATTCTTCTCAAACCTGTGGAATCAGGCTGGGTTCTCTTTGGTATGTATGGAATCTGGCTCATAGAAATTAGAAGGGCCTCCCTGCTGTAGGGGTGGCTGGCTATTAATTTGTTACTCTGAGAAAGGAAGAGATTGTTGCCTCCCTCTTTCTATCTCTTATTGCAATAATGAAAGTTAATTAAACCCTTTTAACAAAATGGCCATATTATCCTGAGGCCTTCTGGGCTTGCCTCTTAAAGGTACAAGTAGACAACAATAAGAACAACCTCTGAGAGCCTAATCCTATACCTGTCTACTCAGAAGTAAGTCCCATTATAGTCAATGGAGCTTACTCCCCAGAAAGTGTGGATAGGATTGCAATCCTAAACAGAGTTATAAGGGTGTAAGCACTATAGAACATAGTGAGACTTACATGTGAATAAACATGCATTGCAGGGCCCAATCCTATCCGTCCTTCCAGTGCTGATCCAGCTGCAGTGCAGTCCAAGATAAGGTAAGGGAATTCCTTTCCCTTGAGGAGGCCTCCAAGAGTCAGAGAATGAGGATTTATAACAAACATGGGTGTTTGTTGCTGTTAAAAACAAAAGCAAACTTTCAGAGCATATTACGCATCATATAGGACAGTGGTTCTCAACCCTTTTAGACCACGATCCACTTTTTAGAATGGCACTTGTGTTGGGACCCACCAAAAGTGATGTCATTAATGTGGAAGTGATGTCATAGCTGGAAGTGCCCCCATCATGCTGGAAGTGTCATCATTGTGATGTAATCAAATGACACTCCTGGAATGCAAACTAGCATTCTTGGACTTCAGCAATTGTACAACCCTGAAACATCTCTGACAGAAAGCAAGATTAGGACACAATATTATATAAAAGCACTGAATTAAAAACAAAATTACCCCCCCCCCCAAAAAAACTCACTTGAAAAGTCGAACTGTTAACACTCACAAAAAGAACAAGAGTAAGGTCTGCAGTGCCCAAGATGGCTGCTCCCAGCTTTCTGTGACCCACCTGACATCAGGTTGCAATCTACCAAGTGGGGCCCAACCAGTGGTGTCATTCAAATGATTTAGGAACCGGAACTCACTATTGAGTTCAAATTCAAATGTTGGGGGAAAAAAAACCCCGGAAGCAGCCACGGAGCCCATTAGGATCCGGAATGCCCGTTCTGGTTCGTTCCCCCTGAATGACATCACTGCCTTTTTCCCAGTGGGCTGCAGACTCACCAGAGCGGCTGCTGACTCCACGTGTGTGGCTGGAGGGAGCGAGGAAGGGGGCTGTGCAGGACGGGACTTCCCCACTGCAGCCCTTCCCCCTTCGTCCCCCTAGGAATCCGGAGTCGCTCTCTTTAACCCTCTGAGTGCCAGCCAACCAAGAAGAAAAGCTCTTTGCAGAGGAATTGGGAGGGGGGAGGAGGGAGAGTGAAGTGGGCGGAGTCAGCCCTAATTTTAACTAGTGGAACTGAGTTCCCCTGCGTTTCCCCTGCATGACATCACTGGGCCCAACCCACAGTTTGAATAACCCTGATATAGGAAACAGCAACAGGTCTGGATTTATTTGTTATGTAGATTTTCATTTAAGGTTCTGAGATACAAATGTGCAAATTATTTCACTATACCAATTAAATGTATCATAAAAAAAGTTTATGTTGTCTCAAAAATACTGTTCCCATTGGGTCTGAGTTGATATTTGCAACTGCGTCTTATGGGCAACTAACAGAGGACAATTGGATAATGGATGATTAACTAGTCAGCACGTATAGTAAACTTGTCAAAGCCATGTAGAAAATCTGAATGCCAAATTCCCATTAATTTTGGACATTCAGGGTGCAAGCCTAACCTGGAGTTAGGCCGGCACAGTTAGGCTAGCAAAATTTGGCTGGCACAAGAGCCACTGTAAAGTATGTTTGGGGCACTCTCAGAGTTCAGGGAGGATGGTGCATATCTGTGTGCTGTCCTCTCTAACTATGAGAGTGGTCCAAACATGCTTTACCGTGTCCCTTGTGCTGGCTAAACTTTGCTGGCCTAACTGTGTCAGCCTAACTCCAGGTTAGGATTGTGCTCTCAGAATGCAACCATGCAGTCTGAAAATCTCAGTAGGAAAACAACCAGTTCCCTGGTGGTACGTTTGTCCTCCATTTGCTTCCTAATGAAAGGAGAAAAAAGCCTCATGATAATTTGAGTGTACAATGGTCCCAGAAGCTGCAAACATCTCTCTCTACTTTTTAGGGAAGTCATTAAAAAAGATGTTTCTCTTGGAAAAAGTATGTTGCAAGTATATCATCTTAGGGCTCAATCCTATCCAACATGCCAGCACAGATGCAGCCATGCTCACAGGACATGTTCCCTTACTTTGGAGCCACATTGCAGTGCATTGGCACAGGAATGTTGGATAGGTTTGGGCCCTAAACCAGTATTCCTAATGGTATGTCAGGGCAAAACAGTTACTGCAAGAGAATTGCTCATGGGCTGCTATATGTAAATAAACGATCAATATATCAATCCATTTTTTTTTTAAATCAAAAACACATTTTGTTTGAAATTTTCCAGAAAACATACAAAGAAAATACAATAGCAAAAACTGTCATCCTTTGGGTTTACACACACAAGTTGCAATGAAATCATTTGTATTTATAGGGTTTAAGTCACACACACAAAAATTACTCTGATACAAGAGTCAATCCTTCACTGAGTTAGGCCAGCATAAACAAAGCCAGCAAAGTTTGGCCAGCGCAAGGGACACCGTAAAGTATGTTTGGACCACTCTCAGAGTGCGCCACCCTCCCTGACTCTGAGAATAGTCCAAGCACACTTTATGGTGGCCCTTGTGCTGGCCAAACTTTGCTGGCTTAGTTTATGCCGGCCTCACTCCAGTTTAGGATTGCGCTCACAAATTAAGGTTTGTAATTCCGTCATCGCAGATAACGGAAACCACGGATACCATGGACGCCTTTTAAATCGAAAGGGAAGGTTTTTACTTTTTTAAACCTTATTGCAGCAAATGCACTGCGTTTCCAGGCTTGCACGCAGCTCTCTGAGCAGCCTGTAGCCTTTCCCATTCCTCCACATGCCAAAGCACAACCCAGAATGCAGCGCGACTAGGAAAAGCAGCATCGCATTGTATTCTGGGGCATGCTTTGACATGTGGAAGCCTGGAAACAGTGCATTTTGCTGTGATAAGATAATTTTTTTTTAACCTTCTCCTTTCTATTTGAAAGGCATTCCAGGGATCAGTAGAGAACTGAAACAGCAGATACCCAATTCGTGTATACCGGGGCATGCCTGTACCTTGCTAACTGGGCAAAGAGGCATCTTTTTAAGTGGCGCTCCTCTTATATTTAGCAGGGGAAGAGCAACTGTCCCTCTTCATTCCCACACACTACCTTTGCAAGTGGCTACTGCTGGTGTTCTGTGTCTCTTTCGATTGTGAGCCCTTTTGAGGGCAGGGAGCTGTCTGTAAACTACTTATGAATGTCTTTTATTGAAAAGTGGTATATAAATATCACTAATAATGAAGAGGAGAAGGAGGATCAACACAGAATACATATGAGTTGTAGTGCCTGGTTACTTGTTGTAACTCAGTGCACCCCAAACCTTTTAGCACAGGGACCCACTTTTTAAAACAATCTATCATGACCCACTAGGCCCCCCCTCAAAAAAAAAAAGATCTAGAAAAACCCAATAATTTAATTAATTAATTATTAATTAATAATTAGGGTTCTATGAGGCTGCTAGAGACCTTACCTATATGAGTGTGCAGACATTTGCTAGACAAGAGAAGAGAAAAATTTGAAGTGAATTACCACCCAAATAGTCCAGAGAGCCACAACATAATTGAAAATGACATGCGTCCATTTCTTGTGGCTGGTGTACTAAAGGGTAAGTGTTTGCAAGGCCTACCTAGAAGCTGCCAGGCTGTATGCAAATATATGCTAATTGCTGTTCTCAGTAGAATATCTGAAAGACAATGAGCGGAATCCACCGTTATGAAAGGTCAACTGAATGTGAATTTCCTCTACGCTCCTCTAATGGTACAGAGCCCATTTTGACAGAATGCATGTCATTTAAAGTAAAACTCATTTTCTCAATCACCATTTTCCATAACAAAAATAAAAACCAGCAGAAGTAACATAGCCTGAGGGGTTGCCGCTTTCGTATGTGTGTGTTGTTTTAACTCATTCTGAAATGACTTGAAGAAAGCAAAGGCTACAGAACACACCAAATGTAATGAACAAAACAAACAACAAGGCAAGGAGAGCACCTGACTGCTAATAGCTTTCGAAGAGTGCTGTGTGCGATACTTGTAAGTTAATTGACTGGATCTGTCAATTTACCATTTTGTAAGTTAGTAGTGCTACCCTTACCAAGAGGCAAGCCGATGGAAATTGCAGCTCACTGCACACATGCAACGAGCAAGTCCCACTGAACTCCACCATTGTTACTTCCAAGGAAGTGTGCGTAGAATTAGCTGTGTGGGTGGTGATTTGAGCGTTCAGCACACAGCAACATCAAGTGTTGGCCAGGTTAGGCCTCCAAGAGTCCAACTGGCTGACCTCTGCAGTCCCTCTGCTTGAATTGTAGCAAACGAAGCATTGTTGGACCATCCCACAGTTGTGGTTTCTCAATGAATGGGATGGAACCAGACCAGGCACCATTGAGTCCTAGGAAGCTGCCATTTGGACCACTCTCAGAGTCAGGGAGGATGGTGCACTCCTGTGTGCTGGCTTCTCTGACTCCGAGAGTGGTCCAAACATTCTTTACAGTGTCCCTTGTGCCGGCCAAACTGTGCTGGCCTAACTGTGCCAGCCTAACTCCAGGCTAGGATTGCACTCCTAGCCACAGTCCTACACAATGTAATAAATAAATCCATAGATTAAAACCTGTTTCTTAAAGGCAAAGATAATGAAAAGCCCCCCCCACAAGAACAATTGAATACTGCAGTGTCCAGCTATGCTGTAAAACGTGCTGTGTGCATAGTTGTGAACAAACACGGTTTTGTGAGATAGTGCCCTTTCAGTTAATGCAATGACAGCCCCGCAATAAATTGATGGAAACTCTGCTGTTTTATTGCTGGACTGCAGAATTCAAGCAATGCCCTCTGATCAAGGGTAAGTGCATTGCAAGAACCATCCAAATCCCCTTCCTAGTAATGATAGCTTTTTTAAAAGCCTGATGGTTTCCTTCTTCCCTTTTAACACTCTTGTGTGCTTTCAACATATCCATCTCATTTCAGGTACTTATGTACAGATTGCAGGCATAGCCGTAGAGAGCCAAGGGATTTTGTGTGTGTGTGTAAAAAGTCCTCAATGACTTTCCGCTGACAAGGAGCTTGCTGGCCAATAGCTAGTGTTGTGCCAGATTTCCTTTCTACAGTCTTAGGTCCACAGTAGACTAATTAGCTTCCCTTCTATCATCCAAAACCACCCTAGTCTTACACAGGGCACCACTACACCCCACCCATATGAAGGCAAAATGCAGTCAGCTCACCCGCTTAGCCACACAGGTTCTCCTTCAGTCGGTGGCTCCAGGGGTGTTTCCCAGGACACCCCAGGAAACACAATTATTGTGTTTCCCACAATAATTTCCCAGTCTCCAGTAGCAACCTCAGCTGCACCAGCAATCTCCATGCACACTCTCCATAACCCATTTCCACCCCTCTACACATCCACACCACATCCACAGGGCTCTTCTTACCTCCAATTGGCTGCAGCTCTTAACTACACCTGTGGCAGGCACAGGCCCTGGTCTTAACCCCATGATTCCTGGCTCACATAGACAAGGGGCCACTGCTGATACCACTCCTTATCTCTTCAGGGTAATCTTCTGCATTTTCCATTACAGCTAGGTATTCCTGGCTGGTCAAGCGTCTGCATATGTGATTTGAATTTGCCAGCATGAGAAAGATGCACAGGTCAAAGCAATTGTGGAGACCAGAAATGTATCACCAAAGTGACGGTTGGAAAAGTCTATACATATGAAAGTTGCTCCAACAGTTTAGGTTTCAACATTCAGATCGGCAGGCAATGGTGTACAAGACAAATTAATCTAAAAGCCTGGACATCACAGGAAAGTAACAGAAAGTTGGATGCTAAGAGTAATCTATGAAGAGAAAAACATGATAAAACTGGCAATGAGAAATGCTTGAGGTATAGCAATTTCTATATAATTTATAGATATTGAGATATTAGCAATTTCTAATTGAGATATAGCAAAAGCTGTTAAAAGCTTCAACTGAAAATGCACACAATTGAATGAACCAAAATCAACTCACACTTGCAAACAGTCACAATCCAGCATTGTAAGGAGCACTCAATCCCATTTGATTCAGTGGGCCTGATCCAGCTTAGTTGTACACAGCAACTAGTAGCCCCAGATGGGAATCAGTATCCCTGTCTTCAGAAACAGACATATCTCACAAGTCAGGTATGCTCAAATAAACATAAGAGGCAAATATGCATTCACATCCATGAGTTCCACATCTGCAAACAGTTGATTTTGCACATTGATACTGCTTTGCTAAAATTGGTTCACCTTTTTGGGGGGTGGCAGCCTGAATGAACTTGCAGGCTTTAGATGTCCAGATAGGGAGTGTTCCGAATGGTGGCTCTAGCTGTGGGTTCTGTTTGAATTCATAGGAAGAAATATGCTCAGTTCAAGGTCAGGATGCAAAGGCCCCTCTTGAGCAGCCCAGTCCTAATTTGGGCGGGAGCAGGCAGGCCAGCTGGCTTGCGCTTTATCCTACCCAGGATAGGAGGCAGCTGGAGCTCACCTTGGGGCAAAGGGATATTTGTCCCCTTACTTGCATAAGCCCCAGGCATCCTGATTGGGATGCTTGGACCTGTGCCTGTTAAATAGCAGCACAAGTCCAAACAGTCTGTAGCAGCCTGGATTGGGGCCATCCTGGCCTGGGGATGGGTTTAGGATCTGGCCTAACAGCCCGATCAGCTTCACCCCCTTCCCAGTCTGCTTCATCCACAGGGCTGCCCTCCCTCCAGCCTCCCCCCTGTTCCCCCTCCCTCTACCTTCAAAAGCCCCCTGTGCTAGCCACGTTTGGCTAGTGCAGTGGCAGCTTACCTGCCGTCATCCGCCACGCAACAGGATTGGCGCAAGTGCTCGCGCTGACCCAGCGAATCCTAGTCTGGCGCAAACGAGCTTTACGGCATGTTTGCGACAGCCCAGAGCCAATGTAGACAACATGCATTGGCCCTAGGGTGTTCCCCTAGGATTGCCCCCCTAGTTTAATGTATAGCATGTAGCAATAAAGCTTATGAAGCAGTATTAGGTGAGCTCATGGAGTGGCACAGTGGCTTGCCTGTGTTCAAAGCCAAGTCTCGTGGGCAAACTAAATTAATTGCAAGATTGTATAGGCTACCTATGTACAGTGACTAATTTTTTAGGCAATCAATCAATCAATCAATCAATCAATCAATCAATCAATATTTAGGAATCAAACAATCAAACAAACAAACAAACAAACAAACAAACAGAAGTCAGCACTAATTATCAAAAACAGGCAACTTGACAGCTACAATGATATATCTTACTGAAAATAAAAGCTATTGCTTAGGTTCCCACTGTTTAGAAGCATCTTATCAAGTAGGTGCAGTTGACTAGTTGGAAGCAAGAGATAACTAGGAGCCAGAACTGCTGAAGAAGACTGTTTTCAGAGTGCTGATTGAAAACGGAAGTTAGGTCTGACTGTAAAATGGAGATCACTGCTGCAAAAGAGAGGGTAGCGGAGGTGGCTGCGACCCTCCAAAAGGCTTCACAAACCCCCACCAGGTACGTACCCGTGCTCCAGGGTCCCTGTGGCACCACAATCACTTTGGCACTGTTGGGGCACTGTTCTGCCAAATTCCCTGCCGGGCCTCCCCAAGGGCCCTAATGCCCACACTAGGCTAACTAGTTTTCCCTCTAGAGCAGCCTCAGAGATAGGCAGGAGTTCAGTCACCCACCGGGCCTCCTCTCTTCCAGCAGCTTTGCTTGGTATCACTGACTGGCCAGCCTCCTCCAGACTGCCCTCATCACTGGCTTAGCTCCAAACTACCCCAAGTGTAGCACCAACAAACTCCACCACCAAACAATAGGCAGTCAGCTTGCCTAAGCCATAACTGCCTCTTCTACTTGGTGGCTCCAGGGGCGTGGCAGACCTACAACAGTTCCCAATGGTCTCCCAAAACAACCTTACCTTAGCCAGTGCCTCAGTCCTTCAGGCAGTCATCCAGCACTCCATCAGTCCAGCATCTACCCAAAGTACCATCCTCCAGCACTTATCCAGCTCCTCTCCTCCAGCACCTTCCCAGGTGCTTTACTGTAGCTCCTGCCTCCAACTTTATACTGAGGCCAGTCAATCAGTGGGCAGGCTTTAATTCATCAGCCACGCCCATCTGCACCTATGCTAACCTCCCTTCATAGCTGGAGAGCTCATCAGCCTGCAGCTGTGTTCCTGCTGCAGGAGTTCTGGGATTAACCTCATAATCCCTGGTTTATCTGGGACAAGGGGCCATTGCTGATACCATTCCCTATTTCCTCAGGGTATCTCCTGCCTTTTCCAATACAGGCACTCATTCCTGAGCCACTCTCCTAAAGGGGAATGGCCCTTTTTCACATTCATTGAACGCGACCCACCCCTTTGAATAGCACTCTCCTATTTCATTTAGAACAAATTATGAGTATTGTCTTCCTCTGAACTATTTCATATTGTTGTCCAATCTTTATTTCATGTTTTTGGTACCTGGGGGAGGAACCATCATTTTGGGCAGCAGAATGCCTTGGCCGACCCTGCCTGGATGCTTTCTCAAGAAGCTATGAGCACATGATGGTTGCAGGTTGCAACCCTCAAGGATTGGTCTGATGTCTCTAAAGACTAAAGACTTTAATACTAAAGAATTAGCATTAACATTCACTTCCTGTTCTGGGAACAGAACCCCCGTGGATAACAAGGGCTGCCCTCTATACACTAAAGGTGCAAAATGTCATTTGCTGCAACCCTCCTCACTGTCTCAAAATGATCTGTTCTAAATTCAGTTGCCTGTCTTGTCTCTTTTTTCAACCTTTATCTACATTCTATGGCACAAAACAGACTGTGGCCCCAGAAAACAAACCGACCTCAAATCACAGCGCAATCCCAATATTATCTTTGGCCAGCACAGTGTGCTGTGCCAAGAGTGTCACAAACATGCCATAAAGATAACAGTTGGTTAAGTGCCCCATTTTCATTTTTCCTAGAGTGCTATCAAGAGCAGAGGCGGATCTACAGGGAGGGCAAAGCTCTAAGTGTTGCAAGAAGCCTTACCCTGTCATGTAAATCCCTCCTCTCCCTTGCTGCTGTAGCCAGTAAGCAACGCCAAGATGTTGCTCTTCCCTGTGAGGATTGGCTAAAACGGTGCAGGAGAGGAGTGATTTCCACTGCAAGGTAAGGCTTCTTGCAAAACTTAGAGCTTTGCCCTCCCTTAGATCTGCCTCTGATCAAGGGTGCTTGTAAGGGTGGCGCAAATCTCTGACAGCATGTTTGCGCTGACTTGGGAGGAAGCCGAGCCAGTGTACAGACAATTGCTGGCTCAGCGAGGCTGAATCCAGGCCCATGCCTTCATAACAGGGAGCTAGCTGAAGAAGGCCAGCACAGGGTGTTGGGGAGGGCAGAGGGAGTGTGGAGGGAAGGGGAAACAGGGTGGGGGAAATGTGGGGGCAAACCTGTGGGCAGGCAGTTGGGTGGGACCACCCTTAGGCACTTAGGCCAGATCATAACCTGCATCTCGGTAGGCCTTACATGAGGATCTACGGCTTGGATCTGCGCTAGCAATTTACATGGGTCTGAGTAGACCTATTGGGTAGACTGCCATGCAACACGGGGTAAGGATAATTAATTAATTCTCCTACTCCAAGTTGTGCTGCAGCCAGCCCCGATCCCGCGCTGGATCTGGGGCAGGCAGGCCAGCCTCCCTGTTCCAGCACGGGTTACAGTTGGGCTGTTGAGGAAATTCCTATTCCATATTTTACCAGGCTGCAACCTACATGTGAGTGTGGAATCTGGTTATGGTTCTCCATAAGCAACTTAACTACATCGAAGGAAAGATATTTTCAGATAGCAAGGAGCAACATCATGTCATTCACTGCCAGTCCAGCTTAATATGTCAGCCAACTCCAAAATTAGATCTATGACAGTAAAACCAAAGAGATTTGCTATATGTGCCATTTCTTCTCCACTGCATTGTTTTGCTATTATACCCCCATCTTTTATCTGGTGAGTTTTCTGGTCCTCTACAGAAAATAGAGAGAAAATGTATTTTGTGACAAACACACAGGGGAAAATACCTTGCGTGGGGGGGGGGAAGCCTTTCAGCTTTCCTTGTTCTTCCTCAAAGCACAAAAAAGGGCATAACATACAGGGATTTTTGTGGGTCACTTTGAAATTTGCATTCATAATCATGTGCAGTTCCCTGGAAAAACAGCTAATTCTGAAGGGGAATTGATATAAAAAAAACCCCACCTATGCATAGAAGACCATTGTTTTAGAATAAGAAACGGAAAAGTATGGCTCATCCAAGAATTTTAATATTTTCCTCAGAGGGGAAAAAAGCAATTCCTCTCCTCAAAGAAAACCCTTTTATCAACACCATATACTGAGCTGTAATCTTAATATAGGTGTGTTTGGCAGAGTGAAGGTAAGTGGATAAGAGATAACACTGGGATTGAATCTGGCTCAGTTGCTGTGAGCAATCTGGGTTGTGTACTGCTCTTGGGGATACCACTCCTACTATTAAGGTGTTGCATTGCTACTAGACAGAGGCCATATTATGTAGTAAAATTCCTAACTATATTTAAAAAAATGTAAATATTAAACATATTTGATTAAAAAAATATTTGACAATCCAATCTATTCCCATTGTTTTCCAAAGCACACAACAGCAACAGTAAAAAAAAACGTTCCCTTTGTTTCGACTCAAACAAAGCCAGAAAAAGAATGGTCTCATGCTCTTTTGGATAGCTACATTTGTTTGGCATCTCTGTTTCCTGCCAGGACTGGGATGCCCTCTGGCTGCTAGTCTAATGGGGACTCAGTGAACAGCAGAACTTGCTAGACACGCTTGGTACCCATTCCGCCATTTGAAGTGTGGATGCAACAGAGCCTCGCTTCAGGGATGTTCATAGGCTGGCTGCTAAAAAAAATGGACTCGGCATAAAGCCTTTGCTTGGAGGATTGTGGATACATATTTTCCTTTCTTATAGACAAATAATAAAATGGGGCACTGCAATGTCAAAGAAAAAAGCTTGGTGTGTTTATCCTGGAAAAGAGAAGACTAAAGGGAGATAGGAGAACCTTCTTCAACTATCAGAAGGGCTGTCACATGGAAGACGGAACAGACGTGCACTCCAGTCTATCCTCCCCACCCCATCTAGCGTCGCCACACCAAAAATGAGCATGCTGTATACAGTTGGGGTGGTGGTGGTGGATTGGTAGGCTTTGGATGTAGTAGCCATGTAGCCATGGAAAGGCCATGATCCTTCTCTCCAACTCAGCTCCTATCTCCAGGGCACACCCACCTCCCAGAGGTACACCTTGGGAGAGGCAGATGAAGTGGGCTGCGGTGGGGAGAAGGGAGGGCTTGCCCAAAACGAACTGAACGGACTTTGCTTTGAAGTGGGCAGCAGATAATGTACAGGACCAGCTAGATAGTTGCAAACACTGCGTCATCTAGAGAAAGCCTGAGAACTGCTAACGCAATTAGTGTGTATGCTAGTAACAGATAATGAACAATAAAAGGGGGCTGGGAGAAGAAAAACTCTCAGAGACAAAGACCTCCAGACCAGATCCTTGTTGTCAGTGTCTTTTCTCTCGCCTGCATCGCTACATTGGAGGGGGAAAGGTATTTAAATCCTCTTACTCCTGCGTAAACCTCCCGCTCCACAATGGGTCTTCTTGGTTCTGCACTAGTTATTTTGCTATCCCACGTCCAAGGCAAGAAAGGGGCGGGGAGGCTGCTGCCAGAGGGGATAGGATCTGGTGTGTACTATCACCCCTGGATCCATCCCCTCCCACAGCCTCCCCACCCTGATTCCTCCCCCTCCTGCCCCGTTTTTCCTCCTCCCTGCCCCATTCCACCCTCCCCTGCTCTCTCCCACCACCACCATCTTACCTTTCTTAGGGTGCAATCCTATGCACATCTACTCAAATGTAAGTCCCATTACAGTCAATAGGGCTTCCTCCCAAATAAGTGCAGATAAGAGGGCAGCCTTAGTCTGTGGCTGGTGCTCTGGTGATGCACGGGAGAAGGCTTGGCTTTCCCACCAGCAGTGCTTTACTCCATGCCCTGCTGGAAGGTGCTTTACAGCTGCTGTTCAGCAATTGCCAGCAGAATGCACACATTCTGCCAGCAGCGTCAGGATTGGGCTGCCACTCTCTGTAGCTCTTGAGGGCATGGCTAGGACCCATTGGTTGAAATGAAAATAACATAGTTTTAAGCTAGGCATGGGTAAGCATTTCCTAGGTGTAAGAGCTACCCGGCCCTGGAGCAGTGGGCTTCATGCGGTAGCAGGCTCTTACTCATGGGAGGTTTTCAGACAGACACTGGATGGGATGCTGTAGCAGGTGCCTAAACTGAGCCATGGGATTGGATTCCTTAGATTCACCAAGGTCAACAGTCAACAATATTGATGTACCACTTTTTAACACAAGTTCACAAAGTGGTTTACTGGCTAATAATAATAATAATAATAATAATAATAATAATAATAATAATAATAATAATAATAATAATAATAATAATAATAATAATGAAGTTAAATAGTTCCCTGTCCCAAAAGGACTCACAATCTAAAAAATATGCAGAACATCTCCAGCAATAGTCGCTAGAGAAGACATTGTGCTGGGGTGAATCGGAACAGTTGCTCTTCCCCTGCTAAATATAAGAGGAACGGGGGGGGGGGGGAGTAATTGCAAGGGGAGAGTAATGGTCCCTCTTCACCCCAGCACAGTGTCTTTTCTAGTGGCCGTTGCTGGTGGTGTTCTGGATTTTTTTAAAAAAATTGTGAGCCCTTTTGGGGCAGGAAACCATATAACTTCATTTATGCCTGTAACCTGATCTGTGAATTTTTTGTTGAAAAGCAGTATATAAATATTGTTGACCTTGGTGAATCTAATGCCTCTTGCCCAGTTAGCAGGGGTCCCCTCCCTTTCTTACAGTCTATGATGTTATGCTTTTATGAAAAAAAAAACACCTTTCATCCTCTACTAATATGGAGCACTATCTCATGTATCATACCAGTCATATGCCATGCATGCCATGTGATCAAACATTAGCATTTAATAGCTTCCTATATGAAGAGAGACTATAGCTTCCTATATGAAGAGAGACTGCACGTGGTGGTGCAGCGGGTTAATTCGCTGTTGCTGGGCTTTCCAACCGGAAGGTTGGGAGTTCAAGACGGCGTGATGGAGTGAGCTCCCGTTGCTTGTCCCAGCTCCTGCCAACCTAGCAGTTCGAAAGCACCTAAATGCAAGTAGATAAATAGCGACCACTTCAGTGGGAAGGGAACGGCGTTCCGTGCGCTATGGCGTATAGTCATGCCGGCCACATGACCACAGAAGCTTGTCCTCGGACAAAACGCCGGCTCTACAGGCTTTGAAACGGAGATGAGTGCCGCCCCCTACAGTCGATCACGACTAGACCATTCGGTCGTGGGGAAACCTTTACCTTATATGAAGAGAGAACTGTCACATAAGGGAATAGTCAGAAAAGGCATAGTCCTAGTCAGCACCAAGGACAGGGCTATGAATGGAATATTACATGCTGCCAGCTCATCAATGGGACTACTCAGGCACTATACATAGACACTACAGTATAATAGCCTGGTTATGTTCCCTCCTGTCACTGTAAGACAGTTTCATCACAATATTATGATAATGTTGAATCAGCTGCATTTTGCAGGGAATACAAGCACTGGAGCTCCTACTCTCCTTGATAGCTTAATTCAATTTTTTTTTGAAAGCCTCTTCGCAGTGCAATCCTAACCTGAATTTAGGCTGGCACAAGTCAGGCCAGCAAAGTTTGGCCAGCACATGGGCTACCATAAAGCTCATTTGGACCATTCTTGGAGTCAGGGAGGATTGCACACGTCTGTTGCTGGCTTCTCTGACCCCGAGAGTGGTCTTTACTTTGATACTTTACGGTGTCCCCTGTGCTGGCAAACTTTGCTAGTCTAACTTGTGCCAGCCCAACTCCAGGTTAGGATTGTGCTCTCGGTTTTTGATGGGACTTCCATCTATTACCTTGGCTCAGCCAATCAGAGGCTTTGTTATCCAAAGTGTAATATAAGATGGACTGAGAAATCTCTTTTGAGAAATCAATAGCTCTTTGAGTCACAACTTGTTCTGCATTAGTATCATACCACCATTTTTCCTTGCTTATTTGAAATGAAAATCTCATTTCATTTTTGTCTGTTTTTTTGTTTAGTTGTTTGTTTTCGCTGCGTTAATAAATAAGAAATTAAATAAAAAATAAAAAGGAGACCTGGATATCATTCACTGCCACTGCTGGTTGATGGTGCATCAACTAACAAGGCCTTCGGCAGCTGCTGTGGGTAGATGGCAAACAGCAGGATTCCAGGGCAATGGGGTTGGGGGTAAATGTTGAAGCTCATTATGACCCCTCCTCAGCCTTGCACCATTAAGGCTGGACAACACCAAGACAAAATCGGCTTTAAATCTCTTCATTTGAGTACCTCCTTCTCCTGCCTCTTATTCCTACTTACTGTACTTAATTTGAAGTTCTAGCTAATTTTATCCAAACACTTTGACTGGCATTGCAGAAAAATAAGATTGTACAAAAATTTGATTTTTTTTTTAAAAACAAACTTTCTAAATAAATATAAACAGTATATTATAATGCTACCCTATCCAGAAACAAGTCCCAATGATACACATTTACATAATATTGTAGACAGGCAGGCCAATCCTATGCTGCCTTACCACCGGTGTTGCAGCCTGTAGTGGAAATTGCGGAAGAACCTCTTGAGGAGACAGGATATGGTGTCAACAGTGGCCCTTGGCTCTGGCAGGCATAGGGTTAACCCCAGGATAGTAGTAGTGGCTAAGAAGTCCAACACAGCAGGCACAGACATGAAAAGCCCCACTGAGCAGGCTGGGGATTTATACATGGGTAGGTCCCCTTCCCCTGAGAAGACCTTCAGCTCAGAGGCAGATCTAAGGGAGGGCAAAGCTCTAAGTTTTGCAAGAAGCCTTACCTTACAGTGGAAATCACTCCTCTCCTGCACCGTTTTAGCCAATCCTCACAGGGAAAAGCAACATCTTGGCGTTGCTTACTGGCTACAGCAGCAAAGGAGAGGAGGGATTTACATGACAAGGTAAGGCTTCTTGCAACACTTAGAGCTTTGCCCTCCCTGTAGATCCACCTCTGCTTCAGCTTGCTTGTATCCTGCACAGGATACAGTGGTGGATTTTTAGCACCCACTTCTCCTGTGCAGATAGGATTGGGCTATTAACATAACATGAGATACTGTCTTGAAAGTAACCTTTTAGAAGGATGATGGGCTAGAGATTAATGTATGCCCCCAAGCAAATTTCTCAGTTTGCAACCTGCTAAGTTCCATGCTTCTTCTTGGCTAAGGTTCTTTTGGGAAAACAAAAGTTCTAAAGGCAGGACCTAAGCACAACTGCTCATGACGTCACTGTTCCAGCTCTAGAAAAAGTGTTATTCACCCCCACTCCACCTTCCCTAGAGATGCAGGGATGATAATTAAGCAGACAAAACAATGGAAAGATGCTACACTCTAATGGAAGTTTGAGTGGTGGAGTTAATGGTCTGCCTGTTCAGTCACACAGAAATAAAAGTGCAGGCAGCTTGATCATTTCATCAGTTTACTGCTTTTGCAGTCTTGTTTTCCCTCAGTGAAGAAATCTAAAGGTCCTCTACTTAGAGATAGGAAGAAATCCCTCAAGGAATCACTTTTAAAGCTACTTTTACAAGTCAAAGTAATGACTGTTCATGAACAATTTCTGTGCAGGGGGCATGAAATGAAGCTAAGTTCTTTGGACACATCATTCCTCCCTGAAATGATTCTCCTTCCATAATGGGGTAGAGCGTAACTCTTTAATTATAAATCAGAGTCAAATACATTTCAATAAAAGCATTTACTTCAGCGACTTCTTATATTTTCTACATAGTTATTGTTAATTACTAGATGATTCTCCAAGCCAAATAATTGTTCTTAGTTAGGGTTAGTGGCATAACTACAGGGGGTGGCGCTGTATAGTAAGTACTGCAGGCACTGCAACATGCAGTGTAAATGGTCCCTCCCACTTGCCATTGGAGCCATTCTGAGCAGAGAGGGCAACACACATATTTCAGGGTGCAATCCTAACCTGGAGTAAGGCTGGCACAGTTAGGCCAGCAAAGTTCGGCCGGCACAAGGCACACCATAAAGTATCTTTGGACCACTCTCAGAGTTTTAACCTATGGATTTATTCATTACACTGTGTAGCACTGTGACTAGGAGTGCAATCCTAACCAGGAGTTAGGCCGGTACAGTTAGGGCAGCAAAGTTTGGCCAGCACAAGGGACACCATAAAGTATATTTGGATCACTCTCAGTCAGAGCAACCAGCACACAGATGTGCGCCATTCTCCCTAACTCCGAGAGTGGTCCAAATGCACTTTATGGTAGCTCTTGTGCTGGCCAAACTTTGCTGGCCTAACTGTGCCAGCATAACTTCAGGTTAGGATTGTCTTCTCAGAGTTTTTCAATATGCGCCCCTTGAATCTCCGCCCCTCTGACAAGTGCAGTGGAAAGAATTTGCTTACTTATTTCAACCACGCTGCTTTCATGACTGACAGGCTGTCAGGAACACACCAGGCATTTCTCACTGTTCGGCAGCCCTCGACAAGGAACAATGAAGTAAGGAAAACAATTGTGATGGGTGACAGTCACATCACTCTTCCAGGCAGATGAAGTATAACACCTTATGATAAGTTATGATCACATGGGCAACAACAAACATTTCTGACAGCACGGCGGTACTTTTGCATTGAGCAAGAAAGCACCACGTCATATACTTTTGGTGAGAACTAATGGATTAAGACAGTGGTTTACAAACTGGGGCATCACAATGCCCCAGCCTGAAAAGCACTGCTTGGGTCCTTTTAAGGGGCAGGGAAATTGCAGCAACACGATAGATAGCTATGATTGCATTGCTGCTGGGCATAGATTGGGACTGGGGAAACTTACCAGTGCCTGCCCCATTGTCATTTTGGACTGGGGAGCTCTGAAGACCCCTCTGCAGGGCTCCCTCTGTGTTTAAAAAGTAAAAAAAACAAACAATCACGACCCACTTCTGGTTTCCGGCTTGGGGATGCCTTCCCAAGGGAGCTCCATCTGGCCCCATCTCTATACCTGGCCCACTGCAAGGCCTATAATTTGTGTTTCAAATTATAATTTGTAATTTCAAATTATGGGCAAGAGTATACTGAAAGGTCTATTTAAATAATTAACAATGATAATAAATTGGACGGATTTTGATGGGTAGCCCACAGGCTATATAGCTTATGCTGCATCCAGAGCAGGCTAGGAGGCAGCTGTAGGTTTCCTGATATTTTCCCCCTTACTCCATAGTAACACCCCAGACTGCTCTACGTGTCTACTCAGATTTCTGCCAGCTATATAGCTGGCAGAGAATACTATGTAAGGCTATCCAGTTGCGGACCCAGCCAATGGGTTGCCCAGGGACAGAGAAGGAAGAGCACCGCCCAGCAGTGTCATCCGGCAACAAGCTGCCGGAACGCTAGGCGGGACTTACCGCTTGATTGGCTGCCCGTCCGTGACGTGTTGCCGCCTGCCCGCCCGCCACGCAGGTACCCCTGGCTTTGGAGGGGGTGCCTGCTTGCCTGGGGGGCGCGCCGGGTGCCTGGGCAAGCAGCGGAGGGGCGCACCAACCGGAGGGAGCCCGCACGGCGGGCGGGCAGGCGGCGACACGTCACGGACAGCCTGTCAATCAAGTGGTAAGTCCTGCCTAGCGTTCCGGCAGCTCGTTGCCAGATGACACTACTGGCACCGCCCCTTCCATTGGTTCCCTGCCTCCATGAGCCACTCTGCCCCCACGCCAGTGTTATTCAAACTGTGGGTCAGGACCCACTTGGTGGGTCGCAACCTGATGTCAGGTGGGTCGCAGAAAGCTGGGAGAAGCCATCTTGAAAACTGCAGACCTTACTCTTGTTGTATTCCTTTTGTAAGTGTTAACACTTTGGATTTTCAAGTTAAGTTTTTTTTAAAAAATTTGTTTTTAGTTTAGTGTTTTTACATAATATTTTCTCCTCATCTTGCTTTCTGGCAGGGATGTTTCATGGTTGTACAATTGCTGCAGTCCAATAATGCCAATTGGCATATCAGGACTGTAATTTTGATACAATGACAGCACTTCCTGTCACAGCATCACTTCCAGGTTAATGACATCACTTCCGGTGGGTGCCAACACAAGTGCCATTTTAAAAAGTGGGTCCTGGTCTAAAAGGTTTGAATACCACTGCCCTGTGCCATGCCAGGCCCAACTTCGGAGCCATATGGAGGCAAGGGAGGGCAGGGGGGCCAAGCACCCCTTGCCTCTCCGAGAGGCAAGCTGCCTCGTCACACCCTCCCTCTCCAGAAGTGCTGCGCCCGGAGCATTTTTCCCCTCCCTCAAAATAGCAGGACCACGACTGTGGCTACCTGGTTTGGGCGGGAGGATAGGATACAGTGGAGGAGTCCCAGAAAAGATAGGATAAGAGCCATCTTACTCCCAGGAAAGTGCGGAAAGAATTGTAGCCTAAATCCCCTTTTGAAACCATCTAAGATACTGGTCATCACCCTTATCAATTAACCAAAACATGTGGAAAAGCGACATACACATGATCTCCTTCAACACATTGCAGCACACAGGATTTTGTATAGGCGCACACATTTGAAAAGCGGCAACAAAAAAAGAAGGTTATCATTTGCCTGGCACAGTTCAGCGTTCCCTGCCTGTGGCATTCTGGGTGGTACGAAAATTAGTATTTTGCCTCCCATGATGCGCATTTGCATTGAATTGTTCTTTTTGAGATGTCACCGTGATGAGCCTATTCAGTGCGCGGTGACAGCGCTAATACGAATGTAAGCATGACCCTAATAATCCACAGGGTGGTCAGCGTTTCCATTAAGCTACATTTCTTTTGTTTCAGGATTTATAATAAAACCTATGAATGTTAATAGCCCCAAAATGCACCTGCTGGCTGGCATTTATAAAGTTCATCAGGAGCACTTACACTTTACATGTCAGATGGGATTGTGCAGCATTAGTCCTGATTTACAGGCGTCATTTATCAAAGACTGCACCTGCTGCAGAAAGAAAAAAAAATCACCCAAGGTCATTCCATTAATGTCTCGCCTAGAAAATTCACTGGATCTTTTCTCCTTTCCAAGATTTACACTTTCCGCCAACATTTCCCTGCCAAGAGCCCATTTTAGTTTACCTTTAAAAATGCAGCACAGCTACATTGAATGCTATCTTTCCCGAGGCTCTACCCAGAGAGAATAGTAGATCTGTTAAATTTCTTCTGCTTTGTAAACACACAGCAGGTTGATCCATCAATGCCTTAGGAGGATATCCATAGTAACTTTGTCATTAATGTATTAATCCTACTCATACTGCTGAGAGAATAGCCCCACACAATACCCATTCATTTGTGAGTGTATTATTGCAGTCAAAGTTCTATTTCCTTTTCAAAACACATACCTGGTCTTGCCCCAGTAAACAGGCACCTTCATATATTAACTCTGCCAATACTCTGTGTAATCCTTGGTTTTGCTTTTGAAATACCATCAGTTACTTTGTCCAAAGTTGGATAGAAAATTGATGACTCAATGAAATGTATTAGAGATTGGGTTTATCGGAGGTAGCACATAACTGATGAAGTGTGAGAGATGCCCTAGCTTAGTGGTTGTTAATCTTTTTAGCACTGGGACCCACAATTTAGAATGACAATCTTTCTGGGACCCACCAGAAGTGATGCCATCATTATAACGTCACAGCCTGCTGCTTTCCTGATATTGCAGCAATAAGTTGGGTTATTTCTCAGTCATTTTCCAATAGCAAAGTAAGTCAGAAAGGAAAAAAAAGAGCCTATTTACAGTCTTGGCCCAAGCAAAACAAGCACACAGCCCTCTCACTTTCCAGCACCCCATCTTCCCATATTTTCAATATGGTTGTTGTAGGTGCTTTGCGACCCGTCTGAAATTGGTTCATGACCCATTGGTGGGTCCTGACCCACAGTTTGGGAACCACTGCCTGCTTTCAACCATTTCTGTTTATTCAACAGCCTATGAACAGACTGAGAATAGGAATTTGGAGAGAGGGTTTCCCTGTCAAGGGCAGAACTGCCGTTGTGGCTCTGCCTTCCTTGCCAAGGAAAAAAACATTGCAGTAGCCGAAACAGCTTGAGCAGTGACTGTCGTCTTGTATTTTGTCAATGGGGATGGACAGTAAACATTGTTACACAACTGAGTGCGCAGGGAAAAAAAATGACTTTTCTGCTTTAAAATACAGAAGAAGGAAGCCAGCAGGAGAGGAAAAATCACATTATTTCAAAGTCACCTTTCTACTAATCATCACAGCTGGATAAGGACCGTGGCTGCCCTTCATCCTTCTGACAGAGAGATCACAGAGGCAATTTCTCCTGACACACATTCTGTAATTGTTGCTCTTCAGTCTGTCTGAAGTCGTTCCCACTCCTGAATACTTTGTATTTTTTGTAATGTTAGTATTTATGCGGCTTAATTAGAATGCAAATTTCCATTTCTAAAGGTTTCCACTTCAGACAAAAAGAGAGACTACACATTCATTAAGAGAAAAGTGTTGAGTTCACCGTACAACGGTAAACTGACTCCAGGCTTGGAACACTTCCATGTCACGGATTTTATTTCAAGGAGCAATGATGGAAGATGGTCACAAAATATTATTGTTCTGGACACTTCAAATCACTGGTTAAGTTCAGTTCCTTATGAATAGGAGCACACATATTTTAAGTACAGGTGGGCCCTTTTGATTCGTGGGTTTGGAATCTGTGGATTTGACTCTCTGTGGATTCTGAATCCACGGTAGAGGAACCACCTGACTTGCCAGACATGATTGGAAGGTGCTTCTGATCATATCTGGAGGTTGGTTAGGGCCAGAGGTGGCTATTCACTGTTTTTGGCATTTGCAGGGGTTCTGGGAACAGAGCCCCGGTGGATGCAGACAGCCAATTGTAAACAAACATTTTATACAGAGAGCGATGTAATAGTGGGGACATGCTTTGTTGCACATGGAAATATGCCATTTAAGAGGAAAGGGTTGGCTCTGACTGACATTAACAGCCCAATACTTCTCAACTTCCCGACAGTGCCAACGTGGCATCCACCGTGTTTTGAACTGAGTAAGTTCAGATTCTTAGCGCAGGCTCTCAGCTGCTGTGTTACACAGTGGTGTATCTGGTGGGGGATTAATGGGGACAAGTGCCCTGGGTGGCAGCCTTGGTGGGTGCCACTGCGCTACCATCCACTCTTCCTGCAGCGCACCCCCCCCACAGTGCGCAGATGGCTAATGCTTTTTTTTTTTACTATATTTGAAAGCGATAGAGGTGGGCGACTACTTTGAGTGCCTCTATCCCTTCAAAACAAAGTGAAAACAGTGCCAGCTGCTTTTTTCAAAGGGATGGGGGCAGGTGGCACTCAGAGTGGTGAAAAAGGCAGGCACCGCCAATCTGAGCGGTGTGTGACAACCCCCACCCAGGCAAAATTGCAGTGGTGACATCATGTCACTGCAATTGCTTTGGGGTGGGAGGTGGCATTTGCATTATTGGCTTCTGGGTGCCAGGGGAGTCAGGAAACTACGCAAAATAAAGGGCAGAGGAAGAACAAACTCTAGCACAGTGGTTCTCACACTTTTTAGACTGGGACCCATTGTTTAAAATGGCATGTGTATCGGGACCCACCGGAAGTGATGCCATTAACCTGGAAACAATGTTGCAGGAAGTGACATCATCAATCAGGAAGTGCTGTCATTGTGACAAAATAAAATGACACTCTTGAATGCAAGTTGGCATTCTTGGACTGCAGCAATTGTACAACTGTGAAGCATCCCTGACAGAAAGCAGGATTACGACAAAATAGGGCATAAAACACTGAACTGAAAACAATATTTTTTTTTTAAAAAAACCTCACCTGAAAATTCAAACTGTTAGCACTCACAAAAGGAATATAGCCATAGTAAGGTCTGCAGCTTCCAAGATGGCTGCTTCCAGTTCTCCACAACCCACCTGACATCATGTCACAACCCACCAAGTGGGTCCTGCCTCACAGTTTGAATAACACTGCTCTAGCAAAATGCATGTAAATTCAGAATAAAAGGTAAAGATAAAGGTTTCCCCACGACCGAATGGTCTAGTCGTGACCGACTGTAGGGGGTGGTGCTCATCTCCATTTCAAAGAGATGAGCCAGTGTTTGTCCAAGGACAGGCTTCCGTGGTCATGTGGCTGGCATGACTCTATGCCGTAGCGCACGGAACGCTGTTACCTTCCCACCGAAGTGGTCCCTATTTATCTACTTGCATTTAGGTGCATTTGAACTGCTAGGTTGGCAGGAGCTGGAACAAGCAACGGGAGCTCACTCCGTCGTGCAGTCTTGAACTCCCAACCTTCCGGTCTGAAAGCCCAGCAGCAGCGGTTTAACCCGCTGAGCCACCACATCCCAAAATCCAGAATAAGGCTAGCTAAAAAAATGAACAGCAAGTTGCTGAATGCGTAAAAACTAATAACAAACACATATGCACCCTAGAAGTGGGAAGCCAGCAACAGAGGCAAGGCAGCTGTTACAGACAGAGAAAATTCTGGGAAACAGGATGAATATTTTGTTGTTGCCAAGATCTGCAGAAGATGTCAGGAAGGGAAACATGTTATAATTTTTTTAGTTCAACCGTGAATAAAATATGTGAAGCCGCTTATTATTAGTTATATTGCCAACACAGTGATAGATTGGGTATTGTAATCGTTGATGACTGCTTTAAACACTCTCTCAGATCGTGTGTCATTTGAAAGTGATCAAAGAGCAAGACAAGAGCTAACCAGATGCTTCCTGTATCCAGCATCTGGGTAAAGATCTGTTTACACAGGTAGCTCTGATGTGAAGTACTGTTTTTAAAAGGTGTCATTGCTGCAGCAAAGACATGAAAAGAAACAAGATACCGTTACGTTTTCTGTCAAAAATTAAGCCAATAATTGCTACGTGCCTGGCGGTGTTTTTTTTTTCTTAACTGCACTGTGTAAAAGCAGTTGTGATTAAAAACAGATGCAAGGCAGCTCAAATGATTCATTTAAATATATATGGAACCCAAGATATCCACCTTAGCATATTCTGCTCTCATATATTTTGTGTAGGGAGGCACCATGACAATTTGATCTCTCAAGATTCCATCATAATTCTGCAGATATTGTTCTGAGGCAGGACTCCCCGAAATTGCTGGAACATTAACATCTTGATTCTCTGGTTTTCTCAACTTTGCAAAGTGCAAGAAGTTTCCTAACTATTCCTGGCCTCCCAATTGGACATGGACAGCCTAATCCTAACCTGTGTCAGCCCAGCCAGGCAGCATGACTTGCGCTGTATCCAGCGTAAATTAGGAGGTGGCTGAGGCCTCTTCGAAGTAAGGGGAGATCTTAAATCTTACTCCTTGGAGTAGGGGGTTGTTTCACCTTCCTCCATGTCGAGCCTGCCCTATGGGGTCTTCCTCGATCTGCACCAGCAGTTTGCACCTGGTGCAAATCCAGGAAGACCAGTGTAATGCTGAGAGACTTGCGAAGAGGGTTAGGATATGGTGGAGGAGACCTCTGCTGATCCTGCCCCCATTCGGGGCCTGATCCTCCCCATTCCACCCTCTCCCAGCTCAGACATGCCCCCTCCTTGGCACCCTCCTCATGCCTCTATGCCACTTGGTGTGAGCCTACCTCCACTGGCCAGTGCAAGGCTTTGAGTTGGTGCAGCCATCTTATGAATAGTTATAAGCATGCTTTATGGCACGAGTGTGCCACTGCAGGTGCAATCCTAACCTGCAGTTCGGCCAGCACAGTTTAGCTGGCATAAAGCACATTTGGACCACTCTCGGAGCCAGGGAGGATGGGGCATGTCTGTGTGCTGCCCTCTCTGACTCCAAACATACTTTACCATGCCCCTTGTGCTGGCCAAACTTTGCTGGCTCAACTGTGCTGGCTCAACGGTGTGCCCTGAGCCAGTGCAAGGATGGCTGTACTGGGTCAGGCCCAGACATGTCATGTAGCGGGTATGCGGGGGTACGCGAGTACCCGTTCCTAGGATTAGGGCTGGCCCCGCCCACTCGCCTGCCCACTCGTCGACTCCGTCGGCGCTCTGCTCTGCCCCCTGCAACGTTTGAATTGCCTGCACGTTTGAGTTGCCTGCACGTTCTCAGAGCCATGCAGGCAGGCAGGCAGCGGAGCAAGGGAGACCGACGGCATCATCATCATCATGAGCAGGTAGGCTGCCTGGGGGTCCCTCCCGCGGAGGCGCGGTAGTTCCTGGGGGGGGGAATTGGTAGCCCGCGCGACGGCCCTGGGGAAGGCCCGGGACTCCCGGGCCTTCTCCCAGGCTGCCACAGAGCCTACCGAGGAGGCGCAGCGGTTCCTGGGGGCGGTTCCTGGGTTCCGGCTATGACCTCACTTCTGGTGGGCGGGCCCTGACACAAGTGCCAATCAAAAGTGAGTACCTGTTGCTAAATCATTTAGATGCCATTACTGGTCAGGCCAATATTTGGACTGTACTTTCAGTACCAAAGTAAAATAGCCCCCTGTGCAAAACACCAAGTCACTACTGATTCATGGGGGTGATGTCACATTGTGACATTTACTAGGCAGTTATACAGGGTGGTTTGCCATTGCCTTTCCCAGTCATCTTTAACCCCAGGCAGCTGGGTACTCATTTTACCGACCTTAGATGGATAGAAGGCTGAGTCAACCTTAAGCTGTCTGCCTGAGAACCCAACTTTCACCAGGATTGAGCGCAGGTCTGGGGAGACCTTTTGTCTGCCAATGGCCCAGCTTGGCTGACCACAGACTCCATGAGTGTTGTCTGTGGGTCCCAGCTAGGCATGTACAGAACCCTCTGCCACATCTCACTGGTGATCCCAATCCTCTTTCATCTTCCCTTATAATTTCTTGAGTATTTCTCCTGACCAAATCAACCTCCACATTTTACTTGAGGTGAAATTGGGTGCCACCCCTAGTTTGAGTCAAGCTTCCAGTGTGCCAGAAACTCTTCAATGTGTTCCTCGGTTCTAAATGCTGTTCTAAATGCAATCTATGGGATAACGCATTCAAGATCCTTTTCCTTACATAACTAAACTGGAAAGTTATAAAACAACAGAGAGGTCACGTGAGCAGCACCAACCACATCCTTTCTTTGCAGAGGTCTTGCCAATTCTCTCATGTGCAGCGCAAGAATTAAACCCATGCTTGATTCTCACCACAATAGATAGTCAGATCTTTATGGCTAAATGTTTTAGAAAAGTTGGGTATGTCGTTAATGTTCTCATCTCCTTGACTGTTTTGGCATTTCCAAGACAATGTTTTGCAATATTACATCTGAGACGCTTCCTCAACACATTCCTCGGTCCCTCATACGTGGTTGAAAGTGCAGGCATGTGGGAGAGACCCGCCATAAATCATCAGTGAAAGGAGTCTGCAAAAATATTGCTTGCAAGCAAGGATCTAATTAACTCCAACATATGTTTTGCCACATACTTTGGGAATGGCTGATTACGTGTAAGAACAGTTTAATGCAAGGAGTGGCGCTAGCCATGCAGAAATGAACTATGAAAAACAGCAACAAAGGATTGATTAGTTTTATTTGTAACCAATAACTTTCTTATTTGTGAAGCTCTGAATTGTCAGTAGCGGAAGCAGGGCTGACCTTAAGCCAACGAGACCAACGTCGTCAAATTGGGCCCCGCATTTTGGAGGCCCCCACACCAGTCCAGCGAGCATATTGCATACTGCAGCAGCCAGGATCTCTGTGGGTTGTAGTCAGTGGAGTGAGCAGAGCAGCTTTACCTTGGGCCCTCCCAGCTGGCCCTGCCTCTAAACTGCTCAAAATGAAGTGAAGTTGAGCTGCATGAGCATGTTTAATCATGAGTAGGTGACCTCGGTCCACTTGGAAGGGCTGGCAGAGAGGAATGCAACACCACCCTAATGGTCCCAATCCAATGAATGCAGCCCCCCCCAAAAAAATACTTGGGAAGGCAGTTTTCTCCCCCTGAACTGACAAGGAAAATGTATTGAGCACTATGGAAAGAGAAACTGAGCCACGTGTGCGTGTTTACTGATGAGTAGGCAAACATGCCTGGGCTCCTATCGGAGGGCAGGCAAAGAGGAACTCAAGGCCACGCTAATGGTCCCAATGAATGCCCAGCATTCAGTTATTGCCAACCGAATGGGTCATGTATTAGTGGGTCATGTGCAGTGGTGGAATCTACCTGCGCTAACAACCGGAACGCAGGAAGTAGCTACTGGGACGCACAGTTGATCGGCAGTTCCTCCGTGCATCCTCGCTTCCCCCGCGCTCCGCTGCTTGCCTGCCTGCCTGCCTGGCTGAAACCTCCGGCTGCAGGCGTGCAGGGCGCAGGCGCGGCCAGCCCCATTTGCGTATTGCAGGGGCGCGCGGCAGCGACGACTGCAGTGGGTGGAGCCAGCCCATCATGGAACAACCAGAACAGCATTCTGGAGTGTCCTGGCTACATGACATCACTGGTCATGTGTCCCACTAACAATACAGGTGGCCCAGCTGTGCTTTTAGGCTATGCTTTAGGCCTGTTTGTTTGTTTCAGGTCTTGCATGTCAAGATACTTTGCCTCCTTCCTTTGCCTCTGTGGCAGTGGTTCTGAAACGTGTTAGCAATGGGACCCACTTTTTAGAATGAAAATCTGTCCGGGACCCACCGGAAGTGATGTGATACACCGTCATCGTGATGCGAGGGCCTGCTGCTTTCCTAAGAATACTGCAGTAAGATGGGTTATTTTTCAGTCATTTTCCAACAGCAAAGTGAATCAGGAAGAAAAAGTCTATTTACAACCTTGACACAAGCAAAACACAGAATAACCTCCTCCTTTCCAGTGTCCCATCTTCCCATATTTACAAAATGGCGGCCCTAGGTGCTTTGCAACCCACCTGAAATTGGCTCGTGACCAGCGGTGCCATGCTGCCGGTACGCTGGGTGGGAGGTACGGGTGAGCGGGGAAGACAGCGAAACAGAGCATGACGCAACGGGCGGGCTGCCACTCACCCGTTCCTCCCACCCAGCGTACCGGTAGCATGATACCGCTGCTCGTGACCCACCTAACACACAGTTTTGGAACCACTGCTCTATGGTATTCTCTAATATTTTTTCTCTTCCATACACTCCTCATTCCTAATTTTATCAATAGGCAAAAGTAACGTGGGTGGGCAGCAACTGGGGAGAAAGAGATGTGCTTAATTTCCAACCCACTTACACCAACCATCAGCCAGTACTTTCGTAAATGAGCTCCAGATGTTGAATAAATCTTATAGATATGTAAAAGAAAAAAAGGTAACGGTTTCCCCACGACCAAATGGTTTAGTCATGACCGACTGTAGGGGGCGGTGCTCATCTCCGTTCCTAAGCCAAAGAGCCAGGCTTTGTCCAAGGACAAGCTTCTGAGGTCATATGGCCAGCCTGACTATATGCCAAAACGCATGGAACACTGTTACCTTCCTACCGAAGTGGTCCCTATTTATCTACTGGCATTTTTAGGTGCTTTTGAACTGCTAGTTTGGCAGGAGCTGGGACAAGCAACAGGAGCTCACTCCACTGCGTGGTCTCAAACTGCCAATCTTCCGGTCAACAAGCTCACAGCTCAATGGTTTAACCCGCTGCGCCACCACATCCCACATGTAAAAGAAAGCAGATGGTAAATTTTAGTATAATTTGAATGATTACATATATGATTGAATTTTTTGTTGAAAAGCAGAATATAAATACAATTGATTGATTGATTGATTGATTGATTGATTGATTGATTGATTGATTTTCATGGATCAAAAAAATCTGGAAAGAAAAATATCCCAACCTGGTGATCAATCACCAGACTGCATCGTCTATCAACAGAGTCTGTAAACATCATCAAGGTCTCCTACAACAGGTGAAACAGTTGTGATAAACTTGTTGGTGATCCCCACAGAAAATGTAAGTACAGTTTAGAATTGGCCACATGAGTCAAAGATCAGATGTGCTTCGATGGACATTCAATATGTGAGATACACTTAAACGTAAGTTTGTTGCCTGAGGGACTCCCTGATTCCATATTTATGGTTTATCTTGCAGCCTCTGACACTATTCCATCTGCTCCGAGACCCAGTTAACATGATGGATGGAGTTTATTTATGGCTTGGAAGAATGCGGTTGCACACATGCAAACGCTGCGCAAGGAACTCCTTTCTGAAAGGCAGTTCCGAGAGGTGCCACATCCAAATGTGGTTTTCGTTTTTCTTTTTACATGACTTGCTCCTCTCACTTTATTTTCTGTGGGCAGTGGTCCCCTGTGGAGCCACGGAATCCTTGCAAAAAACCTGCCGCCCTATACAATGTATGGGACTGTAGTTTGAATGGGGAGCTGTGGCCAATGGCTCAGTAGATGAAGGGAGCAGGCAGTTGAAAAAGTTTGGGAATCACTTTTTAGAATGACAATCAGTCCGGGACTCAGCTGAAGTCACAGACAGAAATGTCATCATTGTGATGCCACAGCCTGCTGCTTTCCTGAGAATGCAGCAATAAGCTGGGCTATTTCTCAACCATTTTCCAATAGCAAAGTGAATCAGAAAGAAAAAAAGCCTATTTACAACCTTGACACAAGCAAAACCACCACACAACCCTCCCCCTTTCCAGCATCCCCATATTTTCAATATGACTGCTCAAGGTGCTTCGCGACCCAACTGACATTGGCTTGCAACCCACTGGTGTGTCCCGACCCACAGTTTGGAAACCACTGGTCTATCATCATACTGGAAGGGAACACATGACATATGGAATAGCATGGCTTTGGGTGGGTAATATTTTTAACAACATTTTTTGACAATCCAAAAGCATACATGAATAGCCGGAAATGAGGAATGTTTCTGTTTTAAAGCCAAAGTCATCTTGGCAGCCATGCAAAGGTCAACTCAATGAGAAGTCACTGGATGTGCTCACAAGGATCAACACTGGTGTGTACTTCAATTCTTGCATTGGGCTCCGAGAGGGTTGTGAACCAGCTTTCCTGCAACACATCCCCAGAACATATGCTCAGCCCACTTAAAAATGGAAACGAGGTATATACACATACATGCACGTACACTATCTACACTATTAGACACTGCAGTGGGGTCTCAGCTCAGGCACAATGTTCCTATTCCCACTGCTCACACCCTCATTATCACAATCACTTAAAATATATACCCCAGCTGACAGTGGCTGCCTTAAAAAAAAGGGCAGAAAAAAGTCCCCTGAGCTTTCCTACAGTTTAATGCATACAGGCAAAATACTCCCTTGTAGCCAGAAGTCTTATGACTTTGATGTCTTATGACTGATGCTCACTTCTTTTCACTGTTTAACCCACAGAATGTATTCCAGCTGCAGACTCTCATTTGGATTATCCAAGGAGAGAGCAGATGACATTGTCCTGTGCCCATATGACACGTGTCATAACCTGACATACATATAACGCGAACCTGTATATACACACTGCACGTTGTCTATGGCCAGGCACCATTGGCAGCTGTGGAGTGGTGATTCTAGATCATGATCAGGGTGCAGGCAAAGGGTTAAAGCCCCTCCCCCTATACTTCCCCAATTCAGCAGTGCACACTATTTAGGGAAGAAAAACTCAAGCTATCAATTAATGTAACTACTTATTTTTATTATTGTGCGTATTATTAATAATGTAACTAGCCTGGCCTTAAGGCAGAGGTTTTCAACCTGGGGTGTTTGGCCCTGACCCCCTAAGGGGCAGGGAGGATTGGAGGCAACAACACCATCGCCAGGACACTCTATCTACTTAGTGCTGTCATCATGGGGGCAGGGGTTCCCCAAGCCTCGGAAAAAAATAAAGATCACATCTGGCTGACTGGTTATAATAAGGAGGTAGAAAGGATCCAGTCTACCTACCTGTATAAAATCTTTGGTTTAGCACACTGTGTTCCTTACGCAGCTCTCTGTTTAGAAGCCAATTTACCAAAATTAGAACTCGTGGCTTGGTGTAAATTTATCTCTTTTTGGATGGGTATTTGCTATAAAGCTGAATTTATACCTATCCTCCGAGAACTACTTCTGGACTCCTGGCTATCGGCTGGCTATCGTCTTTTTATTCGTAAATTAACCCAAATTGGTTTTTCTCCCTACTTATTGGGTAACTATAGGCTGCCTCAAGCTAAACAGATTGTCTTATTAAGGCTTAAAGATATTCATAATCAAACGCTAATAGAAGAAGCCAATAAAACTTGTTCCCCACTTAAATTTAACCTATTTCCAGTGATGGGTCGTCTTCCCAGCTATTTGATTCAAGTACAAGATCCTCAACTCAGACGTTGTCTTTCCCTTGCACGATGTAATGTTTTTCCGTCCCGTGAACTAGATAACAGATTTGCTAAGACCGTAAGTCAGCAAACTGTTCTTGCCCAATGGAGACACCTGAATCCCTTAAGCATATTTTATTATATTGCCCACACTATAGAGATATTAGGAATAAATTTTTAATGCCTTTATTGGGACATATCTCTGGTTTACCAGAAGAAAAAAAGATTAATCTACTACACTCGTCCTCAAACCTACCTATATTGCTCTCTGTATCATCTTATCTTAAGGCTGTATTAGCTAGACATGTTTAAGTAATTTCCAACTCTACTTATTGTGATGGTCAATGTACCAGTCGATATAGTTTTGTGATATATGTTAATTGTTTGTCTTGTGAAATGCCAATAAAGGTGATAAAAAAAAATAAAGATCACTATGCACTTCCACTGGTTGAAAAACATGTAGACTCATGTTCTTACTCGCCCATGCAAAAAGATCATTTTGCTGCCATTTGCTGAGTGCTTGTTTGCCTTGCCTACTGTACATGTTTGGAGAAATAAGAAGAAGCCCACTAGCACCACTGCTGAACCACCCAGGCTTTCACAGATGAAACCAAGGCACACTTCTAACACCCATTTTTATATTAAGAATTGCTGACTAAGGTAGGTGCACAAGACATAAAGCATCATGCACAATCTCCTTCAGACAGTGATATTCTACAGTAGTGGTTCCCAAAAGTTTTAGCACCGGGACCCAGTTTTAAAAATGACAATCTATTGGGATCCACCTAGTTTTACAAGACAAAAAACAAGTTTCACTTTACCAGCCTCTCAAAGCCTTTGTTTTTATCCTTTTTACCATGGTGGTGGGGTGCCTTCATTGAATCAGGACCATGATGATGGCCTTGTGTTCCCCTTCACCTGGCCTTTGATAAGAGCTAAAGCACGGTCACCTACGCACACGTAACTGCTCATGTGTGGCTCAGCTTTGCTTTCCATAAAGCTGAGTACAATTTTCCAGGGCAGCTTTCCTTTGACTTGTCTTCCTTCTTGAAAGTTCGTCGGGGCCTGCGTTCATTGGATCAAAACCATTCAGATAGGGTTGCATTCCACTTGGCCTTTTCCTTCAAAGTAGACAGAGGCACTTTTGCCTCCTTGCGAGGAAATGCCCCCATGCTGCTCCATTTCAGTTTCTATAGGGCTCAATACATTTTCCTTGCCTGCTATCAGCTTGTCAGCTTCGCGACCCACCAAAAATTGGGTCCCAACCAGCGGTGGCATTCAGCCGGTACGCTGGGCGGGAGGAACGGGTGAGTGGCAGCTCACCCGTAGCTTACCGCTCTGTTTCACGGGGGCGGGGAAGACGGTGAAACGGAGCAGTAAGCTATGAGCGAGCTGCCACTCACCCGTTCCTCCCGCCCAGCGAACCGGCTGAATGCAGCCGCTGGTCCCAACCCACTGGTGTGTCCTAACCCACGGTTTGGGAACCAATGTTCTTCCCAACAGTGTCTTCCTGCCTTCTCAGGAAGGCAGCTGAGCCCTGGGGAATGACAGCTCTAGGCACTCATAGTAATATTAACTGGATATCTTTAGAAGGAAACCACATGGACAATATAGAGACCATGATTTATCAGGAGCAAGGATCGCAATTTAGGGAAGGTCTGGTTAGCAGCCAGTGTTGGTGTGGCCCCATCATGTGTAAGCCTGGGGCAATTGCCCTCATTGTGTCTCCTCCAGATTCTGGTGATAGTGATTTATCAGAACGTAGGGGCTGTCCCTGGTGGAAAGGGATAATTGGAACACATGGAAACTGCTTTGTTTGCAGCTGTCGATGCAGATTATTTTCAGAAACACCAAGCAAAGACAAACTGGTGGCCAAATATATTGCACTCGTGCCACTGCCTGGCTCCCGTTCCCTCCCTCCTTCCCACGGTCATATTTAATTTTATGACAGTCTTCTTCCTCTTTGGATTCAATTTAGATAATCAAGCCTATTCTATTCCTCCTTTTATGTTTCACTCTCTCTCTCTCTCCTTTTCCTTTTAAGATCTCCAAGATACACAAATCACGCAAGGAGGCAGCATATACAAAGTCAGTATTTTAAAGCCCAACATCCTGTTTTGGACATCATTGTTCTCCTCGCCTCTGTTGTTTCAAATACAAACACACAAGGAAGTGTCGCGAGGCGCTTGTGAAAAACGAGCTGTGAACTTTTGGTTATGAATTTAACAACTGGAGATATACTGTGTTTGCCTTTGCATCCACTTTTGCTTCGGTATGATTTATAATGTGTGCATTCTGGGCTTTGTTCCACAAGAAAAAGGACCCAGGACATTCCGAAGAGCACTTTATAAGCCATGTGGTTTACTTTCCAAGATAAGCCCGATCAGCAACATATCTCGCTACATTGTCAATGAAAATAGACATGTCGACAGTATACTAGCTTCACCCACTCTCTCAAAGTGGGTGCATTTGGACCACTGTTGGAATCAGGGAGGATGGCGCACATCTGGGTGCTGGCCTCTCTGACTCCGAGAGTGGTCCAAACATGCTTTACAGTGGCTCTTGTGCTGACCAAACTTTGCTGATCTAACTGTGCCAGCCTAACTCCAGGTTAGGGTTGTGGCCCCAATCTTGCTGGCTAAACTAGGAATGTTTGAAGAAGAAAAACACGACATTTTGCTAGGCTTATTGAGACTTGTCTTGATTTCCCTTGACAGTCTTCATTTGTCCATTTACTTTAGATCAAACCCCATGAGAAGCGACTAACTACTGCATCACTTTGGCTACGTGAGAATTGTTCTCTGAATCTTTGGTGAAGATTTTCTTTCTTCCCAATGTAGCACCAATCAGTGTCTTTCTCTGCAAAGAGGCCAATGCCCTTTAAGGTCAGATATTGCCAAGCTATTATGGTCCTCAATTCAGTTAGTGTGAAAATGAAAATGACAGTCTGAAACTAACTCTGGGTTAGCAGGGTGTAGTGAACTAGGCCCTCAATTTGTGGGAACCTGATATACTTTTGTAGTGGAGTTACATTCCTTCAAGATAACAAAAGACTCTAGTCTCAAAATACTCCTCCAAAACAGCTGCAGTTCACTTCTTTGGATAATTGGTTCAAAGCCATTTGTTTATCATTTGAGATACTATACTTCGCTCCTATCCTCTCTCAGCATATAGCAAATGGAGAACAGAATCATATGGGTTTCAGTCCTACATTACATTACAGAAAGCTTAGAATAAATGGGATTGTGAACAAATAAGAATTAACTGGGGCAGGAGTGTAGCTAATGGAAGTGTAGCCTGGTGCGGAGGGCAAAATAATGCTCCGGGAGTGGCGTCAGAACAGGAAGCTACATCCTTGCGATCGCAAACAGGAAGTGAGTCCCAATTACCAATTGGCAAGCTCATTTCTGCAGCTTGAAGGGGTCACAGAAGGGGCTGCAAGCCTCCAGCACCCCCAAAAGGCTTGCCTACCTTCTGATGTCCCTTTCCATGCCCCTGGATCCCCACAGCACTGTGATCACTGCAGTGTGTCAGGGCATCTATTCCTGGGCCACTCCCCTTAAGGGGGAATGGCCCTTTTTAATGTTCAATGGATAGCACTGGTCTAAGGCGAAGTCCAGCACTGCCCCCAAAAGTTCCCACTGGTGGGAATGACAAATAATAAGCATTGCCCAATGGGATCCAATCCTAGAGGTCCTGGGGTGATATTCTCTGGCTGATGCAAGCAGCTGCAACTGGTACTAGGGGCTTAGGATGTTATCCAGAGAGATGGAGTCAGTGGTGTCATTCAAATGAATTAGGAACAGGAACTCACTTTTGATTGGCACTTGTCGGGAACCCGGAACCAGCCACGGAGCCCGTTAGGATCCGGAATGCCCGTTCTGGTCCGTTCCCCCTGAATGACATCACTGGATGGAGTCCTTGCTGATGCCTTCTCTCACTGATCCCTGACACCTGCTCTGCAACAGAATGGGATTCATCCACCAGAACTCCCTGAAACTGCGCTGAGAGCACAAACCTAACCTGGAGTTAGGCCAGCAAAGGTTGGTTGGCACAAGGGACACCGTAAAGCATGTTTGGACCACTCTCGGAGTCTGAGACCTCCCTGACTCCAAGAGTGGTCCAAACGTCCTTTACGGTGTCCTTTGTGCCGGCCAAACTTTGCCGGCCTAACTCTGCCAGCCTAACTCCAGGTTAGGATTGTGCTCTCGATTTAGTTAATACAGAAACACACTCTTACCAAAATGGCTAACTAAATATTTGGATATTATTGGCACCAGCAATATATTGCATGGAATTCATTTTTGATCTGTAGTACAGGAACTGCACTGAAGAAATGAGTGACTGCGAGTATTATCCCCTGGGGCAGGCAGATGCTGCAAATGGAAGCATGGCCGTGAATTACAAGCACTTCTTTCCTCTTCAAGTCTTCTCTTTTTCTTTTGGGTCTTTATTTAGAGTAGGAGTCTTCAGCAGAGGCCATTTCAACTTGGAGCTCAAATGTGATGTTTAGGTAGGAAAAAGAGTGAAGTTTACACAGAACTGCGGCTCTGTGCCCTTTCTTGTCATCTTTGTCCTTGTTGGTTGACATTTGAGCTCAGTGTTAGCTTTTTTCCTTTTCTGGTTTTCTTTCTTTGGATGGCTTCATTGTGCTGTCTACGTGAACACCTGGACCCGACCTGGGTTCTTTAAGGTCACTGCCTTGCTCCAGCGAAGGCGCACTGACCTGTTAAAGGTTTTGGCAGGACTCGATTCCCCATCGTGCGTCCCCTCTGCCGAGTGAAGAAGCAACCTCCCCAACCCGAGAGTGCATTTCAATCCCAGATATTTCCCCTCTACAAGTGCTCACCAAAGGAAATTCGGACACGTTGACGGAAGAATGCCAGCTGGACTTCGATGTTGCAGAAAGAGAAATACATTTTACTCATGTGTAGGACATCAGTAAAACAGACACAAATGCAATACGTCTCCAAGGAGACCACAGAACTTGTGCAATTTGTACATTTTGGCTTGATCAATTATACGGTTGAACATGCAAATGTGGAAATGACAACAAATAAAAACATTGGCCAATTGCTATTGGCGATTTTGGTTATATGAGATACTTGATTGGTGGTCCTTTTGCTGCTGCCCCCCTCCCTTCCTGTGTGACCTCAACTAAGGGTCAGGGAGGAGTGATGACAAAGCATAGTCAGATGCAAACATAGGTACATTTAGATTAAGGCGGGATTAAAATAGGGTTGGCACATTCAAACACAAAAGCAGAAAGGAGTCATTTAGACCAGACAGATTTAGCCACAAGTGCTTGACGCATTTGATTGCTTGATATCAATGTGGTAAGTACTTACACAGGAAGATGCAAACTTTAAGAGTTAGAATTTTCCCCTCCCCACCTTGATCCAATCACCTTGATAAAATGCTACTCTGGAGTGCCCGGAAGGGAGTTTGCGTTTGAATAGTACGATAGTGGTGATAAGATTGACATTAGTCCTTTCTGTTGCTGTTTTAAACTTTGGTGGGGAAACTTTTTGGCTCAGTCCAAAGAAGACTTTTATTTTAGCTCCTGGGCAGATTAGGCTAGATTTAGGCTGAAATGGTCCTCACGATGCTCTTTTTGTCAGATATCAGATTTGCATTACAAGACCCTGAGGGAGGGAGACATTTGGATGTCCCTTGGCACCAATTCTTAATGGTCTGCATTATCTTGTGCTATCTCCTGAGGATCATCTCTGTGACCTTTCTGCAGGGTAGCAGCTTAGAACTTCCAGGATGAAATCCAAAATGGAGTCAGACCTGTACATGTTTAAGGGAAGGAGAGGGTGTTCTCAGCACTGCCCTCCCCTCGATGAGGTCCATACCTGTTCCCATCACGTCCTGGTCTTACCCCTTCACCTTTACAGGTCTTGTATTATGTGCATCTGGTTAGACTTCCATCTGACCATTATGAGCATAGCAATCACCAGTGTTACCTGTAGGCCAAAATAACCACAATGGGGTACAGAGCCACGTTAAGGAGGCTCTTAACAGTTGGACTTTAGCCCAGAAGTGTTTTCCCACCAAGAGTTGCTGCTTCTACTGTTGCCAGGACCTCTTTTGTTTGCTGGAGAGTTGAAAGTAGTTAGTGGGAGCTCGGGGTGTCTTGGCTGGGCTGGGTGCTTGCAGCCAGGTAGAAGGAGCTTGGTGGTTATAGCATGACTGGGCTGAGTGCCTATAGCCAGGAGAGAAGGTTGCAGGTTTCTGAGAGAATCACCGGAGGGGTGGGATCCTCCTACATCAATTATATGGCATGCAAGAAAAAATTATGTGTGTGGTTGAGCTGTTCATTTGACAAGGGTTGTTTCTCATGTTCTGTTGGTGCAATCCTGACCTGGAGTTAGGCTGGCATAGTTAGGCCAGCAAAATTTGGGCGGCAGAAGGAACACCGTCAAGTATGTTTAGACCACTCCTGGACTCAGAGAGGCCAGCACACAGACGTGAGCCTGGGAGTGGTCCAAATGTGGTCCACCACCGCCAGTGCAGCTGTGCCAAAAAGGTGTGTGCTCTCTCTATCTAGCACAGGAGGACAGAGCGAGAGGCTTTGGAAGAGAAATGGCTTCATCATGGCTGGCCTTAGGCCAATGTGACCAATGTCATCACATTAGGCTCCCACTTTGGGGACCCCCACACCAGCGCAGCAAGCATATCACCTGCTGCTGCAGCCGGGATCTCCATGAACTGTAAATCAGTGGGGCAAGCAGAGAAGCTTTACCTTGAACCCTCCCACCTGCCCCTGCCTCTGAACTGCCCAAAATGGGCCTCCTGGAATAAGTGGCAGTGATATCAACATGTCACCACCAACTATTTCCAGGTACCACACGTGGCACCACAAAATCTTTTTCTTGGTGTTGGGGGGGGAGTAGCCCCCCCCCAGGAATGCCCCATATGGGGCCCCGCCACTCCTGGAGCCAGCCCTGGGGTTCATAATGTCTTCTTGTACACAGCCTATCCCCCTTTTTTAATTGCAGCTCACCCAAGGATTCTTTTCACTGTTACCTCCTAAGAGCAGAATGTAGCACTTGTGATTCAGATCAATGGGATTTCAAAGCGGTCCTGCACATTGTGACACTAGAGAGGCAGGGAGGGGGAATGAGGAAGGACGTGCTCATTCTATCCAAACTTGCCTCCTTCAATAGCCTCACTTTGTCATATAACTTTTGCAGTGGAATTTGGGTGCAAAATAAAACTGAAATGGTTTCAGCTCTCCTAAGATGTTCCTGCCTATGCAATTAAAAATTCTCCTGTGATGAATATGCAAAGTTGGACGCAAACATGAGAAGCTGTAAAACTTCAGTTCTGCAATTCAATCTTTTTTTTACATGCTACAGTTTGCTGAACAGTAGGGAGTTCGAGGGCAATCTTCCAGCATTTGTTTTCTGCTGGGGAGAACATGCTGGAGCCTTCTTGTGTTTTGTAATATTGTATCTGGCTATTTTAAAATGTACAGATTGAGTAAGTAGAAACATGGCTGTAAAGTTTCATTAATCCCCAAGGAAAAAGCCACACCCTTGAAGCCTTTTGAAGACTACATCTCTGGCAAGCTCCAAAGCACAAAGATTTTTCTCCTTTTTTTTCTGAATAACTGCACAAATGAGGCTGTTGAGTTTTCCCATCCTGGCTTTGGGCATTTTCCACAGTAAGTTTTCATATCAAGACCAATCTGATGGGCTATTTAGTGCCCATTAGGGGAACCCCCTTATTTACCATCAGGAACCATCAGGCTATGCAAGAACAGAGATCAGAGCTTCCCAGACTTGCCTTAACACAAGCACATTCACGTCCTTACACTTTCAATGTGTGTTTACGGGCACAATCCTAACCACCTTTCCAGCACTGACTTAGCTGCGCCAATGAGGCATGTACTGCATCCTGCAGTTGCGGGGGGCAGTCAAGGAGGCCACAGAGGAACAAAGAGCATGTTTGTTCCCTTACTTTGGAGCTACATTGCCCTTTCTCCGGTGCTGGAGAATTTGCTAGAATTGCACACTATGCATGTAGAAAACATATTGGAAAGTACATGCATATTTTGATGGGGAGAGGAATACTTTGAAGGATACAAAATTTTTGACCTGTTCCAGTGATTCATTTCAGATAAGTTTTTATTATTGAAAAAACCCCATAAAAATAGAATTCTTCCACTTTTCATACACAAAATTAAATACTATAATAAACTTCAGCATTACACAATTTTGTGTTTTACACACACACACACACACACACACACACACAGAGAGAGAGAGAGAGAGAGAGGGAGAGAGAGGGAGAGAGGGAGAGGGAGAGGACCAACCAGCCTTGTTAATGTTGTGGAGCAAATTCATGGGTGTATATATCTTCCCTCGGCCCTCAGTGTGCTGATGTTTGGTCATATAGGAGGTGGTTCATTCAAACTGTCCTTTAATGCATGAATTAAATATTCTTTTAGTGGACCTGTGCACCCACACTACACACAAGATGAACTTTACTACAGTCATTGGATATAATGTCTAGATTTTCAGTGTGAAGGATGAGAGAAGAAGGGTTTTAGTAAGTCCTGTGTTTGAGCTAAAACAACAATATTCTAATATGGGTGAGTATCCAATATTTTATTGGCTTACCAATGTTCTTGCACTTTGCTTTTTGTAGTGGAAACAGCAAACAAGCCTGTGATATTTCCTACAAAAATCTGAGTTGATAGGGTTTTTTTCCACAACTGCCATGCTTTTAATTTCAGAGTTTATGTTTTTGGAGACTTATCGGAGAAAAAGTTTTAAGCTATTTTTCCATAAAGGAAAGCATCAACAGTAATATTAGACCTCAAATCTATCCGAAATGAGTTCCCAAGTTGGATTTAATTAATATTTTTAAATTGGAAAATGTTCTGCTACACACAAGGGGCCTTTTCTCATGAAGCTTTGCACTCTGCTACACAGAATCTTGGGGCTTAGACGGAATCCATTCAGAAGATGCTTCAGTTTATTGCTGCAAGAAATCTTGTTGAGGTGACAGTAGAATGTAGGTTACGCTGAAGCCAATATTGCAAGCCAGAGCAGCAAGCCTAGTGAAATGATATCCTCTGTGGCCAGAATTGCTATTGACCCAACATTCTTATTAATCATCTGCTGCTCTGCATAGTATGTAAGATCCAAATAACCCTTGTGGATACCTGAAATTGTGGGTATTGGGGGATGCCTTTTTAAAGATAGGGGAAGATCGGCGGTTTTGCTGCAACAAGGTAAAAAAAAAAAGGAGATTTAATGTTCCCCTATTTTTTAATAGGTGTTCTAGTACCCATGGAAATCTGGAAAACTGAAACTGTGGATACCGAATCAGTGGCACGCCTATATATTTAAGTTGTTTGTGTTCTAATCCGGTGTTAATACAGTTGTGAAGATTAATCATCCAGAGTGGTCAACTAATCGTGATAAAAGAAAATGGTTTTGTTGAGCCCACATCAGAACCACCATCCAGCAATACAGCTCCCTGCTGGTACCACCCTGTTGCACACACAGCAGGATATTGTGGACATCATGACTTCACATAGTCCAGGGAAGAATGATTGAGAGTGTTGGACAAGGTGACCAGATGCAACAGACGACAGAGGTTCTCTATCTTTAAGAAAAGGTGAATTTGGAAGGTGAACCTTGTCGGCAGGGGTGACACAAGCTGACCTAGCTGAAATCCCCAATTCTGCAAGCCATTGAAGGTACAGGTGACCTGCTGTCTTTGGCATCTGCTCATGCGTTCTTTGCTGTGGAGACACCTCATGATTAAGTGATGGATCTGAAGGACTTTGACTGGACTTTAATTTTGAGCAATATCAGCATCTCTTGTTGCCACGGGAGCAAGCTCAGGCATGTCAAATCAGAGGTTTTAAAAAGAAAAACTCTGCAGGTAGTGCCATAGCTTGGAAAGCAACCAGAACAGCCAGGAAAAAAGACAAGCGCAGCTCAGCAGCCGGAGTGATTCAAGATCCTGGAAGAACTGGCCCTTGTCCTTGAGATTTTCCCATTCGTTGGCTCAGGATAGGGCTCACACTGTGGATAGAAATGTGCAGATTCAATTTCTGGCATTTCTTAGAGAACATGGTTGGAAACATATTTCCACCCAAAATCATGGAGAATTTGGGTGCCCTCAGAAAACATTGTGTATCTCACACACCCCCTCCAGGAATCATTTATTTAGGGCCAAGAGAGTGTCTATGTCCTTGAGGCCTCAGGCATGTAGGGACTTCTGGATGATCCAAAGTTGGCTCCCTGGGATTTATATCCTATAGTCCAAACTTCTGCCTTGGCATGTTTGGCATGTGTCATTCCGTGTTAAATCGTCACACCGTTTCCAATTGACAAGAGCACATGAACATTTTAACGTTTAATGCTAACACAATGTCTAATGCTACAGAGAAGGCTTGCTGCCATTTAGACAGGCATGCCCCCACGTGGGGGTTCAGGACCCCCCACATGGATACCTGAAATTGTGGCTATTGGGGGATGCCTTTTTAAAGATAGGGGAAGATCAGCAGTTCTGCTGCGACAAGGTAAAAAAAAAGAGAGATTTAATGTTCCCCTATTTTTTAATAGGTGTCCTAGCACCCGTGGAATCTGTGGAAAACTGAATTTAACGGGGTAGAGGGGGCAGTTGAAGGAGAACCCCTTCAGATGATTGAAGAGGTTGGACTGCAGTGTATGGGAGGTGGTCCTTTAGGTAGGTCGGGCCTAACCCATGAAGGACCTTAAAAGTCAGTACCACCATCTTAAATTGAGAGAGGAAACGAATGAGCAGCCAGTGTAGCTACTGAAGGAGTGGGACTACTGAGTCAGACTGTCCAGCCCCTGTAATCACCTGGGCTGCTGCGTTTGGCAGTAACTGTAGCTTCCGAACTGTCCCCGAGGGTAGCCCAAAGTACAATGAGTTACAGTAGTCCAGGCTTGAAGTCACTTGGCCAGGTCCAAATGGCTCAAGTATGGTTGTAGTTGGTGCACCAATTGAAGCTGGGCAAATGCACTCCTACCCACTTTGCTGGCCTAACTGTACCAGCCTAACTCCAGGTTAGGGTTGCACTCGAAGTTGGATCTGGAGTTAGATGGTATGCCCAATGAGATTCACAGGGGAGGTTTATGGCTAGGACCGTTTCCCCCGGCTTAGCACCCCACACCTAGGTTGTTTTGTTTGTTTTTCTTCTTACTGGCTAGCACTGCTGCAATATTATGGGCAGCCCAATCCTAAGTAATGTTGACATAGTAAGGCCGACATAGCAGGGCTGTATCCTAAAGCCCATTAGGAGGCAGCAGCAGTAAAGTGCTGCCCAAGGGGAGGTTTTTCCCTTGCACCTGCGTAAGCCCCGGTCACCCTTATGGGCCTGCTCAGATCTATGCCTGCTGTTTTGCAGGCACAGAGGAACGTGGACAGGAGCAGCCTGAACTGGGGCCGCCTTGGCCAGGGACAGGCTTTAGGATATGGCACTATGGCCGTCCTGCATCACCACCCCTGTCGCTGCCCAGTTACTCCCCCCCGCACGCCTCTGGAACACCCATACCACGAGGTATGCGCTCGTGGAGGCCCTGTGCCTAATGAGTGCTGCTGACACTTGACTGGCGTAAGGCTGGCGCTGCTGACAGCCGCAGTGACGCCTGAGCATTGGCACTGCAGCTTGCACCGGTCCAGTGCCATAGCGCCAATGCGGACGCACTTGACGGCACATTTGCGACAGCGTTTGTCCAGCGCAAGAGGATAGCTCCAGTGCAACAGGGGGATAGGACTGCTCTCTCACCTTAATAAAGTGGCCCATTTCAGTCCAAAGAATTCAGTCCAAAGAATACGTGGTTAAAGTACCTCCTTTTGCTCATATTAAGTTTGCTGCCAAACATTTTCATTGGCTGACCTCTAGTTCTGAAGCTGTGAGAGAGGAAGAAAAGCTTTTCTGAGTCTCCTTTCTCCATAGCGTGCATACATTGACTGCAGCTGCCCTTAGAAATTCAGGTGTTGGGAAACTGTCAAGCTGGACTTTCTGTGAGCCATTCAGAATTGTATTTAGAAAGGGTGAATATTTATATATTTGTGAAGGAAGAGAGGAAAAGCGAGCCTTGCTGCAGGGTCCGTTTTCTCCATGGTGTACCATCAGCTGAAACCTGGATCTTCCACCTACCACCAGAAACGTGTTCATACATACAAATTTTATCTGCACTGCAGAAATCATTAACAGAGTCCTTTTGAGAAATTTGGAATAAAAATAAACTCAATAATCATTTGAGGAGTGACAATGCTGACTGATTGATCAATTAATTAATTAATTGGGTGAGTCTGACTCCACTATGTCTTAACTAAAAGCTTGTAATTTAAGTTTTTGAAGTCTAATTTTTTTGCATTATATCCGCAGTTACCACAAGATGTTCAAGCAGACACACTGCACGAGCAGCTGGGAATTGTATAGAGAATTATCTTCCAATTACATCGTTCGGAGCTGTTCTCTTGCATAAACGGAAATTAATGCAATGCAGTCAGGTGGATGGTTGCAAAGCCTCTTTGAGCATTTTTATGTGCTATTCTGTTGCTACAGGCAGTGGTGTCATCTAAATGATTTAAGAACAGGTACTCACTTTTGATTGGCACGTGTCGGGACCCGCCCATCGGAAGTGACGTCATAAGCCAGAAGTGATGTCGTGGCAGGAAGTGACATGAAAAAAGCCCTTTTTGAGGCCTCAGACAATTTTAAACTGACCCAACAGTTGCAACAGTATTCCACTGCACCCCCAGAACATGTTAAGGAGGCCTGGCAACGTTAAAACCCCAGAGCAACTCATTTTTCAGTGGCAAGGAAAGGAAAGGCTCGCTGCCTGCCTGCCTGCCTGGCTCTGAGAACATGCAGGCAACTCAAACATGCAGGAAATTCAAACGTTGCAGAGGGTGGAGTCGACGAGTGGGCGGGCATGACATCACTGGCTACAGGCACATATTTTTAACAGTGTTAACTTAGGAAATGGGGGGGGGGGAAGCAGCAAAACAGATGGCCTGGTCAAAAGCTGAGAGTTTGGCTTGGTGCTCAGTGTTATGGTCACATCTTCAACTTTGTCAACAGAGGGAGTTCAATGTAGGATGTTCTCAGAAAGGATTCTGTCCCTCTTTTATTGTGTGAGATGCACCAGCACAACTATGATCCTACGCACAATAAGTGCCTATTGAGCACCTATTGAGGCCAAAGGGAAGAGCCACCAAGCGGTGGAAGCCTCCCACTACTCTGGCCATTTTGCATTTGGGAGCAAATGGCAAGAAGTAGGGGGAAGGAAGACAATAAGACCATTGGGGAACCTGGTGCAATAAGATGAACTGGGCCCCTCATAGCACATTGTGCCCCTACAATCACCAATACTGAAGGGTGGAGCTGCAGGGATTGGCCTGGCTAGGAGGTCTGGGAGTTTGGGTGGTATCCTACCTAGCCATTCCCTAAATCTGCAACTGCATTGGGAAGCAGGAGAGCTTTGACAGTTGGAAATTGGATGGAGCAGTAGTGTTCCTACAGGAGGGGGAGAATGCTGTTATAGGAGCCTGAGCTCCTGTGTAACGTGGGCCCTTCCTCCTCGCCTCCAGGACCATTTGCCACTTGGAGAGCCAGCTCAGAGGCTTTGCTCTTCCAGCTGCGATTGGCTCTGAAGACAAGGGGGAGGGGCCATGTTACACAGGAGCACAGGATCCTGCAACACTTAGTGTCCCCCCATAGGAATGCCACAGGAAAGGAGCTGCCAATCTGTACTTCCTTCTGTCCAGTTTGTTACTTATAAATGTTTCTTTCCTTTCCTTTTTTTTTTACTTTCTATGGTGTATAATAACTTGGGCATACAGTACCTGATTTGTAGGAAGCATCTCAAATAATATAATCTCCGTAGACTGATACAGAATCACTTGGCTAAAGAAAGGGAAGAAGCGCAGTGATGTCATGCAGGGGGTACGCGGGGGTACGCGAGTACCGGTTTCTAGGATTACAGCTGGCCCCGCCCATTCGCCCACCCACTCGTCGACTCCGCCCTCTGCAACGTTTGAATTTCCTGCATGTTTGAGTTGCCTGCATGTTCTCAGAGCCAGGCAGGCAGGCAGGAAGCGAGCGGAGCCTTTCCTTTCCTTGCCACTGAAAAATGAGTTGCTCTGGGGTTTTAACATGATGCCAGGCTTCCTTCACATGTTCTGGGGGTGCTGTGGAATACTGTTGCAACTGTTGGGTCAGTTTAAAATCATCTGAGGCCTCAAAAAGGGCTTTTTCATGTCACTTCCTGCCACGACATCACTTCTGGCTTATGACGTCACTTCCGGTGGGCGGGTCCCGACACGTGCCAATCAAAAGTGAGTACCTGTTCTTAAATCATTTAGATGACACCACTAGAAGAAGGCAAAATATTCCTTTAAAAAACAAGCCTGAGAAAATGAAACATAGGCTCAGCCAAAGTGTGTCTCCTTGTCTTCCTCCTCTTGTGGGGAAATAGGTATTAGGGATGTAAGGGCGATCTGGCTGTGACATCTGTCACCCCATTGATTGCCAGGGTTGATTCGGTTGCTCTGGCTGGCTAGGCGGGTGTCCCCTTCTTCCCTCACCGTTCCGTGTGCGTCCCTCCCGAAGCTGCGCGCTCGGTGGAAGAGGATGACCATCCCAGATAGAAGGAGTGTACCGTTCTTTGGTCAAGGGTATACGAATAGGTATTACAAAGGAAGCATTGCTTACTACCAAAAATGGCTGCCCCAATCATTATAAATGTGAATAACAAGCAAATAATTAACTTATACCAGCAGAAAAAAGTAAATGCTAAGTTGTACTGCCATTGAATTTGGTGACAAAATTTGTGATTAAGTAGAAGCAGAATAGGCTCTTTCCAATGGGCTTTTCCAAAGAAAGTGTTTAACCCAAAAGCTGAACATGGAACCATGTGTACACTGTACTGAAAAGTTTCTGTTCCAAGTATGCCTGAATAAATTATATAATTATAAATTATATACTCCTGTATAAAATTATAATCCTGTATAAATTATACGTATTAATGAAACTGGCAAGGGAACCTTCAAACCACTGAGGCCCTTATCAATGGAAATCTTGTGAGATTTTCCCATACTTATTCAAGGATTTGTTTTCAACCAGAGATACTAGAAACTTGTTTTTAAAAAAAGGAATACTGAGTATCTCAGGGAGAAAAATTCACTACATTTGGCACTTTTTTTCACTTGTGCAGGATCCCAGAATACAGGCAGACCTGGGGAAAAAATTGCTCAGAAAATCACTATGAGATATGGTTACCAGTTACGAACTGAAACAGAGTGCCTATGCCTTTAACCAATGTATAAAGGTAAAGGTAAAGGTTTCCCCACGACCGAATGGTCTAGTCATGACCGACTGTAGGGGGCGGTGCTCATCTCCATTTCAAAGCCTGTAGAGCCAGTGTTTTTGTCCGAGGACAAGCTTCCATGGTCATGTGGCCAGCAGGACACTATGCCGTAGTGCACGGAACACCGTTACCTTCCAACCGAAGTGGCTCCTATTCAGTAGTGGGATCTAAATGATTTAGCAAGGGGAACTCACTTTTGATTGGCACTTGTGTCAGGCCTCGCCCACCAGAAGTGACGTCATAGCCGGAAGTGACGTTGTGGCAGGAAGTGAGGTCATAGCTGGAAGTGATGTTGTGGCAGGAAGTGACATTGTCAAGCAGGAAGTGCTGTCATTGTAACACAATAAAATGACATGAACTGTAAATTGGCACCCAAAAAACTAGACCAACCACTCCACAACAGTTTCAGCAGGCATCTGTGCATTTTTAGGTGGGCTAGCAAGCCCAAAAAACTAGACCAACCATTCCACAACATTCTTCTTTCGTACTGCTGCGGGAGGGAGGGGGGACGGGGAGAAGGCAGGCCACACCGCGGAGCCAGATGGCTGGGTTGTTTTTACTGCTGCAGGAGGGAGGGGGATGGGGAGAACGAGGGGGAATGGGGAGAAGGCAGGCCATACCGCGGAGGGAGCCCAGGCCTACCTGCTGCCGTCTTCCACCACCACCGCCAATGCCGGGCCGCCGCCGATGCCGGTCTCCTGCCGCCTCCAGTTCAAATGTTGCAGAACTGGGGGCGGAGTGCGCACACAACTGAAGAAAAACAACGTAAAAAAAACATGGAGAAAAAAATAGCCAGAAGCCAGCCGATGTCAGTGAGTGGGCGGAGCCAGCCAATGTTCCAACAAGTGGAACTCCGTCCCCCCATGTTCCCCCTCAATCCCACCACTGCTCCTATTTATCTACTTGCATTTTAGGTGCTTTCGAACTGCTAGGTTGGCAGGAGCTGGGCCAAGCAACGGGAGCTCACTCCGTCGCATAGTCTTGAACTCCTAACCTTGCGGTTGGAAGCCCAGCAACAGCGGATTAACTCGCTGCACCACCACGTCCTGTAACCATTGTATAGAAGAGGGAATTTGGGCAGGTGCAGCTTTGGAAACCCTTCCACGATGAGCTGCACCTGCCCAAATTCCCTCTTCTGTTCAGTGATTAAAGATACAGGCACTCTGTCCCAGTTTGATTCTGGTAACCCTACTATGAGACCATATAAAAAGTCCCCCCCTCTCTCTTTGTGAGTGCATGTACGTGTGTGCATGCATGTTGTCCATGTCCATTTTAACACTGCTCAGTGGCTGGAGCATTTGTATCGTGGGAATCGGACAGCACAATCTCAACCTGTGCTGGAACTGGCCTGCACTGTATCCAACACAGGTTTGCTGCTCCTGGAACTCACTGCGGGGCAAGGGAACGTTCATCCTCTTACCCTGGGGTAAGCCCCAGTCACCCTGATGGGCCTGCTGTTTAGCAGGCACAAGTCCAAGCACACCGCAGCGGCCCAAATTGGGCGTGGCCCGAGGTTGGGGGCTTGGATGCAGCCTAATGGCCATATCCAGGTCCCACCCCCCTCCCCGGGCTGAACTCGGTCAGCGCAGGATTGGCTTACTGGCCAGCCGCTCTGCCGCAACTATGTCAATGCAAGTGCTTGTGTTGACACAGTGTGCCTTGCTCTGGTGCAAAGGTGTCTTACGGCACTTTCACAACAGCATTGGGCTGGCGCCACACACATGCATTTGGCCCAAGGGTGCCCTTGGATTGTGCTCTCAGTATCTTGCATTTAAAGAACACATTCCTGTTCCCTGTGATTACAAAGAGAGGAGGGATGGGTCCTCTGAAATGGGGCTGAACAAGCTTTCTCATGGGAAGGATTCTGTATAGTGGCTCCCTGCCCTTTCCATATAGTTGGCTCAAACATAATTGGCTATGCAAACTGCTATGTGCTTAATTTGTGTAATGCAACCTGATCTCAGAAATTGACTTGCTGTAGAATTATGATGCTATATTGCTGTTGCACAGAATACTTATTTTTCTATCATGGCAAGGCTGGAAAAGTCTGAGAAGTAATGGAATTAAAAACTGTCTGCAACCGCAAGGAAAGTCATTTAAGCTTTGTGAAAACTCCATGCATACAAATTAATGAAGTTAATTAATGAATCCATGTTCCAGTACACTGTACATGCCATGCTTCTGCTGGGGTACAGCATTAGAAATAAATATAATTCTATGTGCATATTGCAAATGATGAGTTTGGACTAGCCAACAACGCTTGCTTGCTTGCTTTTATGTAAATAGCAACTTATGCCTCCTTTGTCTTTCCCTGCTTTATAACACCATGATGTTTCATTGGAAATTTGGGTAGTGATATGGAACATTTGCAGTATTCATAGTCCTTCTTTATAGATATGATAAGTACATATAAACTAGGGGAAAAAAGCAGTAATAACCCAGAACTCATTCTGCAAATTGTTATTAAGGAATATTATTGCTCATATGTTAGATCCAATATATATTGTCCTTTTTTCTTTCTTTTTTGGCTGTGCTTTCTTTTCTTTTTTAAAAGATAATACACACTGGGAACAGAAACAAAGATATGGACTGACATACAATTCCTGTGCATAAGAATAAGGGCTCAATCCTAATCTGGAGTTTGGCTGGCACAGTTAGACCAGCTACGTTTGGCCGTCACAAGGAACACCATAAAGTATGTTTGGACCATTCTTGGAGTCAGAAAGGCCAGCACACAGATCAGTGCCATGCCATCCTCTCTGACTCCGAGAGTGGTCCAAACGCGCTTTATGGTGGCCCTTGTACCAATCAAACTTTGATGGCCTAACTGTGCTGGCCTAACTCCAGGTTAGGATTGCGCCCTCAGTGTGCTTGTGTTAAGGCAAGTGCTATGAACAGATGAATGAAGTAGGTAATTGTTTCCTTTTTTATTATAGTATCCCAAGATGCACCCTTACAGTATCACCCAAATGTTACTTTCAACAGCCTTTTTCAGATGTTAAACATGTGAAGCTGTCTTCTACTGAATCTGGCCATTGGTCCATCTAGCTCAATATTGTCTGCACTGACTAGCACTAGTTCTGCAATGTTTCAGGCAGGGAGTATTTCTGAGCTCTACTTGCAGGTGCCAAGGACTGAACCTGCAACAATCCTGATCTGTCCCTACAAACAGATGGTCAAGCTACACTGGTGTGAGTTCAGTACCATGGAAACCTCCAAGACTGCAGCTTGCTTCAACAAGGTCAAAGGAGAAAGGGCTTTCAGGGTGTTGGCCCTGGGATCTTCCATCATAGGAAGTAACTTCTATTACTGTATTGTAAGACAATTAGCACATCTCCAGTTCCAGCAAGAAGGTCATGGGTTTCCTTGCTAGTATGCCCAGGCCCAGGCTCCAGGGTGGGGTTGAGGCCTGGGGCAGGGGGCTGGTCCTTCTGACCTAATTGCGCCCCTTTTGCCAAGATTGATCTCTGAGCTTGGCCAGGAGCTTACCCTCCCATGACAATAAACCTCCACAGGCAAAGCATATGTTCATTGAATAACCCTACTGGCCCTAGGTCAGTGTTATTGCTCCTGCAGGTTCCATCCCATGTGATCTGATGACCTGAAAGGGGTTGCTACAAGTGATGACATCATATGAGAGGGACATCATAAATGACTCTCTCTTTATTCCAGCCAATTATCTAAGCTTTGAGGGGATAGCCAGCGAAGATGCTGACATCAGAAATGAGATCATTTCTGCCCTAGACAAGTTCCATTTTCAGCAGTACTGGTGCTTAGCTAGATGGACTGCCTAATGGGTATAAACCCTTGGCCAGTGCACCATTTGGAGAATCTAAGATGTCACCCTTAGACTCAAGTCCAGAAGTGAATGTTCTAGAACAGCTGGATTTGTTTTGGAAAATGATGCCTCTGATGGTTTTTTCTGAAGCCTGTCAGGAAAAAATAGAATTATTTTTATAAGAGAGATATAATGTTTTAGCTAGACTGGAAGGAAACAAATAGATGTCTATGTTTTATATGGAGTAAATGCATTTCAAGAGCTCGACATTGACTTTATGGTGCTGCAATATTGATTTCTTTTATTTTTATAGTTACTGTATTATAAGGTGTTTTTTTTTTTTGCCACTCAGCATCTATGTACTTTCTCCTTGTGAAGTCTTGCAACATGTTCTGCTGACAGTAAAGTGTCTACTGTTTGGCAACCCAGTAAAATAGATTGCTAATATGTGCTAGATCTTTATTGCATAAAATGCAATATACTATTAGTTTTATTGTACTATGATCAAAAGTTGCCAGTTACAAGTCTTATAAGAGAAGTTTAGCATCTGTTTTTCTGTGTCCTCTTTCACATATTTCCAGCTGACATTGGTGATAGATTATTCTCCTGCAAGAATTGACTTTGGCTGGTCTCCAAAGCATAATATAAATCTATATTCTCTAGAGAAGAGAAGAGAGATTGGAAAGTTGCCATCTCACTCACAGGAAATAGCTGGAATTGCAGGGGAGGGAGGAAGTCCAAAGCAAAGGAATAAAAAACTGAAGTAATCTTAACCTGCCTGGTCAAATTTGAGACACTTTGGTCCCAATGATAAATCAAATTATTATGTGCAATCTAGTAATCAATATTTTGACCAAGCCATTTAAGAGCCTGCAATATTGCTTGATCTTACAGCCTAATTTTATATGTATTTACAGTATGTGGGTGTTTTTTGTTTGCTATTTGCTTATGTGGGAGCCAGTTTAGATTCAAACTCAGTGCTGGGAGGTAAATTACAGGCAGCCTTCCTTTGTTATGTAAATGCCATTAGATGACAGAGGAGGGAGCTTCCTCTTTCCTTTCCATTGAGCGGGAATGAGCTGGCTGATTGGCTCAGTGATGTATGCGTACCGCCAGCTAAAAGGGTGGTGAATGTGCTGTAAAGTGGGTGGGAGGAGGGGATGGAGCTTCAGCACTGAGCAGAAGGCCAGCCAGGGATCCAGCAGTGCTTGTCAGCAATAAGCCTCTTTGGGGGGGGGGAGGCAGGGAGGGGGTAGAACTGGATGGGGGAGGGAAAGATTAGCCTGGGAGGGGCAGAGTTGGCGGCAGGTGGATATCCTGATCCACCTCTCAAACCAGTTGGCCCAACATGGGTCTCTGTGCACAGAGCCAAGGAGACACACTGCCGCTAGCTGTGGCAGGGTACAGGCAAAGACTCCCCTTCAGAACAGATGCTCCATTCCCCGAAGAGGTCTCTGGCAGTATCCCAGGGGGATACAATTCAGCAGTCGTCCTTTCAGTACCGCTGGAGTCCTGGGTGCTGCCAAGTTCAGGATTGGGCTGTAAGTAACCAAACAATCTGATCTGATCATCTCACACCAGACAATAGCCTGGAGGCAGCATTTTGGAGCAAGTTTTAAGGTCAGGTCAAAGTACAGTAATAATAATAATAATAATAATAATAATAATAATAATAATAATAATA
>JAJKFI010000010.1:10308392-10325953 GCA_029204185.1 Lerista edwardsae
ATAATAATAATAATAATAATAATAATAATAATAATAATAATAATAATGCATGTATTTATATACCGCCTTTCTTTGGCCATTAGATTGCTCCTCTGGTTTTAATTCAAGGCGGTTTACAGGCAGGCTTTATTTCTCTAAACCCGCAAGGGTTTTTTACAAATTACAAAGTAGTTCTATCTTCCAAGAACTACAACAACATACAGATGGAACTTTCGTGGTTTAGTCCTTCTTTCTGGCCACATGCTTGCCTTCCTGCTGGCTGATAAACGGCTTCTCTGCTCCCACCAAAGAAACAGCTGGCCCAGCACAACTCCCCTCTTACAGGCAGCTGGAGACAGCTCTTATCAGTCGCACTTCTCAAGGTCTGCCGCTCACGGGGACTTCCGGTGTTGTCGAACTGGTGACCTTCGGATCTTATCTTCAGGCAAACAGAGGCTTTAACCCTCTTGACTAAACCTCCTGCCCAGTACGTTTCAGTCGTCTGGTATGGAGAGCACTAAAGCATGAATGACTAAGAACAGTTCTACCTTGTCCAAGAAGGGATACCACTGACAACTGAAGCCAGTACAAAGTAGTCCTGAGCGCTGTTGCTACCTGCACATCCAGCAATAACACTGGATTGAGGGAAGGGAAGTCCCAAGCTTTGAATACTTGAGGGGGAATTCATTCCAGAAAGGCTAGAGTCTCAGGGCGCAATCCTAACCTGGAGTTAGGCCAGCAAAGTTTGGCCGGCATCAGGGCCACTGTAAAGTGCGTTTGGACCACTCTTGGAGTCAGGGAGGATGGCTCACGTCTGTGTGCTGGCCTCCCTGACTCTGAGAGTGGTCCAAACATACTTTATGCTGTCCCTTGTGCTGGTCACACTTTGCTGGCCTAACTGGGCAGGCCTAACTCCAGGTTAGAATTGTGCCCTCAGTCTCCAGGTCAGCACAATTCCTGACTAACATGTACAGTGATGTAATCTGTATTAAATTTCAGCATGCTCACCCCTGTCCAGTAACTCAATGCGGAGTCTTTCCATCCAAATTTGAAGCATGTGGTTATAAAGGTATCCAAACCAGGATCAAGCAATGACATGAAAGAGGTGCCAGAAAACATACAGCATCCTGAAGTCAGGAACAAATAGAAAAAGCTGAACTACCTGTTAGAGAGGAGAGATGTTAAAAGATGGGTTATTGTTTTTGGGTGGTAAGCCCATGTGGTTCCTTTCTTCAGTGTTCCCCTAAAATTGGAAAGTGCAAATGCAATCATGAAAGCAAACTTGTCAGAGAGACAAGTTTGGGATGTAACTACTTAGCAACCGTATGCTGATGGCAAGCCTTCATTTCCTGCCGCATTAACTTGTGAAATGGCTTTTACATGACAGCACAGAACAAATTGTCAGAAGCATGTTGAGGGCAGCCTTTGTAATGGGCAGTGCAATCCTATAGACAGTGCAGCATCGGCGCAACGGGGTTGCTCTGACGCTGTGTGCTTAGCGCTGACAGAGGGACGCCAATCTGCACCCCCGTGTCAGTGCTCAAGCAACAGGACCGGTGCTGCAGGCAGCGCCGGCCCTGCTGCACCGGCGCTGAGCCTCTCTCGCGCTGACCGAAGCTGGTTGGTGCTAGGAAGGCTCCGTGCTGAGGCAGCATGGGGATTGGAGGGAGGGAGGGAGGCGGGGCGGGGCGGGCTTGAGAGGTGCCACATCCTAAGCCCATCCGCGATGCTGTGAGGCCCTGATTCGGGCTGCACGGTCTCCTCGGATCTGCTCCAGCCTCACCTATACTGCCCTAGGATATGGCTGGCTTTGCCATTCCAGCGCAGGATAGGATTGCGCCCTAAGACACCACGTAGCTATGAGTGCCATTACACATTTGCCTGATAAGGTTAGCCCAGAAGTGCTCTCTCTCTCTCTCTCTCTCTCTCTCTCTCTCTCTCTGTATATAAAATCAACTACAAAGCTTAAGAATTGCTCCTGGCCCTATCCAAATGCACTGCATGGTCTGAAAGAGAACATTTTTATCTATCATCTTTGGCATATTTATTTTTTAAAATAATTTTTACCCTGCCTTTTTCCCAGTAAGGGCAATCATGGTAGCTTACAGAGTTTAAAAGGTACTAGTAAGTAGTTACTACTACTACTACTACTACCAACAACAACAAAACAACAACATGTGATGCACCCTTGTACTCCTGCTGCTTCTCACAGCATGAAGAAGCAAAAAAAAAAAAAAGCAGAATTGAAGAGGTCAGTAGTGTAGCCAGAGGCGGGCGGTGTGGTAAGTACTGCAGGTGCCGCAATGCACTGTGTAAGAGAACCCTGCTACTTGCCGCAGAAGCCATTCCAGGCAGTGTGTGTTACTGTTGCTTCCCAGAATGGCTCTGGTGGCAAGTGGGAGGGGTCACTTACATGGTGCACCTGCAGTAATTAATTTGCTGCCCCCCTCTAGCTACACTAATGGGAGATGTCAGAGCTCAATGGTAGAGCATATGCTTTGCATGCAGGTTCCTGGCATACCTGCATAGTGCCTGTTTGTCCCAAGATTTGCTGTCTTCGTCACATGAGTGTCACCAGATTGATGGCATAGCATGATACAATGCTGATTCTGGAAACTGTTCCCTGTTGGTTGCCCCCTCTTTTCTACTGTCCTGTAAAGAGCTTTGGGTAGCCTCACAAAGCTACAGGACCATGTGGAGAAGTGAACTTATATCTCCAGTTTTCTCTGCTTCAGAGGAAATTGACCTTATAAAGCCGCTGTGGATTTTCCCACCAAGCAAGAAAGTAGGGAGCAAGAAAAACCATTTAAGAAACGTTTGCCAAAAAACGTAGTCTTCAACCTGATTTTTTTTTTAAAAGCCAAAGGCACGCTGGCCCTCATATAATAGTGTTAAATTAGTACTGCATCTTAGTCTAATGAGGTTCCCACACAGCAATTCTAACAAAGACAAATGGACTATTTTACTATTCATAAGTGATTTATTGTCTCCCAGCTCATGTAACATCTCCTAATGGGTGGAATTAGGGTTAAAAGAAGGTTATCTGAAATTGCTGGCGGTGTTCAACACTAATGCCTATTTGCCCCACCTTTGTCCCCTTAGCTCAGTGCTTTAAAAAGTAATTAATACTGGCCTCATTAATTATTCTTTATGTTGACAGTAAAGGAAGCAAATCCCAGGTTGATATGGATGGAGGTTTTTCTGCAGTGGCTCCTTAGCTTGTTATACTGTCAAAAATATCAATTTCACATGATAACACTTTGAGCCCTCTAGTTCAAAAGAACCATACCTTCTTATAAGTTTGGGCAAAATTTTGCTCTGTACCTAAGGCATTCATCTTTCCAAACTTTGGGGAAGAAGGGGAAACATGAAATTTCTAGGTGGGGCTTCAGAAAAATGACTGGAAAATCCATGATTCCTTCAGACCAACGTCATACACAGTCTCCCAGTGCTGGGAATGAGTCTTGAAATTTGAGTCAATTCAGGAGTCTTCGCCCCACCCCCGTCCCGGTGACTTGACTGGTGCACGAATCATAGCATGCGCCCATGGCAACTCAACGCCTGATTTCTCAATTAATCCTGATTACTCTGTTTTTGACTCGAGTCTTTTGAAGCTTTGTCAATTGACACCCAATTCATAGAGGGGAGGATTCAAACTTGCAAGTCAAATTTTAGGAATGGGAAATTATTACTGACCCTCAATTTCCAAAATAGAGCAGAATGGTCCCCAATCATGGCTAGCCTCCTCAAGTGGTTGCAAATCATTAGTCATGCACAGTAACACATTTGTGAGAAGTTATTGCAGAACAACTGCCGGCTTTCATTCCAGTTTGTCCCTATGAAAAAGCTTGGCACCTTCCTCAGTTAGTTTTATGGAGACAATTTGTGGGGAATTGCCAAAATGGTTTCCAATTAGAAAAATAAATTTGATTCTTCTGCATTGGAGGAAAGTAAAATGGCACTCAGTAATTGGATTTTTCTCAACTTGTCAAACGTGGCACTCACTTGTTTATCTGTCCCCAAGAAGAAATAACTCCAGGAGCTGTCATTTTTGTTAGGGTTTTTGATCAAAGCAATCTTATGGGTTTAAATTTGGGGTATTGTCTTGGATGGGAAATGTGAATCCAAAGAGATTGTGATTATCCATCTCAGGGGGCATCTCAGGCAGTGGGAGTGCAAGCACAAGTTTCATAGAGGTGAAGCAGATAGGTAATTTTAAAGTTGCTAGGCAACCTCCATTTTAAAACTATGTTTTCATTTATGTGGAAGCAAAACTGTATGTCCGCCTCCCCCACAAAATAGGAAACTGTTACCAGGAAAGATAACAACATATATAAAAGCACTTGAGACGTAGGAAGAGCTCTCGCTTCCTGTGAAAGAAAAGGTTGAGAGGTTTGAACACCAATGTATACTTGGAAGTAAGTTTCACTCGGTTTAGTGGGGCTTACTTCTGTGTAAACATGCATTGCATTAAGCTGCACAGCTTTCATGCCTTTGGGCCAGGAGTGGGAACTTGAGTTATATGACTCGTCCAATTCACGAAAACATGCATGTTTTGCTGAGTCATGCAGACTCGAGTCATATGTGTCAATGATTCAGCCATGACTCGAGTCATGATTTAGAAAATGAGTCATTAATCTGAAACTCGAGTCACAAAAACACAAAAATCAGAGTTTAATTTCTGTAAATCAATGGCACTTCCTTCTTATAACTGCTTGGATTGCAATCTTACTGCATAAGCAAATGAGCCCAAGAATCAGACATCAGGCCTATGTCCCCCAAATTGCATCCTATTCAGCATTTTCAAGCAGGCTGAGCAGTGATTACTTACAGTATTGACATGAGAATAAGTTCATGAAAATCCAATCAATACATGATTTACAGACATTCGGTTTCACATATTTCATGTGAAAATTGTAATAGATTTTATTCACTTTATTATAAAAGCCTTTGGCCTCATAGAAAATCAATCCTCTGCCATCTAAATGTTGTCACGTAACTCTACACAATCACATCTTATTTTTCCCCTCTTATGCACTTTGTAATGTGGCTTTATATTTGAATGAGCTGTCATGAATGTGCTTAGTTGTTTCACTGGTGAGATTGTAAAACTTTAGAAGAAAAATTAAAAATTTACTGTACCAATTTCACACACACACACACACACACACACACACAGAGAGAGAGAGAGAGAGAGAGAGCGAGAGAGAGAGAGAGAGCGCACAATCCTAAACCCTGCCCAGCATCAGCGCAATAGGGTTGCGCTGACATTGCGCCCTTAGTGCCGACATGGAAGTGCTGATTGGCACCTCTGCATCGGTGCTAAGGCAACAGGACCAGTGCTGCAGGCAGCACTGGCCCTGCTGCGCCTGTGCTGACCCTCTCTTGCGCTGACCGAAGCCGGTGGTCGCGAGGGAGGCTCCATGCCGAGGTGGCACGGGGATTGGAAGGAGGGAAGAAGGGAGGCGGGGGTGGGACTTGGGCGGGACCTGGGCGGGCTTGGGAGGTACGGCCACATCCTAAGCCCGTCAGCGAGGCAGTGCGGCCCTGATTCGGGCTGTGCGGCCTCTTCGGCTCTGTGCCCGCTCTTTAGTGGGTGCAGATCTGAGGAGCGCATAGGGGAGGCTGGCCCTCCCCTACGGTAAGGGAGCACATGCTCCCTTGCCGCGGGAGGGTCCAGCCTCCCCCAACCTAGCATCGGATATGGCGCTGGCCGGCTGGCCTTGCCATTCCGGCGCTGGGTTGGATTTCGCCCCCCCCCCACAGGGCCAGTTAGGCCAGCAAAGTTTGGCTGGCACAAGGGCAATGAAATTTGGACCCTCTCGGAGTCAGGGAGGATGGTGCACGTCTGTGTGCTGGCCTCTCTGATTCCGATAGTAGTCCAAACATACTTGATGGTACCCCATGTGCCAGCCAAACTTTGCTGGCCTAACTGTTCCAGCTTAACTCCAGGTTAGGATTGTGTCCTCAGACAGTTCACAAGAGGTTGCACGTGAGCGTTCACTTGTTTCTTCATGAATAAAGGTAAAGGTTTCCTCACGACCGAATGGTCTAGTCGTGACCGACTGTAGGGGGCGGTGCTCATCTCCGTTTCAAAGCCTGTAGAGCTGGTGTTTTGTCCAAGGACAAGCTTCTGTGGTCATGTGGCTGGCATGACTCTACGCCGTAGCGCACGGAACGCCGTTCCCTTCCCACCGAAGTGGTCCCTATTTATCTACTTGCATTTAGGTGCTTTCAAACTGCTAGGTTGGCTGGGACAAGCAACTGGAGCTCACTCCGTCACACAGTCTTGAACTCCCAACCTTCCGGTTGGAAAGCCCAGCAACAGCGAATTAACCTGCTGCACCACCACGTCCCTTTCTTCATGAATAGCCCTGTGTAATTATATTACAGTGTGTTTTCTAGTGACTGCTTGCTGGTGTTTCTTCTGCATCTTTTCTATTGTGAGCCCTCTTAGATAGGGAGCCATTTAGTAGTTTGATTTTCTCTGTAAGCCAGTGAGTGAACTTTTTCTTTTGTTGAAAAGCAGTAGATAAATATTTTTAACAATCAGTAATAGTCACGGCAAAGAAGATGGTCATGAAGTAATGAGGATTCACACATCATCATTCAAACCACATTTCTTTGGCAGTATGAAAATTCATGCTTCTTAGATACAAGGTTTGCTATCAGATTCTAGGCTTGCTGCCAATATCCTTACTCAGGTCAAATATCGTGTCTTCATAATTTCTGAATCTGGAGATTAAAGTTCTGATAGCAGTTCTGAAGCCACTATCTTTTTTACAAGTCTAATTATGAGTAATAATTACTGCAAGAATTGTGGTATTTTCAGTACCTGCATGGTGGCATAATTTTCACCCTCTTGAGTTGAGACAAACCATCTGTATCAGTAGGTCCCAACCTTTTTAGCAGCAGGACCCACTTTTTAAAATGACACTCTGTCAGGATCCACCACTTTAGGTGGCTTTAAAAAAACAAAACAAAAAAAAAACACTCAGCTTACCAGCTACTCAAGCCTCTGTTTTTATCCTTTTTACTATGGTGGGCAGGGAACCAGCTTCTGGAGCATTTGTTGAGCTCCACTGATATTGACACCATTCTAGTGGCCTTGCATACTCCTTCCCCTGACCTTCAATAAGAGCCAAGGCACACTTGCTTACAAAGAAATACACAGGTGTGGCTCAGTTTCACTTTCCAAAGGGCTCAATCCATGTTTCCTTATCATTCCTTTCCTGTGTTCATTAGATTGGGACAATTCTGATGTCATTGCATTCCTCTTAGCATGCCCTTTGAAGTGGGCTGTGTGGCCCATTTGTCTACTTATGAGTAAATTTATACATGCTGCTTAGTTTCACCGTCCATAGGGCTTTTTTCTTGTCAAGAATCAGTTTGTAAATTCCTGCTTGTGAGTTTCAGAGTGCAATCCTAATCTGGAGTTAGGCCGGCACAGTTAAAGTTTGGCTAGCACAAGGCACACCATAAAGTATGTTTGGACCACAGTTGGAATCAGAGAAGCCAGCACACAAGCATGCGCCATGCTCCCTAATTCCAAGAGTGGTCCAAATGCGCTTTATGGTGGCCCTAATGCTTGCCAGATTTTGCTGGTTTAACTGGGCCAGCCTAACTCCAGGTTAGGATTGCGCCTTCAGTTTCAGAACAGAGTTCAGTTTCTGACCAACACTTTGGGAAACATGGTCTCAACTATTTGCAAGCTATCTTCATTCTTACAACATTAATGTGTACATACAAGGATGACAAATTGCATACATAAACTTAACACTACAAAACCCATTTTTGGATCTTTAATCAAAGTGAAAACCTATGCAAACACATTTTCTACACAACTGTAAGTCACCATGTTAGTCCACTAGGAGAAAAATCCACAATACAAAACATGCTTTAGTTACTGCATAAACAGAAAATTTTAGGACAGAAAAATAAAGTTCAAGCCCTTTCACAGAATAATCATGTAATCTTTGGCTGCATCTCAGAATGAAACAGGAATCAAAGATTTTTTTATTTCTTCCAAACCAATCTATTTTTTTGTGGTCTGTCATTTGCTGGTTAGGTTGTCATCTGCTGTTCCATATCACCCATGACCCTCCCAGGACATAAGGCTGCAGAAAATTGCATTCTTCTAATTTTACTCACTAACCTAGGGCCACCTCCTCCTCACATTCTTAGAGCAGATGTTTGTTGTCTCCAAGCCTGACATTTTTTTTTCATGGAAGGCAACTTCTGGTTTAAAAGAGGAACACCAGAACTCTAGCCAGTCTAATTGGTGGGGGATATTGGAATAACATCTAGCTTCTTCCATGATTGAGCAAGGCACTCCTACAACCGAAATTGGCACCGAATCTTTGCTGAGGTCTTTCGGAGACCAGGCCTGAATGAACTGTTAATGTGTTAATGAAACTGTTTTCTCCGGTAACTCCTTCCATTAATACAGGGCAATATGCAGAGCAAGCCGAAACACTAATGCAGTACTTCAATTTTTAAAAGCTTTTCGCTTAGGGAGCCCGAAGCTCTCTTAAAAAATTTAACGTGATTCAATAACTTCATTAATCACTTCCTAAGCTCTAAGTGCTCAAAAAACTTAGGGACTTTCAGTCTTCCTGTTATTCTTGCTGCTCTCTGGGTAATTGTGGGGATGCTACTATTTTTTCAGTCATGAAAGCAAACGATAGTTCCAGCTACAAGCTTAACATGTACCACTGCATTCCCTTGCACAGTCACACATAGCTAGTTCTAACACTGCTGAGTATGATATTTGCTGATGTGTTTGTGCAAATAAGCCAGGTGCACCTCGAAAATCCCTCTTCTTCATCTCTAGGAAGATTAATCTCTAGAAATTCCACTGCAGATCTTAAGGTCACACTTCTTCAACAGAACTGGATAGGATTTGGCCCTTAATTAACTAATTTTTCTAGTTATCACTAATTGTGAATTTTCACCATGCCTCTTGTTAATATTTTCAAGCATGAGGCCAGATTTCCTGCATTTATTCTTGAAATGGACTCGGCAGTTTTAAAAAATTCTTTTCACAATACATGAATATATGTCCACTAGAGTCCACTACAGTAGCTTGTGCTACAATAAATATATTAGTTAAGGTTCCACAAGAATGCCACAAGACTCTTGCCTGCACATAATCAATTAGCAGCCCAGTCCTAACCACCTTTCCAGGGCTAATGCCACAGCAATGCACAGATGCAGCCTTGAGGTAAAAGAACAAATATTTTTTTATCTTGAAGAGTCCTCCATGACTGCCTCCCCCCACTCTTTTGTCCTTTACTTCTTTGTTACTGGTAATGGGATTGAATTACTTTGCTAAAATGTCTCCAAAATATGGCAAATGTAAATAAGCTGGTAGTTCTCCATGTTGTTGTTCAGTTGCTACATTGTGTCCGGCTCTTCGCGACCCCCTGGACCACAGCACGCCAGGCCCCCCTGTCCTCCACTAGCTTCCGGAGTTCGCCCAATTTCATGGATTCTCCATACATGTGTGTATAAAATATCCCCAAGGCATTAATGGGCTGCTGAAAAATGCACCAGCGCTTTGTTGGCATTTCATGTTGTTATTGTACAGCACTGTGCGCAACAGAGAAGTCCTGCTGTCTCATTATGGGGATGAAAATGCTTGAAGACTAGAGCACCCCCAGGTAAAGGGGGAGGCATCTGGTGGACCCCTTCAGGTACCAGGAGTTGGGGCCCCCAGTCCTGCTCAGGTGCCTTAGCACTTGTGTTAAAGTAACTTTCACTAGTGCCAGACTTCATAGTAACCTTTTTGCTCTAACAAAAATATTTGGCTACAGTGCTGGGAGGGCAGAAATGGGGCGGGGAGTGGGCAGATAGGGCCCCGGGAGTGGGGTGGGATTTAGGGCGGGTCCCCGGTCTCTTCCTTTATGTATTTATTTTAAAAGGTTGAAGACCACTGTTCTAAGGAAAAGTGGTAGAAGCAGCAAAATGGCTTAATGAAGTTCTGGGGTGGGGTGGGGAATTGTCCAAGAATGCCCTTGCCTTGAAAAAAAAAGCATAAATGCTCACAAGGGCTTTTACATTTAATGCATCATAGAAGGATTTGTTCCCATCCTTCGGTTTTTACTGCCTGAAGTCTTGCATCCTTTCACATAACAGAACCCCAGTGCCCTTATGTTTTCAGAATTATTATTAGGAGGCAGTTGCTTTGTTGTCCAGGGTCTGAATCAATGCCTCGACTGAGAAAAGAATAGTGAATGCCCCTGTTATGACAGCTTGTCAATAATTCTTTGCCAAAGGCCCCTAGAAAGGATTCATGTAACCTAGACTGGGACAGGAGATCTAGACTGACCTTAGCAAGGTTCAGGTAAAATTAAAATTATGAAGGCAGAAAATTTTTATGGCTAGGAAGCAACCAAAGGAAATGGGCTTCTCGTGCAGCTTCTCGCACATGCTTACAAGGACTCATGTGGCCCTAAAAGCGTGCGACCAACAAATAATTAATAAGAACTTCAACAGTTAGAGGAAAAGGCTGCACACTTTCCCTACCCCACACCTTGTCAGTTTCAGATGCAACATTTGGCTGAATATACATGTAATGAGAAGTCAACTGCGTCTTTGTCTTCACCATTTTTTTTCCTGCAAGCAATGGTTCTTCCACCTATGTTTTTGGAGGCCTTTGGGGAATATAAGAAAGCAGCTGAAAAAAAGAAAAAAGATGAAGCACAGGTTGTTCTTTTATAAGTAACGCTCAAAGTGAATTGCTCTGCTCTCTGGAAAACACGATCAGTCCTGGAGTTCTGAACGTTAAGTGCTTAGAAAGAGTGCATGGAAGTGAATGACCTCAGAAAAGAAGTGTAGCTAAAAGATGCTGTTTCAACCGTGGCTGTCAACGTGACCAACTTTGATGGGAATGTTCATTGTTTGAACATAGAAAGCTGGTATAGTAGACAAGAGGTTGTAAGCAAGAAGCCTCCACTTGTATGTACCTGTCACCGCAAAAGAAAGGCACCCCCACCCCTACTTCTTCTGAGGGTTTGATTTCCACTCCCGGACCCATTGCCAGCCTCCAATGGTCCTGGAGACACTTCTGTGCCCAGTTTAGCTTCCTATGTAAACCAGGCACCTAAGGGAACTGAGGGCGCAATCCTCAACTGAGTTAGGCCAGCGTAAAATAAGCCAGCAAAGTTTGGCCAGCACAAGGGACACTGTAAAGTATGTTTGGACCACTCTCGGAGTCAGAGAGGCCAGCACATAGATGTGAACCACCCTCCCTGACTCCGAGAGTAGTCCAAACACACTTTTTGGTGGCCCTTGGGCTGGACAGACTTTGCTGTCTTAGCTTATGCCAGCCTAACTCCAGTTTAGGATTGTGCTCTAAATCTCAGCTTAAATGCCTTGCCCACCATTCTTGAAAGGGGTTTCTCCATTCCTGGCAGTCTCAAGGGGGTATGACGTACTTCGAGACTCTGAGGCACAGTTCTTAGCCAATTAGACCAAATCTTAGAGTACCAAATCTGGTAGCACTGCCACCATCCTGAGTCAATGCAGCATGCTTGTGTCAGCCCAATGTCACTAGTGCAGAATGGCATCCCTATGTTGGGACTAGTGGGCTGATGCTAGCAGTAGTGTCGGCCCAAGGGCGCCAGCACAAGGCCATGTTGCGCTTGCCCTTGCACCAGCTGATGCAAGGGCCTTTCTGGGAGAAGGGTGGGCAAGCAGGAAGGCGATTCTGGGGGATGGGCAGGCCAATGGGTGTGCTGGCCTGGGGAGTGGAGTGGAGATGGGATGCAGCTTGTAGGCCACATCTAAGCCTCCGTTCCCAGGCCACACTGCCCCAATTCAGGCCTCACAGCCTCCTCAGTTCTGCGCCCACTATTTAGCAGATGCAGAACCAAGGAAACCCTGAGGCAATTGTGAAAACATGCCCTTGCCCTAGGAAGGCACCCCAGCCAGGGACAGACCTAGTTAAAACAGCACCCAGGGCACCCAATAGAAGTGCACCTCCACAGGAGGCCAGATCTACCCACTGGGAACAGCCACAGGTAGACCAGGGCTCCAGAGCCCAGACCTACCCATTGCAAACAGCTACAGATAGACCAGGAAGCCCAGATCTACCCATAAGGACCAGCCATGGGTAGACCAGTGCTCTGCAGGTCAGGAAAGCATGCACAGTACAGACCTTCCCCCATCTATTCAAAGCATATTTCCAGTGCCAAGGCTTCTTTACTCATAACTTTTAAGGTCACGGTGAGCTTAGCCTTAGTTTTTTTTTTGTAGTTGGTTCTTAACGTTTGCTGACTTCAGTTTGACATCCCTGTGTCTCCACTTTCAAAAATCTGAGTCAGTGTCTGAAAAACGTTAAGAACCAACTACAAAAAACAAACAAACAAACAAACAAAAAAACTAAGGCTAAGCTCACCGTGACCTTAAAAGTTATGAGTAAAGAAGCCTTGGGACTGGAAATATGCTTTGAATAGATGGGGGAAGGTCTGTACTGAGCATGTTTTCCTGACCTGTGGAGCACTGGTCTACCCATGGCTGGTCCTAATGGGTAGATCTGGGCTCTGCTGTTGTTTCTAATGGGTAGATCTCGGCTCCCTATAGGGAGCCCTGGTCTACCCGCGGCCATTAGCAATGAGTAGATCTGGGCTCCAGAGCCCTGGTCTACCTGCAGGTTCCCAATGGGTAGACCTGGGCTCCGAAGCAGTGGTTAACTGGCACAATGTTGCAGGGGCCACTGGCGCCCCCCTAGACAGCCCCAAGATGGCACCCAGGGCTCGTGCCCCCCTGTCCCCCTAGATCCGCCACTGACCCAGCACACTTTCCTGGGTGATTAAGTGCAACTCAATCCTGGGTAAGTGTGGAGAGGATTGCAGCCTTCGAGATGTTTGGGGAGTTTTTATTTTTTTGAAATGATAAGCAACTGCTTGGAAGGGTTAGGAGGGTAGTTCTTTATTTTATTAAGTGTTTACAATAAGTGTACATTCAAACTTTTAATTTACTTAAATTAATTTGATTTTGCTAAGAAAATTACCTGCTTGATGATGTCACTTCCAGCCATGACATCACTTCTAGGTTTCCAGTGAGTCTCAACACACTGTCATTCTAAAATGTGGGTCCCAGTGTAAAAAAGTTTGAGAGCCACTGCTATGCTGTATATTGTCTGCAGGAATTGAACCCCATTAATCCATAGGATTAATGATTCATAGGATTAATGATTAATTAATCCATAGGATTAATGATTTGGTAACTGTGGGTTTCGTATCTACTGGGTTTTTTGTATATTGTCTGCAGGAATTGAACCCCATTAATCCATAGGATTAATGATTCATAGGATTAATGATTAATTAATCCATAGGATTAATGATTTGGTAACTGTGGGTTTCGTATCTACTGGGTTTTTCAGGAACCGAACCCCAGTAGATAAGGAGACTTGACCGTGTTTCTCAATTTTAAAATATACGACTGACAATGGCCAGTGGGGTTTTAGTGTATTAACCGAACATTACTTTGGGTTATTGTTTTTTTTTCATTAACCCCCCCCCCCGCACACATATAACATTGTGACTTTCAAAGTACACACTGCCATGACCTTCGTATTTTCACTGACTTTGCTTTTGTGATGGTTGTAAAAGAGCCAAGAAAAGAGCAAATCCTTTACAGTTTGCAGAATCAGCACAACGTATAGCTGGCATTTCAATTAGTTCTTCAGCGATCCGCTGCATCATGGAGACCTTTTCAGAATTACACATGTGTGAATCAAGATGGGGCATTTTCAGAGCTGATGAAAGGCTTTCTTCGTTAATTGATGGAGGAACCCTGCTGTAATAAACGATGCTGGGAAGTTGAATTTAACCCTGTGCGTCTTTTGTGCTGCTACGATCCTCTTGACATACTTAAAAGGTTGATTTTACAAATGGAAGAACTACTGTATCAGGGATTCTTTGGGGAGTAACTTACCGAGTTCAATCAATAGCTCTCTTGGCTAAAAAAGCTGCAGAGATAACCTAGGTAGACCTGTTCTGAATATCGTGCTGGTTCGGACTGCTTCGCCAATCATTAGCGTTAGACTTCCGCTATCTGAGCAAATATAGACATGTCTATTTTTAGTCCGGTTGAGAGGCCCCCGCTCTCTTCTGGAACGTTATCAGTGTGTGTCGAGGAAAAAAAGCAATTAATGGCTTTCGATTACGATCACAGTACAGAGACTTATCTGGGTAACCTTACAATGTAGTTACTCTCTGAGCTGCGCTGTGATGACTTTCTGACAAGCCTGAGGAAGATTTATTCGAGTACATTTTGCTCTGGGGGTCCAAGACCACCCCATTCCTTTGGTTACACTTGGGCAGTAGTAGGGCCCGTCAACAGGAGTTAGCAGACAAGGCTGAGGAACCTACAGCCCAATCCTGTTGAGCTTATCCACTGGCAGAATTAGCATTCCACCAGTAGAGACTGCCTTACAGCAGTTGCAAAAGCCTCTTCAGCAGCATGTGCTCTCTCTCTCTCTCTCTCTCTCTCTCTCTCTCTCTCTCTCTCTCTCTCTCTCTCTCTGTGTGTGTGTGTGTGTGTGTGTGTGTGTGTGTGTGTGTGTGTGTGTGTGTGCATAACACATGTAGGTGCTGTGAAAATCAGAGTGCAATCCTAACCTGGCGTTGCGCTGGCACAGAGCTCTTGTGCCGGACTAGTACTGTTGCAAACGTGCCATAATGCGCGTCTGTGCGCAGATTGGGTCAATGGGTCAGTGCATGCAGCAGTGGTGATGCACATGCACCGCACAGCCTGCCAGTTACACTGGCTATGCACCGGCTTAGTTCTGCCTGCGCAGGCCTGCGCTGAGGGCATGCTGAAGGCAGGCAGGAGTCATAACGGGGCAGAGTGAGGGTGGATCCCTGGGTGGAGAGGGGTTGGAGATGGAACATGGCTGTTAGGCCACGTCCAAACCCCTGTCCTCAGGCTGGGCAGCCCCAATTCAGGCAGCTCCTGGCTGCTTGGACTTGCACCGGCTATTTTGTGGGTGTGGATCCAAGCAGCCCAATGGGGTTGCAGGGCAAGGGGATGTTAAGCTGCTGCTGCCTCCTAACCTGGTCTCCTTAACATTATCTCAAACTTCTGTCACCCAAAGCAGATCTCTTCTTCTGCCTAAGGACAGGAGCAACCCTGGGGGGGAACAAGGAAGAAACCGCCTACATTTGGACATTGAACGCCAGCATGCAAGGGCCAATAGAGGCCTTCAGCCACGTTAAGTGGTAAAGTGTAAAGAGGGCCAGTATAAAAGCACCCAACTTCTGCCAGTGCCACCCCAATCAAATATACCTCCTTCTCCCTGGATTCAAAGAGGAGAGAGTATAGAGGAGAACCTGCCACTCCATTCAGTAGCATATGTAGTAGTAGTGGTACTCTATTCAGTACCACGCCCCTCCCATTGCCATTCAGTGAGTACATGTGCATTATTGTCGCTGCCCCGAATGGCTCCGACAGCTAGTGGGAGTGTCTGCTTACATGGCGCCTTGCCGTGCCTTCAGTACTTACTGTGCCATCCTCTCTGGCTATGCTAGTATCTTCACTCATCCTCCTCTGCTCCGGGCTCCTTTTTTTTTCTAAGCCTAATGAACGGGAGCAGGAGGAGCATTGAGGCAGGTGGACTGAAGCAGGTGACCTCTGCCGTTCTACCTCCTGGTGCAACTACTTCAACCAGCCTCATGGACAAACCAGCCCTGCATCTCCCGATCTGAATGGCCTTGGACTGCAGGTGAGCAATGCTAGGAAGAGAACCGCCTGGGCCAAATTGAATAAGTTGACTTACAGAGCAATCCTGCAGTGCGCACAGGACTGGCACAACGGGGTTGAGCCGGTGCTGCGCACCTAGCGCTGACACAGGGGCACTGATTGGGTGCCCCGTGTCAGCGCTAAGGCCACTGTAGCACCTGTGCTGCGCCTCCCTTGCATCGGTCGAAGCTGGCTGGCGCAAGGGAGGTGCCATGACAGTGCGCCTCGGGGATTGGCGGGAGGAGGGTGGAATGTGGGCGGGACGAGGGCGGGACATGGGCGGGCCTCGGATTCGGCCATAAGGCCGAATCCTAGGCCCGTCAGAGAGGCTGTGCGACCCCGATTCGGGCCACGTTGTCTCCTCAGATCTGCACCCTCTCTTTAGCGGGCACAGATCCAAGGAGCGCATACAGGAGGCTGGAGCCTCCCCTATGGTAAGGGAACGAACATTCCCTTGCCAGGGTGAGGCTCCAGTCTCCCCAACCCAGCGTCAGATATGGCACTGGCCGGATGGCCTTGCCATTCCGGTGCTGGGTTGGATTGCGCCCTTAAAGAGTATTCTCTGCGCATCAAAAGTAACTTTTAAAATTTAGATGGAGGGATGGGGACGTTCAGAAACCAAAACTCTTGACTGATGTGATGTAAAATGACATTAGGGGTGCAATCCTAACCTGGAGTTAGGCCAGCACAAGGGACTTGGGCTGACCCAGGAGTATTGCAAACACACCATAAAGTGCATTTGCACCACTCTCTCAGTCAGGGAGATTGGCACATGGATTTGTGCCGTCTTCCCTCACTCCAAGAGTGGTCCAAATGCACTTTACAGGGTGTTCGCTACAGTCCTGGCCAGGCCCAAGGGACTTGAGCTGGCCTAATTCCAGGTTAGGTTTGTGCCCTAGATTTATTTAATCAGGGACCTATTGAGCCAATGTTGCAAATTTCCAATATCAATAATGGGATGCCTTTGACCAGAACACAGTTGTCCAGGCTGCAAAGATCCTATCACTAGCGCACTGTTAGGGTGCAAGGGTTTGGTGCAGGTTTTCAACACTGAACAGCCAGTCTTATGTTTCTCTGTCCCCAGTCTTCTCAGCTCTGCTTGTAATGTATTTTTAAGTCTCCCTGTTCCAGTCTTGCCAGCTATTCTTGTCCCCTCCCCTTTCCCCCTTGCTCATTCTGCTCCTTCACAAACTCAGCCTTACATAGGTCAAACCGTTTCTTATACTCATGTTACAATTGAAAGGCTGTCCCTCTCCTCACCTGTAGGTTCATAGCAGGAAGAATGTGTTCCAATGAATAGTGATGCCACTCTAGAAACCTTGAAAGTCTTCATTTAGCCCTCTGACTCCCCAAAAAGCAAAGTGTTTTGAAGGTGTTCTTTAACCTCGTTGGGCGTTTTCTTTTAAAGTTCGAAACCTATGTAAATTCAGTAACCTGAACCTCTGGACTTCAGTAACTACCTAGAAACAATCATCTTCTTTCTGGATGGTCCCATTTTCAGCTACCGTTCTATTGGCATGGTGCTGGGGGCTTCAGTACTAGAGGGAATGATGTGGGATATAGGGCTGTTGTAGGGCTGGCATTAAACCAATGTGACCAATGTCATCACATTGGGCCTCGCACCAGCATAGTGAGCATACTGCCTGCTGTAGCAGTGGGATCTTTATGAACTGTAAGTCAGTGGGGCGAGCAGAGCAGCTCTAGCTGGGCCCTCTCACCTGCCCCTGCCTAGGAACTGCCCAAAATGGGTTTCCTGAAAACAGTTGGCGGTCATCATCAATCAATCAATCAATCAATCAATCAATCAATCAATCAATCAATCAATCAATCAATCA
>JAJKFI010000010.1:10325963-10363030 GCA_029204185.1 Lerista edwardsae
TCAATCAATCAATCAATCAATCAATCAATCAATCAATCAATCAATCACTAGTATTTATATACCGCTTTTCAACATAAAGTTCACAAAGCGGTTTACAGGCAAATAACAACATTAAAGTTAAATGGCTCCCTGTCCCAAACGGGCTCACAATCTAAAGGAATGGAGAACACCACCAGCAACAGCCACAAGAAAGACACTGTGCTGGGGTGAAGAGGGACAATTGCTCTCCCCCTGCTAAATATAAGCACATGTCAGCACCATTTCCCGGTTCCCGGTTCCGTGTGTGACAACACAACCACACCCATGGTTAGTTGGGGCCCCATGGGGAGGGGAGTGGGGCCCTAGGAATGATCCACATTGAGGCTGCGATCCTAACTTGGAGTAAAGTGCATTTGGACCACGCTCAGGGTGCAATTCTAACCAACTTTCCAACACCAACATAGCTGTGCCAGTGGGGCCTGTTCTACATTCTGCAGTGGAGTAGTACCCACGGAGCCTTCCTCAAAGTAAGGGAATATTTGTTTCCTTACCTCAGAGCTGCATTGCCCTTACCCTAGTGCTGGAAAATTGGTTAGGATTGAGCCCTCAGAGTCAGGGAGGATGGTGCACATCTCTGTGCTGGCCTCTCTGACTCCAAGAGTGGTACAAACAAACTTTATAGTGTCCCTTGAGCCAGCCAAACTTTGCTGGCCTCACTGTGCCGGCCTAACTCCAGGTTAGGATTGCGCTCTGAGCCACATTGCTCCTGGAGCTGGCCCTGGGCTGCTGATAATGGGAGAGCCAGCAGCAATCACACATGCCCTTGCATAAGCAAAAATATCTTTCTCTTTGCAAACCTCCTCTGGATATAACCAGTGGTGTCATTCAAATGATTTAGGAACAGGAACTCACTTTTGATTGGCACTTGTCGGGAACCCGGAAGCAGCCACGGAGCCCGTTAGGATCCGGAACGCCCGTTCTGGTCTGTTCCCCCTGAATGACATCACTGGATATAACCCATGGTTGAATGGAAATATTACTTTTTGCAGCAACCTAGGGCGGTTCTGGTATGTGACTCCTATTCCAAAGAGAAATAAAAGAGAAAATAAGATCTCAGTGATTGCCTGAAACCTTGTATCACTTTGCCTAACTGTCTAAAGTATTGATGGGCAAGCTCTTCAGTTCTATTTGGAATTGAGTGGGCAGTTATAAGTGTCATTGGAAAACACACACTCAACTAATTCCGGGAGCTCTTTATCGGCTTCTAATTCTTTGTACATCTGTGCTTCATGTCTAAGATGCATTCATGCATGTTGTCATGCTGCCACTCGGAAACTGTAGTGTGAATGCAGGGAAAGATGGCACATTCTGGAGATATCTTTTTTTAACCAATGGTCAGAGTAATGAATTCCTCTAAAACAGTGATTCACAAAACATTTTAGCACTGGGGCCCACTCTTTAGAATGACAATCTGTCCAGGACCCACCCGAAGTGATATCATGGCCGGAAGTGCCTTCATTGTGATGCCAGAGCCTGCTGTTTTCCTGAGAATGAAGCAATAAGATGGTTATTTCTCAGCCTTTTTCCAATAGCAAAGTGAATTAAGCAAGAGGAAAACTTTCCAGGGCAAGACATCTTTCCTTGAAATACAGCTGGACATTATGAAGTTTATTTTTCTAACGGAAATTTATTTTCCCATTTTTATTAAGTTCAAATTTCACTTGCATCACTGATCTAAACATCTGAATTCCTACTGCCTATGTGGTAGAATTAGAAATAGTTTTGGGCTTTTGCTGCTCTCTAGAATTTGTTTTAAAGAATTGGGGACACATTTCAAAAGGATAAGCATTACAAACGGATTAATTTTTAAACCTGTGTAAAACCACCCCTCAGATAAAGATAACAGATAACAGATAAAGGATAGATTGTTATTTCTAATTCAAATGTATGATTCCACTACGTGTACATGTAATACAAATGTGTTAAACAAGGCTCATAAGACCACAAGTAACTATGTATATTACAGTTTGGGTATCAAGATGTTTCAGAGAATGGTGTAGAAATTGTAAAACACAGAATCAGCTAAGAACAATATTCATAATTAGCATATATACTTGTGCATAAGTCGATCTCATGGATAAGTTGAGGGCACGTTTTAAGCCAAAAATCATGGAATTTGCTATGATCCTTGAATAGGTCAAGGGCAAAGGTCAGGGGTAAATGCAATTTTTTGAATTAGATAATTTTGTCTGATTTTACCAGACGCCAGATCCTAACAAATGACCTACCAGTAGTCGTTACCCAAGAACTGTACAGTCTATTTATTTAAAGAGAAGTAAAAAAGTAAAATTGTAAAGTGCATTTTCATTTAACACAATATACTAAAACAAGCCAGAAAGAGCCTTTCTTGTTGCTTTAACCTAAGAGATCTTGAAAGTGGCACTAAATCTCTTCTGGAACTCCTTCATAGTCTGATTCTTTATCAGTGACTCCAAATTAATAGTGGGCAGGAGCAGTGGTGTTATCCTACCGGTACGCTGGGCGGGACGTCCGGGTGATCAGCAGCCCGCCGGTTGCGTACCGCAGCGCTACGCCGTTTGTGTAAAGTACGCAAGTGGCGTAACTGGTTACGCAAACGGCGTAACGCAGTGGTACGCGACGGGCGGGCTGCCGATCACCCGGACGTCCCGCCCAGCATACCGGTAGGTTAACACCACTGGGCAGGAGATTAGTTGATATACAAGACTAGCTCTCCCTCCTCCCTGCTTTGCCTGTTAGAAAGATTTTTCAAAGTGTTCCCTGGAAATTGGAAACTGGAAAGGAGCAGGGGTGTACAGTAGCTAAAGAAGGTCAAGGGGGGGGTGCAATTGCACCAGGTAACAAGCTTTAGGGAGGCAACAAGCTGAGCTTGACAATAATGGCCAAAATTGTGAAAAACTTGGTATGTATGAATGATACCATCATGTTATATATACCATTGGAAAAGTAACAATGCAGAATGCAATGAAATAAACCTAAGTGTAAAATCTTTATCAAACGTTATGGCCACAAAACCCAGTTCTAAAACATTTGAGAAACACTGTGTTATAGAAATCCAAACCGCCTGACTATAAATTTGTAGTTCAAAAATCAGCATATCTCGTCTATGCTTCTCAATCAGAAATGACAAGGTCACCATTTTCAGCCACTTTAATGACAGTCATATACTATCTATATATTAAACAAAGCTGAATGAAGGAAATTTCAGTGTGTCTATTTTCAGAAAGTAGCTTCATATATCAACAGACTTGAATAAATGGTTTCCTTCCTTCCATTATGAGATGCCAGTAATGGTTCTTGTTTTGCAGTTAGCAAGGCTTTTTACTCATTAAAAACACAGGAGATTAAGAGGTAATTTCACCATAAAATGCAAAACTGTAAGGTGTGCAGAAAAAGAACAATACCTCAAAGCTATTCAAGGAATTGACAACAGTCCTAAGCAGTTAATTTTCTAATGGATTTAACAGGAGGCAAATTAGAATTGAACTCAGGTGCAAGAAAAATTGAATTTGCTTACAAAAATTTACATTTACAGTCCAATTTGCCACTGTACTTAACCACATTTATACCTTTATTCTTTCTTGCTCCTTTTTCCTCTATTGTTACTACTATTGTTTATTATAACAAACTTTTCCAAAAGCCTCTCTGTTTTTGCATGGGACAGCCCAAACCTAACCTGCGTTGGATCAGGTTGCATATGGAGCTCACCTTGGAGTAAGGGGATATTTTCCCCTTACCCTGGGGTAGGCCCTAGCCAGCCCTATGGGACTACTTGGACCTGCATCAGCAAAATTATTGGTGCAAATCCAAGCAGCCAGATCAGGCCCACTTGGCCTGGGGATGGGATTGGAATCCATCCTAATGGCAAGATCCGCACTCCACCTCCTCTCTGGGCTGACCCATCCATGGGTCTGCCTGCTCTCCACCCTCTCTCTGCCCTGTTCCACTCTTCCCACCATCCCCCTGCCCTCCCCAAGTCCCCATGCTGGCCAAACTCAGCCACAGTGGGAGCGGCTTTCCTGGGCTCCACGCAGAGGCGGATCTGGGGGGGGGGGCAAATCTGTAAGTGTTGCAAGAAGCCTTACCCTGTCATGTAAATCCCTCCTCTCCCTTGCTGCTGTAGCCAGTAAGCAATGCCAAGATGTTGCTGTTCCCTGTGAGGATTGGCTAGAACAGTGTAGGAGAGGAGTGTTTTCCACTGCAAGGTAAGGCTTCTTGCAAAACTTACAGATTTGCCCCCCCCCTTAGATCCGCCTCTGGCTCCACGTCATCATCCCTGGACCACCACTGCTGCCAGCCTGCCTTACAGCACGTTTGCAACCATGCTGGGCTGACGCAACTATATAATATGTGTCTCTCCAAGGGTGCTTCTGGATTGCGCCCTAGTCTATAATAAGGCACCTTGTACAGTACAGTGCTTGCAGTTGTTAGATGATGATGATAAGTTGAACGTATTCTATCTAACAATGAATGTCGTTAGATATTCATTCTGCCTTTAGAGAGAAGCATTTGCAACCCATATTGCACACATGGGATCTGAAAGAGAACCCCCAGCTGTTGAAAACTTTATTTGCTTTGGGAGACAGCATGGCCATAACACAAATGGCATTGTTTCTACAAAAAATAGTACAAGCTAATGTGTCTCGTTCCAATTCTGTACATTTCTAGCTTTTGATCGGGGTTCTGATTACATTTTGTATAATTTTGTTCTTTGTTTGTACCCTATGCCAATAAAGGTTTGTTGAGTTGAGTTGAGTAACTCCTTGATATTTTTACCCTAAAAAAATCAACATTTTGAATGTTTGTGCTTTCATGGTTTTTTTTTAAGCACTTCCAAATCTTAATGTAAAGTTGCAACTTGTCTACTTTTTAAACATTTAAAATCAAAAATATTACTGAACTCCAAAGTTCAGGCTGCAACATTTAATTTCATATTTAAATTACTTTAAAGTAATTAAAGGAGTCATTAAATCATAATTTAAAGTAATTAAATCGGGACGTGGTGGCGCAGCGGGTTAATCTGCTGCTGCTGGGCTTTCTGACCGGAAGGTTAGGAGTTCAAGACTGCACGATGGAGTGAGCTCCCGTTGCTTATCCCAGCTCCTGCAAACCTAGCAGTTCAAAAGCACCTAAAAATGCAAATAGATAAATAGGGACCACTTCGGTGGGAAGGTAACGGCGTTGCCGGCCACATGACCACAGAAGCTTGTCCTCAGGACAAACACCGGCTCTACAGGCTTTGAAACGGAGATGAGCACCGCCCCCTACAGTCGGTCACGACTAGACCATTCAGTCGTGGGGGAAACCTTTACCTTTTTAATTAAAGGAGGTGGTAGTTTGGAAACAATAGCTACAAACAAAAATAGGTTTATATACATAATTAAAATCAATGGGTTTTCAATGTGTGTTCCAGGAAACCATGGAGCTCAAGAGATGCCTATTGTGGGGGTCCTCAATAAAATGTTCCATAATGGTGGGCAAGTTTCCCTAAAAGACACCTTGCCAATTTATTGATCATCCCCTGCAATGTTTCCCAGTGATGAAGACCAGAAGGGATTATGAACAGTTCCAGACGGACCTCTCCAAATTGGGAAAATGGGCAGCAAAATAGCAGATGCTCTTCAGTGCAAGGAAGTGTATAGTAATACACATTGGTGCCGAAACAAATCAAAAGCACATCTATGATAATGAGTTCTGAGATGTCTGTGATGGATCAGGAGAGAGAACTTGGGATGCTCAATGCAAGTGTTGACCCAGTGTGCAGCGGCTATGAAGAAGGCCAGTTCCATGCTCCGGATCATTAAAAAGGGGATTGAGAATTTTAAAAAAGATCAATTGTACTGTTATGCCATTGTACAAATCAATGATAAGGCCACATCCGGAGTACTGTGACTAGTTCTGGTCATTGTATACAATACAATATACATGGATTGTTGGAAGAAAACAACAACTCAGGTAGTCATTTTCTTGGACATGTGTTCCTAAATACAGCCAGCTGAATCCAGAAAAAAACTATTATATCCATACCTGGATACAGCATAACTTGTGAGTCACATTACAGACATTGTAATCTGTTGTCCAAGATCATTTACCAGGTTCACATGTTGAATAAGAGATTTCAAGCACTGCAAGTAAAGCTTGGCAGTTATTGCCAGTCCACATGTCTATCTATAACGTGTGTAGTTCCTTCAGTTGCCTAAGGAAGACTTTTCAGGGATAAATATATAGAATGGGAATGTGGGCAACAGACTACAGAAGCTTCAAAGACACACACTGCTATCTAGTGGCAAACAGAAGTAGCATCATCTGACAAAAGAGCATGAATGGAATTGAAGTTAATTATGTTTTAGAACTGAAGTGCTTTGGTACAATAGCAGCTGCTTTTGCACACTGATTTACCTGTAATTGGCATTTTTATTGTGTGCCACTGTATGACAATTAAAGGCCTTCGGCAAGTAAACTACCAGTTAATCACCTCACACATACACACCCAAATTCCAAGACACACTCAAAACAACTTCAGCCCAGGGATAATTACAGTGCCCAATGCATGCTGTGTCCCCAGCGTTCCGGCAGTATAACACCGCTGTGTGTTCCCATTCTCCCTCCTTATCACCTTCTCTCCCTCCCTGCCTTCTGTTTATCTCTTTTCCCACTGACTTTCTGATCTTTATGTTTCTCTCAGTCCCTACATCTCATCTCTTACCTTTGCCCTGTTACGGTCATGCTGCACTGCCATAAGCACACAAGACAAGGCAATTTGGCAAATTCTGCACAATTCTTTCTATTACTATAGCACAGTGGTTCTCAAATGCTTTAGCACCAGGATCCACTTTTTAAAATGACACTCCTAATTAGGACCCACCTAGTTTTACAATTTTTTAAAAAAGTGATCTAGAAATAAATATTTTCATTTACTTTTTTTTACTTACAAATATTTTATTTGCAAAAAAACCCCTCCAACCTTGATCCATTTCTCATAAAGAGGCAGCCCTAATGAATAGTCTCAAATCTTAGAGTTTAGTTATGTAGCTCAGCCTTCACCTGCCCCCTCTACCTGTCATTGACGGACTTGGAAAAAAACTCACCAGAAGAAAAGATGCTCAAATGTTTATCTTCCTATTGACCCAAGCTTGCAAACTGCAGGAGCTCATCCATTTGCAGCTACCTTGCAAACTCCAGTAGCACAGCTCTTTACAGCGCAATTAGCTGTGTGTGATTTCTGAATAGCCTCAGGACTTGAGGCTGTTAGTTGCGTGATCTTTCCATATTTTTATTGGAGGCTCTGTGGGACCACCAGAAACTGTGTCACAACCCACCAAGTGGGCCCCAACCCACAGTTTGAGAAATGTTGTTATAGCTTATTCAGTGTTGTCTCTTTCAGTGGTTGGTTTTGGAGTCATTGAAATTCCATGCTATACATGGAATCCTCCCATGGATTGCTTGAGATACAAACAATAAATGTTACAGCGTTCTGCCTGCCAGGTGTAGGAATGTGCAGTCTATTATTCTAATAATTCCAATTATCAGTTTATCAGCTTAATGAAGCTGCTGGAGCAAAAACTAAGCATTTTTTGAATAATTCCCCTCGCATTATATTTTCTTACTGAAGTGGTTTTCCTGTCCATGGATTAAAAAAAAAAACATTTTCGTAGATCTTCCTTCATACATTTAACAGAACCGAACATTTCGAGGAGGCCAGAACAACAACTTTTCTACTAGCTTAAAAATTAATAGCACAGGATGTGCAGGCCTGAGGCTTTGTTCTTTTCTAGCCATGGCAGATACCACTAAAACACACAAGCAGTTTGCCAGGACTAAAACCCTTGCCTGCTATTTGCCCCTAGCCTAGCACCTGGGATTGAAAGGTCAATTCCTCTTTGAAATAGATTATGTCTTGCTGCCTTTCCTCCAGTTGTTCTTATGCGTAATGGATAAGGTAGATACCACAATTTCCTTGAATGAAGGGGTAGCCATTTTGATTTTCAATCAATACACATCATGAATAGGGCAGATCTGATAGAGGGTTGGATTTCATAAAACTTTTCATCAAAATCTTAATTAATTTCTTAGTGATCTCTGGAACAGGGGACAAAAAGTGTTCACCAGGAAGCAGTGCCCAACAGATTTTGCTTGCCTTCAGTTACATCATCTTGTTCCTCATTCGCCAGGATCACTCACAGGATATATTTCCAGGATACATTGCCCTCACTGGCCTCCTTGTCCTCAATAAATCATCTTCATTTGCTCTCAGTTACGTCATAGCTAAATCTAATTGGCTACATATTGTCACAACAACATTATGATTGGTGGGATCACTCTAGAAAGGACAAAGAATCCCTGATCAAGGTTGGAAATGGTACCAAGAAGAAGAAGCAGATAGGGGAAATAATGGCAGTGAATAGGCTTGGGGAAAAAAGATGAACACAGCCCAGTCCAGTGCAAGTTCCCACACACCGATGCAGTGTCATCGAATCTTGTTCATTTCTATGGAACAGAGCCACACAATCTAATCCAGCTATGGGTCAGGAGGGCTTACACATGCTCCTCAGATGTGTGGGTTCACAGTGTGAAGAAGGGGCTGCAGTGCTGCTCTTAGGGCCCAATCCAGAACTGCCTGACCGCCCAGGAGGCTCTGCCAGGAAAGGAGACATTTGTCCTCTTTCCCCATGGTAAGGGCACAGGGGTGACAGGTTTTCTTGCTCCTGCGACAGCTTTTTACCCGACGCAGAAGCAAGGGCCATGCAGCCTTACTTGGAGGTCAGGAACCAGTGGCGAGAGTTGCCTGCTAGTCCCACTCCCCCCGCCCATCATCCCCCTGCTCAGAAAGCCCTCCAGTCCTGCCCGGAATGGCCGCATTGCTGGCAAGCAGCAGACTTGCCATTCGCCAGTGAGTTGGGCTCCCTTTGGGGCGCCCATGGCCACAGATACCATGGTGCTGCCCTAGCGCCAGTGGCAATGGCTTTACGACACCTTGCGTGACATTTGCCCGGGCGGTACAGCCTGCAGTAAGGCCAGACATGTCATGTAGCGGGTACGTGGGGGTACACAAGTACCCGTTCCTAGGATTAGGGCTGGCCCCGCCCATTCGCCCGCCTACTTGTCGACTCTGTCGGTGCTCCGCTCCACCCCCTGCAACGTTTGAATTGCCTGCACATTTGAGTTGCCTGCACATTTGAGTTCTCAGAGCCAGGCAGGCAGGCAGGCAGGCGGCGGAGCGAGGGAGACCGGCGGCAGCAGCAGCGTGAGCCGGTAGGCTGCCTGGGGCTCCCTCCCGAGGAGGCGTGGCGGTTCCTAGGGGGGGGAATCGGTAGCTCGCACGGCGGCCCCCGGGGAAGGCCCCAGGGAAGGCTATGACCTCACTTCCGGTGGGTGGGCCCCGATACAAGTGCCAATCAAAAGTGAGTACCTGTTGCTAAATCATTTAGATGCCATTACTGAGTAAGGCCCATTGGATTGGGCCCTTAGTAGGTGGAGAAAGCCAAAATCCCATATGCAAACAGATGGAACTCACTACTGTATTGTTAAACAGGGTTTCCTGTCTTTAAAACTCTTGTACTCATTGGACCTGATTTTTTAAAATCACAGCAATTAAGGGCAAAAAAAAACCCCATCACATTTATGAAGAAGCATCCTATCATATATTATGTTTGGGTTCCAAATTTCTGTAGATTTTTCAAAGATTTTTCAAAGCTTCATTCAGTGTTCAGAAAATACTGATTTAGAGGATTCTCTATGCAATTGAACACCAAAATGTCTCCCCATGGATCATTGTGACAGATCTTCAGGTGTGATTTCCAGCAGCATCTAAAACTGCCAGAAGTGCCTTGCAATTTAATACCCAGGAATGATGACTAGCAAACACCTGGAACAAATGACTTCTTGAATAAAATCAGTAAATAAAGGTTCTGTTAGTGACAAAGAAAATGTTGAAAGGTACATCAGCCTAAAAATAAATATTGCTGTACATAACAACATGGGCATCGTATATAGATTTCTGGAAGTATGTTTGACAAACATAGTTCTTGAGAAAAGTTCCCTTCACATAGATTTCTGTTTCCTGGTGTTTTCTTGCAGGTGACACTGCTGTAAAGAGTAAATAACTTGGGTTATTTCCTTTTACACAGCTTTTGACATGTGCCAGTAATTTTAGAATGACATTATTAATGGTCTAGTGCAGTGTTCTCAAACTGTGGGTCAGAACCCACTAGGTGGGTTGTGACCTGCTGTCAGGTGGGTTGTGGAAAGCTGGGAGCAGCCATTTTGGAAACGTCAGACCTTACTCTTGCTATATTTCTGTTGTGAGTGTTAACAGTTTGAATTTTCAAATGAGGTTTTTAAAAAATTTTTGTTTTCAGTTCAATGCTTTTTCATAATATTTTGACCTAATCTTGCTTTCTGTCAGAGATGTTTCATGGTTGTGCAATTGCTGCAGTCCAAGAATGCCAGTTTGCATTCTAGGAGTGTCATTTGATTATGTCACAGTGATGGCACTTCCTGCTTCATGATGTCACTTCCGGCTATGACATCACTTCCACGTTAATGGCATCATTTCCAGTGGGTCCCAACACAAGTGCCATTCTAAAAAGTGGGTCTCGGTCTAAAAAGTTTGAGAACCACTGGTCTAGTGTTTTTCTTTTTAAAGTGACAGCCAGAAGACCAGAGTGCAATACTGTGAGGGCATTTGTAACCGTGGTACCCCCCCCCCTATACAAAAAATACTACAAGATAACCATTTGGCGGGAGGGCAGTGAAATGGAGGTGTGATGATGTCATGCAGCCTTTTTTCATACGTGTCATCAGAGACAGAATCGGAGAAACAGAATTGCTATTTTGGGTATCAGCCAGGCATCTCTCATATTGTGGGGTTTTGCTGCAATGTTTCATATTAAAGATACTTTTTGACATCTTTAGGTTGATCCATTGCTGGTTCAATCCTCTTGGTTTCTGCTGAGACCAGGATGTGCCAGAAAACAGACTCTTCAGAACACTTCAAATCAAATCAGCACATGTTCAGATATCTATCCAGATCCAGATCTGCATGCAAGTCTTGTAGATGTGAAAAGCCTCTGCTGATTTCAGTGCAGAATGCTAATCGTGGTACACTTGAACACACAAAATTGGCTCCGCGCATCAAAATGAATGGAGAAACTGTTTTGATAATGCAGTTTGGTGCATACATCAGGGCTCTTCTGGCCAGAAAAGATGGATGAATCAAGACGCTTGACTACTAAACTATCAGAGGTAATCTCATGTGGAATGCTATTAGAATGTACCTGTGCGGATAATACGACTAATAGTGCCAGGATCCTTTAACTTGTCGCAATAATAATGTAGACAGATTCTAAGCCATGGTAATACAGTGCTTAATCTTGCTGCAACTCTGAATTTTCAGTGACCAAGCAGCTTCTTCCTGAGCTGAATGCCACATTTTCTATTTTTTGCAACGTGACCCAATCTTTTCCAATATTCTCCAAAGCTCAGCATTTTTAAAGTTGTGTTTTAATAAAACCAGCTAAATAGCCTTGTGTACAGAAGAGAAATTTTTTTTTTAAATAAAATGTAAAAGATAGAATTAGTCCCCAACTGCTGACTGGACAAGAAAGGAAATCCATAGACTGCATTCCTATATACACTTTCTTGGAGAAAGACTATTGAACAGAATGGGATTATGAGTTGACATGTATAGGCTAGTGATATTAGAACAGCAAGTTCTCAAATTGTGAGTCCGGGACTCACCAGTGAGTCATGACCCAATTTTAAGTGGTTCGTGAAACTGATAGGGCAGATTAGGATTAAACAATCTGCTACTGGGGAGTAGGGAGCAATGGTGCCCAATCACCATCATAGCCATGTCCCTTTGCATTTATAAATTAAACAGCAGTCTCTAGGGCAGCTATTTTCAATCTTTTTCATCTCATGGCACACTGAAAAGGTGTTAACATTGTCAAGGCACACAGCATTGCTGATCAGGGACTTGCATCCCCCAATGGCCCTACTAATGTATCATAGAATCATCATAGAGTCGGAAGGTATCCACAAAGTCATCTAGTCCACCCCCCTGCCTGTAGCAGGAAATCCTCCTAGAGCAGTGTGGATAAAAAGGGTGCAATATTTCAGTGGCTCTTGTCAGTAGTGTCACAAGTCTAGGGCGGGGGGGGCAGGCCACACCCAGGTGCAGGGCTTGAGAGAGTGGGTCACCACATTGCTTAGGCTATCTTCAGGGCACTTTGGGCCAGAGCCATCTGTATTGGAAAAGGCAGGAGCTACCCCAAGGAGTGAGGGAATGGTATCAGCAATGGCCCCTTGTCCAGGGATTATGGGGTTAATCCCAGAACTCAAGCCTCAGGAGCACAGCTGTAGGCTGATGAGGCCAGCACAGGTGCAGATGGGTGTGGCTGATGAACTAAAGCCTGCCCACTGATTGGCTGGCCTCAGTATAAAACTGGAGGCAGGAGCTGGAGAAAAGAGGCTGGATAGGTACTGGAGGATGGTACCTGGGAAGGTGCTGTATGAGGGCCTTGGTAAGGTGCAGGATGGATGGACTGCCTGAAGGACTGAGGGACAGATAGATGGATTGCTAGACTGGCTAAGGTAAGCTCATTGTGGGGAACTGTTGTATGTCTGCCACGCCCCTGGAGCCACCAAGTGGAGGAGGCAGTCGTGGCTTAGGCAAGCTGACTGCCTATTGTTTGGTGGTGGAGTTTGTTGGTGTTAGGGTAGTTTGGAGCTAAGCCAGTGATGAGGGCAGTCTGGAGGAGGCTGACCAGCCAGTGATCCCAAACAAAGCTGCTAAAAGAGAGGAGGCCCAGTGGGTGACTGAACCCCCTCCCTCTTGCCTATCTCTGAGGCTGCTCTGTGGGGAAACAGCCTAGTGTGGGCATTGGGGCTCTTGGGGAGGCCCGGCAGGGAATTTGGCGGAACACCATCCGACGGCACCTGGGGAGGGGCAACTACATGATGCATCACCATGCCCTCTGCACCACTGCTGCTCTCCCTGTGCCTCCTCGCCATGCCCCCAGCATCCAGAATTGCTCCATTTTGGAGTGAGACAGGGACAGGCAGGCGAGCTGATCTGTGCTCTGGCTTTTTCCTACATTGGAATACCCATCCCTCCAGTGGTGCCCATAGGAAGCGCCACCCCACACCACATGGATGCTCTGCCTCTGCTTTGGGCCCAGTCTCCACATGCTCTCAGTGTGGATGATGTTTTCACTACTCGCCAGTGAGAGTGTATGGCATCTGAGCTCAAAGCTGACGGAAGATCACCAAAGGGAGGTCGGTTTTTTTTTTTTGCATTTAAATCAATGTGAGAGCCCAGAAGGTCAGGGGCAATGTGATTACTCATGACATCATCCCCAAACTTCCAGAGTGCCTTGGCTATTTGCATGTGGATGACTTTGCAAACTGAGACATCTGAAATCCTCTGAACAGAGGGGGTAGCGGAGGGTACAAAATAAATTTTAATAATAGGTAGAAATTAGGAATCACACTTACTATTGCAGTTCCAGAGAAATTGGCAGCTCATGCTGCCACATTAGCGCAAGCTGGCACATTAGAGGTGTGTGTGTGGGGGGGGGGAGGGGGTCCCTGAAGCTGCTCCCTTCTTCTGGTCCATGACAGAAGCTCAAGTGTCCATGTCCTCTGCAGTCTTAGGTCAATTCAGAATTTGTTTCTTATGTTATGCTATATTTTACCACGTGGCGCTTTTGAAAAGGTGAGGCGTGACAATGAAGAAGGAGAGCAAAGGTTCTGGTGGAGGTTTCAATGGTCTTTAGTAAGGTTCATATGCAGTTCATTCTGGGGTGAACCTGGGAGAAGAAAGGAACCTCCACAGGACCTGGAAGTGGGTTTTTCAGGGCTCAAAACAGTTCCACAGGCTGGGAAACAGCACAGTTTGTTTGCAAAAAGTAGAAACCCCCATTCTGGTGTTTTTGTTTTTAAAGTGGTTTAAATGTTGACCCTGGTCGCCACAGGTCCCCATATCTGCAGGGATTCCTGCATGGAAACTCCATGGATAGGGGGGTCTGGCTGTATACATGTTTTGGGCAGCGGTGGGGAATCAACAACTTATTGACTGGTATTCAAAGAATAGAGTACTTGTTCCATATTATCCACAAAGGAGTTTTTGGCTTGTGTTTTTCAAATCACAAGTTTTGTTCCTTTGCCAGATGATAAACCTCCTTTAAAAATCAGAGGGATGCAATTTAATGATAAAAGATCACACTTTCAACGCCTTTATCATTTCCAGTCCTTATTTTCTGACAACAGAGATAGAAAAATGTAAGATCCCAGGAAATTTCCAGGACTCTTCCTTTGCCTCCTGGCCCCAGCTACAATGTACCCCCTACACCCCCCTCTCATGGGCGTGAGTCCCTGTCCTGCTTTTTGGGTGTAGTTGGGAATATTTTACTACAGTTTTGCCAATGGCAGCTTGTACAGAGGTCCATTGGTGGAATTCCTGTTACTGAACACTTGTTGCTGCTGCCCAGGCAAGGAGCACCATCAAAATGCATGATGCCCCTGGCCATTTACCACATTGAAGAATTTCTCCTATGAACTAACAAGTGTAGCAAAGTTCCTTACACTGAACAAAACTTTGCTTGTGTACATTCATAGAGATTTCCATTGAGATATGCTAGAACCACTTAAAACGTTTACATATTTTAAGGTCCCGCTTCTCAGCATGGTGAGTACACTCACCTTTATTATACAGGCATGCCCTGATTCGGTATCCACGGTTTCAGTTATCCACGGACACTGTGGATACTGGGACACCTAGGGAACATTAAACAAATCTCTTTTTTTAACCATGTTTCAGCAAAACCACTGATGTTCTCCTATCTTTAAAAGTGCGTCCCAAGTATCCAGTTTCAGGTATCCACGGGTGGGTCTGGAACAGAATCCCAGCAGATATTGGGGCATGCCTGGATTTTTATGCTATTGTGGGCCTAACCCTATCCAACTTTCCAGTGCCGAAGTAGCCGCAATGCATTCTCAAGGTAGGGTAACGAACCTTCTCCTACTTTGAAGATGTCTCCCTGACTGCACCCCCACTGTAGGATGCGGTGCACACCTTGTTGGCATGGCTACAGCAGCGCTGGAAAATTGGATAGGATTGGGCTCTGTACTTGGTTATACTTTTATACACTATTATAATCTTGAAGACTGAAAAGACTCATATTCATCTGTTGCTTACTTTTTTTGAAGGCAATTGAGGTTAAATTACACTCATGATCTCAAGCAGGTTTTCACTTCTATGGCTCAGTATAATATATTTTGAAATTAAAACATGTTTAGGAATCCATGCAGAGAAACATAGACTGCCACTAGGTGGCAAAATGGGATTTTCAGGTTTCAAGTGCTAGAGAAAATGATTCAATAAGAAACTATGGTTAGCATATAACAGTGGTCCTCAAACCTTTTAGCACCGGGACCCACTTTTTAGAATGAGACTTTGTCCAGGACTCACTGGAAGTGATGTCATGCAGGAAGTGCCACCACTGTGACGAGTCTGCTGCTTTCCTGAGGATGCAGTAATAAGTTGGGTTATTTCTTAGCCTTTTCCAGTAGCAATGTGAATGAGGGTGCAGTCCAAACTTGCGTTGGGATGTGAAGGCCAGCAGGCCTGTGCCATATCCAGTGCAAGTTGGAGCTGCCTGGAACCTCCTCGGCACAAGAGACACTGTAAAGTATGTTTGGACCATTCTCGGAGTCAGAGAGGCCAGCACACAGATGTGCACCATCCTCCCTCACTCTGAGAGTGGTCCAAATGCACTTTATAGTGGCCCTTGTGCCAGCCAAACTTTGCGGCCTAACTGTGCCAGCCTAACTCCTGGTTAGGATTGTGCCCTGAGTCTAGATCTCTACTGCCTGGCAGTAGCTCTCTATTGTTGTAGACAGGGCCTTTATCAGACCAAACGAGGCATGCCAAAGATGCCTTCTGTGTGTAAACCCTGTGCTCTCCTACTCGTTTCAGGCAGCAGGCTGGTGGATCTCTTTCCACCTATTTGCTGCCATTGCTGCCTCCTTCTTCTCCCTGGATTGGGACTGAGAGAAAGTGGAAATGTGGAGGGGAGGAGAATGCTGAGCTACAGCACTAGAGAGTGAGAGGAGCAGAGGTTGGCACATCATTGGCTAATGCCAACTCGGGCATCAGGGGCTCTTGGGCTGCCCCGGTGTACCATTAAACTATAAAGCATGTGCTTAGTTCACTGTTAGTAGAATAAGAGCACAATCCTAACCTGGAGTTAGGCCGGCGCAGTTAGGCCAGCAAAGTTTGGCCGGCACGAGGGACACGCTAAGTATGTTTGGACCACTCTTGGAGTGTGCCATCCTCCATGACTCCAAGAATGGTCCAAACACGCTTTACAGTGGCCCTTGTGCCAGACAAACTTTGCTGGCCTAACTGTGCCGGCCTAACTCCTGGTTAGGATTGCACTCTAAGTGGACTTAAAATATTTGAACTTTAGCTGAATCATGTCCATGATTATTAATCATCTGCAGTTAATTCAGAAAAAATATATTTAAACTGTCCAATATAAAACAAAGACAAGCCAAAGCAGATTTTAATTGCTGGGTGGCAAACAGAAATTTAAAATCAAATATATGGAAAATTATTGTTCGTATCCCAGTTCTTTCAAATTACACAGGCAATTTAACATGAAATCAGGTATGTACTTGCAACGTACACCTAGAGTCTTGGGGTGAAATACGATGGTTCTAAGTAATCATGCGTTGAATATTCAGTTCTATAATTCTGGTGCCTGTGCAAGGGAACTTTCTATTCGTTATTCAAAACAAGTTCTGTGTGAGACTTGAATCAAGCTGCCATTCTTGTCACCAAGATAAGTGGACCATTTGATATGCTAATAAAATCCCACATTCATATGCTGTACCGCTTTGATTCAAGATGACATTTTTAATGGTCTAAGAGACTGTGCTTGGCCAAACAGATATTTTATTCCTGATGTTCCTTCAGTACATACATTTAAAAATAAAGTGAAGAGGGAAAAATGAACAGTACTACAAGCAAAATCCCGAGTCACAGTGTTGCCCCCTCCCATGCACAGAATCAAGTCAAAACTCTCAGGAAAATCAGTACAACTAGGATATGACTGACAACTGCTCAGGTTGGAATTCGATCAAACTATTGTTTCATCATTTACACAGCACTTGAAACATACTTTTAAATGCTTTATATTTGAGATTTTTTGTGATTATTTTCATTTTGATTGTGAGCTCACTCAAGAATCTGTGAGTTCATGATCTAGGAAAAGAAATTTTCCTAGATTGTGAAACTAGTTTCCGTTAGGACATTCAATGAACTCCTGGTTCATGCATGCTCAAATCTAATATGCTGTCCTATAAAAAGGTAAAAGTTTCCCCACAACCGAATGTTCTAGTTGTGACCAACTGTAGGGGGCAGAGCTCATCTCCGTTTCTAAGCCTGCAGAGCCGGCGTTTGTCCGAGGACAAGCTTCTGTGGTCATGTGGCCAGCATGACAATAGCGCCATAGTGCACGGAACGCCGTTACCGTCCCACTGAAGTGGCCCCTATTTATTTACTCACATTTTTTTTACGTGCTCTCGAGCTGCTAGGTTGGCAGGAGCTGGGACAAGCAATGGGAGCTCACTTCATCGTGTGGTCTTGAACTCCCAATCTTCCGGTCAGAAAGCCCAGCAGCAGCAGTTTAACCCACTGTGCCACCATGTCCCTATGCTGTCCTGTAGACCAGACTTTTTCTACAAAGACAGCCCATGAGTCAAGATTTCATCTGGGTTACAGGAATGAACATCTCAAATAATTCTAGTGGAATTGCTTTGCATGAGCATTAAGCAGCGGCTAATTTAACAATCACATAGGTCAGCAAATACTGATTGTCCTAGCCATCTTCCATTATGTTCTATTCCCAGGAATAACATAATCATGAATTACTGTTTGCTGTGTCACATACCTGGCACAAGGGACACCGTAAAGTATGTTTGGACCGCTCTCACAGTCAGAGAGGCTAGCACACAGACGTGTACCATCCTCCCTGATTCCAAGAGTGGTCCGAACGCACTTTACACTGGCCTTTGGACCAGCCAAACTGTGCTGCCCTAACTGTGCTGGCCTAACTCCAGGTTAGGATTGCGCCCTCAGTCTCCCAATCTTCTTGGAATCTTCTCCAAATAAGGCCATAGCATAACTGGCCCATCTGCCACCTTATAAAACAGCCTTAATGGCTGCAGTGATTCAAAACATTTTGCAGAGAAAGGGTATGACTTTTGCCAATATTTCCTTAGCTTCTGTTTAATAAAAATGAAAGCTACTGTCAGTTGGCAAAGAGGAAAACCTGAATTTCATGGATTGATTGCTAGACAGGAATCACACTGGTGAAGCTGTAATTTTCTCAACACAATTTTCATCCAAGGCAGTATTGGGGGGGGGTGTCATTTAGGTGTTTGAGTTCCCTCCCATAAAAGTCTAGTTTCAAATTGTCCTTTCTGTGCAAGCTACTGAGAGCATAAGCGGCAAACTGGCCTGTGCTCATGAAGAGATTTCTGTCCGCTGATAATGCAACGTTAACCTCACCTTGCACAATTGAGGATCCCACTTCCTCAGCCTCTTGCTCTGCATAATGTAAACAGCACATCAATGTTTCAGCAACCCACCTCTTCCTGTAGCATTTCTTTTCCTCATTGATCATTGGTCCAGCACCACAGAAAGAATCCCACAGCTCGGTCGTATTAATTCCAACCCCTGTCGATGCAGCCAAGATGGCAACCACCTGCGTCTTATGGTAGGGAGCAGTTGCAGTGGTCCCTTGTTGTTCCCTTACCGAAATGCAAGTCTCTGCAGCATGCAGGGGTCTACTCAAAGTAAATAGCTGTCACAAGTCCACATTGACCCGTGCCACAGGATCAGGTCTGGGAAAGGGATTAAGATATTGGCACCGCTGATAACTGCCACCTCCCGGGACCTGATCCACCCTCCTCCACCCCTGTTGCACTCTTCCACCACCTCATCTGACTCACCTTAGTTATTCACAGGTGGGAGATGTATTGTTGCAACCAGGAAGGCTCAGGCCTTCTAGCTGGTGCTACTGCCAATACACTTCCTCTGCCGGCAGAGGAAGAGGGACAGAAATTTATTACTATAGAAAGGTGCCCTAGAAACAGAGTTGCAGAACCTGGAAGATCGTCCTAAAACCCTGAAGTGATATCACAAGGGGCAAAGACCATAGAGAAGATCACAGAGGTCAGTGTGCCATGAAAAGAAAACCACTGAAAATTGCTGCCACGGTTTGATGGCTTGAGTGAAATGGCAAACTGATTTGCCTCAAGCCAGGAAGAAGGAATCACTGTGAGCGAAATCCTAACCTGGAGTTAGGCCAGCAAAGTTGGCCGGTATAAGAGCCACCATAAAGCCCTTTTGGACCACTCTCAGAGTCAGAGAGGATGGCGCATGTCTGGGTGCTGGTCTCTCTGACTCCAAGAGTGGTCCAAATATACTTTACCGTGTCCTTTGTGCCAGCCAAACTTTGCTGGCTGAACTGCGCTGGCCTAACTCCAGGTTAGGATTGTGCTCCGTGTATGACTGGAAGAATGGGGTAAATGCGGAGTATTTATATCCACAGGGAACCCTTTCCCAGACCCTTCCCCCCGATATCAAAACCCATGGATAATGAAATTACACTGAAAGTGACCAGAACCTTGTGACCACGCACAACCTCTGTGGGCCTCAGAAAGGCTCCTGGACACCACGGGAGAGCATCTCTGGTGGTGAGCGGGAGCTCAGGTCTGGCTCCAGACCATGAGGTTGGAACCTGCAGTCTATTAAGACCATGGGTCCCAAATCCGCGGATAGGCAGGCTCAAATATGTAAGCCCAAGCGATGGCGTTTCTTCTGAAACACCCTGTGAGAAACTGCATGACATATTTATTTTATTATTTATTTGAAGAATTTATATCCCACCTTTCCCATGCCGAAGCAAATGCCCAAGGCGGCTTACAGAGAACAAAGTACAGTGTGTGTAACCACAATAAGTAGAACAAGGACTAAAGAAAACAACAACGTTAAACATTAACGGGAACAATGAGAGTAACAAGAATAAAATTAGACCCAATTCTCCATATCAGGTTGTTTGTGGGGAGGGAAAGTTCTCTCGCCCTCCAAAGCACACCTGGTGACCTGCCCTGCTGCCTGTTTGTGGCAATTTTTTTTCTACCGTTAAATATGGGTGTGGGGATTGAAACCAGGATTGTGAGGAATGTATTTATTAATGATCTGTATTTATTAATGATTGTGTGTGTTGCTTCTTGGAAGGATCTTCTGCCTTGCTCTGGCATTTTTATTTTTCTTGTTAAATATGGGGGGATCACAGTAGCTCACAGTTTGCCAGTAGATCACAATAGATAACAGTTTGCCAGTTAGAGGGCAATCCTCACCTGGAGTTAGGCCAGCACAGTTAGGCAGCAAAGTTCAGCTGGCACAAGGGCCACCATAAAGTGCGTTTGGACCACTTTCAGAGTCAGGGAGTCGTACAGTATACGTATGTATGCTGGCCTCTCTGACTCTGACAGGGGTCCAAACGTATTTTACGGTGGCCCTTGTGCTGGCCAAACTTTGCTGGCCTAATTCCAGGTTAGGATTGTGCCCGCAGTCATATTGTTAAGACACTCACGTATATCCGATGGTTGCCTACCCCTGCTCCAAATTCACCTGAAATATTCCCTGAGGTGTTTTGGTGGCAACTCTAGACAGACCTCCTTAAAAGGGTACATTATGCTTGTGATCTCTCCATATTTATGACATATCAAAGCAACAACATACATTCTGGCAAAATTCTATTTTTGAAGACTAATTAGGCTCATGACCTCTACAAGCATTCTAGAGAATTGTCTTAAACAGTGTCAGGAACACATGGTCTCTGTGATGTTCAGAAAGTTTTTCTCGCATTTTTCTGTGTGAACTTTTTTCATGTTCAGTTTATATTAGGCTTGCCAGATGTTCCTTTACTGGAACAGCATTTCTAAATAAATGTTCTCCTTTTTTGTTCTTTTCTCTTTTCAGAACATCACATCTCCAGGAAACATAATGTATGCAAGTAAGGACATTTGCCTACAATAAAGGAATTCACTTACTAAGCTCCACACGCAGATATGAGGGTAATAGCATGGTCAGCAAATAGGCAGCATTGGATCGAGTAATCACATAGCTTATTTATATATGAATGCTTTAGAACAGGGCTCTCCAAACTCCGGCCCAGATGCAGGGGGTGGGCCAGATCCAGGGTTTGGAAAAGCTCTCCTTGCTCATGAAGGCAATTACCATTCCTCTGCATAGCTGCATTTTGTCCAAGCTGATTACCACGAAATCCTAAACCCTCTCCTGAGCCACAAAGACCAACCCAAGTCTCATTGACCAGAAAATAGCAGGAGCAGGTGCAAGTAGGCTCATCAGAGCTAGCTGTACTCTACACAGGGTAAAGGAACCGCTGTTCCCGTACCCCACGGAAACCTCCAGCTGCTTCCCTGGCCCCACAGGATACAGTGGTGGCCATTTTGATGCTGCTGTTTTTCTGGGTGCTGAGGAAGCATAGGATTGGGATGCCCATGCCCTGTGAGTTTCTCTCACGGAATAATATTGTTAAAACCGCATTGAAAGGTGGTGGTTTAAGATTTGCCTGCCTATGTAAACTACTTTGAATGCTATGTAAAAACAGAGAAAGGCAATATATAAATGCTTAAATAATAAACGTTGCTAGAGCCGGACATGGCTGGATCTGGGAGACTAACTAGGAGACTTATCTACACTACTTTCAGGTTCATGGAAGAGAGGTGAGAATGAATGTAATAAATAAAATACAGTGGGGGGGGGGAAGTAAGTAAGGTTGAGGATTTATAAGAATGAGAAGTAAGAAGGGAGAAGCTGAAGCATAGTTTGTGGAATGGATGCCCAACCAACTTGGTAGCATTTAATGCAGGTAGGATCCACCCAGAAGACTAGGAAAGAATGTCAGGGTGCAATCCTAACATGGAGTTAGGTCGGCACAGTTAGGACAGCCAAGTTTGGCCAGCATAAGGGCCACCGTAAAGTGCGTTTGGACCACTCTCAGAGTCAGGGAGGATGGCGCACATCTGTGTGCTGGCCTCTCTGACTGTGAGAGTGGTCCAAACATACTTTATGGTGTCCCTTGTGCCAGCCAAACTTTGCTAGCTTAACTGTGCTGACCTAACTCCAGGTTAGGATTGTGCCCTCAGGTTAGGATTGTGCCCTCATTCAAATAAGGTTAGATTAAATAACATGGGGGCTTTTTAAAGAAAAGCAACCAAAAGCCCCCCACATAATACACTTTAATCAGTGGATAAGGTTAGGAAGATTTTCACTCTTGCATCAATAGCATACCTATGCTAGCATACTATTCAGCCATTTTCAGGAAGTATTTTTTAGCTTGGTTCCTTTTTCTTGGGGGAAAAAGCAGGGACGTGGTGGCGCTGCGGGTTAAACCGCTGCTCCTGGGCTTTCTGACCAGAAGGTTGGGAGTTTGAGACCATGCGACGAAGTGAGCTCCCGTTGCTTGTCCCAGCTCCTGCCAACCTAGCAGTTCAAAAGCACATAAAAATGTGAGTAGATAAATAGATACTACTTCGATGGGAAGGTAACGGCGTTCTGTGTGCTACAGCATATAGTCAGGCTGGCCACATGACCATGGAAGCTTGTCCTCAGACAAACACCAGCTCTACAGGCTTAGTAACGGAGATGAGCACCACCCCCTACAGTCAGTCACAACTAGACCATTCGGTCGTGGGGAAACCTTTACCTTTTATACATATCAATAAGTATTTGATGCAAGAAGAAGGCTGATAAACTTACATTTGATGATCCATTTGTATCAGAGGGAATATTTTAAATCAGATGTCTTCTCTCTTCCCCTCCACTGTTTCACAATGTTATGTACACTGCTATGTACTGAACATGAACATGCTTTGTAAACGTGATGTCAATTGCGGCATCAATCAGAAAGATGTTTCAACAGAAGCTTTTTGCCAAATCACAATAATTGATTATCACTTCATTCTTTTAAGAAATGTGTTGAAAATTGTATAATGTTCATCTTGGCCTTTGACAAAATAAAAAAGAAATTCCTGCCATCAGTACAGCAATATGCTGTCGCCATAGCAATTGGTTGCTTTCCTCCATCACACCATCTCTGGAAGGTATTTGAGCATTTTAATTTCATTTAGTCTTTAAAAGGTGGAGAAAAGGAAGTTAGAACAAGTGTTATGCAGGATGCATAACAGCTAGAGATCGCATTCTCAGGGTGCAGTCCTAACCTGGAGTTAGGCCAGAACAGTTAGGCAAGCAAAGTTTGGCTAGCGCAAGGGCCACAGTAAAGTATGTTTGGACCACTCCCAGAGTCAGAGAGGCCATCACACAGATGTGCACCATCTCCCAGACTCCAGGAATGGTCCAAATGCTCTTTTTGGTGGACTTTGTGACAGCCAAACCTTGCTGGCCTAACTGTGCCGGCCTAATTCCAGGTTAGGATTGCGCCCTCAATCCTCAATCAAGGATTGGGTTCTCAAGCTGTCCCTATGGATTTCAAGACAGGAGCACAATTAAGAGTGCAATCCTAACCTGGATTTTTTCATCCAGCAGATATTCTAGAAGTTTGCTGAAGAAAATAAAGTTCCAAAGAAAAACTTAATTTTAAGGGAATGCATTTTTTTAAGGACCCCCCCCCCAAAAAAAATCAGGCACTGATGCAGCAGCAATGCAGCCCCAAAGTAGGGGAAAAATGTTCCTTGCCTTGAGGAGACCTCAATGACTGCCACATAATGCAACACACACACCATTGGCACAGCTGCATCAGTGCTGGAAAATTGGATACTGTTGTGCTCCAGGTGTGTTAAATTTGCTATATACACATAAGAAGAGCCCTGCTGGATCAGGCCAAAGGCCCATCTAGTCCAGCTTCCTGCATCTCCCAGCGGCCCCACCAGGTGCCCCAGGGAGGCATGAAACAACAAGATGCTTGCATCCTGTTGCCGCTCCCTTGCACCCGGTCTTCTGAAGTAGCCTACTACTAATGTAAGGAGGTTACACAATCCATCATTGCCTATAGCCCACAATGGACTTTTCTTCCAGAAATCCGTCCAATCCCCTCTTAAAGGCATCTAGACCAGATGCCATCACCAACTCCTGTGGCAAAGAGTTCCACAGATTAACTACCTGCTGGGTAAAAAAGTACTTCCTTTTATCTGTTTTAACTCTCCCAACCCTCAGTTTTAGTGGATGCCCCCTGGCTCTGGTGTTTTGAGAGATGGAAAAGAACATCCCTTTATCGACTCTATCCCTTCCGTGCATAATTCCACATGCTTGGAAACACACTCCATTATTAAACCTGCTTGAGAAGGAAATCTGAGTGAAACAAATCCTGGACAGCTGTTGTAGACAGACACCAGCCCCAGTGTCTGTAAACAATTCTGCTAATAAGATTTAATGGCTCCAATGAATCTGTCTCAGCTCCCTCCATTCTGCCATAAGCTGTGTTTAAAACAAAGCCTGGCAGAACAAATATGACATCATTTATGAGTATAATTTGCTTCTTTCTGTGAATACTGTCTGATGTTTGCTTTCTCATTGGCATTAGTTTGCAATTATGTGTTCATGCACATATTGGATCCGTGTCAGCTAGCATAGTCTGCAGGTATTGGTTGATATAAAGTGGGCTATGTACCATTCTATTTGCAAAAGAAGATATCCTCAGATCCTATTCTGTACCAAAAGAAGAAAAATGCTGATACTAGCACAATTTATTATTTATGTGAAGAATTTATACCCCACTTTTCCCATGCCAAAGCAAATATCCAAGGTGGCGTACAGAGAACATAAAAGTACCAAGCAATGTGACAAGCAATAAGTTTAAAGCATCAAAAAGCGCCACCATCACCAAAAGCATTAAAACATTAAATGTTTAACACAAATAAACAGAAACATTTAAAAACATGGTAAAAACCAAACTGTCAGGCCATGGGAGGGGAGGGAAACAATTGTTCAGGGGAGCAGTAGCAGTCAAGCTATAGCATTATTCCAGAAGGATAGAGGGCAGACAGCCAACCATCATCCAAAGGCGAGACAACATAGGTATGTTTTGAGTCCTCTCTGAAAAGGCATGAGGGAGTGTGTAGTTCTTAATTCTTCTGGAAGGGAATTCCATACTCGTCAGAGATGTCACCTACTCCCCAGTAGACGGTTCGCTGGGCGGGAGTAGGAGTGATTGACAGCACATCGTTTCACTTCCGGTATCTTCGCGCACCCCGCGCGGCTTTCCCTCACCTCGGAGGGGGCGCCTGCTCGCCATGGGGGATGGGTGGGGGGGGGCGCCGGGTGCCTGGGCGAGCAGGCGCCCCCTCCGAGGCAAGGGAAAGCCGCGCGGGGCGCGCGAAGATACCGGAAGTGAAACGATGTGCTGTCAATCACTCCTACTCCCGCCCAGCGAACCGTCTACTGGGGAGTAGGTGACATCAGTGCTCGTGGTGCCACTACAGAAAAGGCTTATGTCCAATCTGCCATCCCTTGGGATAGAGGGGGCACTTGAAGGAGGGCCCTTTTAGATGATCTAAGAGGGTGGACTGGAATGTATTGGAGAAGGCAGTACTTTAGGTAGTCTGGGCCCAAGTCATGAAGGCCTTAAATGTCAATATCATCATCTTAAATTGAAATCAGAAATGAATGAGCAGCCAGTGCATCTTCTGAAGGAGTGGCCCTACTATGTCAAACTGTCAAACTCCTGTAACCACCTGGGCCGATGCATTTTGCACTAACTGTAGCTTCCAAACTACCCCGAGGGTAGCAATACAGGCCATCGGATACATATGAGCTACTTAACAAAATGACTAATTGGTGGTCATTAGTCCCCCCGCCCCACATTTAACTGTAGAAAAAAAAAATTGCCAAAGCAAGGCAGCAGAGCAGGGGATCCTTCTAAGAAGCAACACACAGGAAACATAAGTCTTTGCTGATTGTCTCTGCCCCGCCACCCATAGCCGAGTTGCTTGGTTAAGTCAAGTGGTGCTGTTTTCTCAGCAATCACATTTCCACAGTGCATCTGTTCTCTGCCCCAACACGCTGCACCTGGGTAGCACAGATTGATCTGTGGAGGGCTTGTAGATAAATAGTCATGCGCGGTTGGATTACTAGGCCTTGGGTCTCTGTTCCAACTCTTTGATTCATAGCAACAACTGGAACTCCCCAATCAGAGTGGGAATATTTCAGTGAATAAAATCCATTACATGGGAAAATACCCCTTAGCAAGCTATTATAGCGAAACAAGTAAATGCTTTGAGTGCTGAAATTAATGAACTGACACCCAACTGTGTCACCTAGCTGATTATATAGCCAGAGGAAACTGATGGCTATTTTAGGCTTCATTACCTTTGCTCTTGTACAAATTTCCTTACCAATTTTAGGCCTAGAATTTGAATTTCCAACATGGACTTAATTTTCTTGACATTGTGTAATTATAGTTCATCCATTTCTCAAAATGCTGCTCTGACACAAACCCTTTTAAAATTACTGGAGCTTGTCACAGTAGATTGTCCTGAAGATTGCACATGTTTGGTATGACTGGGTAATCCTTACGTAAGCACATTTCTGGACAATCTTCAGGCTAGAAAAGATCAAAAATTACCTCGTCCCAACTCCTGCTGTGAGGCAGGATGCAGTGGTACCGAAGATTTTTCATATAGCAGCTGATTTTACATAGAGAAATTAATATTGTAATCAACCAGATTTAATTCAGTGGTTTAACCGAGTTTTGCAAAACTGGTAGTTGGTAAATTATGCATTGTAAAGCAATTATACAAAGGGGGAGTTTAGGGGCTATGGGCCCGATCCAGAAGGCTCTTATTGCTGGCGGTATGTATATACCACAGGCCGTATAGCACATCCGCGACACTTCTACACTCACGCTGGGGTGGCGTTCATTCAGCGCCAGGCCCCAATGTGAATGGGTGGCTGGCTGGCTGGCCGGCACTCCAGTCACGTCGGCCACCAGTAAGCCCATTTGGGGCAGGGGGAGGAACTGGGTGGGAGGAGGGGAGGAGCTGGCCTTGAGGGGGTGGGACCTGGTGGTGACTTCCACTGCTGGATCATTCCCAATGGTGGCTCGGACAGTCCAATACCGGGCTGCTCGATTCACGACCTTTTGCCAGTGGTAAGCCTAGGAGCCCCATTGTGGGTGGTGGGGCTTTCCCCGGGGGAAATGTCCCCTTCTCCCAAGGAGCCTCTGGCAGCTGCCTGGCTCCCACGGAATACAGTGGTCACCATTCTGGTACTGCTGCTCCTGCAGGAGCTGGTCAGTTCAAGATCGGGCTCTATGTCATTTCCACCACTGAGCAGCCAGCAACCTGCAGCTTCCAAGCTAAATATGGCTTCCTGGATTGCTGCCTGGTTTGTCAATCCAGAGGGAAAGGAGAATGGGGGAACAGCAGCAATGGAAGGGAACTGCTGGAGCCAGTGGCATATGAAGAGGGTGGCCAGGCAGCCCCTGGCCCAGGGTGCCAGGTTGCAGAGGGGTGTCCAAGAGGCTGCCCTAATATGTTTAAACTTATTTTTCAAGAACACTCATTTCTATTAAATTTATTTTTCAATTGTTACAAAGTTTATACGCATACACACAAACACACAGAGTTCAGTAAAAGAAAATTCACAGTGTGTTTCTTCTTCTTTGGCATTATATAATAATATTAATAATATTCATTTCATGTCATGACTATTACTGAAAATAATTTTGTCATGGGGAGCCAAAAATTTATGACAAACGACCAAGCTATGCCACTGACAGGAGCTTTAGTATAATCTCCCCACTATCAGAGTGGCCCTCCAATACTTTTCATTTATTATTATAGTAGATGTAACCCCATTCAAGGCTAACAGGAATAGATGAATATTGATGCAACTAGTTTTTACAATAATTCAAATTACTGGTACATCCGAACAGTTTCTGGTTTTTTTTTTTAAAGCAAGTCTGTCATTTTTTGCATTTAAAAAATTGCCCTGTGATGATCTTTCCTTCCAGTAAATGAGATTCCCATTTGTTGGAAATAAAGCAAGTGTGGCCTTAGGCTTTCCATTTTGATTACTGCTCTGATGGAAGTTGATGAGGAAAGTACAATTTTATTTGTAAGCTAACACAAATCATACAAATCTAGGAAGAAAAAAAAATATTTCTGCTATGAACTCCAATCAGCGTACTCATTTCATTCATATGCCATATCTGGGATGGGGAAGGTGCAACCCTTAATGCCTCCTCATGCTCTCTCAAGTATGCCATTCTGTGTGCCCCGTTGTGCTCCACACCGTGACGTCATGACGTGTTTCTCACACCAGAAGTGTTTGGTGAAACCCAATGTTTGTATGTAAAACCCAAAAGTGAGGTTTGATAACATTGCATGAGGAACATGGTAAGGCGGGAACAACCTGCTTCTTACTTGAGTGAACAAGAAGCGAAAGCCAAGGTTTGCATTAGCAGTGAGTGGGTTGGATGGAAATAGCAGTGGCAGACTTGGGCTGAAGACACCCTGAGTCAACGGCCCCCTGGAATCCCTCACAACCAACTGCTGATGGAATCTGCATCAGATGGCTTCGTGGGTGGGCCAGCTGTTGGGGAAAGTATCTGATGAATGGTTTTTTATGCAGTTTTTACTGCCCATCCCATTGGAGTTCTTTATACATGTGTTCTCAGAAGATAGTCCCACCACTTAATTTAATTGGGCTTCCTTCGAAGATAATACAGTACACAGGGCATAGTGTGCCCTACCTGTGCCAGGGGGCAAGGCACGCGTTGTGCCCCACACCGTGACGTCATGACATCTCATGTCATGACGTCATGCATGGGACTTCACTGCTGCAGCCCAGGTGATGTCAAAATCACCAGGGCCACAACAGTGACTGCGCCGGGCGCCAGGCACCCCCATTCGCATCCCAAGCCGGGAAGCGAATGTGGGCGCCTGGGACTTCAGTGCTGAGGTGATTTTCAAATGGGATGGGACGTTTTCATCCGGGCTGTGTCAACAATCGCGCGAGGCGCCAGGTGCCCCCATTTGCTTCCTGAGCCAGGAAAGGAACGGAGGCCTCTGGGACTTCTCTGCTGCCACCAGGCCAAAATAGCCCCAGCGGTGGTGGCAGGAGTCGAAGCAGCAGCGCAGGGGGCGCACCTGTTTCTTAGGGGAACAAAATTTTTCAAAAAAGTTTTATTTTGAAATTCTGAAAACCAAAAGTTCCCTGAAAACAGCTCCAGGCTTCATTTTGAGGCCTGCTGAAGCTGCCCACTGCCCTGGAGGGCCAAACAGGGGACAGCCAAAATCCGTGGGTTCAAACATCCGTGGATTTCAGCATCCGCAGGTTTCGGGAAGGCACCCCACGGACACCAAGGGCTGCCTGTACAGCAATTTTAATCAAAACCAGAAATACAGAGGTTTATATGTTTATGTCTGTGGCGATCTGCTGTGGAAAAACCCAGACCTTGTTGCTGGCTGCGAAGGGGGCCCCATAACAGTTCAAGCTCCAGCCCCCGCCCCCCCCCCGTGCAATATGGGAAACGAGGCACCCCGGTGGCTTCCTTTGGTCTAACCTCCCCCTGGAGGAGGCTTGAGGAGAGCCGCGCCCGTGTGCAGCGAAGGCGCCGCTTGGCTCGTACCAGAGACGTCTCTACAGGGATGGCAAAGCTCTAAGTTTTGCAAGAAGCCTTACCCTGTCCTGTAAATCCCTCCTCTCCCTTGCTGCTGTAGCCAGTAAGCAACGCCAAGATTGGCTAAAACGGTGCAGGAGAGGAGTGATTTCCACTGCAAGGTAAGGCTTCTTGGAAAACCTAGAGCTTTGCCATCCCTGTAGAAACGCCACTGGCTCGTAGTCCGTCCCTGTCATTTCCACCTTAGGCGACTGCGCTGCTGCTGCTGCTGCTGCGGCCGCCGCGTTACTCGTGCCCGGCGCGCTCTCCGGGCTGGGGGGTCCCGTTGGCTGCTCGCAGCCGCTCGCCTCTGCTGCCCGATTACCTCCCGAAGCCCGCTCCCATCTGACAGACGGACCGCTTTCATTTAAACGCCCCGACCCCCCCCCTTCCACGCCCGCTTATTTTATTTATGGGTTCAAATAATGCGCGTGCTGATGTCACGCGGGCGTCGTTCCCGTTGGGGGGGGGGAAGGCTGGAATGAAGCCCCGCCGGCGGTGGGCGTCACAGTCACCGCCCTGAAACATTTTCATCCGGGTTTCGCCTCCTCCTCCTCTCCCAGAGTCCGTCCTCCCTCTCCCCCTTTCCTCCCCGTCACACATGCGCTTCAGATTTTTCTCTGCGCCCCCCTCCCTTTTTCTTCTAGGGGCCCAAAGCGAAGAAGAGGCGCCGTGACGCGCCATAGGACAGCTCGCTTGCGCGCCTCCGAGCGAGGCTCAACAGTTCCCGGGGAGCGCGCGCACGAGTGAGGCGCTGCTGCCTCTGCTGCTGGGGTGTGAAAGAGATAGGATAGAGGCGGCGCCTGTGGAGGCTTCTTTTTGGAGGGCTCGGCGGACGTCTTGAGCATCGTCCCTGTCTGGGGAAAGCACAGAGAAGAAGAAGAGGAAGAGGCGGGAGAAGGAATTGGGGGCACTGAGTGGGAGGCTGGGGGGTCTCGCGGGTGGGTTTGCTCCTGGCTTTCTAGGCAGCGTGTGGGGAGGAGGGGCGTAGCTCGCCTGCTCCTTCCACTCCTTCAGTCCTGGACTGCCGATAATTACAAGACGCTTGGAACACCCACCCGCCCCCTCCTTTTTTGGCGGGGTGGGTGCTTTCCCGCCCCCGCCCCCCCCCATCCCGCCACCCGTAAGAAAAGTGGCGACAGGTTTTGAGGAAGCGGAACAGGAGGATCTTCCTCTCTCCAGCATAGTTGTTGTTGTTGTTGTTTTAAATCTCGGTTCGTCTTCTCCCCCCCGCCCCTCATCCAGCCCCCCACGATGGGCTGCACCCTGAGCGCGGAGGACAAGGCTGCGGTGGAGCGGAGCAAGATGATCGACAGGAACCTGAGGGAGGATGGCGAGAAAGCGGCCAGAGAAGTCAAGCTGCTCCTCTTGGGTAAGGCGATGCTGGCCACTGTGGTGTCTTGAGAGAGGTTCTTGGGCTTCCTGCTTCCGTCCCCACCTATCCGTCCCTTTTCCATTGCAGTGGCAAGAAAACCATCAAGCTGTGTATACTTAAACGTGAGGGAGTGTTGCTTGTGGCAGCAGCGTGTGCCCCTCCTCTGCAGAACTAGGAAGGGTTTCATGCCATATCCACAAGATCACACCCTGGTGCACCTATCCAGAACAACATCCCCCCCCCCAGTTCTGCCCTGGCAGTTGCTAATGCCTGGCTTTTCATCAGGGACTTGCATTTCTGCCTGTCTTTAATATGATTATGATTAAGGTGGTTTCATTGAAGCTGTTCTTAAGAGATGATTGGTCAGTGAGAACTGTTTTTCAGTGTGCAGGCAGCTATAAAGGCATTTTATCTGAGCAAGGCCACATTCTCACATTATACCCTATGGTGCCCCTTGCTGCAGTATGTCATGTCCAGGCCCCTATTGTCTGAATGGTCATGTGCACTGGTCTGTTTCTGTTGGTGGCTTTAAAGACAATTGGCAAAAGCATAAGTGCACACAGCTGCATTGGTGAAATTGACAGCCTTGTGGTTATAATCTTTTGCATACTTACTTGAACATAAACGGCACTGAACTCAAATCTGGAGGAATAGTATGGAAACATGTATGGAATGGCCTGTGTGTTGGATTGAGTGATGTCAAATATCATTAAGGTTACTACGTTGGGAAAAAAAACCCTGAACAAGCCCATTGATGTTTATGAAATATGTAGAATAGGGTGGGGAACTAGGAAATACTTGCAAATGCATTATATCTGGGAAGGTAGCACACATTTACTCCACTCTTAAATCATTTTGTGGTTTCCAAAGTTGTTTTTGTTCAGTTTCCCAGTCGGGTCCAACACTTGGCGACCCCATGGGCCACCGCAGATAATAAATAGCAGTGCTGGTGCCAGTCTGCTTGGAACCCTGGGGCAGAGTTCTGTACTGGAACTCTGCACCCCTTTACCTTACTGACTGTAAGCGTCTCCCACCTTCCCTAGTGGTGAATGAACAAAACCAAAGCAGCTTCTCCCTCCCCACTGTCAAATAATAATAATAATAATAATAATAATAATAATAATAATAATAATACATGTATTTATATACATGTATTATTATAAATAGAAGCATCTCTTAGAGGTCCACAATGATGCAGGAGCCTCTGGGCTCTGCATGGCTTACGCTGCATTCCAGGGCAGTTCAGGAGGTGGCTGGAGGTCTCTAAATAAATAAAGGGGATTTATTTCCCCTTACCCTGAGTAAAGCCCCAGCTGTGCCTATGGGGCTTCTTGCATCTGTGCCAGCTATATTACCAGCATAAATCTAGGAAGCAGGGTGTAACTTGCTGCCAGCTGGGAGCTGTGGTTAGGATACAGTGGCGGCCTGGTCTGCCGATCCTGGCCTGGGCCCACTCTGTCCTCCCTGCCTGCTCTGCTGATCCTGGGCCCAATCTGCCTACCCTCCCTCTGCCCACAAATGCCTCCAACACGCTCTCCTCCCATTCTCTCCCACCACAACCTTACCTCAGCTGGCCAGTGCTGGGATGGGATGTGGTGCTGCCAAGCCATGCCAGCCCAGCCAGCTCATGAGTTGTTGCAGATGTGCTTTACGACACTTTTGTGAGCCGGCATAAGGACGGCTACCAGCCAGACTTAGGATTGCTCCATTAGTGTGTTAGCATACTTGGTACTTTGTCATAGGCTGAAATGATGTCTAAAATATCTTTCATAGGCAGGGTACTTGAATGGGAGGATGCATCTTGGAACCATATTTTCCTGGATGAGACCCAGCTTCCTTCCCGTCTTGCTTTTGACCTGGCTTTGGGAGAGAAATTTGTGCCAAGTGATGAGCAGAAATGTGGCTTTTGATACCATCAACTATGGCATCCTTTTAGAGCACCTGAGGAAATGGGGTTGGAAGACACTATATTATAGTGTTTCATGTTTTATTATATTATAATAAATATATATTATAAAATTAATATATATTATATTATAGGCTTTCTTGTTCCTGGAAGGTAATTCCCAGAAGGTGATGCTGGAGTATTTCTGCTCTTCTCCTTGATCTTTGGCATATCAGGCACTGCAAGGATCTGTTTTGTCCTCTCTGTATTTTAACATCTACAAGAAACCCGAAGTGCTTGGGACCAGTATACTTGAAGGACTGACATTTTCCATATGCACCTTCTGTACACCATGGTCAACACCTGAAGTCCTGTTTTGGGTGCCTGGGCTGTCAAAAGTTAGATGGGCATCCACTAGACGCCAGGTCTTTTTAGTAGCAGTACTGGCTTTTTGGAACTCTTTGCCTTTAAAGATCAGACAAGTAACAGTACTTGTCTTGACAAGGGCTCACCAAACCATGGCCTGGATCTGATGTTTGCCAAATCCCTCCCACCCCGTGAGCAGGACATACCATTCCATTGCTGCAGTTTTTGCCCAATCTGGGTAAAAGGACACTCTGGGCAGTCATGTCTATGGCGCAAAGCCTGCTGGGATGTCATGCCATAGATCCCTATGCCCAGATCAGGTGAAGACTATAGCAATGGAGCAGCGGAACAGTATGCGCTGCTTGGGATGAGGAGGAGGTTTTCAGACCAAAATATGGCTATTCAAGAAGGCCTTTTATATTAGCTGATGCTGTCTCAAGAATCTTAGTTGTGCATTGAGCATGATAAGCTCATTGATTGCTGTTTTGATTAGATTCTTATTTTAACTGTTGTTTGTTGTATTGGTTTTATTGTTGCATATCAGTTTTCGATGGTGGTGGTTCATGTAAATCAACCTGGGTCCTTTTGAAGAACGGTGGTTTAAATGTGATAAGAACATAACCCCCGCTGGATCAGGCCAAAGGCCCATCTAGTCCAGCTTCCTTGCATCTCGCAGCAGCCCACCAAATGTCTCAGAGAATACACAAGACAACTAGATATGTGATACATGTACAGAAAAATCATACTAGGGAAAGTGGCAGGATCCTATGTATGTTTACTCAGAATTAAGTCCCACTGACCTAAATGCAGCTAACATCCAGTTAAGAGTGCAAAGAAATAGTGTCTGATTGGCATGTTTACTCAAAACTAAATTTGCTTATTGTAGTAGACACTTACTCCTGTACTTGGAGTTAGAGTGTAAGCCAATCACTATTTCTCTGCGTAACCTACCTTACAGGGTTGTTGTATGGATAAAATAAGAGAGAACAATGTATACTGCCCTTTCTTAAAAGAAAGGTAGGATAAAAATGCAACAAATATAACTTCTGAAGTTGTAGAGAGAAGACTAATTTAACTGCTAATTCTATTTTGTCTTTTGAGTTGCTTTTTGGCCCTTAATTGTATTTCTTTTTATTTATATCCCAATCTATCATGTAGCTTTGAGCACTTGTTTCCCCTCCTACATGTTAATAATCCTTTCCCCAAAGGGATTGCAATCTAAAAATTATGGATTTTTTGGGGGGGCGGGGGAGGATAAAAGAGGCCAAACACCTTAAAATGACATCATAGACGTATCCATTTAAAAAGAAAAAGAAAAAAGATCTCATTCTTAAATCCAGTGGTGATAGTGTGTCTAGTGCTTTGTTCAAGATGAAAGTAGATATTAACACCCAGATCCTGAAATGCTCCACCAGTTGCTATTGGTGACTGTTGAAAAAGGTACCAGAAGGTGGGGGCAGGTTCTAGGAGGCAGACAGGTATAATGTAATGTCCCTTCTGCTTAAAATAAACAAACATGGGTGTAATTTTAATAATAATACTAATTAGCACATATGTAGCACAGTGGGATGTTTGAAAGCATTGTGTATATCATTGCGTTGTAATTGTTATAACAAATCTGAAAAGCTGTTGGATATTATCACACTGCAGATGGGATGGGGGTCTAAGTCTGAGGGAAGGTTTGCCTAAGCCCATCAAATGCTGCGGTTTCCAAACCTTTTAGCACTGGGCTATGACTCATGAGTCATGGGGTCGCTGACTTGTAATGTAGGCTCAGTGACTGGAGCACATCCCCGGTATACATGCATGGTATCCATAGCTTGCACATAACGGAGATGTTTTGTGAAAATAATACTGTTTAGTATTAATTCAGGCGCCGTATACTGAGCCTACCCAGGTCAGTATTATCGTCATAAGCTGGCAGCAGCTTTCCAGGGGTTTCAGGTAGGGGGACTTTCCCACCTAGATATGCCAAATGCTGAACTTGGGACCTTCTGCATGAAAAACATTTTCTCTACTACTGGTTTGGCTTTGGTTAAGCCCGTAAAGGACGAGAATTTTCAACATTGTAATCAAATTTTAATGTAAAATTTTAAAATAATATTGCTCCGACTAAGCCATGGTGACCCATGCCCTAGTGACATTTAGATTAGATTATTGCAATGTGCTCTACCTGGGGCTGCCTCTGAAGACAGTCTAAAAACTGCAACTATTGCAGAATGTAACTGCTGTGCGGTTGCTGGCGCTCATCGTTTCAACTCAGTCCACTGTTTCGGTGGCTACACTGGCTGCTGGTTTGTTTCTGGGCTGAATTCAAAGTGCTAGCATTGTCTTTTAAAGCCCTTTACAGCTCAGTACCAGAGTATTTGAGGGACTGCCTTTGTCCATATAATCCTACCTGTTCTCTCAGGTAATCTGTGGGGGCCCTTTTGTCTGTGCCACCACCAGTAGAGGTGAGGGGTGGTAGGAATAGGGCCTTCTCAGTGGTGGTGCCTCACCTACAGAATTCCCTTTTCCTGAAGTTAAGAATAGTTCCTCTCTGGACACCTTTTGGTGCAGCCTCAAGACCTTTTTATTTTGGAAGGCTATTAAATGACATTATGGGCTGACGATTTTAATGAGATGTATTTTAATACAGGTGTGCATTGCTTACCAACAGAATACCTTCAGGCTTCTCAGATCCCATCTAATGGGATTAGGTCGTTATACGAACTGCCTGTTCTTTTTTATGTAAACAGATGCTGGCTGCAGCTGCAGGGTGTGGATTGCATTAAGAGCCTCTCCTTTGCCATGTGAACAGATAGGCTTCTGGAGACCTCATTAGCACCTCTTTGCTGTGTTACACTGCTCCAGGAAATGCAATTGCCTATTTTTTGTTATTCTTTTATCCTATAGTATATGCAGGGAGCCAGTCTGTTTACACAAGAAAGAAGAAAGAAGAGCTTGTTCGCATAATAACCTAATCGAATTAGACTGGGATCTCAGAGGCACACCTGTATGTTTAGGGGTCACTTGCAAGCAAAACAGACTTATTTGTTCCCCTGCATTTTAAGAACATAAGAAGAGCCCTGCTGAGATTAAACAAGAATAAACCATGTTTGACAGTCAGAAAGGTTATATTAATAGTCTGGAAAAAAATAGACTTGTTCAAAGGTAGTGGTTGGAACTATATGAAGATCAAAAAGGCAAATAATAAAATTGGTACCTACAAGGTCATCTAGTCCATCCCCTGCCTGTAGGAGGAAATAGTCCAAGAGCCTCTCCAGCGAGTGCCTGTTGAGCCTCTGCTTGAAGATCTCCACTGAGGGAGAATCCACCACCTCCCCTCACAATCTGGTCCACTGCCAAAGTGCCCTTAAGAATTTCTTCCTTATATCCAACCGGAATCCCATCAGTTTTTACACATTTGATCTAATTGTGCTCTCAGAAGCAGTTGGGAACAAATTTGTTCTTCCTTCCATATGACAGATTTTCAGGTATTTGAATAACGCTATCATTTCTCAGTCTTCTCTTCTCCAAGCTGAACATATCAAATTCTATCAACTTTTACTCATAGGTCTTGTTCTTCAGCTTTCTGATTATCCTTGTCACTGTTCTCTGAACCCGCTCCAATTTGGCTGTATTTCCTAAACTGAGCTGTCTAGAATTGGACGTAGTAGTAGTAGTAGTAGTAGTAGTAGTAGTAGTAGTAGTAGTAGTAGTA
>JAJKFI010000010.1:10363040-10412961 GCA_029204185.1 Lerista edwardsae
TAGTAGTAGTAGTAGTAGTAGTAGTAGTAGTAGTAGTAGTAGTAGTAATGTTACACTTTTCAACAGAATAGTTCACAAAGCAGTTCTATTGTCTTCTACAGTGTTTACTACTACTCCCAGTTTGGTATCATCTGCAGATTTGATGAAGTCTCCATATATCCCTTCATCTGAGTCACTGATGAAAATGCCAAAGAAAACCGGGCCCAAAACAGAGGCCTGGAGCACTCCACTCAAAATTGTCATCCAGGTTATGCAAAGTCATTGAGGAGCACACTTTTACTCATCTGTGTACAGTCATCCAGCCAGTTGAGAATCCATCTAATGATTGTCTCATCTAGCCTGTATTTTACCAACTTGCTGATAAATTTGTCATGGGGAACCTTGTCAAATACTTTACTGAAGTCAAGATAAATTACATCCACAGCATTTCTACTGTCCAGTAAACTAATAACCTGATAAAAATAGAAGATTAGATTTGTCTGGCAAGATTTATTTTTGGCAAATCCATGTTGGCTTCTATTAATCACCAAGTTGTTATCCAGATGCATGCAGACAATATGTTTTATAACTGGTTCTAATATCTTCCCCAGTAATGGTCAGACTGATGGGACTGTAATTTCCTGGGTCTTCCTTTTAAATAAAATGCCATTTATTTCCCCTTTTACCACATCTGTTCTTCCTGAACAACTGATAACCTTCCAATAACACATTCCAATAATGAGTCATCCCACCAGGTTTTGGTTATTCCTATCAAGTCAAATTTACCTTCGCTTGCCAGAAGTTCAAGCTCATCCTAATTATTTCCCATACTCTGCATCTGTATATATTCAGTGTAAGTCCAGGAGGTTATGACCCAGTGTTCCCCCTTCTTTAGGGCCTCTTCCTAGTTGAGCTTCCTAGTTACAGAGGTATCTTGAAGGTCCCCATGTGGAGACCTGTAAATTCAGCTTTGGGCTTACGTCTCCAACCCGTTAGCCTTCAGTTTAAAGCTCTCCTGATCAGGTTTTGTCATGCTTCTGCCAAAAACACTCTTCCCTGTTCTTGTGCAGCCTGTCTCATGCCAGCAGCCCTTCATGCAGAAAGTGCAGAAGCCAAATCTCTCCTGATGACACCATTGATACAGCCAGTCATTACCCCCGAGTATTTTTCTTTCCTTCTGAAGTCCTCTGATTTTATTATACAGTGACAGCTGTCTCTGAACTTGAAGGCTGTACCCCTGTCTAGCAGCCAGGTTGGAATACTGAAAGATCATAAAGACAAATTACTACTGTGATATACTCTAATCAATCAAACTATGGTGTGCATGTGAAAACAAAACGGCTGGTAATTTTGACAGTGAGGGTCAGATGAGAGAAATCATCCTTGTGATTTCATTTCTTATATAATTTGCTTGTTAGCTATTCAAAACCCAGTCCTAAGCTGGCTCCTTACGGCAGGACAGGCAGGTGCGCGGTTGCAAATGTGCCTTAAAGCATGTTGTGACTGTGTGGAGGTCTCCACTGGCAGGCCTCCACCAGCATTGGAGCATACGCCCGCCAACCAGGGTGAATCCAATGCTGGAAAGCAGGGAAAAGATGTTTCAGGGTGGGAGAAGGCAGGGAGGTGGGCAGTTCAGTCCTGATTGTAGGGCAAGGATGGCAGAGTAGGCCTTCTCCACATCCTAACCAGTGGTGTCATTCAATAATGAACTACCGGAACGCAGGCGGGACTTACCCCTTGATTGACAGGGGCCCCGCGACGCGTCGCCGCCTGCTGTTCCGCCGCGGAGGGCTTCTTCCGGGTGGTGCGCCCCTCCACGGCTCTCCGCAGCACCCAGCGCGCCACCCAGGCAAGCGGGCACCCCCTCCGAAGCCAGGGGTGCCCGCGCGGGGCTCGGAACGGTGGCGATGCGTCAGAACCGTGCAGCCAATCACGCGGTAAGTCCCGCCCACCGTTCCGTTAGTTCATTATAGAATGACACCACTGATCCTAACTCCCATCTTGGGCCTGAAAGCCCTTCATGGGACTATTTGGTTCTGTGCCAGTGATTTTTAGCTGGTGAGGCCTCAATTAGTCCCATAGATGCTGCTGGGGCTTGACATGGAGTAAGCAAACAAATGTTCCCTTATCTCTAGGAGACTTCCGGCTGTCTTTGTGCCCTATTAGGATACAGCAGCCGCCGTTTCAGCGCTGCTATTTAGTGGCGCAGGCAGACCGGTTAGGACTGAGCTGTGAGTTTTTATATGCAACAGCTTGACTTCTTTTAAACAGTAGAGATATATACATTTCATTTTTGTAAATAAAAAAAGATTCCAAGTATAAGCAATTGAAACTGCCAAAAGTACATCAAAAGTATAGTTCAAAAACTTTCTCCTGGAACTCAAAGTTATATTGTACAAGAACATGGTTTTGTAATGTATTTTCTTTAGTAATGTACAGCTGAGTTCAATCTTCCAACCCTCAGAGATCCATTTTCATACTGCATTGTGTTCTAGGGTATACGCTTCACATGATATTCTGGCAAGGCCTGCTCAGCTTTCATGTATGAAGTGAAAGAGTACCCCAGATTATGCCTTGCATTCACCAACGACCATGAATTGCAGGGAAAGAATCAGGAGCAGTGGGCAAACTATTCTTTAGGAATTTGGTTGGTCATTGCTGATATAGTTGCAGTATGGAACAATCCCCAGACTTTCAGTTAACAATTTTTGGGGGGGTGTTTCTGTCTTTCTTAGGAGCTGGGGAATCAGGAAAAAGCACAATTGTCAAACAAATGAAGTAAGTATGGTTTAAGACTAATATAATAATAATAATAATTATTATTATTTATTTAATTTTTATCCCACCTTTCTGCCCCATGGGCACCCAAGGTGGCTTACAATATTAAAATTATTACATTAAAAACCATAAAAGTGCATGGATTATTTTAAATGAGTCATTTTTAACTGACTTTTATTTTCTTATTTAGGATTATTCATGAAGCTGGTTATTCAGAAGAAGAATGTAAACAGTACAAAGCTGTTGTCTATAGTAATACAATTCAATCAATTATAGCTATTATTAGAGCAATGGGAAGGTTGAAGATAGACTTTGAGGACTCTGCCAGGGCAGTAAGTATTGATGAAACATTTTACTTAATTTGCACCTTAAATGAGGCACATAACTCTGAAGTGCTTGTACCATTGGCTTGTTATTACTAATATTATTTTCTCATTTAGCCTCCCTGCCTAATTCCAAATTGGGAGCACAGTTTTTAAAATACGATTGGCTTTGATATCCCAAATCTTAGAGTCGATAGAAACATTTATTTATTTAACTTAACACTTAGCAGTTGCGGTCCTACCATTTTGCAAGGGGGGGGGCAAGTGCCTGTGGGCGGTGGGCTTCTGGAGCAGGAAGAGGGTGGTGATGAAGCGGCCCGAGAGGTGAGCATTGCTGGGTTCTTCAGCCCGCCCTTGTCTCCCTAAGGCTCCGAAATGGAGCCTGGCGTGGTGGGGGGAGGTCTGTTGGTGGTGAGGGGGTGCGGAACATTGTTGTGCCATTAATGGTCCAAGGTGTGCCGCAGAAGTTAAGGGGAGCGTCATACATTAGCAAGCCATTGGGGGATGCAAACCCTTGGCCAGCAGTGTGGTGTGCCTTGTCAATTGTGAAAAAACTGAAGGTGTTCCTTGACAATTTTCACACCTTCCCACAGCGCAATCTTATTGCACCCCTTGTGTCGACGCTACGTCATATCGTCGACATAAGGGGTGGAGTGCCAACCTGGAGGCACCAATTGCCACCCCTGCGTCGGCGCTCGAGCTGTCAGGCCAACGCTACTCATAGTGTCGGTTCACTGTGAGTAGCCTCAGCCTGAGTACACTGACGGCAAGCCTCTCCTGCTTTGGCCGAAGGCAGCTGGTGCAAGGGGGCTCCATGCCGAAGCAGCACGAGGATTGGGCAAGGGAGGGAGAATGTGGGTGGGGGGAAAGGCAGGACATGGGCGAGCTTGGGAAGCAGCCATCTGGCCGCACCTAAGCCCGTTTGGGAGGCTGCGCAGCCCTGATTCCGGCCGCGTGGTCTCCTCGGATCTGCGCTCGCCATTTAGCGGGCACAGATCCGAGGAGCGCATAGGCTGCCCACCCGTGCCATTCCAGTGCTGGGTAGGATTGTGCCCTCAGTGTGTCATGAGATTAAAAAGGTTGAAAATCACTGCCATAGAGATTAAAGGTTTTACAGCCCGATCCTATATATGGATGTAAGTCCCATTGTGATTAATGGGGTTTACTACCAAGAAAGTTTGTATGGGATTTCAGGCTTCGTATATGTTGTTGTGATCTCTCAAATGCATATTAACTTTAACTCTTTGTTGCAAACAGTCCTCTAACCATTGTGATAAACAATAGACATTTTTAGCAATGGGCTGGAATTACTTGGGTTCTTCAAAACGTTTTCCTTCTTTCTGACAGGATGATGCTCGACAGCTCTTTGTCTTAGCTGGAGCAGCAGAGGAAGGCTTTATGACAGCAGAACTTGCAGGAGTTATCAAGAGGTTGTGGAAAGACAATGGTGTTCAAGCTTGTTTCAGCAGATCAAGAGAGTATCAGCTTAACGACTCTGCAGCGTAGTAAGCATAATATAAGAATCTGTCTCTAGTTTTCTTGGGTAGTTCACAATTGCTAGATTCATCAGTTGAAAAGGCATGCCAGAAGTGAGGTCAATTGAAATCCCTAAGAAGATGGATCAGAAATAGAAAATGGATGTAGAAATAGTATGTTTTCAGTTACAGCAACGTCCTTAAAAACAGAACAGTTCTCCCAAGATCCATGGCAGGCTCAGTGTCTGTTGATACTTTAGCTCTTCCTACCAGGTAGGCAAGTCAGTGACAAGTTTTTCCGACGGGACAGGCCCCCTGACTCCCAGACTGGCTTAACCTTGCAGGCTGTAGGCAGGTTTCCTTGTGAGCTCCATAGAGCCCGCAATTTGAAGAAGATATTTTTTGTTGCAAGAGTCTTCAAGCTGCTTCTCAGTGGCAGCACTCTTCTGAAGATGAGTTTTAAAATTCCTTTGATGGATGCCCCCATTGCTGTCTTTGGGTCCCTTTCAGTCCTGCCCTCTGGTAGTGGGGGCCTGCCAAAAGATGGCACCGATAAACAAATTGAGCTTGGGGCTAGGTATGCTTTTGAGGTTTCTGCCAATGGACTCAAGGGCTCCCTAGCTAGTTCACTTTTTGCCAGAGCTGCCTTCATGTGGGTCCAAGATATCTTATCAATCAATCAATCAATCAATCACTAGTGGGTCCAAGATATCTTATCAATCAATCAATCACTAGTATTTATATACCGCTTTTCAACACAAGTTCACAAATACTTAATCTCGGGCCCAGGAAGAATTAAAGAAATTGTCTTCTGCAGCAGCCTGCATTGCAGATGCCACATCTGATACCTCCCAGTGTCACATTAATTTACACTTCTTCACTGTACCATGGAAATCAGGCAGGACTTGAGCCATTCTGGATCTGAAGTGGGTCAACTAGATGAGACACCTAGGATGAGATGAGACACCAAAGATTCAAAATGGAAACCCTGAAGACCATCCTCTTGGCAATCAGCAAAAAATGACTTTTTGGCATCTCTCGACCGCATCCAAACCCCTGACCCCGGTCCACATGGCCCTAATTTGGGCCCCACAGAGAACCTGGATCTGTGCCTGCTGTATAGCAAGCGCAGATCCCAGCAGTTCTTAAGGCTGGCTGGCGCCTACCCAGGGCAAGGACCCTTGCCCCTTGGAAGCTCCAGTCCCAACCTATTTGGATTCAGCGCAAGCCCACTGGTCTGTGTTGTTCCGGCACAGGTTAGGATTGCGCCCTAAGTTATCTGCATTGCAGAACTATGTTGCATAACACTTGGTTTGAGTCTGATTAGTTAATCTTCCACAGAAGCGTATTTATTTTAGTTTGACTCTAATTTAATAGATTTGGTTAGGAATCATATTAACAGTACTCAAGGGAGAATTATTATTTTTAATGGATATATATCCATTTTATATATCCATATTTGCAAATATACAAAATTAGTAAAATTATACTTTTTTAAATGCTGTAATATGAAGTGAATTGAAATCTTCTCTTGAAACACTTGAATACACTCCAAGAAATCTATGTTGCTGTTCTTAAACCCTATTGAATTTAGCGTGGGCTGCAGCCAGTATGCCTTCATTTCATGTCAAATGCCTCTATTTTGCTTAACGTGAAGTCTTTTTTTTAATTGGCACATCAGCATTTATCCCCAGAAAGTCTAAATTAATGCACAATCCTACTCATTATCTTATTGCAAAATCTTCATCTGTATGCAACATTTATTTAATACTTACAGCTATTTGAATGACTTGGACCGGATAGCGCAGACTAGTTACATTCCGACACAACAGGATGTCCTCAGGACTAGAGTAAAAACTACAGGAATAGTGGAAACTCATTTTACCTTCAAAGATCTCCATTTTAAGTAAGTAGCCATAAGCAATGTAAGATATTTAGTGTGAATAATTGATATACTGTAAAATAGTAAATACAGCTTTCATCTTGCAAGCATAGGTATATTCCAAGCTTAAGGCAGGATATCCTGCTTCTGGTTCCCCTGGTGGGTTGTGACCCACCAGTTTGGGAACCACTGGTATAGGTTGAATAACTTACGGAAATGATATTTACAAGTGGTTGACAGCAAATTCTGAAAATGGTAAAACTATCACATGTGCCATTTAAGAACATGACCCTTGTTGATCTAATCAGTACAAGAGAGCATAGTAACATGTAATTTAGTGTCCTGTGGCTACATTTTTGTGATCCCATAAGTCAGTGTGTGGAAGAACATTTTAAGTTGCTAAAGTTTTGATAACCTTTGCCTTCAAATATTGTTGATCTATTTAAAGGAAATGTTCATGAATTTTGTAAATAATCCTCTTAAAAATAAAAAAAATGGTCATTTTCTGTTTTGCAGAATGTTTGATGTAGGAGGTCAAAGGTCGGAACGGAAAAAATGGATTCACTGCTTTGAGGGAGTTACAGCCATAATTTTTTGTGTAGCACTAAGTGATTATGACTTGGTCCTTGCTGAAGATGAGGAAATGGCAAGTAACCCCATTTTGAAAATGAAGAACTTTGGGTAGTCATAGCAACTAATGTTTTGAACCCCTAGTGCCCAAACCATTGTTTTCACCTTTCACTTTTTGAAGATATCTGTTGATATTTAGAAGAGGTAGTTCTATCCTTTTATTAAGTGATTAAAAAGATTATTTGTGGAGGTTCAGTACAAAATGTAGTGTCAAGTTCAAATTTCTAAACATAGATAGGCTTTCTGGATTACTGTTATTACTTGTACCTTTTCATTCTTCAGAGTCTCCTAAACTCTGTTTAGCAGAAATAGACATTTCTGTCTACATTGTCACTTCTGGCTAATAACATTTGTTTGTAATGAATTTATAGAATATGGCTAAGTGGTGGGTTTATTTTTATGTCATCTTCAAATAAATTAAGTTCCTAGCATTTAGGGCAAAACTATCTACTAAATTGGTTTGCTTCCAGCTAATTTCTCTCCAAATCAAGAAATGATTCTTTTAAATTAATACCGGCATGCCCCGATATCCGCTGGTGCTCTGTTCCAGATCCCACCGTGGACTGGGGATGCCTTTTTAAAGATAGGGGAATATCAGTGATTCTGCTGCCACAAGGTAAAAAAAAAGATTTCTTTAATGTTCCCCTATCTTTTTAATAGGCATCTCAGTATCCATGGTATCTGTGAATAACTGAAACTGTGGATACCAAATCAGTGCATACCGGGGCATGCCTTTAATGATAATCATATATTACAGTAAAATATTATAGTTCAGATATCACAACCATCATGGTTCATGAGGTATATTCTAGTATTTTTTATCTAGTATATTCTTCTATCTCTTTTACCTTGTTCCAGTCATAATATATAAAGAAAGAAGGAAACAGCCATTACTGTGAATTCATACCGAGGATTGATTAAGCATTTGGAGACTCAATGTGAAGACTTGGTCTATATTTATGTAGTTTGAAATCCGATTACTATGTATAGTTGTGTATAAGTCGATCTCATGGATAAGTTGAGGGCAGGTTTTAAGCCAAAAATAATAGAATTTGCTATGACCTGTGGATAAGTCAAGGTAAAACTTGGGGGGAGGTATGAAATTCTGCATTAAATTCTTTGAAAGTTTTCTTTGTAAATCTCAGTAATTGTTCTGAGGTAGCAACAGACAGCCAACCAAAAAACGGAGCATTTCACTTTTCTTCTGAGGCAGCACAGAAATGGAGCTATTCTCCAAACAAAAAGGCAGATGAAGGTGTTTATGGAAGTTGTAGGCTTTGTGAGGAATACAGTATAGCACTTCCAAAGCAGCAGCCCTCATAATGACTGCAATTCCCATAAGCACCTTCACCTCTCTGCCTGTTTGGAGAAGATGGAAAATGGTTTTCTGCGTGCTGGTTCTGCTTTCTGGTTTTCTGCTTGCTGTCTGTTTGGTGCCTGAGAACAATTACTGGCAAGCAAAATTGCTCCATTTTTTCTACCCCGTCTTCTACTCTTAGCCCAGCCACGCACCCCCCCCCACAGCTGTTAGAAACTTGATTAACCATATTGACCCATATATAAGTCGATCCATGTTTTCAGAGTCATTTTTCAGGCATACTTTTTTAGACTTATACATATAAGTCTATATGTATAAGACCCTATAAGTATATAGGGTCATTTCAATCTAAAGAGTTAAGCACACACTGAAATCCCTTCCACTGAAACCTTGTGGAATTTCAAAGTGCTGAATTTGGGGTTGGTCTTTTGAGTTCATTGTCTGAAATATAAAATCACTCAATTTAAAATCACTCAATCATTCATTAGGAACGAATTTTTAACCTACTAGTTCACATTAACACCTCTGTTCCCTTGGAGGGTTAAGTAACCAAAAGAAGGTTTTGGCATTCAGGATTTTAAAAGAAAGTATTTTGAATTTCCTGATATTAGTGTGGAAAGAAAAGGGGGACAGAGAAAAAGTGCTAACATACATATCATTATTTCAATTGCAGAATAGGATGCATGAAAGCATGAAATTGTTTGACAGCATCTGCAATAATAAATGGTTTACAGACACATCTATTATCCTCTTCTTAAATAAGAAGGATCTCTTCGAAGAAAAAATCAAAAGGAGTCCTCTAACAATTTGTTACCCAGAATATGCAGGTATTCATGCTTTTTTTTTAATATAAAGAATATGCATATTCATTTTCTAATGCAAAAAAAAAAAAGGATGAAAGAATGAAAATTACTTGATCTGAAATCTTTGGGTATAACAGGCAATGGAGAAAACAATTTTGTCGTAATAGTTGTCTAATAATATTAGAATTTACTCCCGCTCATTGGCACTGATATGCAGGTCATATAGTCCAACTTCTTACAAAAGTCAGTATATTACACAAATACTACATATGGTTTTATTATTGGATTATGTGGGGATATTATTGGGGATAATTGGATTATGTGGGGATGTTCTTGACTATAAAATACATTGTATTATCTATATAATGCCCAGTTATCTATCTATATCTGTATAGCAGGTGCAGATTCGAGTTCCCTGCATGGCCTGAATTGGGGGAGGGGGTAAAAAGAATTATTCAGAAAAATAAGAATTTGTTTTAGAATTGTGTATATTTTCCCCATTTTGTAGGATCAAATACATATGAGGAGGCGGCTGCATATATCCAGTGCCAATTTGAGGATCTGAACAAGAGAAAAGACACAAAGGAAATCTATACTCATTTCACATGTGCCACAGATACTAAGAATGTGCAGTTTGTCTTTGATGCTGTAACTGATGTTATCATAAAGAATAACCTGAAAGATTGTGGTTTATTTTAAATGTTTGTATCATACATCAGGTTTTTGTTTTTGCTTTCTTGTGTGCATTAGCCAAATGAGAGCGATAACCCTTAAAAAAAAAAAAAGACCATGAATATGTTTATGCAAGTGTATTTATTTATGTAATCTAATATTCCTGGTCTCAGGTTAAGTTGATGAATTAAGGGCACAGTCCTAACCTGGAGTTAGGCCGTCAGTTGTGCCGGCCCAGGCGTGTTGCAAATACACTATAAAGTGCATTTGCAATACACTTGGCGTCAAGGAGGCCGGTGCACGTCTGTGGCCTCCGGGTTAGGATTGCATCCTAGTTCTCACAACTCAGATCTACTGGTTTATGTGGTAACCATAAACATAGCCAAACCTGCATTGTTTGGGCTTATTAAAGCAGCTTTATTTATGTTTGTTGTATAGATTGAAATGATGGGCAACAATCAAAAATGGTCTGTTTACTTGTGACTGTTGTTTACGTATGTTTATATAAATATTGAACAGAATATTTTAATAATTTGATGCATCCTATAGGGTTTCCATAGTTGAACTGCTTTTTATGTAGGACTAAAAATGTTTTGCATTCTTCATTTTTGATTATTTAAACAGCCTCTTTAAAAAAATATTAATTTTCCATAATATGCATGTTGCCTTTTTCCCCCAGTTAGATTTTATCCACAGTATAGCAAGCTTTTTGTATTAAAGCATCCGTCACACTTGCTCAGGATTAAATGGGAAATGATGCAACAATGATGCAACAGTTTTTCCCAGAGTTCATTTCATTCAAATTTTATCTTGAGAATAATTTTTAGAAACCTTTTTCAGTTGTTTTAAATATGGCAGTCAGAACAAACTATCCTCCTATCTTGTATGCTCCTGGGAGAAAACTATGGTTTGATTTAGCATGTGGAAGCACGGCACACTTTATAGGATATGCACTTTCCCAAATACATTTTTTACTTCCCTCTGCCATAGCTGGGAACATAATGCATGCCTGCATCTCTGGATTGCAGTTTATTTTTGTTAGCTAGTAAGCTTTTCTGATGAGACATGATCAAATGAAAGTGTTCAGAATTAAAATCAGGAGACAAAACGGACACTACAAAATTGGCTTTACATCTGCAGATTTTTCCCTCCACGTTTTTTCACTACCACCTTCTACTTTGTTTTATTCAATAACACTCCATTTAAGCAAGAGCAATTTTTCACTCAGTTCCATAGACGCAGCATCAACTGTAATTAAAAACAATTTGCAAACCAGTTTTTTATTACACATTCAGAAGTAATACAGTATATCAACTGTATTGCATTAATATTAAAATTAACATAGGGGTTGTGATCCAGAGAGACACAGGTTCCATACATACCTAATGGAGAAAACGTGGCCCAACCTTTTCTCCTTCTAGTGACAGCCCTTCGTGAAGTCAAGCAGTGGAGGGCCTCTGAACTTTGGGATAACATTGTGACTACTACTTGGGGGGAAAAAACGTAAGCATGGAACAGTTTAGATGCCGCTTTGGATCCTGGCCAGTTTTCTTAGTAACAGCTTCTGGAATTACTCCTGAACAGGCAAATCACTTCTTCAACAGTGGCTTGCCTGGTCAGAAACGAGAGCTGCTTCATTAAGAAAAACAATCTCAAATTAAGAAAAAAAACATCTCAAATGAAGTTCTGACTTTGATGAATTAGGGGCTGCACTGTACTAGTGTGTAAAATAGTACAGTACTTTGAATTGCAACTGTATTTACCTTATGGGTAGTGTCAGCGAAGGTTTTTTTTAAAAAAAAAATACATAGAAAATAAGGATTTTCTTGTAAATACATTTTTGCATTGATTTATTTTTGTCAACTAAAATATGAACATAATTATATTGCAAATATTGTTTTGTGTGATATGCTGGAGGACTTTCATAGGCAACATAACAGTTTTGTCTCTCCTCCCCCTTTTGCCAAGAAAGACAAAATTCCCCTGAAAGAACCTGTTTGGTATTATGCATGGCTTGACTGCTTCCCAGCACAAGAAGTTCTTTAGTACCTTCTAAAAACTGGGTAAACTGTCATATTGCCATTAACCAACTTTTTACACCACCCATCTAAGATTCTATTATTCTAAATAATATTTAAATTATTATCTTTAATCTCCTTAGTTATTTTTTCTCTTTAAACCGCTTTGCAAACTTTTTTGTTGAAAAGTGGTATATAAACACTCTAAATAATTTGCATCTCTCCTTTTTCTGAAAGAGTGGCATACATGTGCATGCAAGCAGAAGTATAAGGCTTCCATCCTTTGCACACTTCCTCGGGAATAAGACCCACTGAAATGAATAGCACTTCTGAATAAATATACATAGACATTGTAAAGAAAGGAACAGCAATTATTTCATTAGTGGGAAACTGAACCAGTTTAAATAGACTCCATTTAAGTATTGACCCCAGAAATGGTTTGTGTACACTTGAACACTTAGAGTTGTGTGTCATGTATAACTCCGCCATTAAAGTACAGTATTTGGTAGTACCTATATCATTTAGATTTTGTACATTACTGCATTTTTACAGAAACCAGATAATTAAACGACAGGAAGATTTCAATCTATATTACTTGTGCCTTGCTTTGAAAAAAATTTTTTTTTATTCAGCTGGTAAGAACCCTTCTGTAACCTTATGTCGGTGGTTTTCAACCATTGTGCCATGGCACAGTGGTGTGTGTGCTGTGAATTGGCCTGAGGTGTGCCACGAGGCTGGCGGAGACAGACAGCAGCTGCCTAGAAGAAGCAGCTGTCTGAGTCTTGCGTGGCAGCACATAAAAAATGGGGCAGGCAGCAGCTCTTGCTGAAAAGCAATTAAAGCAACAGCTTCCTACTGCTTATAAGCAGGCTGCAGCAGGAATCTGTTGCTTTAAATGCTGCTGAACAAGAAAATGAGGCAGCAGTTGTCTGTCCCGCGTGAAAGAGCTCCAGGGTGAGGGTGAAAGTGAGCAAAGGAGTGAAGCAAGATTCTACCAGGGGCCAGAGGACTGGTTAAAAAGGGTCTCTTTCTTGGCCTTGGTTGTTTGCCTGCAACATCCAAAGTGACCTCCATCCTTTGCCTTCACCAAACTGTGGGGCAGGACCCACTTGTTCCGACCTGATGTCAGGTGGGTTTTGCGACCTGATGTCAGGTGGGTTGCGGAAATCTGGGAGCAGCCATCTTGGAAACTGTGGACTACTCTTATTATAATCCTTTTGTGAGTGTTGACAGTTTGAATTTTCAAGTGAGGGTTTTTTTAAATTTTGTTTTTAGTTCACCGCTTTTACGTCATATTTTGTCCTCTTCTTGCTTTCTATCAGGGATGCTTCATTGTTTAAAATTGCTGCAGTCCAAGAATACCAATTTGCATTTCAGGAGTGTCATTTTATTATGTTACAATTACAGCACTTCCTGCTTGATAATGTCACTTCCTGCCAGAACATCACTTTCAGGTTAATGACATCACTTCTGTTGGCTCCTGCCACAAATGCCATTCTAAATAGTCGGTCTTGGTCTAAAAAGTTTGAATACCACTGGAATAGGCAATTAGCACACCTCCACTCTCCACTCCACTCCACTCCACTCTCTCCTGCATACACAATTGCTAGATGAAGCCCAGGCGCTTTAGAATCTTGCAATACCATTTTTAGCAATGCAATTCACTCAACAGGTTCACAGACCTTTTTATAGTGAGACTGGGAGGAAGGGACAAAGGCTATCACCCTTTTCTCTCTGTAGTATGCAGTGTTGCCTCTCTCTGCCAACAAGCCTACAATCGTTGCTTTCAAATGCATCAAATGTATTCCACAGCACCCCCAGAACATGTGAAGGAGGCCTAGCATCATGTTAAAACCCCAGAGCAACTCATTTTTCAGTGGCAAGGAAAGGAAAGGCTCCGCTCGCTGCCTGCCTGCCTGCCTGGCTCTGAGAACATGCAGGCAACTCAAACATGCAGGAAATCCAAACGTTGCAGAGGGCGGAGTCGATGAGTGGGCGGGCGAATGGGTGGGGCCAGCTGTAATCCTAGAAACCGGTACTCGCGTACCCCCGCGTACCCCCTGCATGACATCACTGGCCACGCAGTCTCCTCAGATCTGTGCCCGCTCTTTAGCAGGCGCAGATCCGAGGAGCACAGGGGAGACTGGAGCCTCCCCAACTGTAAGGGAACGAATGTTCCCTTGCCACGGGGAGGCTCCAGCCTCCCCAACCCAGCGTTGGATATGGCTCTGGCCGGCCAGCCGGCCTTGCTATTCTGGTCCTGGGTAGGATTGCGCCCTTAATTACGTGTTTGTGATATGCACTTTGCCCAAATGGTTCTGCTTTCAGATTACCCTCAAATAAGGAAATATTGATCGGTGAGCGCTCAGCAAAAGCATCCATCATTCAGTCACAGCAAGAAATGATTCTCACATAATACAGCCTTGAATATGAAAATAATGCAATTTGCTGAAGCTGTCTTTCAAGAAAATAACCATGCAAGTAAATGCCGGCTCTGGAGGAGCAGTTTGGATAAGCATTTTTGCAGCCCAATAATGGTCACAAATTGCTACCGCAATGGGTAGCCCAATTCTAAGATTGCTGAGCGCTGAGGCTGCAGTGCCAGCCCTGGGTGTGGAAAGCACTTTTTGACTCCCTGGGAGTAAGCTGCGCCAGCAGGAAGGTGTATGACATCCTGTGGGAGCCACATCCTACATCACAGCAGCCGAGACAGGTAAGTGCCTTGCTGGGCAGCAGGGAGATGGGGAAAGGCATTCCAGAGATGGCGAGAAGGTGTTGGGGGGGGGGGTACTTCCAGAAACTGGAAGTAGCTTCTGGTTGCATTTTGGGGTACTTTGGAGGTAAGACTTGTAGAGGGGCTCATGGACTCCACGCACCCTCCAGGAAGCAGTAGTGACCCTCACAGTGCAATCCTAACCTGGAGTTAGGCCAGGAAAGTCTGGCTGGGACAAGGGCCAGCGTAAAGTGCGTTTGGGCCACTCTCGGAGTCAGGGAGGACGGCGCACGTCTGTGTGCTGACCTCTCTGACTCCGAGAGTGGTCCAAACATATTTTACCGTGTCCCTTGGGCGGGCCATATTTTGCTGGTCTAACTGTGCCAGCCTAACTCCAGGTTAGGATTGCGATGGTTTCAGTTTTAGAACAGGATGTTTTCGCTCTGGCTCTGGCACAATCTTGGGAGCACCAGTGCCGTCCCCCCCCCCCGCCACAACTTATAATGGCCGAAACCCTCCCAGAGGATTTGGGAACTGCTGTCTTCAACTAATGTATCAATTTCTAACATGCTTTATCCTGACATCATTCTTCACATGACATTGTTCATAGGATTCTTCCCCCACTTCATATTTTATTTCTGACAAATGGTCAAGTTCTTAGGCAATCCTGTTCCTCATTACTTGTGCAAACCAATCATATCTCTTGCTTGACTGCTCCAGTGTTTACGTTTTTATTCATCATTACCGGTTACTAAGAGTGATGTGCTTCGTATCTCCTCTGAATCCTTTCGTAACAAATCTCATACAAATATGATCACAGAGAAAAATTGAGCCATTTTAAACATTAATCTCTATTAAACTATACCATTTCTTTATTTCACCACAAAAGTTATGATTAGGGATGTGTGTTTTTGGTGATGTTTTTTTCCCAAAATTTCTTGATTAAAATAGCAAATTGTGGTGTTATGTGTTTTTATTCTACAGTCTCAATTCATCATTTTTATTAATTTAAAATGCTTTAAAAGTGTACTAGGTAGACGATACATGTAATACAGTGTCAGCAGATGCAGCCACAGTATTATTTCTAATTGGGAAAAGTAGTTATTTTAATTTCTGGAAAATACCTTAAACACAAAAATGTGGTGTTTTGTGTTTTTATGCAGATATTTTAATCACCAAAAGGCAGTTGTTAATGCCCAAAAAGTAGTTTTCAACAATACCACCACCACCACCACCACCCTCTAGTTTATTTTAAGGCAACCAATCATTTGGACATTCACCATAATCCCTATTGTGAACACCATATTCATTGTGACCAGAGTCTTATGACATTTTTGTGATGTCTGTTTGCACATGTAAATGTGTTGCAAGTCTCTGGTACTCTTTCCACAGATAGAAACAAGCCCTGCAGTGGCTGGCTACTCGGGAGTTTCCTATTGCTTGGAGAAAAAAGAAGCGACGTAATACTACAGTCAGAGTTGTAGTGGAGTTTGCCAGTGTCCAGGTTGTGTCCTGGTTTGCAAAACTTCTTTGCAACTAGGATCTAGCAACATTTGCGCAACTCCGGCTGTGATTTGGCTTTTAATGAAAATGTTAAGCCTTAACCTCAATTTCATTTGATCTCCACCTCTTTCAAAAATACCCTTTTAAAAACATTAGCTTGACTATACTGGGTTCTATGCAGGTACACTTGTCTTGGCAGTTGCATAAATTCTAGAGCTTAGGCTGTTTTGAAGTGCTCTTTGATAATGAAATCAAATCAATATGAGAGAGCGAGCGAGCGAGCGAGAGAGAGAGAGAGAGAGAGAGAGAGAATTGTTTACCAATGGTGATGCCTGTCACTAAAGATGTTCAAGGTTGTTTCTATAAATAGGACATCCTTTTCCTGTGTGGCTGTGTGCACAGTCTGAAAAAATTGATTGTTATGGCATACAATGGAAGCTTTTTCTTGCTTGGGTCAAATTGTCAGAAGCGTAAAATATGTGGGGGAAAACACGACAATCCTCCGTTTTAATGTATTTAACAGCGTGAAGAGAAGCGGGCATGGTGGTATTTTAAAAGAAGGGTTTTTTTTAGATGTTTCACAGACAAACTTCACAGGGAGCAATCCTAACCTGGAATTAGGCCAGGACAAGTCACTTGTGCCGGCCCAGGAGTGTCACAAACATACCATGTGCTGGACTCCCTGACTCACAGCCCAAGCCTAAGCAGCAAGACTATTAGGAGTCAGCACAGGGCAAGAGGAGGTTTTCCCCATGCACCCAGTTAAGCCCCAGGCAGCCCTTTGGGGCTGCTCAGATCTGCACCTGCTGATTTGCAGGCGCAGGTCAACATGTGCAGCAGTGGCCCAAATGGGGGCTGCCCTGGCCAGGAATGGGGCTTAGGATTCGGCGCAAGGGCCATCGATTGTTGCCAACCCCCTCACCACCCACTACGCAGCACTGTTACGCCCCTGGCACGCCTCTGGAATGCCCTCGCAATGTCCTGTGCTGCCGGCATGCAACTGGTGCATGACTGGCACAGCGGCACCCGTGCCCCGGCGCTGTTGCTTGCGATGGTCCAGCTCTGGTTCTGACAGCATGTTTGCAACAGCACTGGACCGGCACAAGAGTGCAGCACCGGGGCAGTGCATGTATACGATTGCACTCTCACAGAGTGGTGCAAATGTGCTTTACGGCATGTTTGCAACACTCCTGGGCTGACACAAGTGACCTGAGCCAGCCTAATTCCAGGTTCAAACCCCCAGAGTCCTAAAAGGCGGTTGCCTTGATTCAGCTACGGATAGTCATCGCAGGTTGTCAACAGACTTCCAGGGATTTGGAAACACAAGCAGAAATTGGTTTACCTTCCTTGTTCATGCAAATGATGATGGAATCTATTCCCTATTCATTCCTTTGACTGTGACTAAAGACATGATTCACATCACCTTTTTGACATGGAACTAGAACTGAATTGGAGCCAATGGCCTGAATCCTGAGACCAACTTTTCCAACTTCTCCTTATATTGCTCAGAGCAATGTGGATGAAGATTGTTCTATTTTGTCTTTGTAACAACCTTGTGAGGTTAGGTTGAAAGATACTGCATGGCCCAAGGGCAACCACGGTATTTCATGGCTGTGGACATTTGATCCCAATTCTGGTTGTCCATTACAGAAGATTTGTGCACCCCCAATTAAAACATGTCGGCTTTGTTTCTTGACATTGGGGACCCACATGGTACGCCACTTCTGCTAGTGCATTGGGTGCTACTTTTATTGCCAAAGTCTTATTCAAGAGCTAGCCCTGCAAGGGGGGCCCTTTGATAGGCTTTGGACCTAATGCAATTTTTTATTTACAGTCCACGTCAGTTGCAATCCTACCTGCTTGCTAGGCTGGTGTATGTTACTTGCGCTACTTGTGTCAGCCCAGTGCTATCACAAATGTGCTGTAAGGCACACCTGCACCAGCCAGGAGGGTGCTGGGCCGGTGTGGGGAGTCACGTCATCCCAGGGATGCTCTGGAGGACACCTGGTAAGTCGCTCCAGTGTTGGCCAAACCTGGCCGACACAGGAGCTTTGAAAGGTGGGATGAAGGTGGAACAGGGCATTGGTGGGCGGAGAGAGGGTGGCCCCATGGGCAGGCTGGCCTGGGGAGGGAGGGTGAAGCACAGATCTGGCTGTTAGGCCAGTTGGGCCTTATCCAGCCACTCGGATTTGCACCAATGATTTCACTGGTGCAGATCTGAGCAGCCCCATAGGGCTGGCTGGGACTTACCCTGGGTAAGGGGAAAATATCCCTTTACCGCAAGGTGAATTCTGGCTGCCACCTAGCCGGCACAGGGTGCAGTGAAGGCCCTGCCTGCTCAAGTGTAGGTTAGGATTAGGCTGCCCATCTTACACTGAGAGCTGGTTAACAGCTTTCAGAGTCATAGAGAAAGCAGACGTTTAATATTTTATACTTACAGCTAGCATCACTTCCCGACCCCTTCTTATATGTCGCAATTTTTCTCACCTGGTGTTGCAAATGTGCCGTAAAGCATGTTTGTGATGGTTCTGAAGCTGTTTTGGCCGGAAGGCCTGCGCCATCCTGCTGGCACTGCTCCATGTGGCTCAGGAGGAGGGCAGAACGGAGGCAGGTAGGGACTGTTTTGGGCAGAGGGGTGTGGAATAAGGCCCAGGAGGGGGGGGTGAGATGCAATATCCTATACCTTTGCCCCCTTCCCAAGCCTTCTATTTAGCCAGATCCGAGAAGCCCCATTGGGCGGGCTGGGACTTTCCACAGGGTTAGGGGACAAATATCGTCTCCCAGCCTGTTCCTAACCAGCACAGGATATGGCGTGGGCCTCTCAGCCCCACTGCACAGCACTGGTTAGAATTGGGCTGTCAGACAGCCTGCCTAGTCAGTGCTTGCTTGATGGCCAGACCATCAGCTCTGAATCAAACGTAGGAACTTTAGAAGTAGCTCCACAGACTCTTGATACGTAGTGAAAAATTGGGACAGACAAGAGAGATTAACATCTCAAGCTACATGACATACAAACAGGCTAGTTCTTCCTAGACATCCCGTGTATTTCTCATTTATTAAAAATAGTGGCATAAACTGGCTGGCAGCTGGAACGCTAGATAGGATCTAACAGGAACACCACTGGAAGAAATGTTGCCACCTCCCTTGCGTGTAACATAATTTGTATTTTTCTTCTGTACTTTAAATTTGGAAATACAAAGACTGCCCACGGTTAGGTGATTAACTCCGTTTCAGTATTCCGATCTGATCTCGTCAACGAAACTGCTACACGCAGTCAAGCTATCAACCAAAAATCTTTGCTCAGCAAGAGTCTTGGCATTTATGCTCCTAGCTGCATGTTATGCTTTGGAGCTGCAAATTAACATTCATGTCTTGCTATTTTCATTTCCAGCACTGTTGAGTTGCACAACTTTTATTTTCAGTTACTAATTTTAAAGAGTCTTTTGCCGACTAGGTACAGGCATCCTCCGGTATCCACTGGGGTTCCGTTGTGGACCCTACCATGGATATCTGAAACCGTGGATACTGGGATCGGTTTTTTAAAGATAGGGGGACATCAGTGGTTTTGCTGCAACAAGGTCAAAAAAGAGATTTGTTTAATGCTCCCTTTCCTTTTTAATGGGCATCCCAGCATCCATGGCATCCGTGAATAACTGAAATCAGTGGATAACTGATCAGTGGATACTGGGGCATGCCTGTATTAGACAAGACGATTGAACTGGATATTCCGTGGTGCAAAACTGGCTTGAGGAACAATTTCAACTGTGCTTTGGAATACTAAGTTCAAATCAAGGTGTAGTGAAAATGGTAAATAAAATGTTTTTCAAAAGCTGAGGGGGTTAAAGTTGAGTTCTATATTTCTCTTTGGATTTTGTATATAGAACTATGGAAAAGTACTTGAAGAACCACCTAGCTGGACTGAATGAATTCAAATCATTTGGACCAGATGAGTTGCATCCTAGAGTCCTAAAGGAACTTGCAGATGTACTTGCTGAGCCTCTGTTCATCATCTTTGAGAAATCCTGGGGAACAGAGAAGGTGCCTCTAGACTGGAAGCGGGCTAATGTGGTCCCTATCTTCAAAAAAGGGGAAGAAGGAAGACCCGGGAAATTACAGGCCTGTCAGTCTAACTTCAATAACCAGGAAGATATTGGAACAAATTATAAAACATACAATCTGCACACACCTAGACAACAACTTTGTGTCTAGTGAGTAATAGAACTCAGCATGGGTTTGTCAAAAACAAATCTTGCCAGACAAATCTCATCTCCTTTTTTGATCGGGTGACTAGCTTATTGGATGGTGGGAATGCTGTGGATGTGATTTATCTTGACTTCAGTAAAGCATTTGACAAGGTTCCACATGACATCTTAATCAGCAAGCTGGAAAAATATGGGCTAAATAAAATCATTGTTAGGTGGATCCGCAACTGGTTGGATAACCATACACAAAGAGTGATTGTCAATGGCTTTGCTTCAACGTGGAAGACAGTTTCAAGTGGCATGTCTTGGGCCCTGTTCTCTTTAACATCTTCATCAATGACTTGGATGAAGGGATACAAGGGGACCTAATCAAATTTACAGATGACACAAAACTGGGAGGAGTAGCAAACACTATAGAAGACAGTAAACGCCTTCAGGAAGACCTTGACAAAATGGAATACTGGGCAGAAAAGAATAAGATGAAGTTCAACAAGGAAAAATGCAAGGGTCTACACTTGGGCAAAAATAACCAAAGGCAGGTACAGAACGGGGGAAACCTGGCTTGGCAGCACAACATGTGATAGGGATCTTGGAGTTGCAGTGGATCACAAGATGAACATGAGTCAGCAGTGTGATACAGCTGCAAAGAATGCTAATGCAATTTTAGCCTGCATTAATAGAACCATAGTGTCCAAATCACAAGAAGTTGTGGTTCCGCTTTACTCCGCATTGGTGCAACCAGTGATGTCATTCAGGGGGAATGGACCAGAACGGGCGTTCCGGATCCTAACGGGCTCCGTAGCTGGTTCCGGGTTCCCGACAAGTGCCAATCAAAAGTGAGTTCCTGTTCCTAGATCATTTGAATGACACCACTGGGTGCAACCTCACCTGGAGTACTGTGTTCAATTCTGGGCACCTCAGTTCAAGAAAGATGCAGCCACATTGGAGCAGGTTCAGAGAAGAGCAACAAAGATGATCAGGGGACTGGAAAACAAGTCCTATGAGGAAAGGTTGAGGGAACTGGGTATGTTTAGCTTGGAGAAGACTGAGAGGGGATATGATAGCACTCTTCAAATATCTGAAGGGCTGTCATAAGGAAGAAGGGACAAGTCTGTTCTCATCTGCCTTTGACAGTAGAACTTGGTACAAGGAGTGGACCTAGTTCTTTGACAGTAGAACTGAAAGATAGGAGATTCCGGCTGGACATCAGGAAGAATTTCTTGACTTTAAGGGCAGTTCGACAGTGGAATAGTCTGCCAAGGGAGGCGGTGAATTCCCCCTCACTGGAAACCTTCAAGCAGAGGCTTGACAGGCACCTGCTGGAGATGCTCTAGGAGGATTTCCTGCTAAGACAGGGGGTTGGACTAGATGACCTTGTAGGTACCTTCCAACTCTATGATTCTGTGATTCTATAACTCCAGTTATTCACTGCAGATAAAATGGTTGGCTATACAGGCATGCCTTGATATCCACTGGGGTTCTGTTCTGGACACACCCGTGGATACCTGAAACTGTGGATACCAGGGACACCTTTTAAAGATAGGGGAACAGCAGTGGTTTTGCTGCAAAAAAAGGTAAAAAGGGAGATTTGTTTAATGTTCCACTATCTTTTTAATAGGCATCCCAGTATCACGGTATCTGTGGATAATGGAAACCATGGATACCAAATCAGTGGATACCAGATCATGCCTATACATTATTTGAGTTAGATGTAGCATTGCAACCTCTATCCACCATGGGTTGGATTTATACAACAAGCAATTCAGAGCGCAATCCTATACTGTGCTAGATTGGCAAGGCCGGCCAACCCTGTGCCAAATCCAATGCAGTATTGGAGAGGCTGGAACCTCCACATGGCAAGGGCATGTTCGCCCTTACCGTAGGGGAGGCTCTAGCCTCCCCTATGCGCTCCTTGGCTCTGCACCCGCTAAATAGCAGGCGCAGAACCAAGGAGACGGCGTGGCCTGAATTGGGGCTGTGCATCGTCCCGCCCCCAACCTCCCTCCTCCCTGCCAATCCTGTGTCTGGAAGGACATAGAGCCTCCCTTGCACTGGCAGACTTTGGCACTGCATCGCCAGTCCTGTTGGTCGAGCGCCAATGTGGGGGTACCAATGTAGCGTCGACACGATGGAAGAGGTAGGATTGCGCTGTCAATCTAATTCTGCCTTTATGCGGCTGGAACTTGTGTTCCAGTGACATACAGCACTTTATGAAAGTCACAAATGTGACCATCAGGAGGAGCCAAGCCACAGCTGCAAGTCACAAGCCAGCAAAGCCATTGTGTCCCCTTGTGCCAGTTAGAGCAGGCAGAGGAAGAGAGATAAACAATTCATTACTACAGATAGTTGCCCTAGAAGCAGAGCTGCTAAACCCCAAAGCATCTCCCAGAAGCTGGAAGTGACATCACAAGAGGTGAAGACCATAGAGAAGACCATAGAAGTCAGTGTGCCACGAGAATAATAATGATAATGATAATAATAATGATATTTAGATACCACTTTTCTTGGTCATTGGATTGCTCCTTTGACTTTAATTCAAGGCGGTTCACGTAGGCAGGCTTTCTCTAAATCCCGAGGGTTTGTTTTTTTTACAAATAACAAAGAGGTTCTAATCTTTTAAGAATGGCTACATTCAGATGGAACTTTCACAGTCTGGTCTTTCCTTGCTGGCTGCATGGTTGCTCTCACCAAAGAAACAGCTAGCCCAGCACAACTCCTCTCTCACAGGCAGCTGGAGACAGCTCAGCTCAGAGCTTATCAGTCGTGTTCTTGCTGCTCATGAAAACTTCCAGTGTTCTCAAACTGGTGACCTTCAGATCTTATCTTCAGGCTTAACGGCAACTCTACCCTCTCAACCAGACCTCTTGAAGAAAAACCTTGAAAATCGCTGGTCTAAAAAGATGCAGAGGAAACACAAGCGGATCAGCCGCTGGAAAAGATGCTATGCTACGGTGAAGAGGGACAATTCTATTCACTGCATTGGATACCACTTCCAGATTTCTCAAATTTTGCAAGTTAATTGTCAGGCAGTACGGAGGAATACGGTCAAAACAGCAGCTCAGAAGCCCTCTCTGCATGTAGAGAGCTTTGTGCATCCAGGCACAATCCTGTAAGGAGTTAAAGCAGTGGTTCTCAAATTGTTTAGCACCATGAGCACTTTTTAGAATGACAATCTGTCTGGGGCCCACCGGAAGTGATGTCATGGCCAGAAGTGCCATCATTGTGATGCCAGAACCTGCTGCTTTTTTGAGAATGCAGCAATAAGTTGGGTTATTTCTCAGCCATTTTCCAATAACAAAGAAAAAAAAGCCTATTTGCAATCTTGACATAAGCAAAACAACCACACAGCCCTCCTGCTTTTCAGTATCTCATCTTCCCACATTTTCAAAATGGCTGCTCTAGGTGCTTCGCAATCCACCTGACATTGGCTCGCATTCCACTTGTGGTCTTGACCCACAGTTTGGGAACCACTGAGTTAAATAAAAGGGTAACATCTGAGTTTGGACATCTTGGTAGCATGGCTCGACCAGAATGACAGCATAATTGCTTCGATTTATGCTCCAGATGCTGCAAGGACACAGACTGAAGAGCAAGGAACAATTCATCTCACCCATTTTGCTCGCATTGATCTCGTTCTTGGCTAAATGTCCTTTCACTCTTTATAGACAAATTAATCTGCAGGGAATGGCTGAGCTCTGAGACGTGGTCAAATCCTGCCACAAATCATCCTGCTCTTGGCCTACTAAAGCTTATCACTTATTTGACAAAGATTATATCATGGGCCAAAAATGTGGTGGCCAAGGGTGAAGTACTGCATTTCACAGGGGAGCGGACACCAATGTTGACAGATGGAGCAATTTTATGGAGGACTCTGTTTCTGCAACACTGCTTGTTGTTATTTATAAATACAATGGATAGGATGTTTTGTTGTTAGAATCCTGAATTGTCTAATAATTGACTTTCAGGTCTGTAGAGGATATCAGGTGCTTTGCTTCAAGTTTTGATTTTTAAGAGGAAAATTCTCTCTCTCTCTCTCTCTCTCTCTCTCTCTCTCTCTCTCTCTCTCTCTCTCTGTGTGTGTGTGTGTGTGTGTGTGTGTGTGTGTGTGTGCGTGTGCGTGTGCGTGTGCGCGCGCCTGAGCTTCATACCTGGAGCCATTTTTACATTCTCATTACTGATTTTTCTTCCACAATTAGAGCACAATCCTAACCTGCAGTTAGGCTGGCACAGTTAGGCCAGCAAAGTTTGGCTGGCACAAGGGACACTGTAAAGTATGTTTGGACCACTTTCTAAGTCAGAGAGGCCAGCGCAAAGACGTGCACCATTCTCTCTGACTCCGAGAGTGGTTCAAATGTGCTTTACGGTGGCCCTGGTGCTGGCCAAACTTTGCTGGCCTAACTTGTGCCAGCCTAACTCCAGATTAGGATTGCACGTTTAGTCACATAGGCAGTCACAGCCATCATGTAGTCAATGGTGTGACATTACAACTCTCTGGAGCCAATGAGAAGCTACATTTCACTTGGAACAAAAAATGCCAATTGAGAAGAAGGTCAAGGCTTCCTAAATTAATTCCGTGAATGATCCCATCCAATTAGGGATCACACAGTGAATGGAATGATATTATGAAAATATGTGGCCACAGGCTGTAATCTTATACACACTTACCAATGGAAGAAAGGGCACAATCCTATCCTGGAAGGCTGGCACAGTTAAGCCAGCAAAGTTTGGTCAGCACAAGGGACACCATAAAGTATGTTTGGACCACATGTGCCATCCTCCCTGACTCCGAGAGTGATCCAAACATGCTTTATGGTGGCCCTTGTGCCGGCCAAACTTTGCTGGCCTAACTAGGGACATCGTAAAGCACATTTGGACCATTCTCAGACTCAGGGAGGATGGCGCACATCTCTGTGTGATGGCCTCTCTGACTACGAAAGTGGTCCAAACATACTTTATGGTGTCCCTTGTGCCGGCCAAACTTTGTTGGTTTAACTGTGCTGGCCTAACTCCAGGTTAGGGTTGCGCCCTGTGGCACTCCCTTGCATACAGGAATGGGTATACATTAGGACTAAATAACACTGCAATGAGTTCTCCCTCTTTTGTACATTTATCAAAGCTATCAGAGCTATTGCCACATTAGTTGCTCCTTTTGCTCTGAATAATCATTGTTCACACCCTGCTGGAATTTTGTGTCTCACTACAAAGGACTAGCATTAGCTCCATTTCTTTGTCAAGTGACAGTTCCAATGTGGCAGTAGAAACTCTGACTCATATAAAGTTGCTGCCCTCTTATCTTAAGATGGTTGATTAAAACAATGGAAAGAAATCTAATTATTCTTGGATCTGCCATTATTGCAGCCGATGACATTGACAATGAATAGATGACTTTGTTTCCAAACATGTGTTCTATGACTGCAAAATTATTTGTATGCATCAATTGCAGTTGTTATTAGCCACTGTCTTTGATAAGAGCTTTTTCTCCCTTTGCTTTTCCTTGCTAATCTAATATATTGTAGAACGTTAAGATGTGAAGTCCTGTCATATTAGCAGGTTATAGTTTAGTTGCTTAGATAATTTAAAAACCATGGTACATACAGTACAACACCCCCATTATCTAGAAATTATTTTCCAGGGCATCCCCTTTTCCTCTTGTACCCTGTCAAGCAGAACAAAGGTTTGGCTGAAATTCAAGTGCTGTATTCTATTTTAGAGAGTGGCTACTGTTGCATCTATAAAAGCTCATTCTCAATTCCCCAGTATAATCTGGGCATTGCATTACTCAAAGTAATCTCTAGTTGCTCCACAATCATATATTCTTGCTATTAGGATTAATGTTTACTTTTGCCTAGTTTACATTATATACCAAAAAAAAAGCCAAATACAGCAGTACTCTGCAGTTTCAGCACTTCAGTCTAGAAAAAAGGCGCCTGAGGGGGGACATGATTGAGACAGTGACGTACAAAATTATGCATGGGATGGATATAGTTGATAGAGGGATGTTCCTTTCCCTCTCTCACAACACCAGAATCAGAGGACATCCACTAAAACGGAGTGTTGGGAGAATTAGAATGGATAAAAGGATATACATTTTTACCCAGCGAGTAATTAATCTGTGGAACCCTTTACCACAGGAGGTGATGGCATTTGGCCTAGGTGCCCTTAAAAAGAGATTGGACAGATTTCTGGAGCAAAAGTCCATTGTGGGCTATAGGCCATGATGGGTGGTGCAACCTCCTTACATTAGTAGTAGGCTACTTCAGCTGGCATCTTGTCTTGTGTGCTCCCTGAGGCATCTGGTGGGTCACTGTGTGAGGCTTTTGACCTCATCCATCAGGGCTCTTCTTATGTTCTTATGTCCATCTGGTTAAGAACCACAGCATGGATGAAAATCAAAAACAACTAACTATGGAACACACGCAAATGGATGCAAAACTTAAATAAAGAAAAATAAAAGAAAAATAGACAGTGTTGATGCCTGCCTGCTCCTCCCCAATTAGGACTGCACTCCCTGTCCTTTATTGGGCTTTGTTCTGAATGTTGCCTCTTCCATCTTGTCCTACACCAATTCTGGGTGATCTGTGGTTCTTGGGAAGGCCCATTGATCTGTGGAATAGCCCTGTTTTGCATGCAGAAAGTCCCAGGCTCATGATACAATCCTAACCTGGAGTTAGGCCGGCACAGTTAGGCCAGCAAAGTTTGGCCATCACAAGGGCCACTGTAAAGCATATTTGGACCACTCTTGGAGTCAGAGAGACCAACACACACAGACCTGCTTCATCCTCCCTGACTCCAAGAGTGGTCCAAACGTGCTTTACAGTGACCCTTGTGATGGCCAAACTTTGTTAGCCTAGATAACTCCAGGTTAGGATTGCACCCTCAATCTGTGGCATTTTCAGGGCAAGGATTACCTGTCTGAAACTCTGGAGAATACTGAGCTATGTGTACTAGTGGTCTAACTTGTTACAGAGCAACTTCCTGAGAGCATAGCCTCTCACAAAATGGACAGTTAAGTTTTGCCAGTTAAGTCCTTTTTCTGTCTTTCATTAAGTAGCCTGCACTTTTGAACCCTAAAACAAAACTAACTTTAGCCTTCTGTCATGGTCCAAATTCCAAGTTTTTAAAAAATTATTATACCTTTTAATCTGGATGTTTATTTTCCTTGTTTTTTTTTTTTTAAAAAAAAAAACATGTAGTCAGTCTTGTCTCACATAGTTAGCTGCATTTAGGTACGTAAGAAGTCTCAAAATAGCATTTCCTAAAGTCAGAGTATTCGTAGACACAAACCCTGTATTTCTTTTTCATGAGCTGCTCTGCGTAATCCAACAATAATTTAGAAAGGCCCAGTAGCCAAGGATGTTTAGAAACTGAAGGAAATCTAATCCTCCCAAATGTTCTTTAGTTATCTGTGCTTAATTATAACATCCTTTATGTCAATAGACTCTGTTTGGTCAATGAAGCAGTGACAGCATAGCGACAGCTTTATATGATATCCGTATGTGTAATGCTTGAACACACTCTGTTCTGCACTCCACTGTGAATACCTGAAACTGTGGATGCTGGGGATGCCTTTTTACAGATGGGGGGTAGCGTGCAGATTGCACGCTACCAAGTTTGTGCCGCCCCCGCATGAGGCACAGGGCTGGGACTGGGCAGCCGATTGGCTGGCTGGGGGCAGAGTAACGGCCATGGCGCCCAGAGAGGCACAGCCCGCTCATTCGGGCTCTGGATGCGGTCAGGGGAGGAGTGGCTGCTGCAAGCTCTCAAATGCGCGTTCCTCTCCCCCCCCCCGTTGTTGCACTTATCGCGCCGGGTTGGGGCTCAGAGCGTGGCAACGCAGCAGCATTTGGAGCTAAATTCAGCTCAGTTCAGCTGGAGAAGTGGCGCATCCCTTCCCCTCCCCATCCTTCATGCCTACCATGCTGGACTGGGGCGAGGGGCTGATAGAGCCCAGCAGCGAGGCGCGGGAGTGTGCCAGGTAGCAGCGGCGGCGAGGCAGTGACTGCCAGACGACGGGCGTTTTGGTGGGGCGCCAGCTGAGGACACAGGGAGTACCGTGCGCCCCCCACAGCTCAGGGCGGCCGTGTGGTTGGCGGGTGCTTAGGCCCATCCCGCTCCCTCTTCGTCTTCCCCCACGGGGCTATTAAAGGGGCTTTGGGGGGCTTGCTGGCTCAGCAGGGTAGCGGGGTGTAGCCTAACCTAGGTTTAAAAAAAAAAGAGAGAAGGGGCCTTGGGGCCTAATGAACCTTTCAGGGCCTATTGTGGGCAAGGCTTGCAGGCATATACATACTCCCGCCTCAGCTCGTGGTTGGGAGGGAGCAATTGCGGATTGTAAAAACCCCCACCCCATTTTGATTGTCCAGATTGGGTGTGGGCTTTGATTGGAAGAGCAGGATAAAAAGGGCCCAGCTAGTATTCTTGGTCTCTACTATTGGACTATTGAGCATGTGTAAACGTAACAAGAAATCTGGGGGCAAGGCCCCTAAGAGGCCTGCACAGGCACCTGCGCCAAGTCAGAAGCCAGAGATTTCACACACACGCACGTGTATGCACACAAGAAATGCACACCAGAAATTAAAAGAATGAAAAGAAAGCTGCACTGGAGAACTGTGTTTTTGTGCCCTGAATTTGTAACTTTTGAGTTCCCAATTCATGTTTAAACCAGATCTTATCTTGAATAAAAGTTAACAAATAAGCAAAATTACATGTAGGGTGTGTGTGTGTTTTATATTTGGTGTTCTGATGAGGCCCTGTATTTTTACGATGCAACTATGTATTTATACAAAGAGTTTTTAAAAAGCCCTGGAGCATTAGGAAATGCCTGCCTATTCAGCCTCAAATGTCAAACATAACGGAAAAAGTGAAGTCATTCTAAAAGATAGAAGCAATGATCGTATCCATGGCTCTGAACACTCAGGCCGTGAGCGATGCGCACCCTCTAGCAGAGGGCGCTGCAAATTTTTGGATCACCATGGGCGGGGGGGGGGGGCCAAACCACCCCAGCTGAGCTACACCAGTGTCCCAAGATGCCATTATTCATTTAGAAATGTCTTTGTATTCTTGATTTAGATCCCTACTACTACTCATGCTCTGAGAGCAGAATTTGGGCATTTTCTACCCCTTGAAGGCATATATGCTACCTATTTTGGTGGTCTCTACCTTCAATAGAGATGTCCACTCTGTCCATTTTGGGTGAGGCTTCTCCAGCCTGGAGAGACACTTGCCTTGGTAGCCTCTATCACCTCTGATTAAGTTACTTTCCTTGCTCTTTTTTGACTTTCCTCTTTCCCTGGTATCTGAAGCCATGCGGTCGGTCTCTCCTCCCAGAAGGACATCATTCACCAGTCTACCCAGGAGGTTAAGGGTAAGTCATTTCTCTTCCTAGTAACAACTCTGCCTCCCTTCTAAAACCCACCATCCCCAGGTGTGTGTTTTCAATGACCAGCTGTCTGTTTTTGTTCATCTTTGGTGGAGGAATCTCAGCTCAACTGGCAGCCCAACTCCATCTCAACATGGTGTTATTCACAAGTATTCTAGCACCCACAAGCACTCAAATCTCTGACCAACTGATCTTTCAAGTTTGCAGTGCCTTTTCCTTGCTTGTCTATGACTCTTAGAGCACAATCCTAACCTGGAGTTAAGCCGGCACAGTTAGGCTAGCCCAGTTTGGCCGGCACAAGGGACACCGTCAAGTGCATTTGGACCACTCTTGGAGTAAGGGAAGATGGCACACATCTATGTGCTGGCCTCGCTCTGGCCTCCAAGAGTGGTCCAAACATACATTATGGTGTCCCTTGCGCCAGCCAAACTTTGTTTGCCTAACTGTGCCGGCCGAACTACAGGCTTTTAGAGGCACTTTGAGGTTGTCCACTTCACGATCCAGTCAACTGTCCCAAAACAGCCATATATGGCATTTTGGCCTCTCCTGTTTTAAATTCCACAATATACATTAATTCTGGGTTGTGCAATCCCAGGTCCAAGACTGTGTGTATATACATGTGGAGTGGAAGATATTTGTGTGGGTATGTACAGGAGCAGCATTGGCAAAAGTCTCCAGGAAAAACTTCAATCAGCTTCATCAACTTGGCAGCCCAATGTACCATAAGTCCCTATGCAGTGATTTATAGGAGGACCAACCATGGAAAAAGAGAGTCTACCATGGAGGGTGAAGTGGGTCACAGGCAGAGGCGGATCTAAGGGATGGCAAATCTGTAAGTTTTGCAAGAAGCCTTACCCTGTCATGTAAATCCCTCCTCTCCCTTGCTGCTGTAGCCAGTAAGCAACGCCAAGATGTTGCTGTTCCCTGTGAGGATTGGCTAGAACAGTGCAGGAGAGGAGTGTTTTCCACTGCAAGGTAAGGCTTCTTGCAAAACTTACAGATTTGCCCCCCCTTAGATCCGCCTCTGGTCACAGGGCTGAAAAGTTTGGGAACCACTGCATTAGAGTAACTCATAGTGAGGAAACTTTCTTATTCAAGGTGACTTTCCTTGAATTTGCAACAGGTTTATGTATGTGTTTCATAAAGATACTGGTGGCATCCAATGAACTTCATCACACCTTTCTGTTACTGCCACTTTTAGCCCATAGCTGCTTATTTCATACTTAGCCCCTGAAGGCCGTTCTGTAATCCATCATCTCCAGATGCAGTTGGCTACAGTACAGTTCTGCTGCAAATCACTTATACAGAGAATTTACCATATAGAATTTATGTATCCATCCCGTTCAGTGAATACTCCTGTGACTATTCCATTTCCCAATGTCATTTTCTTTTGATGCATTACTTCATTAATTTGCTACTTCCAGTCTTGTTATTTAAACGTTCTCCTCTCTGTTGCCCCAGTATGGCTTGCCATAATTTTATTGCCAATTAATAAGGCAATGACTGAAAGAGACATGAATTAATTCTGAAGCAATGAGTAGTAGCCAAATAAATGTGGCTATTTAGGCTAGTGGTTTTCAAACTGTTTTCCAGAGATCCTCAGTGAAAAAGATATGTTATGATGGTCCCTCTCCCTTGAAAAATTACCATATTACTACTACTGATATTCCCCCATCAGTCTGCAAGGACTTAGAGCACAATCCTAACCTAGAGTTAGGTTGCCGCAGTTAGGCCAGCAAAGTTTTGCTGGCAGAAGGGCCACCTTAAAGTGCGTTTGGACCACTCTTGGAGTCAAGGATGATGGTGCATGTCTGTGTGCTGGCCTCTCTGACTCTGGGAGTGGTCTAAAGATACTTTATGGCAGTGGTATTCAAACCTTTTAGACCGGGACCCACTTTTTAGAATGGAACTCATGTCGGGACCCACCGGAAGTGATGTCATTAACCTGGAAGTGATGTTGTGGCAGGAAGTGACATTTATATTACTCTCGGAGTCAAGGAGGCTGATGAACATCTGTGCTGACTCCCAGAGTGGTGCAAATGAACCTTACGGCCCGTTTGCCACATTCCTGGGTGGGGGCACAAGTGATTTGTGCTGGTTAGGATTGCACCACTAATTTGGCTTACCTATCTAGCTTCAAGAGAACTTTTTAAGGGAAATCTTGCCTTTGTAATGCAGCCACTAGCATAGCTGAGGGGTGTCACTGGGGTCACGTGACCCTGGGCAGCACTATTTTGGGGCTGGCCCAGCTGCAATTCTGCGTCTTCCAAATGCAACCAGAGCTGTGCTTTGGTCATCTTTGGAGGGTGTTCTGAGGCCCAGGGACACCATGCACAGCCTCCCCAGGCTTCAGAACGCCTTCTTCAGAAGGCCTTAAAAGGTCATTTCCAGTTTTTCTGAAAACCAGAAGTGGCCTTTTAAGGTCTCCCGAAAGAAAGTTTTCTGAGGTCCAGAGAGGCCATGGGCGGACCGGAGCTGAGCTGAGCTCCAGTTGCGTTTGGAGGAGTTGCGGGGGTGGGGTGGGGGTGGGGAAGCAGTCCTGGAACGTGTGCACCTTCCAGCTGCACCACTGAAAGCAGCTGAGCATTTCAAGAGAGACAAGTTTGTATTCCCAGCCAGATAATTACAAATCTCAGTGACATCACCGTCAAGTTAATATCACTCACTGATCAGTGGCGTATCTAGGGCATTGCGGGGGGGGGGGAAGAGCAATTGGCACCATTTAACAAGGGGGTGCCGATTACCCTCAGCCCCCCCCCAGCACAGTGCCCCAGAGCCGCGGCTGAGGGAAGCCACACGCCCTCCCCAGCTCACTGGACCGGGGAGTTGCACAGCTTCTCCCAGGCGCAGCTCACCCAAAACTGCCGGAGCAGGGCCTGAGGGAAGTTGTGAACCTCCCCGGCTCCAGCTGGGGCACGCGCAGCTTCCCTCAGCCTCCCATCGGGCAGTTTTGCCCGATTGCCGGCCAGGAGAAGCCGCATGCCCCCTGGCTCCAGCCGGGGCGCGTGCGGCTTCCCTCGGCCTCCCAGTGCCCAATAAGAAGTCAAGGGAAGCGATGTACCCCCTGGCTGGAGCCAGGGAGGTGCACGGCTTCTCCAAGCCGGCGATCGGGCGGGGGGCGGGGGGCGGCGGCTTCTCTCTGCCATGGCTTTCCAAAGTTGGCCAAACCACGGCAGAGAGAAGCCACACCCCTCAATGTCATGACATCAGAAACGTTGTGATGTCATGGCGTTGCATGGCATGGGTGCGGTTTTGCCCTGGTACAACTCTGTCACTGATAGAATAATATCAACCAAAATTAAATTAAAACATCACTATCAAACAGCAAAAAGTCTGAGCAAAGTCTTGGCTTCTTAATTTGAAACACTCTGAAAATGCAAAATTTGACGATTTGGAAAACAGCAACAAATGAATTTGGATGCATTAGCAGTAATACTGATCTACACTTTACAGCTGCACTAAAATTGTAGCCTCTAGCGGTTACTTTGCTGTCAAGCAAACTGCAAAGAAAAATACCTTCAGGGAAACTGCATTTGAAATGAGAATGTTCTATGTTCTCATAAACTATGCCCTGTGATATACTGTGGGCCTTTTCTGTTTATTAGATCTATACAGAGCCTCACACTTTGAAATGGCAACTATAAACTTTATTGAGATGATTAAAGCACACCCAGTTCCTTCCAAACTGCTTTAGACCAGTCTTCACCTTTGGCTGACAGTGCTCTAAAATATTTATAGGGCCCAAAATTTATATCCGAAATGCATGCAAATACAAACACAGCTTAGTCAAGGGGATGAGTTGTTTAGGAAATGGGTCATTTAATTCTAGAATGCAAATTAAAATTAGCAGCCCTGCCACAAATAAGCACACAGTTCCATTGTTTAGCCACGATAAATGAATATCTCCCAGCCTCTAAATCAGTGATTCCCAACCTTTTTAGCACTGGGATCCACCTTTCAGGTACAACAATCTGTCAGGACCCCCCCCCCCCAAGACTGGAAGTAATGTCATTAAGCAGGAAGTGACATCATTGTGCCAGTATAAAACATAGGTAGACTATTATAGATTACCAAATGCAACAGGTGTTCTCAGGTATGTGGAAACATCTTGAATTTTTTTCAAAAAATTTATTTCTCTGTTTGGAGTTTCTCTGAACATTATACAAATGCAATTTTGAATGTTGTGCAAACAATGTTGTGCAAACATTTTCAAGGGGTCATGTGTCCATGACCCCTTGAAAATCAGCTTGCGACCCCCAGGTTGGGAACCATTGAATGACATGGACTCTCAATAATATGTTAAAGTCGAGCAGAGCAATCCTACTCTGCCTGTTGCGTCAACGCTACTTCATAGCATTGATGTGACGGCATTAGCGCTGACGCAGGGGTGCTGGGCTAAAGCTCTCAAGCTGATGCTTTGAGTAGCATTGGCTTGAGAGTGTAGACAGGGAGCCTCCCTTGCACCAACTGAAGCCAGCTGGCGCGAGGGAGGTTCCATCCCGTTCCGGGACGGAGATTGGTGGGGGAGAGGGAGATTGTGGGCGGGCTCCGGATTCGGCCATAAAGCCGAATCCGAAGCCCGTCTGGGAGGTCCCACAGCCCCAATTTGGGCTGCGCAATCTCCTCAGATCTCCTCCTGCTATTTAGCAGGTGCAGATCCTAGGAGCACATTGGGGAGGCTGGAGCCTTCCCAACGGTAAGGGCGCGAACGTGCACTTGCCGATGGGAGGCTCCAGCCTCCCCAAAACAGCTTTGTATTTGGTGCTGCCCGGCCAGCCTTGCCAATCCAACGCTGCTTAGCATTGCACCCTCAGCTTCTTAAGAGAATGACTGATGCACTTCCAATGTACATCTCTATGTGTAATGTTGAATACTGTATAAAATAAAGATAAAGCAAAGCCATATTAGACTCTCAGCTGTGATACGTGGATATGTAAAGCTGTTTTGAGTAACGTATCCTGTCTCATTTTCTAGATCAGCAAAAAGTGTCCAATGGCGGGATTCTTGACAAAGGCCGTTCAGATACTTGCATTCATCACAAGAACTCAAGACAGCAAGTGTTGACCTGCATGTGTGAATGGGCCATCATTACATACCATTCCACCAGCTGAACTTCCACATCACCTCATAGTGGGAGTTGAGGCTGAAAGAGAGCGGCTTGCCTAAGGTCAGTGAGAGAATTTGAGGCAGGTGTAAAATGCGAGCTCGTTTCCAGCCCTGCTCAAGATTATCACTCAGCGTCTTCCTTGCAACAGCTCCGTTACACTGCACCAGGATCTGCATTTGGCTGCTAAGATCACATGCCAGGTTAACAATGGGAGGGACTTCACTGAAGTTTCCCATGTCCCTGAGGTTGGAGGATGAAATCAGCAGTCTTTCAAAACATCTTTTTTTCCCCCCCAAAACCAAATAGGATGTCAAAACACACGGTGTTACCAGAAAATAATTCATTAGTTAGCAGATGTCAATACTGCACATCGTTTCAGGTTTCTTTCTCTCTGGCTAGGCTGGCAATTGTTACTGTACTTTAATTTCATTTTTTCTTCTTTCTAGCTTGAGGCTATGGCACATTTGACTTTTCATTCTATATTCATGAGCTGCATTTGTAGGCATCATCTTCCCTAGGCTTGGAGACTGAGAAGGCGAGCCCCCAGGACAAGCGTATTTTCATGCCTCAATTCTGATGGGAAAAGTCACTTTTCCTTGATGAAAGAAGAGCCAGAATTCCTTACATTAGACCAGAGGTTTTCAAATGCTCAGGGAGAGTTTGAGAGCCTGTGTTTGCCCTGGGATGGAGGGGGTGACACCAGCTCACCAGCAATTGTGTTGGCACTGGAGGAAGCATGCATTTTGCACAGCTGTTCCTCTGGGGGGTGCGGGGAGCCCACAAAACTTTTCGCGGGCTCCTTGCACCCCCCAGAGGACCAGCACAACTCCCAGTAAGTCATGTGCGTCACAATTACGAGAGTGCTGGTGCCACATTAAATGGTGTCCTGCCCCATAAGGGGGCAGGGACCATGGTCTTCAGGCTGAGGCGTCGCAATGCCCCAATTTGAAAACCACTGCATTAGACTTCTGTAGTCTCAGATGCCAACAGCATCATTTGTCTCCTTATCTCGAGCAGCCTTCCAACAGCCACAATTCCCTCACTGGGTGAGATGGAAGCTGCACTGGCCTGCTGCACCACAGCATGGGAATTTGGTTAGGATTGGGCTGTTAATGGTGTGCTGTGTGAAGTACTTCCTTATTTCTGTCCAAAATCACAGCACAATCCTATGAAGGATGTAGTGCTGATGCGGGGGCACCAAGTAGCACCCCCACATCGGCGCTAATGCTGACGCTACTTGTAGCATTGGCTTCAGAGTACCGACAGAGAGCCTCCCTTGAGATGACCAAAGTTGGTCGGCGCAAGGGAGGCTCTGTCCCATATCAGGACAGGAATTGGTGGCAGGGAGGGAAGGAGGCTGGGGGCGGGACATAGGTGGGACATGGGCGAGCTTGGAAGGTGGCCATACGGCCCCGATTTGGGCCGCGCGGTCTCCTCAGATCTGCACCCGTTCTTTAGCACACTCCCTTGCCGGGGGGGGGGGCTCCAGCCTCTCCCATGCAGAGTTGCATATGGTGCTGCCAAGTCGGCCTCCCCATTCCAGCACTGCATAGGATTGCACCCTCCGTTTCATTGGATGACCCCAGGTTCTATTGATGCACAATAATTTGTGCTTCAATTGCTTGTGCTTGGAGCTTGATTCTGTTAGGTCTTGTTCTCAATCATGCTGATTCAGAAGTTGGTGACATTGATTTTAAAGGAGTTTATTGCCAAGTAAATATGATCAAGACAATATCTCAGGATTGATCTCACTTAGGACTTCAGAAGGTTCAACCATCGTGCAAAAAATAAATAAAAATAAATGGTTGAGATGGAAGATGTGAAACTAAAGTAAGCTAGAAACAGCAAAATCACATATAAACACTACCTAAGCGGAAATAAGAGCAATTATTTAGGGTCTCATTTTGGTCTGGTTCTCCAAATGAACACTTGCTGCCAAGTAAAGTACTTTAAACAGTCCTGAATCAGACAGCCTCCTTCGTAAGCCTCTTGCAGATAATTAGTTTGCTCGGCAAAACAAACATCCTCATTCTAGGAACTGCTGGAATAATAGAATCAATATTTCCAGGAATGAAAGAGATACACAGTCTTGGGTACTGTGGGAAGTGTGCTCCTGGAATTCTGCAGCCAATAATTAAAGCTATGGTGGTAACATCACATTGAATAATGTGTCATTTTAGATAAGCTGCAAATGATCACTTGGCGTGTGACCAGTTTTGTCTCCTCTCCTCATCCTAACATTTAGGGCTTGTTGTGCTGGATCAATCGCAAACTGGAAGTGAGCTCTGTCAACACAACGGAGTTCACTGCAGCAAGAGGAGGGTTGTGCAGGGGGCTGTGAGCCTCCAGAACCCTCCGGAAGGCTTCACGCAGCCCCCAGGTATGTTGTCATGCCCCAGGTCCCCACAGTGCCATGACTGCTGTGGTGCCATTGGGGCACCCATTCCTGGGCCTCCCCTTAAGGGGGAACGACCCTTTTTATCTTTCAATGGTGGGTTGCGACCCACCACTTTGAATCCCACTGCTTTAAGGCATGATTTAAGGTAATCTGACTTCGTTGGCCAATAGCAGTGGGGCTTTAGTGTCCAAGGCAGTAGTGTAGCTCAGGGGGCATTGCATTAAGTATTGTGAGTGCTGTAATGCGCCATGTAAGTAGTCCCATCTACTCGCCATCAGAGCATTTCTGGGCAGTTATGGCAACTGCATTGCTCTCACTGCCCAGAATGGTTCCAGATGTGAATGGGCCACTGCAATACCTGCAGTACTTACTGCAACTCCTATATAGCTACTCTGCTGGTCCAAGACTGTTTTCTGTACCCCTCTCATCCCCTCATGAGCTTTTTTTAAACATCAAGTCTGCATGGGCAGTGATCCAATGACTGAGCATATAGTTTACTATAGAAGATTCCAGTTTCCATCTCTGGCATTGCCAGGTAGGGCAGAGAAAAATGCCTGTTGCAAAGATACTATTAGCTGGATTCTGCAGAAGGCAGCTTCCAATGGTGTGTCGGTGCCCCTCTTCTAAAAGTTCGGCTTTAAAAATAACATCAAAAACCATTTCCAAAATAGCATGATCCTAGGTTAATCTGTTTCATCACTGGAACTAGAGAGATACTTTCTGAGGGCACAATGCTAAACTGAGTTAGGCTGCCATAAACTAAGCCAGCAAAGTTTGGCCAGCACAAGGGACACTGTAAAGTATGTTCGGACCATTCTTGGAGTTAAAGAGGCCATTACACAGATGTGCACTATCCTCCCTGACTCCGGGAGTGATCCAAAAACACTTTACGGTAGACCTTGTGCTGGCCAAAGTTTGCTGGTTTAGGTTATGCCAGCCTAACTCCAGTTTAGGATTGCGCTCCAAGTTACATCAGTAGGAAATTTTTAAAAGCACATTACGCATTGAGAGATTGCAAAAAAGCAAACAATCCCCACTCCAGCCCATTGAGATTCCAATTGTATATAATAAAACTTTACAGCTTCTCCTAGAGCAACACAGGGTGACGTTAGTATCAGCCCTGTTTGTTCAGGTTCAGGAGTTTTGTACTCTTGTTTCTAGGAATTAGCAGATAAAGATCCTACCTAGATATCACAATGCAACAAGGATTATTTCTGTTACCCGTGAAGACACTAATTGGTTGTTAAATCCCCATACAGCTATATCTAAAGAACAAGATTCTACTAAATATAAACTATAAGATTCTAGTAAATATAAAAGACAGCAACTGCTATTCACTTTGGGTAATCTCTGCATACAGAGCACACAGTGTTTACCAGGTCTTCATTTACACATTTGTTCGATATATAGGATTCTTGTCTTCCATTTATTATGATGGCTGCATATCATTAGACTCATGAATAGCCTAACCACTAGCAGCGTTAAGCAGATGTCCAAGCTCACCAGCAGACTGCTTCACACCAGACGACAAGAAACAAACAAGGCGCGGCACCTTTAGGTTTAAGGCTTGTATTAGCAGGTAAATTCCATAGAGGGTAAAGCAGGTAGCAGTTGTCAGTATAAAACAGTCCAGGTCAGAAGATACACATACACAGATAATAGCAGCAGCCTTGGATGGTTTTAGGCATAGATAAGCAACTCAAAACACTTCTTGGTAGATATGCACACAGTCCATAGCTTACTGAAGCACTGAGGTAAATTCACTCCCACACCAAAAAGGTTAGATTGACTGGAGTCAGCATGTCGTCATTTTCTTGAAGCTTCCGGGGCACACAAATATGGCTGACTCAGATCTTTCCCGCCAATGAGGATTGCCACGAATTCACGAATAAAAATCTTCCTGCTCGTGTGTAAAAGTTAATATCAACTTTTTAAATCATGCCTGCGTGTTCGCACACCTGCATACGGGTGTGCGAATCGCTTTACGAAAAATGGGATTTAATTTCCACGGAAAGATTCATGTATTCACATTACATCGGTATGTAATATTTCCCCCCTCCTTTTTCCTCCCTTCCCGTTTACACGTTTTTTCCCGCATTAACAGAATTTGTTTTATTGGGGGGGGGGTGAGTGTAGAAGTTTAAAAAAATACTCTTAATAGTCTAGAAGTAAAAAAGAATTACTCTCATATTGACAACTACTTGTGTCATGAAGAGATTTTAATGTAATTTTCCTATATATTTATCTGATTTTTGCCCACCCTCCCCTTTTTTTCTTTCCTTCCCGTTCACACTTTATTTCTGCTTGTGTAGATTTCAAAAAATAAGTCTGTCAAAACAGTGCAATCTGAGTTTAAATAGATAGCAAGTAGCATTTCGTCCGGTATGTTCAGTAATATAATTACGCGGAATTAAACCTTGGAATTGCATATTAACTCATAATTAGGTTACCAATGATGTTTCTACACGATCACACGCTGTTATTTTGGTAAAGTTTTTACTTCAGGAGTAAATTATTAAGTGCTAAACATCACGCGAAAAGCAATCTGAAATGCTTGGAATAAAGATTGTTTGGGGCACACAAACATGGCTGCTAAGCCCACCCCCTGGCTTCACTCAATTCCTATCAATTCAACAGGGATGCCGACTCCAGTCAATCTAACCTTCTAGTCCCACACAGAGAGAGTTCTCCTCACTTCCTGATAACAGAGCACTTCACTAACATTACTAACAATACTAGCAGTGCTATCACTTAGTTAGCACATTAGTTACTAACACTACATTGCTAATACTACCACTACTAACAATGGCTTCACAGTGTGCTGCTTATATCCCACTCTAGACGCAATCAGGTTCAGGTGAATGTAGCTTACATGCCGGAGAGCAGTACCTACAGCCTACAGGTGAGATGCATTACTGCAAGTAATTGCTCTCCTTGCCAAATTCCTTAAGCTACAAAATGGCTCTGCAGGCTGACACCATTGAATCTGGTCACCATAATTAAAAGCAGAGAGTTTCTTTCCATCAAAAGACATTAATCCAGGAATCAAGGTGGGCCAAACTGGATGGCAGTGGACAAAGGGACACTTTGCCCCAGCCTTTTTTTTTTTTCGTTCCAGAGAAGGAAACTCTAATCTCAAGGTAGTACTGCCCATCACTGCTCTCAGCATTGAAGATAGTCATCCTAACTCCAGGTTTGGATTGCACCCTTAAACCAATCCATTCCTGTCCATTCCATGAAGACAGTTTGCTTCAGAGAGCAGATGGGCATCAGGGGTGCCCACGGCCATCGAGCCATTGGTCTCTGCAGCTCCTCCTCCCTCTCCCCGAATTGGAAAAGACCGAGCAGAAGAAATGTGAGGGAGAGCGAGGCCACCTCAGAGAACCTCTCCTCACCTTTCTACTTTCTCATAAGAACATAAGAAGAGCCCTGCTGGATCAGGCCAAGGCCCATCTAGTTCAGCTTCCTGCATCCCACAGCGGCCCCACCAGGTGCCCCAGGGAGGCGTGAGACAAAAAGATGCTTGCATCCTGTTGCCACTCCCCTGCACCCAGTACTCTGAAATAGCCTACTACTAATGTAAGGAGGTTACAACCCATCATTGCCTATAGCCCACGATGGACGTTTCTTCCAGATATTCATCCAATCCTCTCTTAAAAGCATCTAGACCAGATGCCATCATCACCACTTCCTGTGGCAAAGAGTTCCACAGATTAACTACCTGCTGGGTAAAAAAGTGCTTCCTTTTATCTGTTTTGGTTCTGGTGTTTTGGTTTCTCTTGCACTCTGACTCATTTCCAATCTGGGAAAGGAAGGACTAGAAGCTGACACATCCTCAGGTGAGGAGGGGCAGTGCTGGGCATGCGCCACAGGCACCAGGGCCTCTTGGATTGGCCCTGTGTAGTGCAGAAAGAACTTTATTCTGCTCAACTGCCAGTATGCAGTACATGGCTTATTCTTTTTTTTTCCTCTGTTCCATCCTTCACCAGAGAAAAACCAATGTCTTTTCTTAACTTTTCCAAATCCAAAATGCCTATTGGGCTGACGAATGTGCCTTGTGCCAGCCCAAGGTTGTCACAAACATGCCGTGAAGCACGTTTGCGCCAGCCGGAGAGGTGCTGGGCTGACACAAGCAATTGAACACCCATGTAAAGTTGCCCCTCCCCCTCACCTTCAGAGCCATTCATGGCTGCAAGACCAAAGCAGAGAAGCCCACTTTGCTCTCACAGCTTCGAATGGCTCTGAAAGCGAAAGGGAGAGGCCAGGGCATAGCTAAAGAATTGCAAGTGGTCCAATTGCACTGGGAAACAAGCTTTAGGAGAACAACAAGCTGAGCTTGACACTAGTGGCCAAAATTGCAAAAACCTTGGTATGTACGAATAATACCATCATGATATATATCAGGAGAAAGATAATTTAATGCAGAATGCAATGAAACGAACCCGAGTGTAATATCTTTATTCTATCAAATGTTATGGCCAAAAAACCCAAAAAATGAAATAAAAATACAACTGTCATGTAAACATTACTGGCTTAGATAACTTTTAAAGTGGACAAAAGAAAGGGAGAAACTATGCACACTTCCCAGAGCTCCTTGGAAAAAGGGGAGTATAAAAATGTGAAAAAATATGAATGATTTTGTCATGGGGAGGATGTTAAAAATTTATGTTCCCCAAATGTCAAATGATCTAGCTGTGCCACTGTTAGGGGGTGCCTGTGGGCTGGGGGACAGCAGGAGGGGGCACACTGTTGGAGGGAGGATACAGGTTCCCACCCTTTTTCATCATTTTTAAAAGCACAGGCATGCTGTTACTGCCGGAAGTGATGTCACTTCCTGTTGTGACATCACTTCCAGGGCATCAATTTGCCCTCAGCACTGGGCTACACTTTCATTAGCTACGCCACTGGGAGGGGGTGCTTTATATGGACATTCAGGTGACAGAAAAACAGCACTTTGGCCCCCCCTCTGGGAATGCCACTGCCCTGTGTGCACTCCATCCAGTTAGTTAGCTCTATGACAAGATCCTTCATAAAGAAAATAACCAAATGTTTGCCTCTTACTAATACTCCCTCTCTGTTTATAGCACGGACACTGACTATCCTTTGTAATTGGAAAGAACCATTTATAATTAGTGTATTTTATCTGTAGACCTTCTGGCATGTACTTATCAAGATCTGTCACAGAATTCAAAATAAACTGAATCATGAGGTGGCTTAATTAAAGGGACATGGAGAGAGAGGGAGGGAGGGAGAGAGAGATTTGAAAAAAAGCCAGTCAGGACAGACATAGACCTAAAATAACCTTTAGAAACACAACTGTCTCCACCAAAGGAAACTTTCCAAACAGCGCATGGATATGTTCTAATGGAGCTAAAACAGCATTTGAGAAAAATTTACAACTGATATTTAAAACATGAGTTCATGTGGTGTGACAAACTGAGGTGTGACAATGAGGGCGCAATCCTAACCAACTTTCTAGCCCCAGGGTAAGGGTAATGCAGCTCTGAGGAAAGGAAACAAACATTTCCTTTCCTTGAGAAGGCCTCCATGACTGCCCCCCAAGTGCAGGATATAGCACATGCCCCATTGGCAAAACTATGTCAATGCTGGAAAGTTGGTTAGGATTGTGCCTTCAATCACGCAGTGGCATAAGACCAAAACAACGTAAGGATTCCAGGTTAGACTCTCCAAGAGGCCCAGCCATTAGCACCTACACTTCCTAGGATTTGAGTTGAAAGCAAGACCAGGAGAGCCATTCCAGCCTGCTACATTGACTGTGTTTCAAAAATCTGTATCAATACTGCTGCTGAACAGCTTTCTTGAAAATTTGCACTAATGAAACCATCTGTGAGCACATCTCGTCTTTTGCAAAATGTATTCTGCCCATGGTAATCACAGGGAGGACCAAGGAGCGCTATAGGAGTTCTGAGTATATTTTGGGTCTGAGTTGTGATGTGAGCTGAGGGGAGGTTTTGTCGCGGTGGTTTTTATGGATCTACTTGTGGTTTTCCTGCAGCTGTACATGCTCGTTCAAGTAACAGCCACAGGTCAGAATGGCTTTTGTGGAATAAAAAGTCTCACTGAATGAATGAAGGACCTGCCAAAGCTGGGATCATTTTTTCCTTTCATTCTTCTCAGAGCACAATCCTATACTATGCCTGCCTAGTAAGGCCGACATAGCAGGGCCACATCCCAAGGCCCATTAGGAGGCGGCAGCAGCAACGTGCAGGACAAGGGAAGGTTTTCCCCTTACACCCGCGTAAGACCCAGTCAACCCTATGGACCTGCTCAGATCTGCGCCGACAAAATAGCAGGCGCAGAGAAATGTGGACAGGAGCGGCCTGAATTGGGGCTGCCCTGGGTGGAAACTGATGTTAGGATTTGGCACTACGGCTGTCCTGCATCACAACTGCATCACAACCGCCGTCTCCAACCACTGCACTGCCCAGTTACGCTCCCAGAACACCTCTGGAATGCCCTCGCGGAGGCCCTGCGCCAACCGAGTGACACTGGCACTTGACTGGCACACAGCCAGCGCTGCCGCTTGCGCCGGCTGAGCGCCATAGTGCCAACGCCGACACGCTTTACGGCATGTTTGCGACAGTGTTCGGCTGATGCAAGAGCTTAGCGCTGGTGCTAAGGGGGTATAGGATTGCACCGTGAGTATATTTTGGGAATTGTGATGTGAACGGAGGGAATTTCACTGCAGTGGCTGGTTTCATATGGACCTGATGGTTCCCTGCAGCCACAAGTGTTCATTTGTTTGCTTACTCGAGTAATAGCCACAGGTCAGCCAAGCTTTTGTTTTTTAGAGCACAATCCTAAACCTTGCTGGATTAGTGAAGCCAGCAGGCCTGCGCCAAATCCAGTGCAGCTTCGGTGCGCTGAGGGGCACGTTGACGCCCCAGGGGAGGCTCCAGCCTCCTCATTGGCTTCCTTGGCTCTGTGCCTGCTATACAGTAGATACAGAACCAAGGAAGCCACACGGCCCGAATCAGGAGCCTGGGAACAGAAACTTGAATGTGACCTACTGGCCGCATCCCATCTCCACCCCCCTCCCTGGGTCGGCACGCCTACTGGCCCACCCCCCCACCTAGTCCAGCCTGCCTACCCTCCTGCCCGCCCGCCCACCATCCCCATGCCCAGATCCTCTCTTCCGCCAGCTGAGTTTGGCTGGCACAGGAGCAGTGCTGCGGCACCTCTGCCTGGCACAGTTGGGCTGGCGCTGCTGCTAGCATTGTCCCAATGTGTATTATAGGACTGCACCCTTAGTCACATACATGAAATGATGATTTGGTAGAAGGAATGAAGCACTGTCAGCAGCGCATCACTGGCCCACTGGAACATTAACATTAAATGTGAAAAGACAACTCCAACAACATCCCCTTAGCATCTCCCATTTTGACTGTTTGTAGTCATGCATGCATGTCTGACAAAAAAACTTGAGAATCAAGTCAAAATGACTTGTGAAATTCTGTGGGTGGAGTTGCCACAGATGCATGCTAGGACTCGTTCATGAGTCAAGTTGTGGGGGGCGGAGACTCCAGAATCGACTTGAATTTTGAGACTCGTTCCCAACACTGCTAATCTAAATAGAAACCTCTGTTTACCCATGTTTCTTATATGCGGGCAGTCTGGCCACACAAAGAAGCAGATGAGACTATTGGCTTGACTGGAACTGCTGGTCAGGGTGATTGTCCAGGTGTACAACTGCAGTGCTGGCCTCTTTCCTAGAAACTGAAGAGGTAAAAAGAGACTTCTACAATGTAAACAGACAACCCTTCAAGGAATAAAATCAACTGGAGAGATGAACTCTGTGTGAGTCACACTGATTACACAGCAAAGTGATAAACAAAATGCTTCCTTAAAAGGTTTTTTTCTTTTTCTTTTTTTGCCTTTTCACAGCTGTCAAGCAGCAATAAAAGAAAAGAAAGAAAACATTAACCGAAAAAGAAAAGAAAATGGAATGTCACAGCCTAAAATTAGTCTGTGTGGTTTTCCTGTGCAGCTTTTGAGATTCAAAGAGTGTGGTGTCATCACAAGCCATGAAAACACCCCAGCTGTTCCCTTGGTCATCTGCTTTAGAGTGGTGGTTCCCAAACTGTGGATTGGGACCCACCAGTGGGTCACGAGCCAATTTCAGGTGGGTCGCAAAGCACCAAGGGCAGCCATATTGAAAATATGGGAAAATGGGATTCTGGAAAGGGGGAGGGCTGTGTGGTTGTTTTGCTTGTGTCAAGCACCTTCACAACACCAGCGTCCATGGTACTATTGTATTATGGGCATTGAGGGGCTCCAGGGAGGGGGAGGGGGATCCACCACTTATGCTGAATCATAACCCCCATCGCTGGCCAAGTCGGCCCTACACAGGCCTCTCTGGTTTGCACCAGCGATGTCACTGGCACAGATCCAAGAAACACTATGGGGGCTGCTGGGCATTACCCTGAGTAAAGGAAAAATATTTCCTTACCCCAAGGCAGCCTCAGCTGCCTCCTACACTAAGCTGGATACAGCGCAGGCCTCCCAGCTTGCCTGTTCCAGAACAGTGTAAGATTGGCTATAACTCAAATATTACAAACAGGCAGAAAAAAGTTACAATTTTAAAACTTAGACAATGGACAGTGAGCAAGTATTCAGGAGTGAGCTCCTCTAAAGTCAGTGGAACTTTCTTCTTCTGACTAAAGATCCCTAGCCATCATGCAGCGTGCTTCCAAGCAATGCAAGACGAGAGACCTAAATAGAGCGTTGTAACGTAAATTAACAGCTCTGTTCCTCTCCAAGTCCACCCTGCAATTTAGGAACATAAAGCTGGGCTCTTTATTATAGGTTAATGGAAACTAGAGAAACCCGTTAGCTATATTTAAGAAAAGTCTTCAAAATGTTTTGGGTTCAAAGCTGCATATCATGCATGTTTCTGGGTTAGCAGCTTCCAACTTCACATACTATAATTTTTGTGGCTACAGCAAATGATACGTTATATTCACAAATGATTCGGGGACAAAAGATCTGTTGCAGATGGTGTGTGTGTGTGTGTTTTCCCCCCAGAGTGACTCAACATAGAAAACAAACCTATGTCTGTACCAGCTGTGTTTGGGTGGGGGTGGGGAAGGGATGTATCCCAGAATACGTTGCGCACAGGTGAAGCAGTTGAAATTCAGGCCCATGATTAGGGGTGCTTCCTGATGTTGCTCTGATCAGATGCTAGTGTTAAAAGAGGAACAGAAAGTAAACAGAAAATAAATTCTTAATTTGAGAGATGGTAGCCTTCTACAATGTTGGTAACCTCCTATAACCTTGAATTGCAAAATCTGGAGAGACACCAAGCAGCAATCTGTATGTGTGCATTTGTATCTGTGTACAATACTTGTCCTCAAACCTAACTAGTAGCTACGTCTCTTTCCCAGATGCCGCTGAGAATGCAGAATTAAGTTTGATGGATCATATAAAAGACACTGGAAAAGAGTTCCATGCCTAGCCCATCTACAAGTTTTTTTTCATGAGTGTACTAAAGATATGCTAGGGTTGCAGAATGTTAGGAGATCCTGTCCTTAAAAGCACTGCTCAAAAATGCTGCTGGGTCTTTGGCAAACGCAACAAGTGAATGGGTGATTCTGCATATGAAGTAATAACAACCTACAGCCCAATACTAACTGGGATTGGGCTGTCATGTGCAGCCATTTACAACTCGAAATGTCTATCAATGGAGCACACAGCGCGTTCCAGATGTCAGTGGATCCCCCTGTACCTGCTGGAGCAGGTAGGACATCAGGGTGGGGTGGGAAGGAGCAAGGTGGGACAGGGAGGCTGTAGGATGGGGTGGATCCAGTGGTGAAGGTGCCCACTGGATCCTATCCTCCTTTTTCATAGCCTCTCTGCCCACGTCCCTTGTTGGCGGTCTGAGGAGACCCATGACAGAGCATAAATCTTATGGAGGGTAAAGGGATTTAAATTTCCTTACCCTTCCAATGCCTCCCAATCTGCCCAGGGGGAGAACGGATACAAAGTGTGCCTTTTCAATGCAGCTACACCAGCATATAGGGAAAAGGAAAGGAATACACCATTAAAGGCTCTTTATTTTGGGCCCTAAACTATCAGAAAAGTAAACTACATTTCATACTACAAAACCAAGCAACATCTCTCCTGCCTGTATGTGCCTCTCCTGACTGCTGGCCTCAGAACATCTAAGTACTTACTGAATGATAGGGTGGCTGCTCCAGTGTTGCTGCATCGTATATAGTTGGCATGCTAATGTAGTTCTTTGCCACTTTAGCATGACTAACCTGGAAGGGAACCACAAGTTTTGCTTTGTATATGTGACTGTTCATTGGGAAGTATCTGCTCTGGTAATATATTCTGTTCATTTTCTTGCCCTAGTATCCAACTCTTCCTTGATCGCAGGCAGCGGTGTCATGCAGCCGGAACGCTGGGCGGGAGGAACGGGTGAGCGGCAGCCCGCCCGTTGCATTCCGGTCCGTTTTGCCGCGAAACGGACCGGAAAGCAATGGGCGGGCTGCCACTCACCCGTTCCTCCCGCCCAGCGTTCCGGCTGCATGACGCCGCTGATCACAGGGGTTTCCAAACTGTGCGTCATGATGCTTTAGGGCAGAGGTGTCAAACCCATTACACACAGTGGGCCGAATAGCATTCATGGTGCCTGCTGAAGGCCAGAAGTGACATCATTAAGCAGGAAATGATGTCATGTAGCAGATGATGGCCAGAAATAAGCACTTGGTTCTCACATAGAAACTCATTAGCTGCAAATGATAGAAGAGAAAATGTGCAAATCCTCGCTGTGCCATCCTCCCTGACTCAAAGAGTGGTCCAAACGTGCTTTACGGTGGTCCTTGTGCCCGCCAGACTTTGCTGGCCTAACCGTGCCGGTCTAACTCCAGGTTAGGATTGTGCCCTGAGATGCCACAACAGTTTGGGCCTGAAAGCTGGAGTAACAGGTGCACCAAGGTGCTTCTGTTATATGACAGGTGTTGGTTAAAACAGGGCTATTGTTTTATCTGCACAGCGGAGGTCTCAGGCCTCGCGTGCCAGCTGCAGACACTCCAAGGAGATACCCCCTGCTTGCCACAGCATGATAGACAACATGATTGCCATAGTGCTCTGTTTGACATTAGCATTACATCAAAGACAAGAATGTCAGGTTCTCAGAAACCATTTCCACAGAGCCAGAGGTACATACTGTGTCTTTGTTAAAAAGGGAAAGGAAAAACATCATCTCTAAGCAAATGGTGTTTGCACATCGTGTGATCAGAAACATGTCCCCAAAATTGCAATTATATTTTAATTTAAGCAGTTTCTGCACCTGCCAGATTCCATCCCCCATGAATACATATACCACAGGCTATCCCAGCTTTTTGTACCACACACTTGTGTCTGAGACAATTTTGGTGCACCATCAGTGAACGCTTAACATATGACCATGCCAGTTCTGATAAGCATTTTGTAAAGTCTGGTTGAGAGGGTAGAGCCGCCATTAAGCCCGAAGGTAAGATCCGAAGGTCACCAGTTTGAGAACACCGGAAGCTTCCATGAGTGATGAGACCTTGAGAATGTGACTGACAAGCTCTGAGCTGAGCTGTCTCCAGTTGCCTGTGAGGGAGGAGTTGTGTTGGACCAGCTGTTTCTTTGGTGAAAGCAAAGAAGGTGGGAGGTGTCAGAGGTTTATCAGCCAGCATGGAGGCACTGTGCAGCCAGCAAGGAAAGACCAGACTGTGGAAGTTCCATCTGAATGTAGCCATTCTTGAAAGATTAGAACCTCTTTGTTATTTGTAAAAAAAATCTTGGGGTTTAGAAAAAAGCCTGCCTATATGAACCGCCTTGAGGCTGCAATCCTATACTCACTTTCATGGGAGTAAGCCCCATTGAACACACTAGGACTTACTTCTGAGTAGGCATGCATAGGATTGTGCTCTGAATTTAAGTCAAAGGAGTGATCCAATTACCCAGAAAAGCGGCATATAAATACTATATTATTATTATTACTAGCTGTTTGTGACCCGGCGTTGCCTGGGGGACAAAGGACCCTGAGGCTCTATGAGGAGAAGGAATGAATGCTACCTGCAGTATTACAGTTAAGGACACAGGCACACAATCACGTAAGAGAGTGAAAGTAAACAGTAACACTTACTGAACCCTGTCTGCAGGCACTGTGGCAGGATAGCAGTGAAGCAGGAGATAGGGGAACAGGTGCCCAGGTAGCTGTGTGGAAATGTGTCCCTGTACCATCCGAGTGGGTGCTGGAAAAGTGTGGAACGTGCTGCTTCCAGCCCCAGTAATTTCAGTTTCGCTTCTGCCTAGTTCTACAGCAGCAGGTGTACCAGAGACCCTGCAGAATCGTCTGTGACCACAGGGTGGCAGCAGACCTGTAGTCCAATGCAATCCCCTTGGTTCCTGACTATCTGGGCCCCCTCCCCAAAAACGGGGGGCTGTAGGGGGGTCTCACCCCCGCAGTGTTTGTTGCCAGGCCACAAGGTACGTGCGTGGCGAGTTTCGTGCGGCCCGGTCCCAGCGTCGCGAAGCCTATTCAGAACATACACACCCACACACCCACCCACGTCCGTTTTTATATATATAGACTAGCTTTTATGTACCCGGCTTCGCCCGGGTGTTTATATGTGCCATCCCCGACCCCCAGCTACTCACCAGGCATACAGATGGCCCATTTATATGTCCCATCCCTGCCCCCCTCACATGTGTGCCCCGGTGTTGATATGTCCCATCCCTGACCCCACC
>JAJKFI010000010.1:10412971-10431426 GCA_029204185.1 Lerista edwardsae
CGGTGTTGATATGTCCCATCCCTGACCCCACCCCCACTCACATGTGTGCCCGGGTGTTGATATGTCCCATCCCTGCCGCTGTACTGTTTCTGTTGCTGTAGGTGTAGTAGCCCTCTGTTTCATATCCTGTAGTTGTTTGTGATGCTGCTGTACTGTTTGTGTTGCTCTAGATGTAGCAGCTCTGTCTCTCTTATCGTGGAGTCTTTTGTCACGCTGCTGTACTGTTTCTGTTGCTCTAGATGTAGCAGCTCTGTGACGTAGCGTTGCAAGTTGTTTTTTTTTTCCTCAGGTGTTTCCTGTGTACACTGTTGTTTCATCTTTGTAGCCTTTGGTTGCACCTGCCCAATTGCCTTACATTACACAGTGAAAGTAAACGTTCAGAGAGAGCAACAGCCACAGCACCTTGTGCCAACTGTCCACTGCCAAGCAGGGACCGCCCACATGTCCACAGAACACATTGTATCGGTTTGCCTGCGTGAAACCTGTTTGCTGTTGTTTGTCTTCAACTGTCAAGAGTTCAGTTGCTGCCTGAAGATTCCGCATGTCATTTGCATCTCATCATGACATCACCAGAGCCTCGGAATGTTCGGTTCAGCCCATAGCCAGCCATAGAGAACCACAAATTCGCTTGTACCCGCGCCCGTGGGGGCGCGATCCGTTCCAAAACCGCACAGCGATGGTTTCGGGGGGGCCAAGGCACCCGCGTGCCGAGTTTGGCGCGAATCGGTCCAGGCGTTGCGGAGCCTATGTGGAACAAACATACACACACACACACACATACATACACACATACATACATACGCTCTTCTTTATATATATAGATTATCATTATTATCATTATTATTAAGGCTTTACAAGTAGAATTTAAAGGGCTCTCTTTTCTTGTGTGGATATTTTGAGCTTGTATCAACACCGTGTTAGGGCTCCAACACAAATGATGGTCACTGGAGATGTTACAGGAATAACCCCCCAGGAGTGAGAAACTGGGACCCAACCACCATGTGTTTCAGTGCCGTTGCAGGATTCTCCATTTGTGCTGGGGGGTGGGGCAGATGAACAAATTCTTGGTCTTTTCCTCATTATCGTTAAACATGGAGTTGCAGAAAGCAAACAAAAAGCATTTTGAAAGCATATGAATATGAATATAAGCATATGAATTTATTTTGAAAGCATATGAATATTTGATTAAAGATTTGATATAAATAATTGGAGAAATTGATTTTCAGTTAGTCCTACAAATAAATGCAAGGTTATGTTACCTATATGGATAATTTCAGCTGCCAAACAAAAAGCGAACCCGCTCACTACCTTAGGTTGGCTTGGGAAGTGAATAAACTCCATGAGAACTAGGCCAGATCAGTGGAGGTAATTGCAAGCTGTGGTGTTTGGAGACTGCAAATAAGATCCACCAACAGTGCAGACAAAATTTCCATGCAAGGGCGCATAATGCCTCACCTCCCCGTGCATACACCTCTTCCCACAGGGGGAGCTGCTGTCCCACATATTGAATTGTTGGGGTAAGGTGCAGGAGGGAACCCAGAGTGCTGTGCTGTGCTGACAGAAGCGTTTGATTTCTGGAGAGACAGTGACACACCTGAAAGGAGACCAGTCCTGACTTTTATCCTGTCATAGTCCTCTGGGTACCCCTACAAAGCCTCATTTTATAGGGGTTCAGAGTTGTTCTGGAGGAAAGGGGGAGCCCAGCAGGGAACAGGTTGGATGCCTCCAGGAGGAGGGGAACTAGCAAATTGACCTGCGGTTCCTTGGCTGCCAGGCAGAGGCTGAAGTCTGCGCTTCTGGCTTGCAGGTCCTTTGCAGCCTCAAGGGCTTCCTCTTGCCTTTGGTCCTTAGCTCCTGCCCCCATTATTCCTCCAGGGCTTTTATTTCTCTTTTCTTCAGCTTCCCCCTTTCCTTCATCCCCCCAGTTCCACTGTGATTTCTCCTCCTTGCATTCCCACCTCCCCTCCTGTACCTTCTCCAGTCTTTCTCTTTAGCCTCCTCTTTTCTCTCACTGTTCTTGGTCTACTCCTGCTCTGTTCTTTCCACCAGTTCCTGCCTGCATCAGCTGTTTTTAATGCCGGCAGGCCCTGAGGCTGCCACAAGGCTGAACCGAATGGAGCCTGTGAGGGAAAGCAGACTTAACTGCTACACTAGAAACCCCCTTTCCCCCCCAAACCCCTGGTGGGGTGCAAGAGTGCAAGGGGGTGGAGCAAAATTTAACTTCACCCTCACTTTAGATGGCAAAGGGGTGGAATTCTTGTGAAAGAAAATTGAATAATTCCCCCTCATGGGGGACAAATGCAGAGAGAGAGAGAGAGAGAGAGAGAGAGAGAGAGAGAGAGAGAGAGAATGAATGAATGAATGATGCATACATAAAAACTGAATTAATAGAATTTCCTGTTTGTATCCCACTCACTGTCTGGCCATGTGACTTGGGGGAAGGGGAGGAATAAATATGAGTAAAGGAAGCAAGCAGGATAGGAGGAATGTTATTCTCAAAAAACAAAACAAAGTTTTGGAAAAGGCCATCTGAGAGGAGGAGAGGAAGGAAGGGAACAGAAAACAGAGGAAAGCAAGCCTGAAGGGAAACAAACACACGCAGATACACAAAATGGAATTTGTATTCTCTAGGAAAATACAGTCCCGCAAGCTGAAGCAAGGGAAGACTCAAATGAAGTAAGTAAGTAATTGAAGGGGGGAGACAGAGTGGATTTGGATTTTTGTCTTCAACACCGGAAGCTCTAGGAAAGGGCTGCCACGTTCATACGCTCCAAGCATTTGAAACCCGTACAGCTGGCAGGCACACAGACCTGCGTGGAAGGGAGGCGAAAGGAAAAAGCCCAGCCAGGGAATGAGGAGGGAAAGAGGAAGGATCTGCTCCTAAGGCCAAGGCAGGCATCTTGTGCCCTCATGAGGAAAGATAACTCTTTTGGCAGCTGCCTGGAGAAAAGAAGAAAGCTGACTATACAAAAGTCAAGCACGCCCAAGGCTGGTTCTGAGGGCAGCAAGGCCAGGATAGCACTGCTGTTTCCGCAGAAGTTTCTGATAACAAGAAAAGGTGATGACAAGTGCAGCTGTATTTCCACGGCACATAAGGGCTGGTCCTGCTTCAATGTTTTCACAACCTCTCACATCCTTCCCTGTAGCATAAGAGACCTGCTAGATCAGGCCAAAGGCCCAACTAATCCAGCTTCCTGTATCTCGCAGTGAGCCACCAGCTACCTTAGGTTATGTGCTGCATTGGGTGACAATGTTTTAACCAGCCAGCTGAATTTCTTGCACAATTTTTCAACGTCAGGGTTAACCAGGGACAGTGCACTTAAGGATGGCCCTGAGTTTGCAGCATGTGATACCCCGTGCTTAAACAGAACGTTTCCTGTGAAAATTTGAATAAACTGTTCGTTCTGTGGCGTCCTTAATGGCCCCATTAAGTGCCTCAGAGATTGGCCTTGACCATGACTGATTTACAAGGCTTTTTGTATGGTGACACAGCCCAGAAGTGTGCTGCCTTTTCATGAAGTTTGTCAGCGTTGTGTTGTTTGGATCGCTTAATACAAGACCAGCATCCAACGGTCTTCTTTATAATTTGGATTGGAAAACGTTTGACTGACAGACATCAGGCTGTTGAGACACTGTTTCTTCAGTAAGTACTTCTGCTTTGGGCTGTTTGGTGTGGTTGAACGTTCAGACAGGGCCGGCTTTAAGCCAATGTAACCAATGTCGTCACATTGGGCCCTGCACGTCAGGGGGCCCTGCATTAGCAGGGTGAGCATATTGCCTGTGGCTGCAGCTTGGATCTCTATGGGCTGTAAGTCAGTGGGGTGAGCAGAGTAGCTTTACCTTGGTCTCTCCCACCTGCCTCTGCCTCTGAACAGCCCAAAATGGGCCACCTGGAAGCAGTTGGTGGTGATGTTATGATATCACCACCAACTACTTCCACATGCCATGCTTTGCATGTGGCAAGAACAGAGCTCTTCTTGGTGAGTGGGGGGCCCTGTAGGGAGGTTTGGGGCCCCCGCAGGAATGCCCCACATTGGGCCCCGCCGCTGCTAGAGCTGGCCCTGCCTTCAGATGACATCTAGTCTTGGACTTTTCCCACCTTGATTGGAGCCTTTAATTGAAAGTCGTGTGCTTTCGATTCCGAATTATCTTTTCATTTTAAATTGCAACATATAGAACAGATATGAACATATTAACTGTTAGAATCATGCAAATATGAATTTAGCACAAAATGATTAAGGGTGCAATCCTAACCAACTTTCCAGCACCAGGGTAAGGGCAATGCAGCTCCAAGGTAAGGGAACAAACATTCCCTTACCTTGAGGAGGCCTCTATGACTGCCTCCCAACTGCAGGATGTAGCACATGCCCCATTGTCACAGTTCTGTCAGTGCTGGAAAGTTGGTTAGGATTGCACCCTTAGAGATTCCCAGAATACATATTTACGCACTTTGCTGTCAAGCTATTTGTTTGTATTTAGAACCAAGAATTATATCATATTGTTAGAAATTGTCTTTATACACCATTTATTTATTTATTTATTTATTTATTTATTTATTTATTTGAAGAACTTATTTACTTGAACTTATATTTAGTGATAAATAAGGACAAATAAATCCAATGAACAGACTGGATTCAGAGTCATTGAGCTCACCAGATGTAGTGTCTAAATGTGTACTAGGTAGATGATATAAGTGATAAAGTGTGAGCAGATGCAGTCACAGTATTACTTCTAATTGGAAAAGTAATCTATTTTTATTTCTGGAAAATATGTTAAACACCAAAATGTGGTGTTTTGTGTTTTTATTCAAATATTTTAACCCGCAAAGGCACGTTATGTTTTTATGTGGTGTTCAACAAAAAAAAAACTACCCCTACCTATAAAGCCCTAAGTGGCATAGGTACCTAAAGCGGGGTGTCAAAACACATTTCATACAGAGGGCTGAGTAGCATTTAGGATGTCTGCTGAGGGCCAGAAGTGATGTCATTAAGCAGGAAGTGATGTCTTTAAGCAGGTCATGACAAGAAATAAACATTTTTTTTTCACTTAGGGACTCATTAGCTTCAAATAGAAGATAAAACATGCACACCTTGATCGCATTTTTAAGATCTGAGAGAGCCCAATTATCCTGCAGGTTGCCCTTTCAACAGTGACACCTCAGCACAGCTCAGCAACTGAGAACAGTCGATGAAGGTGCTGGGAGAATCTGAGGGCTGGATAAAGAGCTTCCACAGGCTGCGTTTGGCCCCTGGGCCTTGTTTGACACTCCTGACCTAAAGGATCACCTCCTTCCTTGTGAGTTAGCCGATTCATTAGGTCATGGGCAGTAGACCTGTTCTCACTCTTTTGATGTTCAGATAGAGATAACTATGACAGGGCCTTATCTGTTGTGTCTGGAATTCCCGTGGACTTGAACTTAGGACTCCACCCTCCTTGCTGGTCTTCAGGAGAGGTCTTTAGAGGTCTTTAATGTCATCTGTTTATTACTATGTGTAATTTTACTTGTTCTGTTGTGTGGTTTTATTCTGTTACATCAGCTGCTTTGAGCTCCCGCAAGAGTGGAGGAATGGTGTGTAGTATTCTAAAAGTAGTAAATAAATAAATATAATAGAGGATAATTAGGTCAGAGCCAAGAGTCTCTGCATCATTCCCTGGACCACATACTTCTCCATTGCCCGGTTCATCAATCTCGGAGAGACAAACTTCTTGAACCCCTCCTGTCTTTCTGTTTCCTCTGTTGACCCCCTTCTCACCCTTTTGAGCGATAATACGGCGTCCATCTCCATCTCGGTAGCAGAATTTTTATTCGCGGTCATTAAATCCAAACCCCCTTCCTGACCTACCTTCTTACTGTCTCCTTGAACCGCTCTTTTATTACGATTTAGGAAGATACAGTCATTGTATTATCTATCGTTGTTATTTATATGTAATGCCAATAAAGGTTTGAGAAGTGAAGTGAGTCTGCATAAACAGCAAGTGGGCTATTAGGCTGTTAGGCTCAAACTTGGTAATGCATGGGATAACATACTTGGGACCTGCATGTCTGTATTTTTAGAATGTCAATACAGTTGACCTTCACTTTACAGTGGGTTCACTTTAAAGTCAAATCACTTCACAATGGACTCTTCATAGTAAAACAAGGTTCACTATACAATAAGTTGTACACTTTACAATGGGCTCAATCATGTCACCAGTAGGACCTCATGAGTGATAGATAAGCCAATCAGTGATGCGAATGCAAGTATTAGATAGCATCTCAGCCTATAGTAGTGTTCTTAACATCATGACGTGTGTGTGTGTGTGTGCGCGCATGCGTGCACGCACGTGCGTGCACACATAAGCCCATACAGGATACAATGTTGTGTTTTATAGTTGCAACATTGTGTAAACTGATGACCATGACCCTCAAAAAATACAGTAGGTTCCTCTTATTTACTTCTAAAATATGTTACATTGACTCATTAAAGTTGTGGTAAATGGGGATCCATCACACTTCTGGTAAAGCCCTTGTATGTGTGTAATATGGATTTTTTTCCTTTTTAATTCCCTTTACAGTCTTACTGAAAAAATAAAATACATCAAAGCATAATCTACTAAACAAAAATGAGAGGGGGAAAAAGAGAAAACAGTAATAATAAGCTACATACAAGTAGAAATTTCAGAATCTATGCTATAAAGCATCATCCATAAACAGTAAATATAAAAAATGTACACTTGCAATAAGCCATTTGTTCAGATGTCAATAATATTAAAAGTTTTGAGTGACAATGCATTTATCCTTCCAATATTTTAATATAAGACTTTTTCACTACAGTAAGGACACTTAAGGTCCATTTTCATTATCCTGCTGTCAGTTCCCCCCAAAATGTACATAATTCAAAAGAACATTATTATTGCCACTTCAAACCCTGCTCTGACTATACATTTTATCCCCTGTATTTTACTAAACTGACAGCATAAATTGTTTTCCAAGGAAGTCTTGTTTTCAACCTTTTTTAAACAACTGCTGTTGTTAATCAAATGAATTCAGAAATGTAAGCAAGCAGCACATGGTAAATAATGCCAGCATGCCCCCATGTGGTTGTAGCATGTAACTGCAAATACCTTGTCTCAGTGTGAACTCAATGAGATTTGCTTCAGAGTAAACACATTCCCACAGAAAGGTAGTACCAGACCTGCATTCTTTCTGAACGTCATGTCAGTTCGATTTTGTCATTAACGTTTGAAACGGTACAAATCTTAAACTCTTTATGGCAAATGTGCCATCTGAACATACATTTCTTTTTTTAATCTATTCTTCCTTTAAAAATTTCAGTTTCGTTAGGTTTTCAGGGTTGCATCCTAGGGCTGCAGTCCTATACCTTTATGTGGGAGTAAGTTCCACTGAACTCAATGAGATTTATTTCTGAGTAGACATGCCCAAATTTGTGGTTTAGTTCATCCTGAAAATTAGAAAGTTAGTCAAGACTATGGAAACTTAGAATATAATCCTTAGGGTGCATGCCTGGAGTTTGGCCGGCATAGTTAGGCCACCAAAGTTTGGCTAGCACAGGGGCCACCGTAAAGCATGTTTGGACTACTCTCCAAGTCAGGGAGGATGGTGCACATCTGTGTGCTGTCCTCTCCTAAAGTGGTCCAAACGCGCTTTACGGTGTCCCTTGTGCCGGCCAAACTTTAGTGGCCTAACTGTGCCAGCCGAACTCCAGGTTAGGATTGCGCCCTTAATGTCTTTAAATAAATGCTAAGTCTGCACAATTGCATGTATATTTTACATTGTGCTTGTATACCTCACATACAATGCATTTTTGCAATAGGTGCTTGAAAATGTGATTTGGGAGTGGAGAACCTTGCAAAGAATTGTAAGTACCCAAGTTACCAGGTTTAAACCATGTTAAAAACCACAAAAAAACCCCAGAAAAATAATCATATTTACTTTTTCTTCTAGGCCTACAGGATGAAAGGTGGGCAAAAATGTTTGCAAGTAGAAAGGAAGGCATTCAAGAAAGAATTTGGGTTTTGATGTATTCATGAAAGAATGCAGGACGCAAAAACAGAGGTTGAAAATGCAACAAAAGTATTGCTTAACATATCGTTTCAAATGTTTTAAATGGGAATTGGACAGTAATTGCTTATTAAACCATTCTATTTCATTTGAATCCATTCATAAGAACATAAGAAGAGCCCTGCTGGATCAGGCCAAAGGCCCATCTAATCCAGCTTCCTGTATCTCACAGCAACCCACCAGGTGCCATTTAAACCATTAAACCATTTCTGTTTCTATTTCATTTCAATGAACCATTTCACTTCATTAGCAGAGGAAATAACCCAGTTGTTGCTTGATTAAATAATGAAATCATCAATTAGAAAAAAAATGTTTCTAATTGGGCCCTACAGTTCCTTAGGCTGACCCTGATTTTGGAACTATGGCAAAGAGTGACAAAGAGCTGCTTGTCGGCCTTGCTGCTTCAGACCCCTTCTCTAAAATTCAGGTTTCTTGCAGCTTCTGTTGATGCCTTTTCAAATTCTTACTTCAAATGAAATCTAGATGTTAGAAACCTAAATAGAACTATCAGCCACACATCTGGCCGATGTGCCCCCATGGGACACACTGGCCACTCTTCTGCCCCCTGCAACCCAGCCTCCTCTCTCCAATCCTGAAGTAATCATGGTGACATGATGACATCATCGCAGTTAGTTCCAGACTGCTGCAGAGGCACCTCCAAAGCAGACGTCAGTCATTCCTGCGGCGCGGACAGCAACCGTGCTGCAAGAATGACTGCTGCACAGGTGGCTGGCATGTCCTCTTGCCTGCTGGCTCCCCAGCGATTCTCAGGGTACAATCCAAAGTGCGCCCTTGGGTTGACGCTAGCTACTTGCGTTGGCCCTGCCATCCTGGACCCCCACACAAGTGCTGCACTGGGCCGACACTGGCAGCAGCATCGGCTCCGCAACGTCGGCTGAAGCCCGCACTGCGCCGCTCCTGCGCCAGCCGAGTTTGGCTGGTGCAAGAGTGGTTCTGGGTAGAGGGAGGGCAGGAGGGAGGGTGTTTCTGGCAGGGGGTGGGCAGGCCGGGAGGCTTGCTGGGCTGGGAGGGGGCGCATCCAAGCCGTCGTCCCCAGCTCACACAGACCCAATTCAGACTATATGGCATCCTCGGCTCTGTGCCTGCTAAACAGCAGACACAGATCCAAGGAGCCCTATCAAGAGGTTTGATAGGCGTGGCTGGCGCCTACCCTAGGATAAGCGCCTGCCCCAGGGAGGCTCCTGCCTGTTCCCAAGCTGTGCAGGATACAGCACAGACCCACTGGACTGCCTGTTCCAGTGCAGCTTAGGATTGCGCCGTCAGTGGTGCTGGTCCAAGAGCTCTGAGAATTGCTGGGGTAGGAGGACCTGCCCGCTGCTTCCGCAGTAGTAATTCCCATTACTGTCACTGGAAACAACCGTGCTGAGAATTGCTTCAGGGGTGGTGGGCAGAAGGACATGTTGCAGGAGGACTTCCCAGGGAAGATCCAAATTGCCACCCAGTACACTGTTACCGTATGGCTCTATGGAATTCTGCCATTGAGTACTATTATTGAGTATGACGTGCTGAAATGAAAGGCTAAAAATTAACACCCTGCTTCTTGGTAATCTTCTAGAATGGGGAGAAGCTTCTCCATCTTGCCTTCCAGAAGGAGATGGTAGGACCAACCCTGTTGTCTCCCAAGACTGAGACTGCTCTGAAGAATCTGGTGTAAGGAGTCCTTACTGGAACCTCTGCCCCTGCTCCATCGCCTCTTCCCCAAATCCCCAAGCAAACATTAAAATTGACAAACTAGATTGGATCCCCTGGCCAGTCTCATTTTCTCACAGAACCATAACATGGTTCCACTAATATCCACAAATAAGGTCGATGTGAATCTGGATAGCAGCCCAATTTTTTAATCAAAGCATGGTAACAATCTGAGCAAGGCAACTATTTTTACAGTCCCTTTTTGATGCCGTACAATTTTAACATTAGGAGGACTGTGTTTTTTGGCATAGTGATGAAAAGGATAGATGGAAATTAATGATTGCTCTTTGGGTTGAAGAGCTTTGTGGTAGGAAGGATAATGTTGGGTTTTGCTGTTCCTATTTTAATGCAGCTAAACCGCATGAATACTGTACTGCTGCTGACAATTATATTTTAGAACAAATTGATGCATAATAGCATCCACTCACACAAATGAGAAATCAGAGGCTAATATGCAAAGAAATAAGTGAAGCATGGCAGAGACCTACTGGAGAAGTGTATCGACAGTTCTGGTTGCCCCATATCAAAAAGGATATATTGGAATTAGAGAAAGTACCTAAGCAAAATGATTACTGGGCTGGGGCATCTGCCTTATTAGGAAATGTTACACTGTTTGGGGCTCTTGTCTAGAAAAAAGGCACCCAGGAGTGTCACAAATGCACCATAAAGTGGGTTTGGACCACTCTCAGAGTCAGGAGGCTGGTACACATCTGTGTGTCGGCCTCCCTGACTCCGAGAATCGTGCAAACACGCCTTATGGTGTGTTTGCAACACGCCTAGGTTAGGGTTACGCCCTAACTAAATATTGCATGGAATGGATAGAGTAGATAGAGGGAAGCTTTTTTTCCCTCTCACACAGGGGACATCCACTAAAGCTGAGTGTCAGATAAGGCAAACAGAAGAAAATATGTTTCCCCCCCAGCATGTAATTAGTTTGTGGATCCTCTTGTCACAGGATGTGGTGATGGCATCTGGCCTAGATGCCTTTAAAAGGCGATTGGAGAGATTTATGGAGGAAAACTCCATCATTGGTTACAAGCTATAATGGGTATGTGCAGTCTGAGATTAGCTGGTTGCTCATCAAGAGAGCCGGGTAGGCAGTTATTTGCCTACTCAGCCTGGCTAGGGGGAATGGTGTGTTCAGTAGGTTTCATGTTTTAGAAATCGGTCTGTGTTTAATAAAATGACTCAAGTTAAATCCTAACCACCATCTGGTGTCCTCTTTTGGGGAAGTGTGAGGGTAATAGGCTACTCAGAATGCCGGATGCAGGGGAATGACAGTGAAATACAAGTATCTTGTTGTTTTGAGTTCTCCCTGAGGCATCCGTTGGGCTACTGTGAGATATAGGAAGCTGAACTAGATGGGCCATTGGCCTAATCCAGCGACACTGTTCTTACATTTTTCTCATATGAGGCAAGCCGGATTCAGCTTTCACTGCATTGTGAATTTGGCAGGTCCGAAGTCCACAAACAGGTGACCTAAGGGACATCAGACAGGCATTCAACATATGTATCACCACCCAGTTTTAGTTGAAATAAGGGATTGCAGGGAGTCTAACCACACCATGCACCACTAGGAAATAATAGGTCAGGCTATACTAGACCTGAATCAAAATATTACTATGCTAATATTTCCAAACCAGATGGGGATGTGGGGTGGTGGCAGCAGCACAGAATGCCTCCAAATTCTGAATCGTGCTCCTAAATTGGTTCCTTCTGGGGCTGCTCACAAAGTCCACAGCCACAGAAGAAGTAACACACTGTTGGAGGTGAGAAAGAGACATCCAGTTGTCTAGGCAACTAATCAATGTCTCCGCATTTTCCTACGCTGTGCTGCAGCTTGACAGAGGAAAAGGGAGCTTGCACAGGCTGCAGCTTGACAAAGGAAAAGAGGGAAGCATCCTCTTGTCACCTGAGTAATGTAGGCAGGTACTCCCTTCCTCTGCCAACAGTGTATTGGATAAGCTGGGCTCAGGAATCTGGATTTGGCTTTGCACCTAGGTCAGGTGGCAGGGAGTGCACCGACTTCAAAACAGAGCTTCAGAGCTAATTTGGAAGCATTTTAATCTTCTCCCCATATGAACCCATCTGCCTGCTTTAGATTTAGCTGTTGATCTAATGTAGCATTTCTCCATGTTTGTCCTCTACGATACTGGTTTGGATGGTCCACCGATTGGAAGTACCACCAGAAGTAACCGGCAAAGATGTCCTTGCCAGCTGCTTCTGGATTAGGAGGCCAGACGCAACGCGATAAACGCTGGGATGGGAAGTCTTTTTCGAGCAGGCGAAAAATGCATCCTGGAGCTCTGCCTGCCAAACTGAGCCGCCTTCTGCTGCTTGTCACATTGCATTGTTTGTCTTGCTGGATGTTTTTTTTTTGGGGGGTCCTGTGCGTAGCACTGGGCACCACATCAAGTACCACCAGTGGTACAAGTATGATTGGTTGAGAACTGTTGGAGCCATTCTGGGCAGTGACAGCAACACATGCACTGTCGTCGCTGTCCAGAATGGCTCTGATAGTATGTGGGAGAGGCTGCATACATAGTGCATTGTAGCACCTGCAATACCACGCTACCACCTGTAGGTATGCTATTTCCCTCTACTGCAGTGGTTCTTAACCTTTCATACGTGCATTCACCGAACCCTTCATAGTTGGAAAAATAAAATGTTTTTTTTTTTCAAATTCAAAACATAGAGATATATATTTTATTAGTGCACAAAATGAACCATGCATCAGTTGCACATAAAATCACTGTGTTCAAAGAACAAAACCAACAAAACACATATTCGTCCCACCACTTTCTTATTTTGCTCGACATAGTAAATCTGTAAATCCAGCAGCAGCAATACTCAGAAAGAAACAGAAAGTAGAACAGAAGAGCTCTCTGATCAGGACAGGACTGAACACACACGCACTCACTGAGCTGAACAGACAAGCAACCAGTGTTCCTGGGATTGGCTAAATAACTTGCAACATTTACCCAGAGATCACATGGTCTTGTTACTGGGCACAACCTAAGTCAGAACTACCCCACACCCTCTGCTGGTCTGCTAGGCCTCAGTGATAAGCCTTACCATTCAGGCCTGCAAATTCCTAGGCCTTACTTTAATATCCCAACAACTACTGAGCGCACCAAGTTCCCTGCAGCACAGATATCAAGGCCAGCAAACAGAATGGACACACGCACACCTCCGCCGAACTCCTGAGACTGACTCACCGAATCCCTGGAGTTCGATCGAACCCAGGTTAAGAAATATTGCTCTACTGGCTCAACTTTAGTTGTTTAGACAGAATACCCATGGCAGCAGTAGCAGTAGTAAATTATCTATTGCGTTTCAGTAACCAAGTCTTCAAAATAGTTTATATAGCAAAAGAAATAAGATGGTTCCTGACCAAGGGTTCACAGTGTCACATTTAGTGTTACTTGTGATGTGACCTTTAGAGCAGCTAAATAACAAGTGATAACAAAAATAAAACCAAGGACATTTTTCAAGAAGAAGATTACAGATATGATCCAGGCAACCTTTACAACCAATTGATTTTGATGGCAAAGTTAAGCACATGCTTAACTTTCTCTCCCACTGAAATCAATTGGACTTTGAATTGCTTATCTTTGGCTGGACTGTGCCCTTATCTGGATTGTTTCACAAGTCCTCATGAGGATTGAAGCACCTGTGGCTAATCAATGCCAATGCAACAGAGATCACTTTGACACTGGAAGCAGACGTGCCAGAGAAATGTTCAAGGAAGAGGACATTATTTTGGATCAGGGATGGTTTTTTTTTTTTGATGATCAACACAGAATGCTAAATAATGAGAATTTCTCCTGAAAACACTACATAAAAAGAAATTTAGGTCAAAACGCGAAAAAACACCACGTTTGCTTATTTTGACAGAGTTTGACACAAATTTAGATCGATTTCACAAAAATAACTCCACTTTTGTTTATTTTTGACACAGTTTTGAAGAATGCACAAATAGTTTTCAGTAAAGGATCAGGAGGAAGAGTGGCAGAAACAGGAGGAAGCTTTCTTAAATTTGCATGAACACTTGCATATTCATAATTCACAGTGCATGCTGGGGCGATTTTAATGGAATGTGGAAGTAGTAAGTATCACTTTTTTGACGCTCCAAGCAGCAATCAGAGTGCAGCTTGGGAATTTTGGAGCAGGTTATTTCTGGCTGGGGTGTGTGTGCCAGTAATTGCTTACTTCAAGAATGCCAGGTTCAAGGGAGTGGCAACAGGATGCAAGCATCTTGTCTTTTGTGCTCCCTGAGGCACCTGGTGGGCACTGTGAGATACAGGAAGCTGGACTAGATGGGCCTTTGGCCTGATCCAGCAGGGCTCTTCTTATGTGCTTTGTAGGGCCATTTGCCCTTAGTTATTGCACTGTTTGTATAATTTGCAATAAAAATTTGGATAAAAACACATAACATTGCAATTTGCTATTTTAATCAAGAAAGTTTGGGAAAAAAATCACCAGAAAAAAAACACCCCTCTTTCGGATGTTTAGGGATGAACATGAAGAGATTGCAGCAAGATTTAAACCTTGGATATAAATCTAGGTGAAATTGCAGGAAGAAAAGAAGGATCTGTGCTGTAGTGACCTTTTAAACTATGCTATCATTCAAACAGTTTAGCTAACCTCAGAGGCCTACTTTTTACAATATCAGTTCTATTTCCCATTTTACTCTTAATCAGAAATATACAAATGAACTAGAGATTAAGGAGAGAGAGAAGGAAATGAACCAGTCAAGGACTGAAGACCTAGAAGAGGCCACAGTCCTTCAGGTTCTCTTTGATGATTATGTCTGTTACAGCATCAAACACAAACTTCACATTCTGGGTGTCTGTTGCACAAGTCATGTGGGAATATATCTCTTTATCTTCTTTTCTTAAATTCAAGTCTAGGAACTGGTTCTTGATATAATTTCCTGCATCTTCAAAAGTGTTTGAGCCTAGATGGAAAGTGACAAAAGAAACTGTTCCTGTCATCCTTTTTAAGCTGAACACTTCTAGATCACATGCTTTGGCTAGTTCAACTTGCGTGGGCACTCTCCCTCCCCCACAAACATATAATACATAAAATCTCCAGTGCACATTTAAATACTTGTGGAAATCTTGATTGTTACACTCCAGAAATGTGTTTTTATTCACAGCATGAACTTTAAACATTAGAGAAAAAATATTTCTCCTAACATAATCAGGTGTATGACGGCTTTTCTGAATTAACTTCTTTCCCCCTACAAGTCCTTGAACATTGGCCTTGCTTACCCTTTCACATGTTTGATCTGATGGTAGCTGCATTAGGGTGCAATCCTAACCTGGAGTTAGGCCGGCAAAGTTTGGCTAACACAAGGGCCACCGTAAAGCGTGTTTGGCTAACACAAGGGCCACCTGACTCTCGGAGTCAGGAAGGATGGTGCATGTCTGTGAGTTGGCCTCTCTGACTCCAAGAGTGGTCCAAACATACTTTAAAGTGTCCCTTGTGCAGGCCAAACATTGCTGGCCTAATTGTGCTGGCCTAACTCCAGGTTAGGATTTCACTCTTAATAACGGCAGCAGCAATGGAGCCCAAGATGCCTTGATCATCTTCTGCCTTTGTATCAGGAATGCTAGCATCCCAGGCACTGAGGATGCTTGGAAGAGCATTTTTCTCCCCGTGGTCTTGGGATGATAAAGTTTCAGGTGCCAGAACTTCACGGAGTCCTTTAGACCTCCAGCTCCACATCTCTGCTGCTGCATCAGAGCTATTGCCTGACCAGAAAGCCATGGCAATAGTGGGCTATGGCAGTGTTCTTTGGTCCAGAAGACAATCTGAGCTAGAGAGGGCTCTGTATGTGAATTCATGGTGAGTCTGGGATGTGCCCAAGCCCTATGAGCTGGCCAAATTTGTATCTTACACTACTTCCCCAAATTCCTCAGCATTGCTACCTAAATATTAATGTCCAAATGTGACCAAAATGTTTTGGTATGTATGTTACAGGCATGCTCATCAAAGAGCCAAGAACGGCCAGCTCAATGACTGGCCCAGGTTTGTCTTGTGTGATTTCATCGCCCCACAGATGTCATATCAGGCCAATGACTAAACTTACCATCGTATTCTGGAAAGCAGACACTGAGATGAACTTTGGTTATTTTTTCTTGGAATAGATCTTTCTTATTTAGAAACAGCACAATAGAAGTGGTAGCAAAGTACTTGTGGTTACAGATGCTGTTGAACAGGTGGAGGCTTTCATGCATTCTGTTCTGTTAAAGGAGGGGGAAAAGGTAGCTATTAGACCCCATAATAATCTGACTCTTTCTGACTCTGTTATGCTTTTCCTACCAAGGCCCCAGCAAATTAACCTTTCCAAGGTTATCAGGGCAAAGAATGTGAATGACAATGTTAATAGACCACCAGAGGCTACTTTTAAGCCTTTCACACCACAGTGGGCCCTTCTCATTCATGGGTTCAGCATCGGCAGGTTTGAATATCTGAGGATGCCAAGCACGCGGCTGGGGGCCCTGAGAGCAGACACAACCAGAAGTGCCTTGTGGTTCATGCCAGAGACTCCCTGCGCCTTTCTGCATCTGGGAGGTCCTCTGCGGGTCCCCACAGGTGTAATTATCCAAGGAATTCGGAATCCGTGCTGGTACCGTGGGGTGAGCCCACTGTACACAGTCTCTCTCATCTGTTCTGACTCACCACTTCTTCATCCTCCACCAAGACCATGTCATAGGCGCTAAGAGCTGCACAGAATATGATGCAGGTCACTCCTTCAAAGCAGTGAATCCACTTTTTCCTCTCGGATCTTTGTCCTCCCACATCAAACATCCTAGGAAATGAAATCAATGGTTAACAAACATGCATATGCATGCGCATGTGCACACACACACAGAACCAGTCCCTGGGATACGTATATTATTATTAAGACAAATTGTTCTCATTCATTCATTCATTCATTCAATTTATATCGCATTTTTCTTGCAAATTGGCACCTTATGTGACATATAGATATAGATATAAACCACAACATAAATAATTAAAACGTAACTTAAAATAAAGCATGTACATATTAAAAAAAAACAACTAGCAGCAATCATGCCACAATAAAATAATAAAAGGAAATAAATATAGAACAGCTTATTAACATGTTATCCCCATCACCACCAAAAAATGATAATGCTGGTTTTGTCACACAGCTTACAGAAATTACTTGTGAAGGTGCATGATGTAGTGGTAGCGATGAGCCTTAGAGCGCAGTCCCAGCTTAGGATAGCTTAAGATAGCTTATGCTAGAAAAAAAATTTGAGTAAAAATTCTCAGTACAAAATGAGCCTCACCAGCTGTTGCATGGGAGGTGGCTGGTAGGGCCTAAATCAGTGGTTCTCAAACTTTTTAGCACAGGGACCCACTTTTTAGAATGGCAATCTGTCCCACTGGATCCACCAGAAGTGATGTCATGGCCAGAAGTGCCATCATTGTGACATCAGAGTCTGCTGCTTTCCTGAGAATGCAGCAATAACCTGGGAGATTTATCTACCATTTTCCAAGAGCAAAGTGAATCAGAAAGAAAAAAAGCCTATTTGCAACCTTGACACAAGCAAAATAACCACACAGCCCTCCTCCTTTCCAGCATCCCACCTTCCCATATTTTCAATATGGCGGCTCTAGGTGCTTTGTGACCCACCTGAAATTAACTCATGACCCACCAGTGGGTGCTGACCCACAGTTTGGGAACTAATGGCCTAAGTGGTTGTGTGTGCAAATAAGTCAAGAAGCATCTATCTCCCACCAATAAATTTAAATTCAACATACTCTGGGGAAAGGCTGAAATCTCAAGAATAGCTTCTGTCAGATCATGTGTGCACCCATTAAAAATATCTAAACCACCTCTAAAGAGCAAATACAGGGACCCAATTTGGATAGTGCTTTATAAGGAACAAAGATCTAATCAGCAAGGAGCTGTCCCAGGAAATGCTGGGATGTTCTGTGAAACCAAACCATAGCTCCTGAACAGTAGTTTGTCATTTCTTTGGTATTTGCTTACCTAATTCTGTAAATAGCATGCAAAGCATTTTACAAATAGTGATTTGCCTCAGCTCCCAACAGCACGGACCACTTTTTAAATATTAGATTTTGCAACATGTGTTATGCCTGAAAGCCAATGTGCTTCATGGCACAATACATCCAATAAGCAAATGTTTCTTGCCTAGCAAAAGGAGAGGCTTGAGAAGGCTCAGATTGCTGGTTCTGGCCATGGCTGCACTAAACCCAGTAACATCCAGGTTTCAGTCCCTGTGAACTGAATTAGGCTGCTTTGGCCATTACCTGAAATCACATGCACATTCATCGGGTTTTGAGAACCCCCCCCCCCAAAAAAAAAAAAACCAAGAGCTTTCATACCTAAAGTGCAAGTCCTTGAAAGAAAACTGGGTTTCAATAATCCCTGTTGTTTTTACCCGTGAACGGAGGACATCCTGCTCATTTGGGACATAGCCTGGGGCTGTTAGCCTGTCCAGATCATGGAGGTAGCTACCAAAATCAGAGACAGAAGAAAATCAGTACATTAGAAAGGAACATTGTCTTTGTTCATACTAACTGAAGCTTTCATGGAATTGACTTTATGTGCAAACAAAGGAAGGAAGGAAGGAAGGAAGGAAGGAAGGAAGGAAGGAAGGAAGGAAGGAAGGAAGGA
>JAJKFI010000010.1:10431436-10453307 GCA_029204185.1 Lerista edwardsae
GGAAGGAAGGAAGGAAGGAAGGAAGGAAGGAAGGAAGGAAGGAAGGAGCAGGCTTTGTAGCTTCTGCAATGCAAAAAAAGGTAAAGGTAAAGGTAAAGGTTTCCCCACAACCGAATGGTCTAGTTGTGACCAACTGTAGGGGGCGGTGCTCATCTCCGTTTCAAAGCCTGTAGAGCCGACGTTTGTCCGAGGACAAGCTTCCGTGGTCATGTGGCCGGCATGACTCTACGCTACGCCGTAGTGCACGGAACGCCGTTACCTTCCCACCGAAGTGGTCCCTATTTATCTACTTGCATTTTAGGTGCTTTCGAACTGCTAGGTTGGCAGGATCTGGGACAAGCAGTCTTGAACTCCCAACCTTCTGGTCGGAAAGCCCAGCAGCAGCGGTTTAACCCACTGCGCCACCACGTCCCATTCTGCAATGCAAGTGTATCATAAACAGCAACTGGCATTGAAGAAGCATACATGTACACAAATGGCCAGCCAATGCTCAGACAGTGTTAAGAACATATGAAGCACTTCATTGGAACCATTAAGCCTACTACAGGCATGCCCTGGTATTCACTGGGGTTCCTTTCCGCCCCCTCCTGCCATGGATACCTGAAACCATGGATACTAGGGACACCTTTTAAAGATAGGGGAACATCAGTGGTTTTTCAGAAAGAAAGAAAGAAAGAAAGAAAGAAAGAAAGAAAGAAAGAAAGAAAGAAAGAAAGAAAGAAAGAAAGAAAGAAAGAAAGAAAGAAAGAAAGAGTGAGTGAGTGAGTGAGTGAGTGAGTGAGTGAGTGAGATTTGTTCAACATTTCCCTATCTTTTTTAATAGACTTCCTAGTATCCATGGTATCCACAGATAACTGAAACTATGGATACCGAATCATTGGATACTGGCACTCGTTGGGCACCTTTTAAAGATAGGGGGACATCAATGGTTTTGCTGCACCAAGGTTAAAAAAAAAATTTGTTCAATGTTCCCCTGTCTTTTAGGCATCCCGTGGTCCATGGTACCCGCGGATAACTGAAAGGGTAGATACCAAATCAGTGGATACTGGGGCACACCTTTATTTTCCACAGTGATCCACCAGCTGCCTCTGGGAAGTTCATAAGCAGAAGGTCAATGTATATTTCTGTTCCCCCCCTTGCAACTGGTATTCAGAGGCCTACTGGGGCTGAAACTGGAGGCGGAACATTGTCATCATGACCATCAGCCACTGATAGAGCCAGGCCCCTTGGCTTTCAGGTTTGGGGGCCCCCATCTGGCACGTCAATCTTTCACCCCACTTGAGCTGAAAGCCTGATGTTGGTACAGTAGGTAATAGACCGCAGTACATAACCCTATATTCATTCTGAAGGTCTTCTGAAGAATTCCATTCACATTTTAAAAATAATTTTATTATGTGAGTAGAAATCTTCAGGAAAGCACATTTTGGGGGTATAATTGTTTAATATTGTAATATTTTTGAACACAAAATGTATTTAAAAAACTTATGGGCCCCTCGTCCCTGTGGGACACCAAAGCTTCAGCCTAGTCAGACTTATGAATCATATAGTCCTGGATAGACTTGCCCTCCCTAAGGCTGTCTAACCCCCTTTTAAAACCATCTAAGCTAGTGGCCGTCCCTATATTTTGTGGACACAAATTTAATTGATTAATTATATGTTGTGTATCAGGAAGTATTTCCATATTTCCATCCTAAACATATTCAAAGGAGCCCATGTGTCACTTACTAGGCAGCTGAGTCATTGAGTTGATACTCGGATGCCCTTTCAAAACAGGCCTGTATCCCTGGGTCTTTCCATAGTCGTTTGATTATTGCGGCCAGTTCTGAGGGCATGGTCCCATCCTCCATGGAGTCTGCTATGGCAAAAAGCTGCCTTTCATCCTCCTGCAAGAAAAGCTTGTTAACTGAGTCCTCCTTTTTTGTTCTGTTCAAAATTACCATGCAGTCCGTTTTTGTGAAATTGGGGTTTAATTTTTTAATCAATGAATGGGACTTTAGTTATTAATTTATTTCAATGGTGCTTAGGAAGAACTAACTTCCCTATGTATCTAATCTCATAAATATATAAGAGGAACACCATGTGAAAAAGTGCCTCTTGCCCAGTTTGCAGGGGTAACGGTTAGCAGGGGTTAGCAGGTGTAAACCACAATAAAACAACGATAAAGGGATCAAGAAGGAAAAGTGATATTCAGTTTTGCTTATCTGACACCAGATACACATGATACATCTCATTTTCAGTTCAATCCCAGTTTTCTCAGAAGAAAGCCTATTGTGTTCAATGGGGCTTACTCCCAGGAAAGGGGAATGTTTCCCCTTTCCCTGGGGTAAGCCTCAGCCAGGCTGATGGGGCTCCTTGGATCTGTACCTACTGTTCAGCGAAGATAGGAGCTGCTTGACCTGGGGACGGGGGATAGGATCCAGCCTAACACAACCAGTACGTTAAGTTTAAAAGAAAAGGGTGGAGAGGGAGACTGCTTGGGAGGATCTTCACAGAGTGCAATCTGGTTTCGGTTTAGAAATAAGCCAATCTGATTTCCAGTTTGGGGAGGTGGTGGTTCAGCTCACTTCCAAGCCAAGACACCCTGAGTTCCAGGGATTGGTCCATGTCTAATAAGAAGTGAAAATCACTTCAGACATGGTGGCTGTGCTCTTCTGCTTCTCAGTTTCCTGACGTAATGGAGGTTTTATAGTATCGCTGTGAGAGACGGCAATGATTGAGGCATTAAGGCCCGTCATGACTTAGGCCCAGCCTACCTAAAGAACCGCTTTCTCCCATACATACCAGTTCACCCTCTTAGATCATCTAAAGGGGCTCTCCTTCAAGTGTTCCCTCTGTCCCAAGTTAAAGGGATGGCAGCTCAGGGGCGAGCCTTCTCTGTAACGGCTCCACAAATATGAAATTCTCTTCCATAAGAATTAAGAACTATACACATCCTCATGGCCTTCTGGAGAGGGCTCAAATCATACCTATTTTGTCTGGCCTTTGGATGATGGTTGGCTGTCTGCTCTCTATCTCTCTGATGTCCCTCTGGAATTCTGCTATAGTTTGCTTACCCCCTGGTCAATTGTTGTTCCCACTATCCAAAGGGCCTGATGAGAATTGGCTCTTTCTTCATTTTTGAACTCTCTCTGTGTTCCTGTTTAATGTTTTTTTTTTTTTGCTTTTGTTTTTACTTATTGTGGTTACATTGTACCTTGTTGTTCTCTGTAAGCCACCTTGGGCATTTGCTTTGGCATGGGAAAGGCGGGGTATAAGTTCTTCAAATAAATAAATAAATAAATAAATAAATAAATAAATTCCCTATTCCTCATATGAGGTCCCGCCAATGATAGAAAGTTCTGAGGCTCTGAGACAAGGATTCCAAATTCATAATCTGGCAAGCAAAGATATTGTATTAGAGGCATCACACTCACTTTACTTTGTGGTTCTCCATACTCAATCCCTAGTGTGGACATCGCCTTTGCAATAGCTATAATGGACTGGAGGGTGTTGCTGTAAACCACAGATCTATACTCTCTGCATTCCTGATCTGTGTAGCCATCTTTATGGATGATCCTAGAAGGAAAGGGGAAAAAAAGGCAAGACTCAGCAGAGCCAGAAAGAATAGGAGAGAGGCATAGCTCAGGGTTGCAGCATATAGAGTGAAGCCCAGGATCTGTTCCTGTCTTCCACAGGTAGGACTGGGAAAGACCCCTGCCTAAAACCTGTTTAGGGCCCAATTTAGGGCCCAATCCAAAGCCTGTTACCGCAGGAGATGTACTTATATCACCTGGACAACTGTTGCGCATGGTGTCATAAAGCGCCTCCAATGCTGGCGGTAAGCCCTGACCACCAGTGCTGGGGTGGTGCCATGGCATTGCTGCCCACACACACCCTGGAGGGACCACCGGTCACCAGGGAGTGGTGAGTTCACTGCTCGCCAGCAATGTGGCATTTTGGGGCAGGGCAAGAGGGTGTTCCTGGGTGGGGGGAGGGATGGAGCAGAGGCGGGACCGGCAGTGACTCCCACTGCTGGTTCCCGACCTCTGAGTAAGGCCGCATGGATAGCCAGTGCAGAAGCGAGCAGACAAATGTTCCTTTTCCCTGTGGAGACTCCCTTGGCTTCCTGGCTGCTTCCTAGCCACCTGGCTATCGCTGCACGCCTGGGATGTCGGACAACTCATGATTGGGCTGTTAAACACTATTGAACCTGATGGAACAATGGTCTGAGTCTTCCGAAGGCAGCATCTCCATACATTCAGCCACAGTGAGAGCTGGCAGAGGGTTAAGGATTTGTGACAGTGGCCACTGAGCACAGGCAATCTCATGTGCAATCACAGATGTAATAGGATCACTATTTCATAATAGTGTTCAGTACTGCAACCCATCTTGTAAAGTTTATCCATAGGCTCCTCTTTCTATGTTTTGGGGTAGTTGTGATTGCATCACAATCTGGAGCCATTCGAGCCCAATTCTTAGCAATTACTCAGTCTCTCCCCACAACTTGAACTTGGCCTTGTAACAATGTAAAATCTATTTTGATAACATCTGTTTGTGCTAACTGCCTCTTTGCATAATCCTAGATGCATGAACAATTCAGCACGCAATCTCATAAATTCAATGAAGAGCAGATGGCTTTTCTATGACGAAGAAAGTGTGTGTGAATGTGCTTCAAGAAAAATCTTCATTAAATACCTAAATAAGCCTAGCAACAGTATATGCAAATATTTGTTTTGCTCATGTATTTGATCCAGGAAATTCATTTGAAATATCTAATCAATTTACAATCATAGGGCCTATTTAAATCTTTGCAAAAGTGGATATACACATTTTAGGGTGAGGCTTTGAGGCTGAGCCCACCAACCCACTCGGTCTGCTTTTCTACCATGTATGCAATTTTTAGCCAGCGCATAAATGAGTAAAACTAGAAAAAGTGGAAATACTAGAAAAAGACCTGAACCTTGCATTTTACCCACTTTCACAGATGTGAATGGGACTTGTGGCACTGGAGTGAATCAGGACCATAAATGAATTAAAGCCTGTTTTAACAATGCAAAGACTGTGATTTTCTCTTCAGTTGTTAAATGGCATATCTGCCGCTTCATTTTGGTACCTCGTGTATAGCAATGAATTTCCAAAGAGTCAAAGCACATCTTTGACCCACTCCTTACCAGGGAACCATGTAGGGTAGATGGTGCAATATTAGGCGTGGTCTGCTGAGCCATAGCCACACAGGATCAGTGGGGGTGTGCATGTTTCGGGGCAAAAATGTGGGGGCATGCCTGCACAAACATAGTGGAAAATCGGGCTATCAAGAGGATTGCAGATTTGCATTTGCAGATAAATGCCATGTTCATGCAAAGTTACTGGTGGAATGGGAAAACATCAGGAAAAGTTTACATACATCCATAATCTATCTATAAACATGTGATCCTCTTTACTTCAGATGGACTAGGCCATTTCCACACTATGACGTTGGACAAAACGCTTAGTTAGCATGCTGGCTGTGCATCAATTTTATTTTGCATTTTAACTTGCGTGTTGGCATTAGGAGTTGACTTGATTGATTGCTTTCCCCCCGTCTATATTGTAGTTAACAGGAATTTGTTCTACCGAACATGATGTGACTACAAATATACCTACTTCATTTGCTTCACAATAGTGCTCTTTCCTGATTCTCCAGCTCCTGCAGACAAAGAACATGCACAAATATGATAGATGCATATAATGGCCACATTTAATTACATTAAGAGCACAGTCCTACCCAGCGTTGGATTGGCAAGGCTGGCCGGCTGGTGCCAAATCCAAGGCTGGGTCGGGGAGGCTGAAGCCTCCCTGCAGCAAGGGCAAGTTCGCGCCCTTACGTAGGGGAGGCTCCAGCCTCCCCGATGTGCTACTCGGATCTGCGCCTGCTAAACAGTCTGGGCTGTACACGGCCCAAATCAGGGCTGTGCAGCCTCCCAATCAGGCTTGGGATTCGGCCAGCGGCGTCATGCAGCCGGAATGCTGGGCGGGAGGAACGGGTGAGCGGCAGCCCGCCCACTGTGTACCGCTCCGTTTTGCCATCTTCCCCGCCCCCAAGAGCACGGGGGCGGGGAAGATGGCGAAACGGAGCGTACGCAATGGGTGGGCTGCCACTCACCCGTTCCTCCCGCCCAGCGTTCCAGCTGCATGACGCCGCTGGATTCGGCCTTATGGCCGATTCCCCAGCTTGCCCACATCCCACCTTTCCCCCTGCCCCCTGCCCACAATCTCCCTCCTGCTGCCAATTGCTCTCCCGCCCCGGCACAGAGCCTCCCTCACGCCAGCCAGCTTCGGCTGATGCAAGAGAGGCTCTGCGCAGGTGCGACAGGACCAGCGCTGCCTGCAGCGCCGGTCCCATTTCTCGAGCGCCGATGCAGGGATGCCGATCTGCACTCCCGCATCAACGTTCACCCAGTCGCGTCGACGCTATGATATAGCGTCCACACGACAGGCACACTACAATTGCGCTGTCCAAGTAGAATGGAAAATTACCGCTATTTTAAGGAGAAATTGAACAGTAGTGTGAAGGAAGTATGTGTTAGAAGAAAGAGGAACTGGCACAGACTGTCAGTATCATACGTGGAATTGAAATGTATCAGATCAACATTTGCTAGTGAGGCAGTTCCTTTTTAAATACTTTTTATTTTATGTAACTAATAAAAATAAAAATGTAAGTCATACATAAATACTTTGTAAGACGTAAGAGTGAAGTGGCAAGAGCGAAGTGGCATATCCTACTTACATATATAGGCATGCTCAGGTATCCGCTGAGGTTCCGTTCCGGACCCCACCGTGGATACCTGAAACCGTGGATATTGGGGACGCCTTTTTAAATATAGGTTTTGCTGCAACAAGGTAAAAAAAAAGAGACTTGTTTAATGTTCCCCAATCTTTTTAATAGGCATTCCAGTATCGTAGAATAGGACTCAATAGGTAGATGATACGTAAAGAATCCAGTCAATACAATTGTGCAAAAATGGGATGATGATGATGATGATGATCTAGCCCAGAACCTTTAGAAAAGCAGTACAGTTGTGCATATAAGCACTCTGAGTAAATTGAGTGTTCATGGTTAATTTATGAAAAGCCATGTGGGCGTATGTAGCTTTTTAATCTCACAAAACATGTATGAAGGTGTTTGTTCTTACAGAGCTAATGTGCTCAAAAGACATTACAAGTGGAGACAGGGTGGGCCTTAATCCTCAACACTTTTTCTTTTGCCACTCCCTGCACCACTTATGACTGTGGGAATGAATGGAAATGCAGGATTAGATGGAGTGGCTGATGCTGCCTCATCAGGCCCACGTGCCCAGAAAATCCTCTTTAACATCAGTGGGTATTTACAGTCCTGGCCAAAAGTTTTGAGATGTTACAATGGTATACTGAAGTATAAATACAAGCATTTGCATAAGTGTCAAAGGCTTTTATTGACAATTACATTAAGTTTAAGCAAAGAGTCAATATTTGCAGTGTTGACCCTTCTTTTTCAAGACATCTGCAATTTGTCCTGGCATGCTGTCAATCAACTTCTGGGCCATATCCTGACTGATGGCAGCCCATTCTAGCATAATCAATGCTTGGACTGTCAGAATTCGTGGGCTTTGTTTGTTCACCCGCCTCTTGAGGTTTCACCACAAGTTCTCAATGGGATTAAGGTCTGGGGAATTTCCCGGCCATGGACCCAAAATCTCGATGTTTTGGTCCCCAAGCCACTTAGTTATCACTTTTGCCTTATGGCAAGGTGCTCCATCATGTTGGAAAAGGCATTGTTCATCACCAAACTGTTCCTGGATTGTTAGGAGAAGGTGCTCTTGGAGGATGTTGTTGTACCATTCTTTATTCATGGCTGTGTTTCAAGGCAAAATTGTGAGTGAGCCCTCTCCCTTGGCTGAGAAGCAACCCCACACATGAATGGTCTCAGGATGCTTTACTGTTGGCATGACACAGGATCGATGGTATCAGATCAGATCTCCTTTTCTTCTACGGACAAGGTTTGTTCCGGATGCCCCAAACAATCAGAAAGAGGATTCATCAGAGAAAATGACTCTACCCCAGTCCTCAGCCATCCAATCCCTGTACCTTTTGCAGAATGCCAGTCTGTCCCTGATGTTTTTCTTGGAGAGAAGTGGCTTCTTTGCAGCCCTTCTTGACAACAGGCCATCCTCCACAAGCCTTCGCCTCACTGTGCGTGCAGATGCACTCACACTTGCCTGCTGCCATTCCTGAGCAAGCTCCGCACTGGTGGTGCCCAGAGCCTGCTACTGAATCACCTTTAGGAGACGGTCCTGGCGCTTGCTGGACTTTCTTGGGCACCCTGACACCTTCTTCACAACAATTGAACCTCTCTCCCTGAAGTTCTGGATGATCCGATAAATGGTTGATGTAGGGGCAATCTTAGTAGCAGCAATATCCTTGCCTGTGAATCCCATTTTGTGCAAAACAATGATGGCGGCACCTGTTTCCTTGCAGGTGACCATGGTGAACAGAGGAAGAACAATGTCAGTGTCAAGCACCACCCTCCTCTTAAAGCTTCCAGTCTGTTATTCTGACTCAGTCAGCATGGCAGAGTGGTCTCCAACCTTGTCCTGGTCAACACTGACACCTGTGTTCACGAGGGAATCACTGACATCATGTCAGCTGCTCCTGTTGTAGCAGGGCTGAAATGCAGTGGAAATGTTTTGGGGGGGATTAAGTTCATTTTCATGGCAAAGAGGGACTTTGCAATTGATCTGATCACTCTTCATAACATCCTGGAGTATATATGCACGTTGCCATCTTCCACACTGGAGCAGCAGACCTTGTATGAATTAATCGTTGTGTCATTCTCAAAACTTTTGGCCAGGACTGTAGGTGGTTGTTTTTCATCCCTTGTCTCCCATGGAATAAGAGTTGCAATCAATTAAAAGAGAGCCAATGACAGTAACAGCTTAGAGAGAATTATTATTTTTCCTTCAAATAAACTGGTGGATCCCAAACGGGGGTCAGATCTCCCAAGGGGGTATTAAACCGATTTTCAGGGGGACACAAAGAGCTTGGAGAAGCCAACTTAAAAAGCTGGTCACTACCATCTTGGAAGTTTCATTTCGGCTAGGGATGAGACTTCCCCATTAAACTGCCACTTCCTCAATACTTGGAAATTAGCGAAGGAAATTAGCCTTGCTATGGGCTTGTCTTAGTGTGTGTGCTTGTGTGTGATGGAGTCTCTTTCTGAACAAGCATGTTACGGCTTCCATGTGCACACCTAGGTGAGTCTTCGCACATGGGTAGAGGAGCATAAATACTCTGAAAACTAACTAAAATTTGGCTTTAACACATTGATCAGCAATGGCATAGAGAAGCCACAATATATTCTGTGCAATGTTGTTCTCAGTGCTGAATCAATCACTGAACTGAAAACTCAAGTCACTTAGAGATAAAGCACTCAGAACATAGGTCTCAGGCAAGGTTCCGACAGGGGTTCCCTGTTTTGGGTTCCCTGGTGGAAAAAAAATGTTGGGAAAAGCCCTGATTTGCATATGAAAGCACACTTCCTATTTTTGCAAGAAGTGTGCTTTCAAGTGCAAATCAGGATTTCTAGCTTCAGGGAGATCCAGTGAGCGGCTGCACTGCAGAAGGCTCCCTGACCACCTAGGTATTTTGAAAAGCCCTTGGATGCCCATAGCATTGCAATTGTTGCAGTGCCATCAGGACACTGCCCCAGCCCCAGCCCCCAGCCCCCAGCCCCACAGCAGCTTGCAGCAGTCCCAAAGTCCAAGTAGGATTTCAGTTGAATTTTCACCAGAAAAAAATGCACCTGGAAACTTGCCACTCAAAATCTGCCCTGGCTGCTTTTATTCATTTTTTCAACCACCCAGACATTACAACTCACATTTGCATGTAATAAACAATTTGTCCCCTATACAAGCAAACAGTCAAACTTATGGAAAGCATTCCCCCAAATCCACAACGTCAGCCACAGAAAGCATCGGTGACAAATTCTGGAATTATGCAAAGTGGGCTGAAGGGCCCACCTGCCACTTATAAATTATTGCAATTTTGTCAACAACCATTATCTGCACCTGGGACTTGCAAATTTGGGACTGGTCTCCAGTGTCTACCACATGCATTTCTGCATAAACCAGTGTCCTTCCCAAATGTATTCCTTTCGGTGAAATGTTTTTACTAGAGAGCAGAGAGAGTGCACAGGAATCACGCACATGCAAAACACAGTAAAAATAATAAGCAAATAAGGCCTGTTCACTATGTTGGAAAGGCAAAGCAAAGGATTAGATTATCATTAGTCAACCCCAAGCGGGGCTCAGAAATTCTGCACCATTCTCAGTGCTTCCACGTTTCCACTCTGTCCCAAAGCTCAGTGGGTGCCCTCTGGCAGCTTGTTGCCTCAGGCAACAGCTTTAGTTGGCCTCATGGATGGCCTGGTTCCAGGGGGCAGGCATTACTGATGAAAGGCCATTCTTAATTCTACTCTTTAGGATTTTCAGTTAAGAGTGACTCCAGTATGAATGCAGACACAAATGCATCTTATCTAGTGCTGAGGCAAACATTCATATGGAAGAACTTTCAGTGCAAATGTGAGGGTCGTCCCCCCAGGAGTGCCATGTGCCCTCACATGCTTCATGCCCCCCATACATTTCAGCTGAGAAGTCCTTAGGCCTGCTCAGCACTTGCAACAGAACATGGAAACAGACTGTCAGCAGGCATGGCCAGTCAAATAGGCAAGGTGAGGTAGCTGCTTTGGTGGCAGATTGGTGCCGGGTGATATTCCATGCCCACTAGCCACCTCTGCTGGCCACCTCATCATCTGTTCCTGTGAGTCTGACCCTAGTTGGCTCGGAAAAGCCTTGTGTGGCCCATGTGCTTTGCCACCCAACTGTTGTGGCCTGTTCTGCTGCACTGTCCAAATGCTCTTTGACACATGTGTGCTGTCTGCAGTCAGCCTGCACAAACATGGAGGTCGTAGTGGTGTTCCCCCATTCGCAAGGGTGTGAAGTCCACTGACCTCACTGGTGCCAGGGCGCTGCTCTGCTTTGGACAAACAGTCTTCATTGGTACAGTAGCCTTTCAGTAGCCACTTACTCCCTTTACCTTGGCCGTAGCCAGTGAGTGCATCTGTTCACTCCATCACCACCCCTCTGCCCATTGGCAGTTCTCTCTGTGCTCTCTCCCACCCACCCCCAGCCTCACAGTGTCCAGCAGTGTGGTTGTGCTAGATACTCAGCTGGCTTGCAAGACACTTTCTTGTATCCCACTCTGAGCTCCTCAGGTCAGAGCCAAAGGGGCTGAGGCAGTAGTATCTGTGCCTAATGGGGAGGTAGGAATGTTGGATGTTTGTCTTAATCCTTTCTAGAGGGTTAAACAGGATGGCTTCAATACTGCACGCTTTCAGGAACCAGGGGTGTAGCTAAAGAAGTGCAGGGTGTGTGTGCAATTGCACCGGGCAACAAGCTTTAGGGGGGCAACAAGCTGAGCTTGACATGAGTGGCCAAAAACTTTGGTATGTGTGAATAGTACCATCGTGTTATATATCATTGGAAACATACTTCAATGCAATATCAATATCATCATTGGAAACGTACTTCAATGCAGAATGCAATGAAACAAACCGGAGTGTAATATCGTTACACTATCAAAAGTTATGGCCAAAAATCCAGAGAAAACGAAAATGCAACTGTGACGTCACTTCCTGTTGTCATGTCATTTCCGGGGCAACATTTTGCCCTCTGCACTGGGCCACACTTTCATTAGCTATGCTCCTGTCAGGAACAGCACACCTTTCAGAAGGAGACTCTTTTGGAGAGAGCAGGACTTGCTTCTGAGTAAATATGCCTCTGATTGCACCACATGTTACTCAGTGCCAGTTTTATTATGGTTATGAGCTGTTCAGAACAGAAATACCTGGGGAATTATTTTGACCTTTTGGTCTCCAGAGTATTTTATTGCTCCGATGAACCTAGGCTCCTGTGCAGTGTCAGTGATGTGAAGACTCTTCCTCTCTCCCTCCTAGCAAGCCACTATTGCTTGGCCCAGCCTAACTCTCAGAGCTCTTGCGAGGCAACATAGAGTAATTATCATCATCATGCTTTATTGGCATAATAAACACACACACACACACACACACACCCATTAACAGTTACAAAGAGACAGAAAAGAACCAGCTGCTCTTCCTTTACAATTGCAGCAATGTGGCCGCCTCCTTCTCTTTAATAATTAGTTTCACATAAGATAAATCTACGTTGTCCCCAAGAGGATAAACCAAACTGTTTCGTAGTCAGCACAACCCTTCCTCTTAACAAGAAGACTCTCAAGAAAGGCAACATGGAGGACTTAATAGAAAGGGCAACATAGAATCGTATGTTGTAAAGCAGTGGTTCCCAAATTGTGGGTTGGGACACATCAGTGGGTCGCAACCAGAGGTGGAGGGAAGGTGCTTCAGGGGGTGACAGGCGCAATGGGCGCTGCTCGCTTTTCAGCTCCCCACCTTCCCTTGTGCTCATATTGCTCCTTAATGGAGTGATTCCAGGTGCAGGGAGGTATGGCTGGGCAACGCACCGGGGCATGGCGGCCATGCTGAAGGCACAGCGTTATCGCCTCGCCCCTGGGCACGCTCCGAGCCGGGAATGGCTCTGGTCCCAACCCAACCTTACTCAAAGATCCTATCACAATATTCCAATTTTTTTTGATGTTTTTCAAAGAGATAAGTTGTAGAGGCTTGTCCGTTGCTCTTGAATATAATGATTTCTTTTTTCATTCATCAGATCTTTCAATTGTTGTTTCACTTGGAAATATTGAGCTGGAGTTCATGCTCAAAAGGACCACGCTAGAGCTGGAATCTCTAAACTGTGTATATTTCTCTCTGATATGGACCTTGAACCAAGTATAAAGTCTAATTTGCTCTAACCGATCCCCGAAGTGATAAAAGTACAACTCAGGCCAGCCAACAAGTCCAAGTAAGCTGTGGAATTTTGATTTAATAGAATTGTCCATCCCAATTTTAGGTAGGGTTTCCAAATTCTTCCTGGGCGTGGTCAGATCTTTGTTTACTGGTTTTTCTAGCTCCAAAAGACAGATTAGTGGAAGATGATCACTTATAGGAAGTTCACTTACGTAAAAATCCTTAATGTAGGATTTCAAGGCCAATAGAATTAGGAAATAGTCCATAACACTGGCTCCCTGAGTTAAATTCGCCTGAGTTTTTATGGCGCGAGGGAAAGGACGGGTGGTTCCGTGCCTGGATTGCAGGGGCTGTCTCAAAGGCTCAGCGGCAAGGGGTGGCCCTACGCAGTCCGGCTGCCTCAGTCCCCTCGCGGGGTTGACTGAGATAAACTGCGGTCGCCTGAATAGGGACATGGCTTGGAGTCAGGTGTTTTAACACCCGGTCGGGGGCCAGATGTGTCTGGCGCCCCTTGTATGTCCTCACCGCCACACTGTGCTTGCTTTGTGGCAATAAGAAGTATGCAAGCGCTGCAGATCTCAAGCTTCTATGTTTTCCTGCTTGTAATATGTTAATAAAATGGCCCATTATCCCAATTTGGTGTCTCGGGTGCTCTTTGAGGGGATGCACAAACAGTTAGGAAATAGTCTATAACACTGGCTCCCTGATGTAAATTCGCCTGAGTTTTTATGGATCACTTGCATTTGGTGTGTTTTTACTTTTGCTTACCATGCAGCCAATGAAGAGTTTGTTGTACTCAAAAGTTTGCTATTTTTTGTTCACTAAAAGTTGTTACCATGTTCATTTCAGTTGTTCCTAAATAAAACATTTCCCTAATGAGCAAGAGGAGGGGTGCCATGTCATTCTTTGACTCAAAGAGGCTGGCCCTCGATGGTGAATGGATTTTACCACTTGGCTGCAGGTGGGAGAATTACATTCTCTAATGTCTTTTCAACCAGTACTTCCTGCAGATAAATAACAGGGAGCACAGAATGCCTCTCTTTGCTGTGCTAGTCTTTTTTTGTGGCAGGGATTTATTTATTTATTTATTTATTTATTTGAAGAATTTACACTCCACCTTTCCCATGCCGAAGCAAATGCCCAAGGCAGCTTACATAGAACAAACAAAATACAATGTAACCAAATAAGTAAAACACATTAAAACAACAACAGCATTAAACATTAACAGGAACACAGAGTGAACAAGAGTGAAACTAGACCCAATTTTCCATATCAGGCTGTTTGGACGGCGGGGAGGAAACAATTGACCAGGGGAGTGAACAAATTAAACCAGAGGGACAGAGGGCAGACAGCTACACAATCATTCAAAGGCCAGACGAAATAGGTATGATTTGAGCCCTCTCCAAAAGGCCATGAGGGAGTGTGTAGTGTGGGATATGTTTATGTTGGGAAGCATTCAAAATGGCACCCTATTGCACCCCCATTGCAGTCTGAAGTGGGGCACTCCAATCTACCGCCTCTACATATCTGGACGAAAAAGCTGATCTACACCTAATGCAGAGTGTAGTGTTAAGATAATTCTGGACTGTTCCACTTAAGGCTGAAGGTGGGGAATCATATTTTTGAATGCAAAGCAAAAAACAAAAATAAAAACAAAACAGTGCTCTCCTCCAAACCCAGTCTGTAGTAAACTAGCAAATCAGGCCTTACCAAACATTTCCTCTAATGTGCTCATTTACTACAAACGGTGGGGGGGGAGGGGGGGTTGCATGGGGAAGCATTCTAAAATATGACTCCCCACCTGCTGTTTGAAATGGAGCAGTCCAGAATTCTATCAATCTCTGTGCATAACATATAAATTGAGTCCAAACCATAATTATCTAGGAAGCCAAGAATACAACAAGGAAGTCACCCTCCATACTGTTAACGGTAGGTGAATCCAATGGCATAGCTTCAGGGGTGGGGGGGCAGACTCTACTGGATTGGTTGGCTTGGTTGACACCACTAGTGGCTAAAATTGTGGAAACCTTGGTAGTAATGAATAATGCCATAAATTTATACATCATTTGATAGGTAACTTAATGCAGAATGTAATGAAGCAATGTTGAATTATCTGTATTCTATGAAACGTTATAGCCAAATGACCAGAAAAAGAAAACACAACTGTCTAATGCAGCTGTTTTGAACCACTTTGTATAAGAGTACATATATAAGAGTACATATAACCTGCCTGGGAAATTTTGCTCATTAAGGACATAAGACATGGGCCGCTGTGAGATACAGGAAGCTGGACTAGATGGGCCTTTGGCCTGATCCAGCAGGGCTCTTCTTATGTTCTTATGTCCTTAATGAGCAAAATTTCCCAGGCAGGTTATATGTACTCTTATACAGCCACACAACTGAATAGGAGTTGTAGTATTAGCTCTGGTACATGGAAGTGAGAGTTGATTCATACTAGCACCTCTTTGGTTCCCTGCTGTTATAATAACGTCTCATTGGATTTTGGAACGAACAGTCTCATTGGTCCGTTCTGAGTTACGGAAATCCACGTTTGTTACATTAGACCAGCGATTTTCAACTTTTCTCATGTCATGGCACACTGAGAACGCTCTTAGGTGATCAAGGCACACCATCAGTTTTTTGACAATTGACAAGGCACGCAACATTGTGGCTGGAGCTTCACATCTATCAATGGCCCTACAAATATATGACCTCTTTCAAACTCCTCTGGCACACCTGCAGACCATTTCTGTATGTGCCACGTCAAAGTGGTTCAAAACAGCTGCATTAGACAGTTGTGTTTTCTTTTTCTGGTCATTTGGCTATAACGTTGCACAATCCATCATTGCCTATAGCCCACGATGGACCTTTCCTCCAGAAATCTGTCCAATCCCCTCTTAAAGGCATCAAGACTAGATGCCATCACCACCTCCTGTGGCAAGGAGTTCCACAGATTAAATACCCGCTGGGTAAAAAAGTACTTCCTTTTATCTGTTTTAACTCTCCCAACCCTCAGTTTTAGCGGATGCCCCCTGGTTCTGGTGTTTTGAGAGAGGGAAAAGAACATCCCTCTATCGACTTTATCCCTTCCATGCATAATTTTGTATGTCTCAATCATGTCCCCCCTCAGGTGCCTTTTTTCTAGACTGAAGAGTCCCAAACGCTGCAGTCTTTCTTCATAAGGGAGGTGCCCCAGCCCCGTAATCATTTTAGTTGCTCATTGAACTAGTGCAGTTCTTTACCCGTGCAACTCTTTGGCTGATGGTGCAGCCAAAGCTGAAGCTCAATGCCTAGTTATTATTATATTTTCTGTAGAAGGTATTATCTGCTAGGAATAATACAAAGGTCATTATTATTCTGCAATAGTTTCACAAGGATTATCCTGAGCTTCATAGAGGATTATCACATGCTCAGATCTTATGCTATGACTGTATTAAACCCAGATGTCAAGATCGTTCCTTGAGCAATAGACTGCCACTAAAGCACCAATAAGAAAGGGAAGTCATTACATAAGAAAGTCGCACAATGCCCCACATGCTGCATCTAGTTCTGCATTTGCAAAGGGAAGCTTTTACAACATTTCTACAGTATTGGTAGCTAAAAAGAATACTGCCGACAGAAAACCCCTGGTCAAGAATATTGCTACAGAAAACCCCGGGACTAATATACATTGTCAGTAATCTATTGTCTCTGAGGAAAAAAAAATGTGGAGAATAGAGTCACATGCTGATTTCATAATCTGTGGATGCTGACCCCCCCCCCACAAGGCCGGCCCACCTGTACCGTACAAACCCAACTGGAGCTCAACTCTGGAGGTTTTTCTGAGGCCTGCAGAAGCCATGCGTAACCACCTGTGGCCTCTGCAAGCCTCAGAATGGCCATTTAGGCAAAAAACAACAACCAACAAAACCAACCCACAGAACTGTTTCCTGAGAGGAAACAGGAAGTGATGTTATAAGGCATACGTTATATGCCTATATAAGTTATAAGGCATTAGGAGGCTTGGGGAAGCCCTGTGCAGGATTCCCTGGGCCACCAAAAGCCTTAGAAGAGATAAAAATGTCACTTCGTTCCTTGGGAAACAGGAAGTTTTTTTTTTTTTGCATAAATGGTCATTCTGAGGCCTGTAGAGGCTGTGGGCAGTAGTGCAAACCCTCTGGGCCTGACTGGAGCTCAGTTCTGGTTGGGTTCGGGGTGGGGTGGGGCCATTGCGGGTTTTTTCATAAATGATCATTCTGAGGCCTGCAGAGGCTGTGGGCAGTGGTGCAAACCCTCTGGGCCTGACTGAGGCTCAGTTCCAGTTGGGTTCGGAGGGTGGGGGTGGGCCCCAATTCGCAGGTTTCAATACTAGCAGATTGCAGTATTTGCAGGATTTCCAGGACTGGAACTTCCACAGATATGAAGGGCCCACTGTATTATTGACACTAAGGAAGCCACCTTAGGCCACAAGTTAGACCTGACCATGGGTCCATCTAGCTCAGCATAGTCTACACTGACTGGCAGCTTTTCTCCAGGGTATCAGACTGGTATTTCCCAGCCCCACCTGGAAATGCCAGGGATTGAACCACCTGCAACCTTCTGCATGCAAAGCAGATGCTCTGTCACTGAGCTACAGCTCTACTCCCACAATGCAAGAAGGCTTGCCTTTTGGCTGTTCATTCTGATTATAGCCATAAGAGAAGCAGAGCATCTAGCAAAAAGCTTTCCTGACCTATGGCCAGCTGAGACATGAAAGAATGCTCCTGTGCTGCTCCTGTGCTTGTCAACGGAATGCATGCCGGAATGATTCCTGGTGTGACAAGAAAGGACTGCACTCAGAAGCTTTTTACCTAAAGGGCTGCACACTACACTGATGTTGAGAAGTGGAATGGGCATTGCTCACCCCCCCCTCCCCATCACTATATCACCTGCTCAGTGTTTTATTCAACACACTGCAGCAACTTTGAAAATATTAGAAATCAGCCAGTCACATCTGGCAAGTAATTATTAATCAGAGAAGCCATTACATTTATTCATATACATTATATAGTATTCTTTGTTAATGTTCTGTGTGACTATTACACAAACAAAATAATTACATTATATTGAATATAACTTTCTGTGCTATTTATTACAAAGTGTATCAGTATGAGATCAGAATTACTTTTGGTTCTTTTTTTCATTTTTTTTATTTAAACAGAACACCAAACTCAAAATAGAAAAGCCTTCAGTAAGAAAAGTAAGAAAAGCCTTCCTATAGCAAATTGGGAAGGCTGATTAGAATATAGAAGAAATATTAGTAATTAGGATATAACCGCTTTTGCTGTACGTTATTGGATGATGCTTAGTTACAATAAAACCATAAGACATTTTGGTTTTTTACATTCAAGACATTGGAAACCACAGAAAGTAGGCCAAATGATAACCCGAGTCCTAAGTACGTTATATAAGCATGTCTTTGCTTTGGTGAAGCTTATTTGCACATAATCATCACCAAGCCCTGTAGATACACACAGTTTCTGATGCACAAATGGAGTTCTGTACAAGCAAGGTGCAGCATGACTCAGCATGTGCACAATTGTCCACTGTTTTTCGGTGATAATGAAATAAAAACATAACCCCGCTTTCTGCACTTCTCATTTTTGTTAAAAAACAAAAACCCAACACCCCGAAACCGGAAAAAAATAAAACAATTCCCTAACACCTCTACATATTCTCTTACACACATGCATATGGCTGCATCTGCTATACCGCTTATATCACTTACCTAGGATACTTTTAATTTTATAAATTAAAGTTTATAAAATCATAATTTATAAAAACACATCCTTGGAATAAAAACATTGCTTTCTACATTTTTCCTCCTTGGGGAAAAAACCAGAATGTACCAAAAACAAAACAACCTCCCCCCCCCAAAAAAAAACAACACAAAACATTTAAGAACATATCAATAGGGCCTGCTCCCAGGAAACTGTTATAGGATTGCAACCTCAACTATTAGCAGTGAACTAATCCCTGATTCAAATATATTCATGTGCAGTGATGGTACTCCACATATTCCAGTGCTGACGGAAAAATGTGTCTTTGTTCCTACCTTGTAGTGCAAATGGGATCTATGAAGACCACTGACCAATGCATGAACAAAGACCAGTGCACACATGTGGATGGATATCCACATCTAGCCCACACCAGTTCCTGCTCCAGTAAGGGAAGCTGCATGCAGAAGCTGCTTCAGCATGATAGACTGGCATATGGATCTGCTGCAGAATGATGGGCAGTTTGTGATTTGCCATTTATCCCACATATTTATTGCTGTTTGTCCCCCTTTATATACCAGTCCCTGTCATCCATGTCTCTCTTGCAGCAAGTGGTACGTATCATAGTGAAGGATCACATTTTTAGGCTGCAATCCTATCCACACTTACCTGGACATTAGGCCCATTGACTATAATGGGACTTACTTCTGAGTAGACGTGCATAGGATTGGGCTCTTGCATGTCTTTTGACTGGAAAAGCAACATCTGAAACAAGTACCAAGATGAATGAAATAAATGGATAATGATATATTTACCCAATAAGAGCAGCTTGACTGTTCTGGCATCTCTCACGGCGTCTTCTTGGAGCCTTTTTTCAAGTTCCCTTGACCGCTTGACTGATTCTTTGGACTCCGAGCCGACTCCATTTCCCATATTGTAGAATTAAACAGGATCAGCTTATTGTCCAAGCAATAAGCTAACTAATGACAAGCTGACTGCTATGGCAAATGGGCAGCGGAGCAGAGATGCTAAAACGAGGTCCAGAATTTCCTTTGCTATCTCCTATTTGCAAGCTGCCTTTACCCACTCAGCAGAGCTTTGAAATCCGTCACCTGTCTCAGAGGATAGGACTGGAGGGTTTTTGTAGATGCCTCTGATGTCAGCTTGCCATGATGTCAGGCATGCAAATGGTAACACATCACCATATTACCTTTTGAAAACCATGCCTACCAATGTAGCAAAGAGGGAAATGTGCCTCAGATTAGTCTGGAATAGATTACCTGATAGGAAAACTACTCCAAACCCCTGACCAGTACTTTGAATTTAACTCTTGATTAGAATTGGACGAGTAAGGGATGCTGCACTGAATTGGAGCATTAGGGGCATCTCTGGCTCAAACATGTGTGTCTAATGGTCCAAACCTACAGGCATGTATTGCCAGCAGACTGGTAGGGGAGTTGGAACAGACAAAAGGAAATATTTATTTACCCAGTGCATAATTCATCGGTGGAACCCCTTGACACAGGTTGTGGTGATGGCACCTGGCCTAGATGCCTTTAAAAGTGAGCGGACAGATATGTGGAGGAAAATGCCATCATAGGTTAAAAACGACGACTATATGCAATCTAAGAGGTGGCCTATCTCAGAATGCCAGATGCAAGCGAGTAGCAGCAGGTATCTTGGTGCCTTGTGTGATCCCAGGAGCTTCTGGTGGACCACTGACGGCACAATCCCAACAAATTTTCCAGCAATGGGGAAAGGGCAATGCAGCTTCAAGGTAAAGGGACAAATATTCCCTTGCCTTGAGGAGGCCTCTATGACTCCCCCCCCCCAACTGCAGGATGCAGCACATGCCCCATTGGCACCGCAATATCAAAGCTGGGAAGTTGGTGAGGTATTGGGGCCTGAGAGAAACAGGAAGCTGGACTAGATGGGCTGTTGGCCTGATCCAGCAGGGCTCTTCTTATGTACTTAATCATGACATTGGCCCCACATGTGGTAAGGGCCAACCCAAGATCTCCTGATGCCTGAGTTGGTGTGCCAAATGTCGTCCCTCCTTCCTGGTGACTCTGTAGGCCACCACTCTTCTCTTCCATTTTGTCCCCCTCTTCCTTTTGCAATTCAGGAAGTAGGAGATGGAGGAGCAGAGGAGGTGAATGGGCAGGCACAAGTGCCAGGCTGCTGTCTGAGGCCCTGTGTGGTTCCTGAATAAAAATGTTCCAGGAGAGATGTGAATAGAGGTCACAGGATAGCAGCTCCCACACCACTGCAGTAATGTATGAAGCAACACAAATTGCCACTGCTAGAGTGGCACTGGGACTAGAGAAACTGTGGAAGAGGGCATGAATCTTTGCACTGGAATGATAACCTATCCACCTCAAGCAATACATGTCAGCTCTTGGCTATACAGTTAGGTTGGGATGGACTGACAGCTGCGTAATTCATGCAAGCCTAGGTAGATGTAACCACTATAGGCTACCAAGGTTTTGCATACCTATTTACACAATTAGAAAACAAACTGCAGCGATCCTGGTAAATAGCTGGTTTGTTTGTTGTTTGAAATTACAGGTTAAAAGATCACTGCACATTTAGATATACATGCACCCTCCCAAGATCATTTTTGTTAGGACTTGGCCTGTTCTACCTTGATGCAAATCTATCTGGTTTTGGTTTCCGCAGTTTGCATTGTTGTTTTGTTCCACCAGGAAAAAAAAAAAAAACTTCAAAGGGAGATTAGCCTGAGGAAAAGCTGAATTAAAAATGTATAAATGAGATTGGGGTCCCTTCAGGGGGAGAAAGGTGGGATAGAAATGCACTAAATAAATTTAATGCCATCACAGGAAGAGGTCTTAATTGAGACAGGTGTTTTGCATGTGGTTGTTTTTTAAATCACATGACAGGGTTCATTAACTTAGCATGGTGATCAGGCTGATATCATCACTGTGAACTGTTACCAGGCTTATCTTTCATACTTTAAATTGTTGTACCATGACATAAGAGGATAATTATCCTATCATGAAAAAAAATCCCAAATAACCAATCAACTCATAATGTAGGGGAAGGGAACTAAAAAAGAGCTGAAAACTAATAGTTCTTTTGTTAATCATAAACCAGCTCACAAAATGGGGGAGTGTTTCAGTGCCAACCGCCTGGAGTTCTTGACATCCTTGTCATGCCAAGTTATGAGAAAATAATAATAATAATAATAATAATAATAATAATAATAATAATAATAATAATA
>JAJKFI010000010.1:10470236-10554868 GCA_029204185.1 Lerista edwardsae
CACACACACACACACACACACACACACACACACACACACACACACACGGGGTGGTTGCACACAGAAAGAGTAACAGTTCGCTGTTCAACATTCTCCTGTATTTCAGCAGATTTTGGAGCTGCTGCTATGTACAGCTCTGGGAACAAGCTAATTATGCTACCAGGAAGGAAGACTGTGGTCTGGAGTCCCCTGTTTTAGTGTGCAGACATGCGTCTTGGTGGCTGAATTGGTTTGGGAGGAGGGCTGGTGTGCCTGTTCCTGGCCCACATTCAAGGGAAATCAGAATGTGGAAGGACTTGGGAACGTTTCCCAAGGTTGGATGCTGGGAACAGCCAAAATGCAAATACTCACGTACCAGGGGGACAATGGGACTAGGGTTGCATCATAGCAAAAGCAGGTACAAGCAGGCTGTGATATTGCCACATGGACAGCCCAATTTCATCCAGTGTTGGAACAAGCAGGCTGGCCAGCCTGTGCTGTTTCCAGAGCCAGGTAGGAGGTGCCTGGAGCACAATTTGAAGTAAGGGGATATTTAACCCTTTACCTGAGTAATGCCCCAGCCACCCCCGAGAGCCGGATGTAACACTGGGCTGACCGGGAAAGGGGGCTAGGCTACGACCGAGCTCACCCAGGTAAGGGAAGATTGGTTACCCTGCTTTGGAGCTGCATTGCCCTTATCCGGATGCTGGAACGTTGGTTAGGATTGCGCCCTCAGTGGAAAAGTTATCTATGCTTGTTAGAAAATCAGCAATGCCACTCTGGTAGTCTAAGCTCTCTTCTGGCTGTAGCAAAATGTGCTATGCTGTTTTGTGCTGCAGAGCGACGATTGCAAGCACTGAGCAGCCACAGCGACATGCCAGCAGTTTGGCCACGCCCAGTGATGTCATTCAGGGGGAACGGATCAGAACGGGCGTTCCGGATCCTAACGGGCTCCGTGGCTGGTTCCGGGTTCCCGACAAGTGCCAATCAAAAGTGAGTTCCTGTTCCTAAATCATTTGAATGACATCACTGGCTACACCCCCTCTCCCTGGCAAGTCAGCCTAGGGTGGGGACAAGGATGGGGATGAGGCAGGACTGGTGGAACAGGGCTGGGAGGGAGAGGAACAGGGAGGAGGTTGGGATGGGGGAGGGGGATCGAAGCAGGGAAGGGGGCGATATCAGCGGCAGGGCCTTCATGGCCTCAGTCAGCCTTTCTTGGTCCCCTTGGACTCGCACCCGCAAAGGAGCTGATGCAGCCCCAAGTAGAGCCAGTGGGGCTGCAAGGACGTGCCTTGCAGAACAAATGTTCCCTTACCTAGAGAAGGACGTCAGAGTTCGAAACCCCCCTTTGGAATGCAGCACACGCCCCATTGGCATGGCCGCATCAGTGCAGAGGGAGTTAGGTCGGTTTGGGCTGTGAGCAGCGATGTCATCCGGGTGCGCCAGGAACCGGAACGCCCAGATGATTGGCAGCCCTCCGCCCCTTTGGTGGAGGCCAGCCACGCCTCCCTGCGCCTGGAATCGCTCCATTTCAGAGCGATTCGGACGCACTGGAGGGTGGGAGGGCCCAGGAACAGCGCACCCCTCCTTGGGAGAGGCAGTGCAGCCCGGGCCCGTCCGCAGAACTAGCGGAATGGCGTACCAGCCTGTTCCACCAGGATGACACCGCTGGCTGTGAGTCTAGTACACATGCGAAGCCATCTTCACTGTCATATGAGAACAACCAAATGATACTGCTGCTAGCATGTGACCTCATTCCAAGGAAGAGGTGAGGCAGGACAGATAATAAACAGTGCCTTCTGTCTCTGACTCAGCAAGGTCCCATGCAAGATGACAGCAAGAGCCCAATCAGACCCTCTCATACTTCAGCAAATATTTGCCCTCAAAGGGAAGGATCGAAGTAGGCTAAAAGGATGCAGTTGCAGTCCTTCTATTACTAATGTATTGCATTTGAAGGCTGATTCCCACCTTTCCTCCGAGGAGCTGAAGGTGGCTTGTATGGTTCTCATTTTTTGTCCTCACAACAGTTCTGAAAGTTAGACTGAGAAATTGTGGTTAGTCCAGAGTCAGACAGTGAGTTTCACATTTATTAAGAATGGAGAGAAGACTCTAATGCAGATTCTAATGCAAACGTTTTAGCACCAGGACCCACTTTTTAGAATGACAATCTGTCTAGGACCCACCGGAGGTGATGTCATGGCCAGAAGTGCCATCATTGTGACACCAGAGCCTGCTGCTTTCCTGAGAATGCAGTCGGGTGATTTCCCAGCCATTTTCCAATAGCAACGTGAATCAGAAAGGAAAGACCTTGACACAAGCAAAAGAACCACACAGCCCTCCCCCTTTCCAGAATCCCATCTTCCCATATTTTCAATATGGCTGCCCAAGGTGCTTTGCGACCCGCCTGAAATTGGCTTGTGACCCACTGGTGGGTTCCGACCCACAGTTTGGGAAGTGCTGCTCTAATGGTCAGGTCTGACCTTGCTATGCTACTACTTGGTACAGTTATGTGGAACATATATCCTTGGAGGAGTGGCAAATGGACAAGCCCCCTGCCCATCTGTCATCTTGCCCTCTTCAAGGTGCCACTTCACAGGAGGTCCAAATTCTCTTCTGATGGGCTGAGAACTAATTGGAAGAGGGTCACAGCTGCTGCCTCCTTTTCCCTCCAGCAGGGCTGGAGGAAGAAGGAAGAAAAACTACTGTGGCTTCAGATCACTTCTCCCTCCCTTCTCGGTGCTTTCCCTTGGTGCAGGGATAGGTGATGTGGAGCCAAGCAATGTTAAGTCAGAGCAGGGTATGCTTGCCCTTTACAGAAAACAGTTTGCCAAATGAGACCCCATTCATTCATCCCTTTCAGATCATTCTTGGTTGACTAAGGCTGTGAGTGGATATAAATCTCTTCTAGCATTCTGCAAAACAGTTGCTACAGGAACTTCCACTTCCAAAGGATTTTGGGGGATTTTATGGTAGAGATTGTTGGTCCCAGGGGTGTAGCCAGTGGTGTCATCTACTCTCTCGCAAGCCGGAACGCTGGGCGGGACTTGAGTGATTGACAGCCCGTCGACTCACTTCCGGTTTCTTCGCGCGCCCCACGCGGCTTTCCCTCGCCTCGGAGGGGGCGCCTGCTCGCCCAGGCACCTGGCACGCCCCCACCCATCCCCCCTGGCAAGCAGGCGTTCCCTCCGAGGCGAGGGAAAGCCGCGCGGGGCGCGCGAAGAAACCGGAAGTGAGTCGACGGGCTGTCAATCACTCAAGTCCTGCCCAGCGTTCCGGCTTGCGAGAGAGTAGATGACACCACTGGGTGTAGCTAATGAAATAAAAGTGTAGCCCAGTGCAGAGGGCAAAATGTTGCCCCCGAAGTGGAAGTGATGTCACAGTGGTATTTTTGTTTTTCTGATTTTTTGGCCGTAACGTTTGATAGAGTAAAGATATAACACTCTGGTTTGTTTCATTGCATTGAATGGTATATAACATGATGGTATTATTCATGCATACCACTAATGCCAAGCTCAGCTTGTTGCTCCCCTAAAACTTGTTGCCCAGTGCAATTGCACCCCCCTGCATTTCTTTAGCTATGCCCCTGGATGCCCAATCCCCCCCCCCCCACACACACACACAAAGAAACCAAGTGCAGTCACAATGAAAAGCACTGTCTGTATCGAAGACAGTGTGGGCAGAGCAAGAGGCTTTGGAGGGAAAATGGTATTTTAGTGGGTGCACATTCAAGGAGAGAAAGGGGATAGGGAGGCCGAGGAAAAGGACCACCCACTTTTGCTGCTTTGCAAATGGCTGCTCTGTAAGTCAGAATTGGGAGGGGCAAGGGAAGCCTCCTGTGCTTGCTGCTCTGTAAACAAAGCAGAAAACGCAGATCGGGCTGGGATTGCTCCCAGTGTGCTCCTCATGCCCTCTTTCATTTAAAGATGTGCACTCCAAAAGACTTTGAAATTTTATTTTTGTATATGACAACTGCAGCAAGGTTACTGTATGCACAGCATTGGAAAGTTTCGGAGGTACCTTCAATTGAAGATTGGTGGATAAAAATTTGGACTTAATGGAAATAGATAAACTTACACTTTTACTTAAAGAGAAGTCAGTAAAGTCATTTATGAATGACTGGAAACTCATTTACTTAAAGAGAAGTCAGTAAAGTAATTTATGAATAACTGAATAACTCATTGACTTCCTGCGTGAAAAGGGAAATGTTGGTGTAACAAATTATGGACTTGATGAATAGGCAGATTATTTAGACGTTAAAACGTTTTGCTGGGGATTAAAATAAATGATAAGGAGATTATTTTAAAAAAGAGGTATTAAAGAAAAGAATAAGAGGCTGGCTGAGAGACACAACTTTTAAATTGAGCAGTTAACATTTTGTAAAAGTTGTAAGCAAGTTAGATGTATTTGTCCACGCTTGCTTTACACCTTCTGAATTTGGTTCTTATTGTTTAGTTTTTGTTTTGTACTTATGAGTTTGTTTATCTTTGTTGTTCTAATAGAAATAAAATAAATAATAATAATAAAAAAAGATGTGCAGTCTTTCATGTGCATAGGAAGGGGCAAAATCATGACATTCTCACCCTCAGAGTGCTGCTATCTGGTCCCTTGCTTTCCCAGAGGAGGAGGAGGAAAATTGAGAAGGCAAGGGCCAGATTGCTCTGCTTCAAGGATCAGAATGCAGCAATCTTGCTCCTTCCTCCACCTGGGCTCTTTAAATGAAAGAGGAAACATGGAGCATGCTGGGAGTCATCCCAGTGCACTCTGCATTTCCTGTTTTGTTCCACAGAGCAGCAAGCATGAGAGACTCTTCTTGCACTTTCCAGAGCAAACTTACATAATTCAGGGATTTCACATATACCAAAAAACAAAAACTGTACATTTCTTCATTCAAAGATATAGTAGTTCATTTCATCCCAGACCATTTGAGAGGGTTGCAGTAGTTTTAAAACAAATATATAACGACTGTGAAATGGGTAGCAAATTGGTAGTAGCAGCACAGCAGTGACCCACCTGAGGTTGGATCATGATCCATTTCCAGATTCTGACCCACCCAAAGGAGACCTCAATTCTAGGACGAATGTAAGCTGGTTGAATTTGTCTGTGTGCTGAAGTTAATATTTAATGGTGTTTATTCATAGACCTTGAAGGTATCTGCTAATGGAGGAACTCTGACATACATTCTTTTGTTCTCTAAAGGATAAGGGCCATTTCCTCAGCACCCCTGAGGATGGAATGTACTCACAATGATGTGACGCACAAACTATTAATCTGAAGCCATTACTTCACCATTGTCATTCTTTTTTTATTCTTACCAAAAGATGATTTCTAGTAAACAGTGGTGATTGGGGGCGGTGGCTACTAATTCCAAAACAATATGGTTATGGTCACTTCCAGTTGTATTACTTTCCTTCTATAATGTTTGGATTACCTTTTATAAAAACTGGCATGTTGTGAAGAATTAATCTCCCAACATAGTATGCCAGAACTTATTGTCTTTGCAGAGCTCAATCCTAACCTGGAGTTAGGCTGGCACAGTTAGGCCAGCAAAGTTTGGCCGGCACAAGGGACACCGTAAAGTATGTTTGGACCACTCTCAGCGTCAAAGAGGCCAGCACACAGACATGCATCATCCAAGAGTGATCCAAACACGCTTTACGATGGCCTTTGTGCCGGCCAAACTTTGCTGGCCTAACTGTGCCGGCCAAACTCCAGGTTAGGATTGCACTCTGAATATTAGAAATTAGAAATGTGGAAACATTCAAGAATGAGTACATTTTACTGATCACTGTTGAACCAGAATTTGGACCCTGATGCCCTTCTATTGCCATCATCAAGGGCAGTGCAATGACATCTGAACAAGTCTCCAGTTGCCTCTCTGTCTGGCCAAAATGAGCAAAATGTGGTCAGTAGGTATTTCTGCTCTACCTTTCTTCATCCCTCCTTCCTTCCAGTGGTTCTCAAACTCTTTAGCACTGGAACCCACTTTTTAGGATGAGAATCTGTCCGGGATGCACCGGGAGTGAAGTCATAGCCGGAAATGCCACCATTGTGACGCCAGAGCCTGCTGCTTTCCTGAGAATTCAGCTATGTGTTATTCGTCAGCCATTTTCCAATAGCAAAGTGAATCAGAAAGGAAAAAAATGCCTGTTTACAACCTTGACACAAGCAAAACAACCACACAGATCTCCCTCTTTCCAGCATCCTATCTTCCAATATTTTCAGTGATGACTGCTCTAGGTGCTTCACAACCCACCTGAAATTGGCTCACGATCTACTGGTGGGTCCTGACCCACACTTTGGGAACCACTGCTGTAGTTCCTTCTTGACTTGATATCTACTTTATTCTTTCCCACGCAGCATCTGTTTTCCCTTGTTCTTGCTGTTTTTGTAAATTCATGTCTCTCTCTGTAATTTAATCTTTCCTATTGCTTTCACCCCCATTTTCTCTTTCTTTCCTCCTCATTTTAATATCCTATTTCTCATCCTTCTTGCAAGCCTACTTCCAATCTGTTTGTAACTCAGAAGTCATTTTTTGGATTCCACGGGACTTGAAGAGTCTTCTGTATTATGCCATTTCGCCTCTCCAACTTCCAGACTTCCACCTTTGAGTCCACTCTCAGCAGTCAGTCAAGATAACCAGGAAAACCTGAGGAGATGAGATTTGCTATCTTAGGGTACCAATAGTCCAAGTATGGTCATTATATAAGATGTTTACCGAGAACTGAAAGGAGTGGTCTGGGCATGTGTTATCTGGGAACCACCAGTGAAGCTGCAGATAACCTTGGAGTTGACTGTCAAAACACCACCCAGTGATGTCAACAAATATACAAGCTGTTTGTCCGGAGGTATAAAATCTAGACTCACTGGTTTCGATTAGCAAAAATGTATCTCTTTAATATATATTAAATATTATATATATTAAATATTATATTTAATATTTAAACCTGATATCTGTTATTCTGCCTTCCCATCAAGCGGATTGGCCATCTGCACATCAAACTGAATCAACAGACTGGTGAGAACTCTGGACTTAAAATATAGGGGTTGGATAGCGTAGAGATGTATTGTAAAACTGTTAGCAATAGCTGATGTGAGGGTGTGATGTGTGTTGAATTCAGGCGGTCACAGCTACGTCTGCTGCATTAGGAAGTGATGAAGTGTGTGCACATTTTCAGCTGACTGCCAAGTGCCCACTTCCAAGGCTGCTTTTTTTCTTAGCCATCATAGCATCAGGTGCGCTTGTATTTTGACCTGAGATGGTTGGCAAACGGAAGCAGCGTTTAACCGAATGCACGCATGTAATAGGAGCACTGGGGAAGGGCTGTTGTGCAGAGTGCTGGCGAAAGCGCTTGTGTCTAAGAGGTTTGTCTGAAGCACCAGAGCATAAAATCAAGATTCTGGGCACCAAATAGCTACTCTTTAGGGCCTGTGCTGTATCCAGCACAGGTTGGGAGTAGTCTGGAGCCTCCACGAGGCAAGAACATGTTTGTCCCCTTGCCCCAGGGTAGGTGCCAGCCACCCCTATGGGCTACTTGGAACTGTGCCCACCAGCGGTGTCATGCAGCCGGAATGGCCCGGAACTCCGTTCCGCTAGTTCCGCAGAGGTCCCGGGCCACTCCGCTGCCTTGGAGGACGGGCGAGCTGCTGCTGGGCCCGCCCTCCCTCCCTTGCATCTGGAATCGCTCTAAAATGGAGCGATTCTGGTGCAGTGAGGCTTGGGGGGCGTGGCAGCCCTCCACCATAGGGGCGGAGGGCTGTCAATCATCTGAGCGTTCTGGTAGTTGGCACGCTCGGATGACATCACTGGGCTACTTGGAACTGTGCCCGCTACATAGCGCAGCCCAAAGATGGACATTTGGATGAGGCCTAACAACCACATCCAAGCCCCACCCCCTCCCTGGGCCATCCTGCCCACTAGCACTCCCACCCTTGCCCCATTCCGCCCTCCCTCTCACCTTCCCCCTGCCCAGAAATGGCCCCATGCCAGCCAAACTCGGCTGACATGGGACCTACGTACCTGGCCTTTGTGTCGTACCTGGCCTTGTGCACCCTCAGTGTGTAGAACATTTAGCTCCGTGACCTGCATACCTTATGCAAATTATGCCATTGACAGATACACAGGATGGCCAGATACGATGGAGGACAGAGTGCCTGTACTTTTAACCATTGTATAGAACAGCAGTCGCCAAATTCTGTGACTGCTATGCAGCAGAAACCCCTTCCATGTTCTGAGCAGTGCGAAGTGTTCCGTCCTGCTGCTGCTCCATTTCCCAGCCAATTGAGTGTCAGGAATGCTCTGGCATTTGCACCTATGCCCAGCATCCTGCTGCACAGCTTTCTGGGATGCCTGACATAGAAGCAAATCCCTGCCAGCCGATTGGCTGGAAAATGGAGTGGCAGTGCGACAGAACAATACCTTCACAAGGAAGGCTTTCCCCATATGCTGGATCCAGCCTGTGGGCCGTAGTTTGGAAGCCCCTGGTATAGAAGAGGGAATGTTGGCAGGTGCAGCTCAACATAGAATGGTTTGAAAAGCTGGACCTGCCCAAATTCCCTCTTCTGTACCATGATTATAGGCTCCCTGTCTTCCATTGTATCTGGTTGCCCTGCATTTACAATAAATTACAACGCATAGTTGACTCTGCTTCTAAAGTGTACTACATAGAGCAGCATAGTCCTTCTCCCATAGCAAACCAAGGCTGCAATCCTATCCACACATTCCTTGGAGTACGTTCCATTGAGTATAATTTGACTTACTTCTGAGTAGACATGCATAGGATTGGGCTGCAAGTCTCCAACCAGCTTTTGCCCAGATTTCAACCAAGTGTTGCTCACTCTATTTTAAGCCGATCACTGCAGCCACATATTTTTTTAAAAGGATATTTTCAGAGTCAAACTAGCTGAAAAACGCATTGTTGCATTGCTATTTCTTTATTTTTTTTAAACCACAACCAAAGATTAAAAATCTGTGCCACAGGGGGCTATCCTTACCCTCTGGGCTCGAAAAATTGCACATACATGCACACCCAAGGCACAGATTTTTTCATGCTCCTTGTTGCTATTTTTTAAAATTAAAAAATGTAAATTCAGTAATACATTTCTCATATCAGCTGGTAAGGCTCTGAGATAATTCTCAATGAAAATTCTCTCTTTAAGCCACATTTTGCCCTGGAGGGGGAAGTACTATTTAGCTCCCTAAGACTTTTTGCCCTGTGTGTGTGTGTACGTACGTACGGGGTGGGAAGGAATAGCTCAAGGAGGGTGAGTTCATAGCATGCGGGGAAAGGGTTCATTCAATTGTGACCACAGCTTTCTGTGCTATTTTTAAAAGGGGGGGAAACAGTTTTCACTGAATGCCAATGTGGTTTGAAGCAGTTTCACATGCCCCTCCCCTGTGTGTCATTTTTTTAAAAAAGGAAAAAGCCCTGGGTCAAAACACACTGCTTTTGTGCAATTTGGCCCTTAGCATTTCTGTAGCACTTTCAAGTATTCCAATTGTTTCCAGTATATAATCTTGTTGTCATCTTTGCAACGTTGTCCGTAAGGCAGATCAGTAGTATCATCTCTGTTTTGCAGGGTGGGGCTGAAGGAGAATGGCTTGCCCACCTTGTAGTTTGTGGCACCAGGGCCAAAATGCATGCTGCTTGTAGGAGCACACAGGGTGTTGTGTGGCTTTCTTTATTTTGGTTAAAAGTAAAAGATCTGGATCAGGAAACACACAAACCCCAATAGCCTTAATCCTTCAGCTGGCTTGCCCATCATAAGAACATAAGAACATAAGAAGAGCCATGCTGGATCAGGCCAAGGGCCCATCTAGTCCAGCTTCCTGAATCTCACAGCGGCCCACCCCAGGTGCCCCAGGGAGGCAGGAGACAACAAGATGCTTGCATCCTGTTGCCACTCCCTTACACCCGGTACCTGTAGCCCACCACCTTTGTAAGGAGGTTGCACAATCCATCATTGCCTATAGCCCACAATGGATCTTTCCTCCAGAAATCGGTCTAATCCTCTCTTAAAGACATCAAGACCAGATGCCATCACCACCTCCTGTGGCAAGGAGTTCCACAGATTAACTACCCGCTGGGTAAAAAAGTACTTCCTTTTATCTGTTTTAACTCTCCCAACCCTCAGTTTTAGCGGATGCCCCCTGGATCTGGTGTTGTGAGAGAGGGAAAAGAACATCCCTCTATCAACTCTATCCCTTCCATGCATAATTTTGTATGTCTCAATCATGTCCCCGCTCAGGCGCCTTTTTTCTAGACTGAAGAGCCCCAAACGCTGCAGTCTTTCTTCATAAGGGAGGTGCCCCAGCCCCGTAATCATTTTTGTCGCTCTCTTCTGCACCTTTTCCAACTCCACTATGTCCTTTTTGAGATGCGGCGACCAGAACTGGACACAATATTCCAGGTGCGGCCTTACCATTGCTTTGTACAATGGCATGATAATATTGGCTGTTTTATTCTCAACCCCTTTTTAATTACCCCGAGCATGGAATTGGCTTTCTTAATTGCTGCCGCACACTGGGTCGATACCTTCATGGAATTGTCCACCAGCACCCCAAGATCTCTCTCCTGAGCTGTCACAGACAGCTCAGAACCCATTAGCCTATAGGTGAAGTTTTGGTTTTTGGCCCCAATGTGCATCACTTTACATTTGTTTACGTTGAAACGCATCTGCCATTTGGCTGCCCATTCCCCCAACTTGGAGAGATCCTTCTGGAGCTCTTCACAATCCTCTCTGGTTTTCACCACCCGGAAAAGTTTTGTGTCATCATCCAAAAATGATGTTGTTCTCATTAAAAAAAAAAAAGAATATTTATATACCGCTTAGAGCATATACAGCAAAATAAATCAATAAATAATTCTCAGTACCCAATGAGCTCAAAATGTGAAAGGAATGCAAAACTTTCCTTCCAAAGAGAAATGTCTGCAAAATGCCCAAAGGAAGTTTCCATAAGGCAAGTGATATTTCTCAGGGGGCTTCTGCACATCCATAACACTTATTTTCCATGACTCATTGACTACAATGTAGGGCTACCAGATCAAAATTGGGACAGAGTGCCTATGCCTTTAACCATTGTATAGCAGATAAGAGGGAATTTGGGCAAGTGCAGCTCAACATGGAAGGGTTTCAAAAGCTGCACCTGCCCAAATTCCCTCTTCTATACAATGGTTAAAGGGTTAGGCACTCTGTCGCAGTTTATATCTGGTAACCCTACTACAATGAGACTGGCTGCTGAGTAAACATGAAAAGCAGTGGTTCCCAAACTGAGGGTTGGGACCCACCAGTGGGTCGTGAACCAATTTCAGGTGGGTTGCAAAGCACCTAGAACAGCCATATTGAAAACATGGGGAGATTGGATGCTGGAAAGGTGCAGCTCACCTTGAAAGGGTTTCAAAATAATACTGTGGCTGCATCTGCTGACACTATATCGCCTATATCATCTACCTAGTACATGATACAGCATTTTAAAGCATTTACAATTTATTAATTTACAATTAATAAAAATGAGAACTTGGAATGAGAATGTAGAATAAAAACACATAACACCGCAATTTGCTATTTTAATCAATAAATTTTTGGGGGAGAAATATTACCAAAGCAACACATCCCTAGCACATAGTTGTGGCTGCGTTACTGCAGAGTTAGGCCTTCATGCAACCTTCAATATGATGTTCATACTCCTGCAGAACTGAGTCTGCGGAGGAACCTTAATTAGTCATTGCCACAGCTGGGGACGTTAAGCTCCTGATAGCATACTGCCATAGGGAGGATCACTGTTAAAAGATAGGGGTGGGCTGTGGTGCTCAAAGGAAAGTTACAAGCTGTGTTCTAGAGGTTGTGCTGGCCAAAGATAGGAAATCTGTAATATAAGGTAAGTGGTGACTGTATGCAGTAGATGTTATTACTCCTGTTTAATCAGCCAATTGTTTGGCTAACATGAATGTTGATATCCCCTATAGAAGAAGCGAAGTAATAGGCTGAATGCTTAGTTTTGTAAGTATTTGTTTAGCTGTGGTCTAAGTAAAGAGTAACTGTATGTGTATGAAAGGCATATGGCTGTTATGTTCTGGGTGTAGTCTGAATGTGATTAACATAGTGTGCTAAGATATTCTGGTTAGGTAAGGAGCTATACTGGCTGTTGTGCCTTAGCCAGTGTATCTGGGGGTTATGTAAACTAGGGCAATATTAAAGAAAGCTCTCTATAAACCAATCTCAATGGATTACTATATGAAAATTTGTGTATTGGTTCTAGTTCTTCCATAGGAAATATCCTCTGGGAAGGCACAATTGAGTAGAAAAGCTGAAGGGGGAAGGACTTTCTATCTTGCTATTTTTCCTACTCCAAACTACATCCTCCAGGGGCTTTCACCTGGTACGATGTTCCAGATGAGTGGGGCATTCTTCTGTAGTGGGAAAGTTGAGGGGGGAAAGTTTGGGTGGAGTGGTAAAATACCAAGTACACTGAGGAAAGACTGAAGTGCTGCTATTATTTCTGCTTTCAGTTGTGTCTCTAATCACACAGGGCTCTAGGGTACACTTGTGTAAAATGTGGTGTCATTCTTGACTCTTGTGCCTACCTGAGAGAATATTTTATAAGTTGTTGTGTTTAACCTGCAAAGTGTTAGCAGAAAGCCTAATTCAACCTTTAGCTGCCTAGATTCAGTAGGCCTAGTGTGTGCCACAGGGCGGCCGTCTCCCAGGTGACGGGGGAGGAGGAGAGGCATGCCTGCTAACTGGGCAAGTGGTGCTCCTCTTATATTTAGCAGGGGGAGAGCAATTGTCCCTCTTCACCCCTGCACAGTGTCTTTCTCGTGGCTGTTGCTGGTGGTGGTCTGCATTTTTTAGATTGTGAGCCCTTTGGGACACAGAGCCATTTAACTTTATTTGCCGGCAATCTGTTTTGTGAACTTCATGTGGAAAAGCAGTATATAAATACTGTTGTTGATTTCAAATCTCAGCACTGGCTGAGATGGGAAGGACTGGAAGACAGTAAGAACTTGCTTACCTATTTGACAGAAGGTTTGGGTTTGGATTTCTCTCTTGAAAAGATTGGAGTTCCCTCTCCCCCCCCCCCCCGCACAGGCCAGCAGTAGCAGTTCTGATTTTGTTTTGGGTTTTCTGCATGTTAGCCTTTTGTTTTTTCTGTGCTTGCCTCGCGCCTTTCTTTTGGTCTCTGACTCCCTGCGCATGTGCAGGCAACCCAAGATTCAGAGCACCAATTCGGAAGAGAGGAAATAAAGAAAGGAAAACTAGCCACCCCCCCCGACTCCTCCCAGCTGCATATAGAATTGTATTTCTCTGCACTTGATTGATGTATCTCCTGGCAAGTGTTGCTTGTGGCAAGCAGCATGTTGGGTGACATGCATTGCCTCTTGATGGTGGCCAGATGAAACATGTCATTTTGATAATCCATGAATGCAGGCGTGGATCTAGGGGGTGCTAGGGGAGGCATGAGCCATGGGCACCATCTTTAGAGTGGGCACCATAACCATGGCGTGCCACGCCCCCAAAATGGCACCCACGGCCCAGCGCGGCCAGGCCCTGCGCCGTGTTCTCCATGCTCCGGCTGGTCTTAAAAGAGCCAGCCAGAGCATGGAGAACGCGCTGCTGCCCTGAGAACGTGCTGCCGCCCGGTGCCCCCTCCCGCCTCTTGGAGTGGGGGATGGGGCGCCGTGTTCTCTGCTCTCCGGCTGGCTCTTTAAGGCCAGCCGGAGCACGGAGAACGTGCTGCTGCCCGGAGCCCCCTCCCACCTCTTAGGGCGAGGGCAGGGCGCTGCGCGGTGCCACGTCATGACGTTGCGTGCCCCCATGGGGTGTGCTTTCATTGGGTGCCATGGGCGCCCTTTTGGCTAGAACTGCCCCTGCATGAATGAGTTCCTAACTGTGTAGATATCATACATGGGACCCTCTACCCCAGAAATGAGATTTATTTTTCCCCATTATAGTCAATGACATACTAATGGAAAGGTATTGGTTGTTTGACACGTTGCGCTCATGAATTTTAGCATGCTTAAAGAGAGTTGAAAGTTGTTGGAGTGTGTGTGTGTTAATCCTCTTACTCCAAGAAAATGGAAAACAGAACTGTGTGGCCTGCTACGTATCCTGACAGTAAACAGTTATAGACTTCAATGGTTTGGGGTGTGGGCCAGGATGGATCTAATCCATGAAACAGCTTGGAAACGGCTATTTCCATGTCACTGCTCCTCTGGAAAAAGCATTGCAGGATATGACGACGGCAAATCTTGGCTTAAGGTCTCGGTGCTCTGCTCCCATGTACAGTCTAAACCTCGGAAATGAGGCTTCTGTTTTGAGTGTCTGTAGGCAGACATTCCAGAGACAGAGAAGCAGCCTTGTGCGGGAACCCCTACTGCGTGAGTTGACAACTACACACAGCTACCTAGTTTTTCATGTGGTTCCAGCCTGTAAAGCTAATAGAAATCTTTGCATGGTTTGTTACCTATACTGGAACCTCTCCTTGGGACACAGGCTGAGCTAGAGGGAGGAATGGAAGCAAACCCTTTGCTATGTGGCTTCTGGCTGGTTAATGCAGAGTTCCTACAAAAGAGGTTGCTGTGCTTCCTTCTCAATGACTTTGTGTTGGTTGAAAGGATCTTTCATAGGCTTGCAAAAGATCTATTTCAATTGACAAACGTTGGCCAGCATTTTGTTTCTCAAGAGTCGTGAGCCATCTGGCTGATGGAACTTGACATGAAAGTAACAGACTTCCTTTCTTTAAATCTCGTTGGCACTTGGCGGTATCTATACATGAAAAGTTCTGTTTTAGCTATTATGAGAAATCCCAATTGGTAGACCAATCCTCTGGGGGAGGAGATTTGAAGACCCCTCCCCCAGCCTTCCCTGTATGATGTTGTAGCAAATGCCAAATGTAACCTTGCACTTTAGAAATTACCTGTGTTTTTCCAATCTGCATGTTTCAAGGTACAGTCAATCCTCTTTATCGGCTACCTTGCTTATCTGCGAGGGGCGGAATTGCTACTTTCATCATTATTTGTGCTTCTGTTCTGTCCTTGTTATCCATTATGCAGAGACCTTACAAAGGCCATGGGGACCTTCAGAATGATACCAGTGACCAGTACTGGCCCATTTAAAATGGCCAGAAGAAGCATCTGGTCACAGGTGCTGTTCTGAAGGTCTCTGCAGAATTCAGATATCTTTTGGCACTTCCTGCTGCACTCTGCTGGCATCTTCTGATGGCAGATAAGGTACCCCTTTGCACCTAATTAAATTGTAAATTACAAAAATTTGAACTTTACTACACTATAGTAAAAATAAACAGTGGTATATGGCAAGCAGGAGTGGGGCTTAACTTGGAGAATGATTCAAAGGTATCGCCTAAATGCCTGTTGTAACTTCTTCCTTTTAAAATGCTCTTTGTAACCTAAAAATTCTCAAATGCATTAGCCTTTCCTCATAATTGCTACCACCATTGATCATTATAGTTGCTCTTTTTTCCAGGTTAACCCTATTCAGAAAATAGCTCTCCAACAGCAACATGCTGGCTAGCCAAGACTTCACAGTGAGCATTTGTCCACAGAGGCATTGAATAGGCGCAGGAGTTTCTCCCTGTGTCTGACATTTCAGGGTTCCTATGGGGGAGAAACTCTCCTTGTGCTCACTGAGCATTTGTTTGCAGGGACAATGTGAAGACTGTATGAGTCTTGGCTTGTTAGTATTATATGGTATTGGTGAGGTTTGTAAGGGACTGTCAGGCAGTGGTGGTTGTTGATGTTCAGTCACTAAGTCGTGTCTGACTTTTTGCGACCCCGTGGACCACAGCATGCCAGGCCTCCCTGTCCTCCACTAGCTTCCTGAGTTCGCCCAATTTCATGTTCATTGCTTCAGTGACACTGTCTAACCATCTCATCCTCTGCCGCCCCTTCTCCTTTTGACTTCCATCTTTCCCAGCATGAGGGTCTTTTCTAAAGAGTCCTCTCTTCTCATGAGGTGGCCAGATATTTGAGCTTCACTGTCCAGGTAGACCACCCTAATATAAAGTAGTACTAGCAGCAGAGACTTCATCCATAGAAATCCATCTTCTGAACAAGGCTTTTTTGAATGTCCCTCTCTGGCAACCTTCTGGGGTGCCTTAAGATTCTTTATTCAAGGAAGCTTTGAACTGGTGACATGATGGGCTGGCATTAAGATTGTAATTTTAATATTTATGTAATTTTAATAGTTGTGTAATCCACTGGCGTCTGCTCTATTTTAATTGTTATGTTAATTTTTAAATCTTTTATCTTGCATCATTTACATTGTAAACTGTCTCAAGATGCCCCAATGTGTGGTAGAAAGGTGGCGTAAAAATTGTTCAAATAATAAATAAAAATTTTCAATTTTATGAAATGGAGCAACCAAAGTGCTGATTAAAGTATGGTCTTTCTAGTCTTTTGAATTAGGTATGTTCCTCCCATTGACTTAAACATATGCAGAGAACTGTTTGATTGTGTATTGTTAAGCGCACCAGCTCCCACAACATTTCTATTTGTGATCTGGTTTACAGAAACATGTATTTCTTTGGCTTCTTCAATGCAAGCCAGAAGGGAAAAAAGCATGTACTTCCCATTGGATCTGGCTGGGTTGGGGACTCTGCCACTTAGGAATTTATATATTTTAGAACAAAAAAAGAGATTTAAATAAACCTTCCTACTGCTGTTGCTTTAAGAAGACAAAGGAGCTATGTCACATGAAGCAAGTATACACAAAGCTTGATGCCGAGTTAAGGAGCTGTATGGAGATTTGACATTTGGCTCATTGCATCAGAAAGGCACATGATGTTTTGGATTGTAAGGATTAAATTCAAAACTATTGTCATGATGTTGGCAATAAACTCACATACAGCCTGAGTCTCCTGCTGTTGATTTATGATCTGTGCCGGATAACAGTGATAGCTACTTCAGATTCTCTTCCTAGAAAAGAGATTTGCTGAAGTTGGTCCTTACGGCTGGTGTAGCATCTTCCACCACCACCACCCCCCACACGCATACGTTGCTAGTCTTCCCAAGAAAATTGTTTCCTTCAATTTTCTCAGATTACCTGAGCAGGCATTTCCAAATGTACCTTGAAACTTTGCCATAGACAAGGGCAGTGACAACTCGATTTGTGTCTCTGTTAGTGGCTGGAGCAACATCCCACTGATTTGAACAACAAACCACTTATCTGTACAGTATTGTGTATAACCGCATGTCTTTCCCCATATGAGTTCGGAACAGCTACTAGGATCACTTGTGTGTGAATGCTTCCTAAACTTGAAGGATGGGCTCTCTTGTCTCTACATAGTGCAGTAGTTCTTGAACTTTTTGGTTCCGGGACCCACTTTTTAGAGTGACAGTCTGCTTGGGACCCACAGAAAGTGATGTCATGTCCGGAAGTGCCTTCATTGTGATGCCACAGCCTGCTGCTTTCCTGAGAATGCCACAATAAGGTGGGTTATTTCTCAGCCATATTCCAACAGCAACATGAATCAGAAAATAAGCCTGTTTACAACCTTGACACAAGCAAAACAGCCACACAGCTCTCCCCATTTCCATCATCCTATCTTCCCCTATTTTCAATATGGCTGCTCTAAGTGCTTTGCAACCCACCTGAAATTGGCTTGTGACCCACTGGTGGGTCTTGATGCACAGTTTGGGAACCACTGACCTGGTGTATAGATCAAATGCAGATATCCAAATTATAACAAGAGGCCTAGGCTACCATTAGTCTATTGAATGCTCTTAACCTTTGGCATGCTGGTGAAGAACTTCAGATGGAAAACTGATGAGTTTTCTATATCTATATCTCAATTTCTGTATCTCAATAGAATGAGCCAACTTTGACTAGGTTTGCAGGGATACAAAGTCCTTGTTGACGGCAATGTTTGATGTCGGCTTTGGGCCACTAAATCTTTATTAATAGGGTTTCTAACTTCCCAGGGTTGATGCTGATTCTTGGAGACTTCAGGCCAATGTTCAAGTGACTACTGAAAGGAATCCTCAAGGTTTGTAACAGGGACTCCAGGAATTTCGGTCCTTGTCTCTAGTGTAGCAAAGGACAGGGGTGGATTTTCAAGAATTGCTTCACTTTGAGTTGGCAATCCTTGATGATTGAAGAACATTGTGCATGCCTTCTTCCTACTTGTTTTAAATGTCCTCCCACATAAGCTTATCTAACAAGGGAGCTGCTCAGTATATATACATACAGGTTGCATCATGCTTCCAAGACTGGTGACTACTTACGCTCTTATCTCTGTTAAGCAAACATGCATTGTTAGCATGCATTGTCGGTTTCCTAACTGCATTGTTGATATGATAATGATCCTATTAATACCACATCACTTCTTGTAGGTTGGGCACCTGCTATAGTAAGAGGAGGCCATGGTGAAGGGAAGATGCTGGGCTTCAGCTTGCCTGAAACAAAAAGTGGTGGGCACTGGTGCCAACAAGAATAAGAATTTGCCTTTAATCCTGTAGATGTTCTGAACTTTCTGCAGTTTAGTATTTGGCTGACAAGGTGTCTTTGGTCATTTTGATGATGAAAAGCAGTTATGCTCTAACAAGTAGATACTTTCCCTTGCTGTTGAGATTTTTAAACTGGGTTCTAGGGATAAGCATGTACTTCCAAGAGCTTATGCATAGGCTCTTCAGATTGGTATGTCATCTTCCCTAAAGGACAGCTTCCTTTGCCATGGAGCAATGGTGAAATTCCACAGACCTGGCTAGTACAGTCACTGTACAACTTGGATTAGAACCTGGCTGGGAACTCTCTGCAATATATAAAAGTTCTTTGATTTACCTGTTGAGGAAGCTTTGCACATACAGTACATAGAGTTTTAAAGATTAATGACTTTGCTGCTGCTGTGGAACTCTGGCCCTAGGAGTGTGTGCAAAACCATTATTGCTAGGGGTATAGCTTGACTCTTTTGTGCAATTGAATAAATTCATGGCATAAAATCTGCACTTGGGTAAATGGGTTTGAAGCAAGGCTTCTTATTCTGGGCTGATGCCCATGTATTCCCTTGGAGGGAACTTTAATCCAATGGGACAAGTGCTATTCTTCCACCCCACCTTTCAAGATAGTGCTTTTGCTATCTAAATCTTAAGAACTTCTTTTAAACGATACGTAGGAATCTGCTGCTTAGCTAAATGGAGGCACCTTTTGTCCATTAAGAGTTTAAGACTTAAATTCTTTTGCAAGAATTGGGGCTGCAATCTTTAAACTCAATTAACAAAAGCTTTCTCAGTTATTTTGAAGAGCCCCTTCCAACATATTTAGGAAAACTATTTAGACTACTTTAAATATTACAATAGAATAGTGCCTACAGCCTTCCAATTTATGCTTATTGCTGCTTCAAGGCATTGGGATAACCTGATTCTAGGGGATTATGGGATACAACACTGAGTGGCTCCTTCAGTGCATGTCATTTCTGTGATGTGAAAGGACTAAAGCCCTTCAGTGGTACTCTTCTGTTGCTACCTGTAGCACTTAATGCATGCTAGTGTTATGACCTCTTCCTGCTAAGGCTCCTATGCTCTTAATTGCAAAGCAACACATACAAACAGTTTCTCTAGTCGTAGTGATGATACTCTTCTGTCCAATGTAACTGACAGCTCGGGTGGCTAGATGTTTGTTCACAAGGAAGTGCTACTGAGTGCAATATGATGTAATAAGTATGCATAAACTCACACCCTTCCATGTCTTAAGTGAAACGTAATACTCCATTTTAATTTGATAAATAATACACTGGCATTGGAGCAAATTGCATGGAGGTGGCTTTCATTAAAAGATTGAGATCCGTGTGATAGAATAATTAAAATCCCTGCACTTGCCAACATGTTTATTCAAAACCTCTGCCTGCAATTAAAAATAAACTACCCCTACCTTGCACTACTAACTCAAACTTCTGGTTCTTCATGTTGTGGTACAAACCTTTCTGCAAGCCTTGTTCCTTAATTTTAAGCATTAACGTGCACTTTCAGCAAAGTAGTTTAGGTAGCAGAAGCAAATCCCTTATCCCAGAGTGGATGACCATCTTTAAAAATACACTGAAGGAGCACCTACTGGAGAAAATGTTATGCTGGGATGGACGCTTGTTGCTCTCTCACTGCAAGGTGATTCCCAAACTGTAGGTCAGGACCTGATTTTTTTTTTGAGCAGGTTGTGAAACGGACAAGCTTATAGCTGACAAGGAAAACGTATTGTAGTTTTGGTTTCCATATGGCATTTACTCACAAGTAGGTGAAAGTGTGTTCACTCTTATCGAAGGCAAGTCAAGGTCTGGACCAGAATGGTCCCAATCCAATGAACTCAACAAATGTTCCAGAAGGTGGGAACCCCCCCCCCCAATTGTAAAAAGGATAAAAACAGAGGCTTGAGTGGCTGATAAAGCAAAAACTTTTTAAAATCTCCTAAAGCTAGGTGGCTCCCTATAGTGTCTTTAATAAAATAAAAAAATTGGTCCCAGGACTAAACATTTTGGGAAGCACTGGCTAGTTACGAAATATGACTGTTGGCTTAGTTATCAGGGGAAAACATGTGGGAGCTAGTTATGCAGACATGGGGAGGGGAACAGTATTGCTTCCTTGCTTTTTCCTAGTCCTACTGGTCCTGTCCCCCTAACAGTAGATTGGCAAGCACAAGAAAAGCAGGCAAAACTCTTCCTGGCATGGAGTGCAAGTGGTAGAAAAAGTGTCGCCCGTCCATTACATCACACTGAGACTAAAAATGCAGAATGAGACTAATGATGCTTTCAACCTTACATGGTAAATCTGCTGTGATATGTCTTTAGGGACTAAGGCAGTGATGTCATGCAGGGGGTACGCGGGGGTACGCGAGTACCGGTTTCTAGCATTACAGTTGGCTCTGCCCATTTGCCCACCCACTCGTTGACTCCGCCCCCTGCAACATTTGAATTTCCTGCACATTTGAGTTGCCTGTACGTTCTCAGAGCCAGGCAGGCAGCGAGTGGAGCTTTGCCTTGCCTTGCCACTGAAAAATGAGCTGCTCTGGGGTTTTGGAACTGTTGGGTCACTTTAACATGATGCCAGGCCTCCTTAACGTGTTCTGGGGGTGCTGTGGAATCCTGTTGCAACTGTTGGGTCAGTTTAAAATTGTCTGAGGCCTGAAAAAGGGCTTTTTTCATGTCACTTCTTGCCACGACATCACTTCCGGCTTATAACGTCACTTCCGGTGGGCGGGTCCCGCCATGTGCCAATCAAAAGTGAGTACCTGTTGTTAAATCATTTAGATGACACCACTGGACTAAGGGCCCAATTCTTTCCAACATTCCAACACCGGTGCAGCCATGCCAATGGTGTGTGTGTGTGTGTGTGTGCCATTCACCTGTGGCGGTGAAGTCTTATGATGGAGCAGATATTTGATGAGATGCATACATGGGAGCCAGGAATGGAAGATGAGTGTGGGGGGGTTGACTTGGGTCTGGAAAATCCAGGTGCAAATCCCCACTCGGCCATGAAGCTTTCTAGGTGACCTTGGGTCAGTCACTATCTCTCAGCCATACTCGCCTCACAGGGTTACTGTGAGGACAAAAGGAGGGAAGGAACTGTGTACACCACCCTGAGCTTTGGAGTAAGGGTGCTATAAAAATGCAAAAAAGTAAATATTTGTTCAGGTGGACATCAAATTTCAGTGTCTTTGTTGGTTCAGCTCAAAAAGAGCATCTCTCTGCAAACAAGATTCAGGTTCCAGGTCTTTTACTAGGCTTTTCATTTGCCTTGGACAAAAGCCAAGATGCTGTAGGTTTTTGACCCACCATATTCTGAGGCCTTTTCAACAAGCGTATCAATTTCTATATAATTTAAAGGTTTTATAGAAAGAAGATCCTTAAAATACTACCCTGCTGCTGCCAACGAATGTGTGTGTTTGCAAACTCTCTTGAAAAATCTCAACTGCCTCTTGCTTCAAAGTAAGGGTTATGCTAAGCAAAGTTATTAACTTTGTATTTCTGCATAGGAATTTTGAAAGATTCCCATGTAGAAATCGGATGCGTCTGTGTGAGTGTTAATATTCAATCCGGTTCAGGGCCTAATGGCCATTTGGAGCACACATAGTTCCGGCTCACATTGGGAGAGAGAAAGGGGAGCCATGCTAACATGTATGTGTTCTGAAACCAGATGTCTGTGCAAGAGCAGCCTAGCCCAGCAGGTTCTTCATCCAGCAGGGTGCATGATGGAAGTGGTGGAGGCCAAGATGGGCCTTTCATAATTAAATGATGCCACGACTTGTTGGCCCAGAATGTGTATTGGTAACTAAGATGCTGCCTGCAGGTTGTGTTTTCAAGACCCTTGCCTAGATCAGCAGTTCCCAAAATGGGGGTTCATGATCCACCAGTCGGTCACAACTCAATTTTGGTGGCTCACAAAACTGACAAGGCATATTAGGATATTGTGCATCATTAAACAGTCTTCTCCCTGCGGGAGGAATCACTGCTGCCTAATCACCATTATAGACACAGATGCTTGAGTGGCTGGGAAAGTGAAACTTTTTAGGTGGGTTCTGAAGTTTGTTCTAAACCTGAAATGGTTGGTATTCAGATAACTAAACTCTGCCATGCAAACACATTTTGGATCCATGTAAGATCTATTGATAGAACATCCTCTTGCATTTCTTATACTCCTTATCTGCAAAGAGGGTTGCCTCCATTTTTTTTTCCCTAAAGGAGGCTTGTAGCACTTCAACTGTGGCAGACAAGCAGGCAGCTCTCTTCCCACTGCAGAATCTCCAAATCTGAAAGCTGCATCTGCCTTCACTTTCAGCATATCATGCAGCTGTGCTAGGAAGAAAACTTGGAGGAAGAAGCGATTAGAAGAATTACTCATGGAGTAGTCACTGGCTATTTGGTTAACCCACTATAATTCATTTGGCAACAGACCTGTAGAGTACTACATAAACACGATAATAGCCAGGTTAATTATTATTGTGACTCAAAAAGGAGGTCTCAAAAAGAGGTCTCAAAAAGGAGGCACCCAAGGTTTGGACACAATAAAACTCAACCCCTCCCTTTTGGTGATGCTGGGAAGAAGCAAGATGGGCAGCTTATGAGCCTGGGCTTCACCTTTAGTACCTCCCAACAAAATGGCAGGGGCGGTTGCTGCTGTTAGGAAGGGAGAAGACCAAAATGAAGACTCTTTCTTGCCCATCAGTTAGGGAGACCAATGTCTGGGATCCTTGGCATGGAAGTCGATTGCTGTTCTGCGACGAGGAGCCATTGGCCAACCTCAGCACACTGGCAGCTATTTGACAACACACTTACCCCGGGTGATGTTAGCCCTGAGCAATTGGTCAGGAAGAAATGGGGTCTGTAATGTGTGAAAATGCCAAGAGCACGTTAAAAGAAGCAAAAATAAGAATTGGGGAAAGGCCTCAAAACAGAACCCTGTTTTATGTATTGATGAAGTTGCTGCTTGAAATTAATTTGAAAATAAAAAAAAATTACTTGTGATTAGCTAGATATAAAGCACATAATTTTGTTCACTTCCAGGGCAATCGGTAGGGTAGTCGATGTATAGGCTACCTTTATCCAAGTGCAAGAAATTGGCCAGCTTCTTATATGAAGACTTTATCCAGAGTCAGGAAACCCCAGATCAACCTTGCCTATAAGTGTATTTGTGAGTGTGACCAGTAGATCACACAGGTCACAAACAGGCAGGTTTACGTACTGTGTGGACTTTTTCCATTAACTTAAGAGGGCAGAAAATGTGCATTTTCTTATGAGATCTTTCTCTAATACTGTTCAGTCACCTTGTAAACATTCAGTGTGTTTTTGCAAGTTTTGATTTCTTGTTCTTTGGTACTTTTAATAGAAGTACTGCCTTGAAATAGTTCAGCTATTCAGTTACACATTTGGAACCAGATGATTAGCAGTGAATTGGGGAGCCAAATAACATTGGCTTAGTTGCCTCTGAAAAAAATCATGGCATGTCACTCGAATGTGGTTTGTCTGCAACTTCAAAAATACCCAGAATGTTTCTCTCCCAGCTTGATGACTAAGCAGTGCAATTTCTGAAACTATAAGCTCATTCTTCCTTCAATAGCAGGACCCAAACTTTTGCAGTGTGAGTGTTGTGTTAACCTGCCCATGTCAAATGTCTGCTGAACTCATAGGGAGAGGAGTGTCCAATTGCTTAAGACAGTCGCAATTTACAGCTGATTTCCTGTAGGAGTCTTTTGGGGAAACAAGGTGTCCAGAGTGGTTCTCCAAGGCAGAAGCCCTGCTCAAGATAATAATCTTGGATTTTTATATAAATTTCACATATACATCCTGCCATTGCATGCAAAGTGGTTCACCACTTTTAAAATAACATGCAGTCAAATGCACAATGAAAAAGAAGGGAAGAGCACACTCAGGTATTGGTTTGTAGATAACGTTGCATATCTATTGGCCTACAGTGGGCAGATGTGGGAGTTCAGCATTGAACTGAAGTTCAGGCATTGCTCTTTGATAACTTCAAGCTGAAATTGCAGAAAGTGTGTATAACACCTTATGATGATATCTATACTCAGGGATACCAGAAACAAACTGGGACAGAGTGCCTATATCTTTAACCATTGTATAGAAGAGGGAATTTGGGCAGGTGCAGCTCATCATGGAAAGGTCTCAAAAGCTGCGCTGCCCAAATTCCCTCTTCTCTGTAATGGCTAAAACGTATCTATCTATACAGTATTTAAGAACAGCTTTAAAAAGCAACATGGGGCCAGGTTCCCCTTTGTCTGCCTTTTAACCCACATGCAGGGAAACTGGTTCCTACCCTGCCTTCCTGAGAATATTCCAAGGCAGGGTCTCCAAACTTTTCAGAATGATGGCCACATTGTATATTTTACATATTTATGCAGACCCCCAAACACCAATTTTATGAATGAATAAGTTTGTCTTGGTGTGTGTGGTTTTTTAAATCTGCATAGTATGATTCAGAATGAAATTGAAATGCAACCATTAAAGGAACAATGCTAGGCTTAAACTGAAAAAATGGAATATTAGCAAATGCTTGGACAAAAACCACAAGTTGCTGTGGACCAGATAACATCATATGGCGGGATGGATGCGGCCCCGTGGTCATAGTTTAGACCTCCCAGTTCCAAGGCATAACCCAGTAGTGTCATACTAATGGGCTGGCCAGAAATTGCATGAGATGGGAACCATGCAACCTGCCCTCTGCTGTGACATCCCTGGTAATGGTAGGTTAAAGTGAGTAGCTCTCTACCATTCAATATAGGCATTGGTGTGAGGACTCTAGGTAACTGGATTTCACATGGAAACGGCTCTTGTATGTTGTCTGGGAGCAGTGGCATCACTGGGGGGGGGGAACGGACTGCACCCAGGTGACACCAAAGGAGGAGAATGAAAGACCAGGAGGCAGTGGTGGATCTAGGGAGGCAGGGGGGCATGAGCCCTGGGCGCTGTCTTGGGGCTGTCTAGGGGGGCGCCAGTGGCCCCCGCAACATTGCACGGGTAGACCTGGGCTCCGGAGCCCAGGTCTACCCATTGGGACCAGCCGCGAGTAGACCTGGGCTCCCTCGAGGGGAGCCCAGGTCTACCCAGGGCTGCTTCTGGTGGATAGACCTGGGCTCCCATGGGGGTGCACTTCTATTGGGTGCCCCGGGCGCCATTTTGACTAGGTCCACCCCTGCCAGGAGGCCTAGTCTACTGGGCATGTAGACCTGGGCTCCAGAGACTCTTCTGGCCATTGCCGCCCTATTTCTCTGCATGTGCCCGCAATTGCATCCCCTTCCCTATACACTAGGTAATGCCAGTTCTAGTGATGCTGTTGGCTTGGAATATCTTTGCTATATTGGTACTGGAAAGTGGCGGCATGAAGTGCCCACAAACCTTTCTGCCTGCTTTTGGACCCTAGGAACTAAAGTGGAATAAGCTTTCTCAGATGGCTTTTGAAAATGCAGCAAGTGAAAGCAGTTGGTCCTCACACTTGTCTTGATACAGAAAATGAGGTCACCATGCACTGGGGTTATCCCTTTGTCTGCTTGCTTGAGGAATTACCTTTGTTACTAGAAATTAGCATCTGCCTTGTTTGCCTTCTGTATCCTGCTTGGAAGGAAACCTGTTTTTAACAACTTGGCTTATGCATGCCATATCTCTTAATGACAGGAGATTGGCGCTCTTCCAGTCAAAGTAAATTTCTGCAGTATCCAGTCTCTGTAGCTCATCCTTGGTACAAGGGTCCATTGGAGCCTGATACAAATATGAGAACAGTTACTGCTCCAAGATCAACAATAAAGCAGAGGGGTGTCTGGGGGATTTAGAAGAAAATCACTACCAACATTTGTGGAAACTATTTCTACATACTGGATGTTTGAACACTTAGTTCAGTGTTATTTAAACTGTGGGTTGGGACCCACTTGGTGGGTTGTGACCTGATGTCAGGTGGGTTGCAGAAAGCTGGGAGCAGCCATCTTGGAAACTGCAGACCTTACTTTTGCTATTTTCCTTTTGTGCGTGCTAATAGTTTGAATTGTCAAGTGAGGTTTTTAAAATTTTGTGTAGTTTAGTTCTTTTACATAATATTTTGTCCTAATCTTGTTTTCTGTCAGGCATGTTTCATGGCTGTGCAATTGCTGCAGTCCAAGAATGCCAGTCTGCATTCCAGGGGTGTCATTTGATTGTCACACTGACGGCACTTCCTGCTTGATGATGTCACTTCCGGCTATGACATCATGTCCCGCTTAATGACATCACTTCTGGTGGGTCCCCACATGAGTGCCATTCTGAAAAATGGGTTCCGGTCTAAAGCTTGAGAACCACTCTTGTATGAATGCCAGAGGTGTGAATCATGTGGTGCACACTACTGCATGTGACCCTCTTCTAACTGGGCAAAGAGGCACCTCTTTAAGTGGTGTCCTTTTATATTGAGCAGGGGGAGAGTAACTCCCTCTTCACCCCAGCATGGCATCTTTTCCACTGGCTGTTGCTGGGGTGTCTTCTGTATTTTCTAATGTGTGTCCTTTGGGGACAGGAAACCGTGTTTTGATTGCATTTTTTATCATGTAAGCCACACTGTGAACTACTCTTGTTGAAAAGCAATGTATATATTTTCTTAACTGGCTGAATTGTGCATTATATTCTACATTGAAACTATAGACACTCTAGGCAACACACTGCTGATCTGAATAACTGAGGTCATAGGCACATGATGTACAGTTTGGTGAATTGTGTGACCCAGTGCTGTACTTCTCTCTCCCTCCTTCCACTATCCAGTCACGGCATTTTTCAAACTTGCAAATGCAAAACCAGCAGCAGATAAGCGTCCCAGTTTGTGTGTGTGTGTATAGTATCATAAATGGAGATTACGGAAGTTCCAGCTCAGACTTTCTTGCCCTTTTGCAGAAGGGCTGTGTGGTGATAGCGTACAGTGAGCCATAATTGGCAAGAGTTGGGGCTGCCACTTAAAATGCCACCCTGGAGCCAAGCTGTTGTGCTGGGCCAGGACTGCCACTGTTGCCTGGAAAGCACAAGCGCTCCAGCACACTGGTGAGTTCTCTGCAGAAGCCGGGCTCTAACCACCGCTTTCTTGGAGGGTGTGGCTGCTTTGGGGGATCAGGGACGTAATTACAGGGAGTGGCAGCATGTGGCACCACAAGCAAGGCATTAATGTCTGCAATAGCCGGTTTTGGACTGCTTTCTTTTCCCTTTCCCCCCCCTCTCTATATATTTTCAAAAATGCTAAGTTTGAATGGTTTGAACACACCACTTCTCTAAATAGTCCCCTCCAGTTGCACTTGGCACCAAACAGTCGAGGGAAAACATGCCTCTCCTCCAGGCAGAGCAAAAAAGGACAGCAAGTTCTGTGCAGTGTTATCTGCACACCAGCAACTTCCACGCTGCCTTCCTCTTCCCACTGCTGCTTCCTCAAGCCTACCACCCATGGGATCTTTATCGTTTCTAGGGTGCTTCCTTTTGGCAGCTGCTGAACAGGTATGTGGCTAGCTCCCGTGTTGCCTCACTCACGGCATCTGGTCTGAGCAGCTGTCTGTCTTTCCTCCCTCCCTGCGCTGTGAGTGGTGTGCTGAACAACACTCCTAAGTAGTCACGTCTCTCTAGTAGTGGTTCAGTCTCTCCTGGATGGAAGTGGCAACAGTGGCTCTTCCCTTGAGGAGTTAGGAGAAAGGAAGAGGACTAGAAAGTAATCTTACCTGCAGAGAACTGCCTTAGAGGTTTGGAAGGGTGGACTGTGAAGCAAAGGTGTCTAAGATGCTGCTTTGGGAAAGGCAAGGTGAGCTGATGGGCAAACCACATCAATGTGTGGAGACGTAGACTCTGTATCTTAGACACTGTGGAGAGAAATATTCAAAGGGCGTCTTAAGTAGCGTCTTAAGCACCTGGAAGGAGCAAGCTGGCCAAGGGTAGTCCGAAGATGTAAGAACTGGTCCATTGCTATGGTACCAGGTGGTAATGGAAGCCTCTGTGTGTTTTGAAAATGTAAAGAGCTGAGAGTTGTGAGCAGTGTCCCTGGTAGCACTGAAAGTTTAAACACTGGTTGCTTGTGCTCTGTAATCTCTTCCTAGCCACTTTTTAAAAAATCATCTTTGCTGGACCCTTTCAAGGATGGGTGAACCAAGGGCCAAATTTGACATGGTGTGTGAGCTTTGTATGTGCCATACCCAGTGTCTTTTCTAGAAATGCAGCTGGTGGTGCTATTTTCATTTGTGACCACGGCATGTGTATGGTTAAACACCCCCTCCCACAAATGCCATGGATTATTTTACACAATGGCCCCTTTCTGGAACACTGCTAGTCGTGGATGTGAAACTTTGACAGCTGGTTCTCTGCTTTCACTTTAATTGGAGGGCCTACTTGATGAGGCCAGCTTGATCAGGCCAATCTCCCAGGGTTAATTGCTGCAAATTTTCCCCTCCCCCAACTTGCCCTTGGGGAGCGTCAGCAGAGATGCTGCCTGCCTATTTAGTTTTGGGAGGGGAGTAGCTGTCCTGGGTTGTGCTTCAAGGTGTCTAGCAACTTGATACCAGTATCATTTGTAAGCGCTGTTGTCATGATTTTCCTACTCCTTGGGAAATGGGGGTGTTCTTGCAGTTGAGGAACTGGGGAAAGGTTCCATGCTGTCCCACAACACAGCCCCAGTCCAAATCTTTAGCCCTGGGAGCTGCAGGGACCAGCTGGAAACACCTTTTTTGGGGGGGGGGAGGGCTCCAGGTTCAGGACAGCTTCTAGTCCAAACTGAGTGAACTGTATTTAGATAATCCCCTTTGTCCACGAGCCTCTGGTCTGTAATTTACCTTCGACACTGTGATAGGCTAGTTTCAAAACTTATTGCGACCATTAGAGCACTGCTTATGAACTACTTGGCCTAGTATAGGGCTTCTGAGCAGTTCATCTACCTTGGTCTTCCTGGCCATGAGCTGGGATTAGGAATGTCACAAAACAGAAGAAGAGCCCTGCTGGATCAGGCCAAAGGCCCATCTAGTCCACCTTCCTGTATCTCACAGTGGCCCCCCCAGATGTCTCGGAACACACAAGATGACAAGATGCTTGCATCCTGTCGCCACTCCCTTGAGCCTGGCATTCTGAAAGTAGCCTAAAGTAAGGAGGTTGTACATACAACCCACAATAGACTTTTCCTCCAGAAATCTGTCCAATTCCCTTTCAAAGGCACTTAGCCCAGATGCCATCACCACCACCTCTGGCAAGGAGTTCCACAGCTTAATTACCCTCTGGGTAAAAAACTGTTTCTTTTTATCCATTTGAACTCATATCAGTAAACACTCAATTTTAGTGGATGTCCCCTGAAGTACTTAAATTTTCCCGTAAGGTGGTTTTCTCCTGGGGTAAATTTCGGAAGCATTTCTCAGGAAAGAAAATGCTGGCGGGATAGATCCTGAGACAGGGAAGAACAGATGGATATAAAAGCCATATGACGATTTTGGAGTTCTTAAGCTTCAGAGTCCTGGCCAGGCATACGTTGTAGGTTAGCAGTAATGTACAAGCTGCACTAGGAAGTATTTCTGATCTTCTGTTTTCCTGCTTGACTATTGTATGACTCCCTCTTTCTATTGCTTGACTCCCTCTCTTGTTTACCTCCTGTGTATGTTGGGGAGGATTAGTTGGGCATTAAGATTAGTTATTGTTTGCGGGGAGCTTAGTTGACCAAAAGTGCCACAGAATTAAGTGTGACCGATAGTTTCTTCACCCATTCAAACCTGTTCTCCTGGATTGTCCAACTATATACCTGATACTCTGCCTTCTTGTTCAGAACTACTGTACTGAAATGAGAACTAGATGCAGTGTTAATTGGTTTCTTCTCCTGGCTGCTGCCTTGTGTTGAGTAGGGAAAAGGGTTGGCTGCCCTGAGTTCTGGCGGAGCTTCAGTATCCCTGGAGGGCAGTATAGCCACCAAGGCATTTAAAAATCAGCAGCTTGCCCTCATCAGCCTCCCTACTGAGGCTGATGAAAGATCAATGGACTCTTGAAGAACTGGGCAGTCTGTAGTGCCCAGCGTTGCTATAGGGTTGCTACAGCAACCTGATTTCTCTGTGAATCCGAGGCAACTTGGCAAGCCTTTCTGCTACTCCACGAATTCTGTTGGCAGGGCTATTGAGAGAAGGTCCTCTAACCAGGTTTGTTATCTTCCTGGAGTGATGCTGCAGGCCCCACTCTAGTGGATGAGTTCTGAACTTATGAGAGTGGGTGATATTGACTAGGAAATGGATGATCTTTTTTCTGATGAAAGGACAGGTTCTGTGCTTGCATACCATACACTACACTTATGAGAACAGAACTACATCTATTTTTATTTGTATGCTAGTATGGATTAGGAGAGAAGTTTAGGTTTCCTCTGAATGCTACACTAACTCATTTTTTTCCCCAAGCATATCGCAAGATGGCAATAGCTGAAACTCATCTGACCACTTTGTAAAAAGATGTTGTGATCTTAAAGGGGTGTGATTCAATGAGGGCTATTCATGTGTGGTTTGGCAGTGTGGCAGTCCTAACCAACCTTGCAAGAGTTCCCTGGGATATGCTCCCTAGTATGTGTGCTTGTAAACATGGAGTTATGCTGTACAAGATGTTCTCTGTTTCTAGGCTGCTGCTTTTATGCTTGAATGTGGGGCATGAGCAACGAATCTTACTTTGAAAAAATGTAGCGGATTACCAGTTAGGATCCAACAGTATAGTGATAGCTTTTCAGTTGTCCTGATTGAATGTCCAGACTGTGTTACAAAAGGGTGAAAGGTGTTAGTATTCTGCTTGGGGACAAAAAACATGCAGCCTGTAATAGAGGAGATCTATGGCTATGCCTTGGGCATAGATTAGTATATTGTAGTGGGGCACTTTTAAAGGAATAGTCAAAAGTAAGATCTGGTTAGCACAGAAAGCAACCTTGATTTTCTTTCCATGTATAAATGGATTTCAATTGAGAATGAATCTACACTAATTTAGATAGGAAATTCATTTCAGATTAGTAGTAAGTATTGTATATGCATTTTGTATTCCCCCTCTTGCTGCTTTTGGGACCATGGTAACAAAGATACCTACTAGAAGACTAGTGTAGCTGGTTAATATTAATTCTTCCTTCACTTCTCCTTCGGGATTAGAATTTGTACGTTATTTAGTAATGACAAAATGTTCTTCTAGCACATGGAACAAAATAGAATCTGGCCTATTTAATGCACGCAGTATCTTTCTAGGCTTGGTGGAAGAGGAATAAACTAAAGACTGGTCTAAAGGAGTATTCTTCCAACTGGTTTCTAAAAATGTTGAGTTTGCAAGTAAAAAATTCCTCTTTCAGATATTTTGGTGGGGTACAAAAACCAGTTGCTCACCAACTACTGGTACCTTCCCCCCCTTGTACGCCAACCCTCATGAATGGCTACATAATGGTCAGGAATCTGGCTTCTTCTCTTGGCGGGGAACCCTACTGGCTCTCAAATTTTTGGTCAAAACTAACAGAACATACAGAAGTTAATTCCCAAACCTAAAAATGTTCTGCCTCCATAGTTAGAGTTATCAGATACAAACTCGGTCAGTGTGATTATATCTTTAACCATTGAATAGAAGAGGGAGTTTGGGCAGGTGCAGCTTTTGATACCCTTCCATGATGAGCTGCACCTGCCCAAATTCAATGGTTAAAGGTATAGGCACTTTGTCTCGGTTTGTATCTGGTAACCCTATCCATAGTAGGCATCTTTGCATCCTACCTGACTTGACAAGACTTCATTGAAGCAGTGCTCCCAGGCTTGCCTTTTAGCACTGGGAAATAAAAGGCCAGTTAGCATGCAAGTTGAAAGTGCCTCAGGAAGTACGCTGTCATTGTGGAAAGCTGATGCCCAACACGTGTGCCAATTTCATTCCCAAAGCGTTTGTATGTGGATGGCAAGGCAGGGAACTGGAGAGAGTGCCTTCAGATTTCTGGACACCCGGTTCACGTAGCAAAACAATGGCATCGCACACAATTTACAAAGCGCCTGATTATCCAAACAAAATTCAAAATTAGGAAAGCCTTTGTACTTTGTGTTTTTTGTTCTGACAGGTTTTGTTTTAACTATGGTTGGGTGTAACCCATGCTAAAGGACAACTGATAGTAGGAAGTTTCTCTTGTTTCCCTGTTTCCCTTGGTCTTACTTGGCTAAGAAAGTCAACCCCCTCTTCACAAAACCCAACTGTAGGTGAAAGGCTTTTGTGGTAAAAATAGCTATGAAACAGCAATTTAAGTTCAGGGCACTTTTCTGGCACTTCGTGAAGAACTAGGCTATATAAAGCCCACCAACTCTATGGTTTAAGGAATCTGTTTCCTCGGCCTGATGAAGGGTGGATATGCACTTGTGACTCTCTTAATCAATCTCTATGCTGCCTGTAAATGAACCTCTGTTTAAAGGTAAGGCACTCCTAATTCTATATTTATGGAGATTTATCTCAAAGACTCTGCTTTGTGTCATGAGATCACCCATTCCCCTTTGCACTATGTCCCAGCAAACTTCCATTCCTCATTAGCAAAGTATTTCTGGCTTAATGTGTGTAGCATGTTGAAATCAGACAAATGGGGAGCACTAGTCTTGAGTTGGAAGTAAATCTAATTTTGACATAGTCATTCATGCTCGGGTACTTATACCCTATAACATTTGAATTCAGCACTGGACTTGTGCGTAAATGGTGTTTGTTAGAATTTGGCATTGGAAATCCCATACGTGAGAAAATGATTCCTTCCAAGTGAGAAGTGGAAACGAGGGCTTCAGACTTCAATTTTTGTTTTTCAGCAAAGCTGACAAAGCGGCTTAAATGACAAAACAAATCAATAAATGGTTCCCTGACCCCAAAGGGTTCACAGCAGCCTGTATAAGCTTCTCCCCCCCCCCCCACTTGCCATGGGAGCCATTCTGGGCAGCAATGGTGTTGTGATGCACACACAGTCTTGATTGCAATGCACACCTGGGAGTGTGTTCAGTGGGGCTTACTTCAGAGTAGATGGAGGATTGCATGGAACGTCTATGCAAATCAGGCTTCAATACTTTGTTTTTAAGACAGAAGTTCTCCTGGTCCGGAAGTCCATGACTTGGGTATTGGACTATTGACCTGCTCTGAATGGGGTTGCACTCCCTCTGAAGGAGCAGGTCTACAGCTTGGGGGTTCTCCTAAATCCACACCTGCTCTTGGAGTCCCACGTGGTGGCCGTGGCCGGGGGAGCATTTGTTGAGCTTTGGCTGATTCACAAGCTGCGAGCATACCTGGGTCACTCAGACCTGGCTACAGTGACTCATTCCCTAATGACATCTAGATTACTGTAACACACTCCACATGGGGCTGCCTCTGCAGAATGTCCAGAAACTGCAATTAGGGCAGGATGTGGCTGCCTATATTGTTGCTGGACCTTGTTTGTTTGGCTTGGTCGAGTCATTGCTCTGCCGACTACACTGGCTGCCAATTTGTTTCCAGGCTGAATTCAAAGTGCTAGTCCTGATGTTTAAAGCCCTTTACGGGGCTTGGGTCTGGAGTATTTGAGGTACCATTTTCTTCCATACAATCCTATCCGTTCTCTTGGGTCATCGGAGGGGGCCTTTCTGACTGTGTGTAGAGGTGAAGGGTGTGGCAGCTAGGAAGATGGTCTTCTTGGTGGTGGCTCCTTGGATGTGGAATGCCCTCCTCTCCTCCTGGAATTAAGAACTGCTCCCTCGCTGCAGACCTTTTGGTGGGGCCTGAAAAGCATTTGAGTGAATGGGTGGCTGACATCTTTTAATGAAATGGCTTTAACGTTGGTGGTCCTTGGTACTGTGCTGTTTTTAGGATGTTGCATTTCAATGTTTTGTTTTTAAGACATTGTTTTATTCACTTTGCAAGCTGCCTTGAGTTCCCTTCCTGGGGAAAAAGGCAGGGGGAAATCTTCTAGATTTTTTGTTTTTTATTATGAATGTAAATGGCACAGGGCTAATTGAAAGGGAGAGGTGACTGCTACCTAGGCTTTGAGATAAAAGATAACAGATAGATAAGGCAAAGATAACCTAGGGCATCCTGCTCTCAGGGATGTAGAACACCCAGGGCTAGAGGATTATGGATGCTAATGATGTGTATCTGATCAGTACCTGGATGGAAGAGGCCACAGAGTGCTGCAAGGCAGCTGCTCTGTACTCTCTGGAAAGAGGGAGATAGAAATAGAAATGTGTGTTGCTATATATTAGCAACTTACATTGGGCTTAATGGAAAGGCTCATATAGAACCTCAACATGTCTGTATTCTCTGTACAGTCTCTTAAATGACAATGACGGCGCAAGTCCATCCTTGAATTAACTTATTGCCATAGCACAGTAATCGGTTCAAAATACAGTAATAACTTCTCACTGATTTATTTGCAGTTATCAATAAGCTTGTTATCTTAAGTGATAAGATTGAACAAATTCTTGTGTAAAGGGCAAACTACATTGCATAACTTGAAGATGTCTAGACTTATTGCAAATGCATTCTGCCTCTGTACACTCCCCTCCACCCACCCACCCCCACCCCCCCGGTGTGGTTACAAAGTAGGGGATAGGTCTTCAGCCAGCAGCAGCAGCTAAAGTCTGCCAGTTAATGACCAAAAATTGACCACCAATGAAAGAACTTTAACCTGCTTTGTGTGGAATGATAGCTAAAGAGCAGCTGCTTCTCTTGAGATGACACTACAGAACATGGCAAGTTTATTGAGAGTGGAATCTGGGGAGGGGAGGAGACTATTTTGCTAGCATCCAATGTAGTTGCTTGGATCACAGCTGCTAAAACTGGAAGGAACTCTTGGCCCATAGCAGTGTGTTCAGACTGCTTGTTTTGGGAACCTTGGGTGTCTTCGGTGAGTAGATTGAAAATGGCAAATAAGGTTTCCTAAAAGAGAGCTTGTCTGTGATCATTCCTCTGGCATGCACAGACACATAGGAGTATTATCGGTATGGCCTCAATTAATGCAGGACATCACTGAGCAGACCTGGACAGTCTGCTGTAGTGGTTCCCAAACTGTGGGTTATGAGCCAATCTCAGGTGAGTTGTGAAACACCTAGAGCAGCCATATTGAAAATATAGGATGCTGGAAAAGGGGGAGGGCTGTGTGGTTGTTTTGCTGGTGTCAAGGTTGTACATAGGCTTTTTTCTTTCTGATTCACTTCGCTATTGGAAAATGACTGAGAGATAATGCAGCAATAAGTTGGTCAGGAAAGCAGCAGGTTCTGGCTTCACAATGATGGCACTTTGGCCACATCATCACTTTTGGTGGATCGTGGATGGATTGTCATTCTAAAATGTGGGTCTTGGTGCTATAAAGTTGGAGAACCTCTGGTCTACTGCAACACATGTGTAAACAGACCATGGTAGCTCAAACAGCGGTTTCATCATTTCTCAGTTCTTGAGCACAGTGTTTCAGTGGAGCTAGTTTGCATGTTCAGTTCAGAGCAAAGCGTTGAGTGGTGCCTTTGCATATGTGAACGAGGTCCCCTGAAGCTAATGTTTAGATAATTTTTTTGATGCTTTAAAACCAAAACAGTAATACTGCATCAGTCAATTCCTCATGAGCAGGGGCACAACCTCAGTCTGAAGGAGCCAGAAATTAGTCTCTTTCAAGACTGAGTGCTTCTACTACTTGATACCATGAAAATGTCTATGAGTGCAATCCTAACCTGGAGCTAGGCTGGCGCAGTTTGGCCAGCACAAGGGCCACCGAAAAGCATGTTTGGACCACTCTCTGAGTCAGAGAAGCCGGCACAAAGACATGTGCCATCTTCCCCGGCTCCAAGAGTGGTCCAAACGCGCTTTACGGTGGCCCTTGTGCTGGCCAAACTTTGCTAGCCTAACTGTGCTGGCCTAACTCCAGGTTAGGATTGCACTCTATTTCTTTCAGTTGGGCTTGAATACATACCCTGACTTTGTGGTGGTGGTTTTTAAAAAGAAATCCAACCGTGCTTTGTTCCTCTTTTTTAAAAAAAATCTCCCCTGCTATTGCTCATATTGCACTTTGTACTTTTGATCTCTCTCTGAAAGTGTGTCTAGGTCTCCCATTTATTGGAGGCCTCTGCTGGTGTGCCAGGACAAAGCTATTCGAGAGGCTCCAAGGATAGAAGAAGTTCTGCACCTTCCCTGATCTGCACATTTTCCTATTAAGAAGAATGGGCTGTGACCGAAACTGTGGGCTGCTGACAGGTGCAATCATAGGGGCACTGCTGGCTATCCTTGGAGGTGTGCTGATACCTGTTGGAAACTATTTCATTGAGAAGACCGTAAAAAAGGTAATGATCATTTGTAGCCTGTGTTTTAGCAAAAAAAATTAATAATCCATTTTCCCCTTGTGTGTCTCTCTGAATGCATTTGATTCTATCCAGAAATAATTCTGCCCCCCCCCGTATGCTTAAGCGGGGGGGGGGAACCACTTAAGCTCCAATTTGTGTTTTAAAAAAATCCTCAAATCTGACTCTAAATAAAAATGGAATAAAACTGTGGCTGGAACAGAGGTGCTACTTTATAGGGATAGTATCTAGAGTATAATTGTACCCAATGTTGTGCTCTTGATGCTTTATTCCTGCTCCATGTGTTCAATTTAACAAATTCTGAAAAGGTATGAATGCAGACAATACTGTACCGAACAATTTAATAGGGCACTGCTTTGTTAGGAGAGCTATATTGGCATAACAGTAGCGTTTGTATGTTACATGAAGGTTTTTCTCACTAGGTTTGGAGAGTTTGCACTTTGCCTAAAATTTTAAAAGGGTAGAAGTTTTAATTCTCACCAACTGCAGCGTGCAACTGATTTCAGAGTCCTATTTGGACCCTGAAACACCAAAGAACAGAAAAATGCATGAAAGGTGATGCAGGTCAGGAGGAGGAAGAAACATTTGCATGTTTAGAATGGGTGTGTGTGTGGGGTGATTATCCCACATTTGTGCACGGAACAATTTCCTGAGAACTAGTCCTGTGACTGCCTTTTTATAGCACTGATGATGCAGCATAAAGCAAGTGGTGTAATTTAATGTTTTCCTTCTCAGAAAAATGTGACTTCTTTTTTTTAATGTGACTTCTGGGGTCTTGTACTGGCAAAAATTGAGAGCAAAAATAGCTCTCTTGTAATAGCTTTCAAGTACAAAAATCTTGTACCAGCAAAAATTGAGAGCATCTCTATTTCTCAATAGAGATGGGGTAGGGGGCAGGCTGTTAGATGGTCTGCTGGGTTGAGCTCTTGGTACTGGTGGCAATGCAGAACATTACCCAGCATCCTTGCAACAGCACTGATCTCATACATTTGGAAGATGACTGAAGACTACATGAAAAACAAATATTACCTTGAGAAACCAGCCCTTGAATGAATGAGCAGTGGCATTACTTCCATATGCTCCCTGGTACCACATGGTACTGGGCAGCACTCAGTGATGTCATGCAGGGGGAACGCGGGGGAATTCAGTTCCACTAGTTAAAATTAGGGCTGACTCCGCCCACTTCACTCTCCCTCCTCCCCCTCCCAATTCCTCTGCAAAGAGCTTTCCTTCTTGGTTGGCCGGCACTCAGAGGGTTAAAGGCAGTGATGTCATTCAGGGGGAACGGACCAGAACGGATCCTAACGGGCTCTGTGGATGGTTCCGGGTTCCCGACAAGTGCCAATCAAAAGTGAGTTCCTGTTCCTAAATCATTTGAATGACACCACTGGCAGCACTCTGGGTCTCCTCTGGGGGGGGGCAGGCAGGTCCTCCTGCCCATCACCCCCTCAGTGATTCACAGCATGGTTTGCTCCAAATGCTCCCGGAGCGGCTCCATCGGCAGCTTCTGCCTCCCCCCAGAGCCTTCTCCACTCCCAGAGACATGGTGATGCCACCGCAATTACTTCGGTGGGGCAGCAGGCTGACCGGCATGACCCAGAGCAGCACCCCTCTTGGCTAGGCCACTCTGCATGAGACAGGTTCTGGGGTGCTTTCTTAGTTTATCCAGAGTGGTGATGAGACCCAGTAAGTCTGGTCAGATCTTCAGATAAGTGGTGTACAACTTAATGTTTCCCAGAATCCTCTGCAACACATGTGGCAGATGAGGGGTCTCTGGAAAACAAGTTCTGAAAGGGTTCTCTGAAGATTGGCTTAAAAACTCACTCTATATTGGCACTTAAGCTGGCTAGCGGCAACTCTTTTATCGTTGGACTTGTAACTCCTTTTATTCTAGAACAGGGGTCTCTGAACTTGTAGTATAGACAGTGTCTGGGGAAAGTCATCCTTGTTCCAGCTGGCACTTACTGTTCTGCCCTGCTGCTGCTGCTGGCATTCAATCTGCAGCGAGAGATGCTCTGGGCAGTCTGTCTATTGTGCTTCTCCCCCGCAGGCTTTGCACCCAAACCTCTGGGCGGGCACAACTGCCCAGAATGTTTGCTGGTGTGGATCAAGTGCCGAGAGCAGTGGTGGTGAGCAGAACAGAATACGCTGCTCACAGCAGGGATGGCTTTCCCTGTGCGCCAGATCCGGCCAACAGGCCTGCGTTTGGAGGTGGCGCTGATTCCAGAAGATCAGGGGCATCCAAAGTATAGTCCATATTTTATACAAGAACAGCCTCTCGGGCATGGAAGTGGTGAAGCCTTACGGTTCCACCCCACACCCTCCTGTCATTGCACCCAATCTTGTAGAAACTCGCATTCGGCAGCCACTTCTGCTGCCAATCAGCCCAGAAGGCTCTGTGCCCTGACTTCCTGCAGAAGTGACTGCCCAGCATGTGAAGTTCAGGTGCAATGATGGGAGCCTGTAGGACTCATGAGTAAGGCTTCACATCTGCCATGCCTAAAGGATGCACCGGATCCAGCCCAGGGACTGTAACTTAGAAGCCCTTATTCTAGATTGGCCCTCTCTGAACTCTGGCATGTGGGCCAGATCCTGTGCTGGTTCTAACCCTCCCTGGCACCAGTTGAGCTTACTGCTCCACCAGAGAGCCTCGTATCTCTGTTCCTGATCTCACCCAAACCTCACATCAGCCAGCTGCGTCTAACTGTGAATTCGGGCACAAAGCCTGCTGAGGTGACACAAGGTGGAAGTGGTTGGCTGGCGTGAGGTTGGGGGAAGACTGGGAATGGAGATATGAGGCTCTCTGGTGGAGCAGTAAGCTCAACTGGTGCCAGGGAGGCTGTTTTTCTGCACCTAGTGGTCTCCAGTTTCTGTGGTCTCTGCTGTTCTGGATCATAGCAAATTGCTGGATATATATTTGAGACTAAAGAGGTGTATCTAGAAAACTAAAAGTTTTGGTCAGTGCTGGTCAAGATTTTTTTCTGGTATGTGCGCGTAGAGGTTTACCAACTCTATTGCTTGAAATGTTCTACATTTTGTCATGGCCAAGCTTGGAGCATTGATTTCCCATTTGGAGAGGGGTTTGCATTAGGGTGTAAATGTCTAGGATAAGACAACCCAGCTGCCATGGGGAGGGAAATGAGCTGAAAAGAGAGCCCTTATTGCCCAATAGAGACATATCCTAAGTATAGCACCTCCCCTGCCCACATGTACTTAGTAGGTGGTGTGAACATGTACAGCTCATTACAGATCTATAGGCTCTGCGCAATCGAGTCATACTTTTCAGCATGACTGGGAACTTTATAAAAAGCAGATGTACACTTTCTTCCCAAGCTGATGCATGTGAAGACCATGTGTTCGGAGGCGGGGCATGCACTCACTGGCCTGTTCCTTCCCCACATTCCCTAATCTTGCATGGAAAGAGCTGGTGCTTACTATTGCCTATATGTGGCAGAATTGAGCTTGATGCTACTCAGCTGAACTTTTGAAAAATTTCAAAGGCAGCATCTGAGCACTCCTGCTGTGTAAGAAACCCCAGAGGTCCACTTTCATCGCAACTACAGCCCTGTATACACAGTTGGGTACATAAGCCTTAGGGCTCAATCCTAACCTAGAGTTGGGCCGGCCCAAGGGACGCCATAAAGTATGTTTGGACCACTCTCAGAGTCGGAGAGGCCAGCACACATCCTCCCTGGCTCCGAGAGTGGTCCAAACACGCTTTATGGTGGCCCTTGTACCAACCAACCTGTGCCGGCCTAACTCTAGGTTAGGATTGTGCTCTTAATCTCTTACGTTCTCCTATTTCCATGGCTAGTCCCCTCTAAGGCTCCCTGGGCTAGAGAATTCAAATGAGATGTTAACTGTGAGATGGCTTCACTGTATTTTATTGCTGTAACCAGAGAAGGTCTCTGTGTTTGAACATTTGTACTTCTATTGTGGGCAGCAAGAAGAGCATTCCTTCAGCTCCAGGCTTTTTCTCAAAGCAGATCTGCCACGTTCTGCAGATTTACTGATTCTTGTGGGTTTTTTTTTTTCAAGTGCTTGTTCAGCAAGTTCATTGGAAGCATTGCCAGAATAGTAAGGAAACTCCTGAGCTTTGGCAAGAACTACATACTGCTACCTTCTTGGCAACTGACCTGACTGCATGTTTGATGTGTTCTTTATTTGTAGAATAAATAATATAAAGTCTCTGGACATTGCATGATTTTGTCATTTTAAAAGGCATTGAGTGGAGTCTGTGATTTGCAGGTGGGAAGGAGGGGGGCAGTGTAACATTTGGGCATCTATGAACTACTACTGCTCCCTTTCTGCTCTCTTTAGTGGTCGATATCCTTGGCTACCTGCTAGATATCCTAGACCACACAGCTGTCTGTGACTACATTTGGCCTTGCCAGGATCCCAGAACTTCTACTCCATCCAACCTTGCAGCTATCTAATATCCTGGCTTGGATCTCACTTTGCCACTTCTACTGTCTAAATCAAGACTTCAGATTTCTTGGAGCAGGGAGCTTCTTGCTTTTGTTTCCCTGCAAAGCGTCTTGCACGCTGATGGGTGCTAGGTAACAAATGTGTCCTGCTTTTCTTACTCGGACACACCCCTGGCAATTCTCTTATTTTTCTGAGGGTACAAACCTAACCTGGAGTAGGGCTGGCACAGTTGGCCTAAAGGACACTGTAAAGTATGTTTAGACCACACTCTGAGTCAGAGGCCAGCACACAGACATGAGCCATCCTCCCTGATTCCGAGAGTAGTCCAAAAATGCTTTATGGTGGCCCTTGTGCTGGCCTAACTGTGCTAGCCTAACTCCAGGTTAGGATTGTGCTTGGAGTGTTTTTGCACAGCAGTGCTCACAATAATCAAAGGCTGTTTAGTATCCTGTGTTATTTATTTCAATAGAGCAATAGTGTACTTTATTGCTTTGTATCCGGAGTTAGCAGTTTCAGGCTCTGGACTGTCCAAAGCTGAAGTACACAAACCTGGTCATGGAATCATCTTGGTCTTTTGGCCACCTTAGTTGGAAGGTGGGCTAACACCTGTGCCCTGTGTTTCTTGTGCTGGCAGAGGGATGGCATGTGGCTAAGGTAAGAGAGGAATTGGGAAATATTTGACTTGCTTTTCTGGCTCAGTGCCTGATGTAAGTGTCCCACTCCAGCAAGCAAATAGGAAGAAGATACAGTCAGCCTCCATTTTTATGCTCAACCGGCTTGCACAAATTCCCCCCCCCCTCAAGACAATGAAAAACTAAAAATAGTGCAGGTGATTTCTGCCTGCCGTTCAACTGTTTATTACTTTGGATGATACTGAAATGAGAGAATGAAGCTGATGTTTCCTCAGTTGTCAGTTCCCACATGTGTCATACTGTGACATGTAAGAGTGAAATCCTAACCTGGAGGTAGGCCAGCAAAGTTTGGTCAGCACAAGGGACATGGTAATGGATGTTTGGACCACTTTTGGAGTCAGAGTCCAGCACACAGATGTACACCATCCTCCCTGACTCCGAGCGTGGTCTAAACACACTTTACGGTGGCCCTTGTGTCAGCCAAACTTTGCAGGCCCAATTGTGCTGGCCTAATTCCAGGTTAGGATTCCGTTCTAAGAGATGGTGTGTATTGGTTGGATCTAAGGAAGTTTGTCAATATGTGGCTCTATTGGTAGACCTTGGAACATCACCGTTGTGTAAGATGTGGGCTGATTGAACTGCAGGTCTTGGGCTGGCTTCTTGGCTCTCCAATCTAATTGGCAGGCTCTGGCTTAAAAAGAGCAGTCCTTTCATCAAGTGCTCCCTCCCACAGTTGCTTAGAAAGGTGACCTGACTGTGTCCCGTTAAAATAGACCGAGCTATTTTAACATCGATTCTCTTGTATTGCAAAATCAATGTGAGGTTCTTGACTGACTTTTGAAGTTTGATCCCTGGTTTGTAACTACCAACTCGCCTCTGTTTGAAGAATTCTTCATAATATCCTCCATAAATAAATGCTGTCCGACGTAGTTCTGTTGGAGGATTGTGGATGTGCTGGTCCCCTTTTCTTCCTCACCTGACCCCCACTTTAGCCCCAGCTGTATAGCTTGCCCTTGTATTCTGCCCTCCACATGTACACGGAGCCAAGGTGTGCAGCACTCATTTCCCCATGCCATTCTTACTGGGCTGAACTCCAAAGCTGCAATTCTGATTGGACCAAGACTAGGTTGGTCCAATATCTGATTGGACCAAGATAGGACCAAGACTAGGATAGTTGTACAAATCATTTAAAAAAAAATGTGCCTCTCCTACAGTGGCTGCTTCTGCTTCCCTCATTCCTGGGTCAAATTGCTCATCTGATGGCTCCCGAAAGAGTGAGGCTTGACTCTGGCACTGCCAAGCTTATTTTGCAAAATCCATCAAAGAGCTTGGTCCAGTTCTAGAAGCCAAGTAAAACATGTGTTACCTCTAGCTGTGTCCTCAGACACTGTCTGTGTCGTTGCGATGCCTTTTTGTTCCAAGCAGCAGCTGCACAGAGGGTTAAATAGCTGGTTTCCGAGCAACGTTTGGAGAAGGAAAATGGCCCGAGTAAAGGGTTCAACAACCCCACCCTCTGTGTCATGATCCTGACCAGCATCTGCAGCTGTTTAATAGCATGGTGATACAGTTAGGGCGCAATCCCAACTTACTCTGGAGTGCGCAGACCGGTGTGCCTGCACCATCTCCAGCGCAAGTTAGGAGCTGGCTGGAGCCTCCACGGGGCAACGGCACGTTGGTGTCCTTAGCCCTGGGGAGGCACCAGCAGCCCCGATGGGGTTACTCGGACCTGTGCCTGGGGCCTGACGGCTGCATCCCAGCTTCACCCCCCCTCCCCGGCCGCCACACCTCCTGGCCATCAATTTGGATTGCCTTTGTGGCCGTAGGATGTAATCAAACGTTAACTAGTTTGGTTTTTAGGGCAATAAAGATACTGTTGGAGACATGTTCCCCTGCAGGACCCATATTCCTGAAATAAAGCACTAAAGATGAATAGTAGACCGTTGGCTTTTTTGGTGAATTGTTGTATTAACATCCATATGAATGGTCTTGGCACGAGAGGCCCTCTTAAAAACTAGTCCATAGTGATTTTTTTCATTGCCATGTACCAGTGGTGTCATCTACTCTCCAGTAGACAGAATGCTGGGCGGGACTTACGCATGATCGGCAGCCCGTCCACTCACTTCCGCTTTCTTCCCGCTCACCGTGCGGCTTTCCCTGACCTGCAGGGTGGGGGGCGCGCCGGGTGCCTGGGCAAGCAGGTGCCCCCTCTGAGTCCAGGGAAAGCCGCCCAGCGTTCCGTCTACTGGAGAGTAGATGACACCACTGCATGTAACATCCTCTGCACTTGGCTACAAGTGCAAAAGGTTTGAAAAGGAAAACAACCTCAAATCTAGTTTAGCTTCATCTTGCTTTCGTTCAGTACACGAGAAGCCTTGGAGCCAGGCAGTGGTATAGTGTGGGTTGCCAATGCCTGGGCAAGGAAAGTATTGCTGGCAGCACCCCAAAGCGAATGCTGATGTTCTCCTTGGGGGCGGCGCTTCAGCGCGTTTCATCTCTGGCCATTGGCGCCAAGAAGGAGCCCTCCATCAAGCTCCTATAGATAAGATGACACTTGATGGAAGCATGCGAGTTGGGTATTGCTGTAAAGCTTTTGGAACTGGGACCAAATAGAGGAGAACTCCACTACTTCAACAAATGACTTGCACTGGAGGAGATAACGAAATCCAGGTTGCTGGAAAAGGCAAAAAATTGGAGATCACCAAGGAGAAAATTGTAACCATGCTGCTCCTGGGCTTTTTTCAAAGCATCCTGGTTCACCTCGTGTACCCCAGATACTTTACAGCCTTGCTGTTCTAAGAAGTCTGTGCGAGCTTGTTGGCCAAAGCCCTCTCGTGCCACGTATAAAAAGAAGCCTCCAAAGAAAGATGTGGCTTTGGTGTCTTTTCAGAGCTGTGGCTGGGACTGGGAGGCTTCTCCTCTGTGGCTTGGAAATAACAACTTTGCCTTATAACAAGGGGCTAGAAAGCCCCTTCAGCTATAAAGTTGACTAGTTGTGGCTCTTGAAGCCTAGCCCTATAATTGTATGTTACAGAACTTCTTCAGTGAAAGAGTCCTGTTGGGGTGATGTCTGAGATGGCTTGTGGAGGGGGTGTCAGGTTAGCAACTGCAGGAGTCCTAGGATGCGATCATAGCCAACTTTCCAGTACCGATGCAGCCCAGTGGGGAGGCTTCCATGACTGCTGCTCCACCACAGGATGCAGCACATGCCCTGTTGGCATGGCTGCATCAGCGCTGGAAAGTCGGTAGGATTGGGCCACTGGATATGCTCTTGGATTGAGCTGTGTATCTGGAAGCTCAGATGGTGAGCATGGCTAGTGTGGGTTTTAGCAATTCATCTGATGGGCGTCTTGTATCACTTAATTGGAAGGTCAGGTCTGTCCTCCAAATTCTCTTGACTACTGTAATGTACTTGTTATGGAGCTCCCCTTGAAGACCAACTTTCATGCAAATTGACATATCCAGGGCAATCCTTACCGTGACCTGAAATGGGTCACGTTGGAGGGGCAGCAGTGAATGGTTCTGAAGCCCATAGCCTATTTGTCTGCCATCCTCTTAAGGCAGCAGCTCCACTCCTCCAAGAGGCTCCAATCATCTTCCAACTTGCTCTTGGCAAGGGAGAAGAAGAGCTGCCGCAGCTCCATCCCACACTTATGAAGCTGCAATCTGGAACCTCCCCTCCCCTGAGCTCCATGTGCAACTTCTCTCCATGTCACTTAAGTGTCACAGAGGAGGGCGTCTATGCATAAGATTGGGCAGAAGATTTAGCCGAGAGGGTTAATGCCTCCGTTTCCTGAAGATAACAGCTGGAGATCTGAAGGTCGTGAGCTCGAGACTACTGGAAGTCTCTGTGAGTGGCAGACCTTGCAAACTGCGGCTGAGTAAAAGCTGAGTTCCAGCTGCCTCGTGGGAGGAGAGTGTGCTGTAGTCAGCTGCGTCTCTGGTGGGAGCAGGGAAGCCTCTTATCAGCCAGCAGAAGACAGATGGGTGGCTAAGAAAGAAGGCTAAATCCAGAAAGAAAGATCTGTATGAGTGTTGTTCTTGAAAGACAGAACATTTCTGTAAATTGTAAAAACCTTCGGGTTTGTGAATAAAAGTCTGCCTATGTAAACCGCCTTGAGTTACAGTCATTAGAGTGATCTTAAGAAAGGTGGTATATAAATACATGTTATATAATAATAATAATAATAATAATAATAATAATACTCTGGTGAAGGGAGGGTGGTGGATACATCTCTCCCTTCCCTAGCCACGGGGGGGGGGGGGGGCAGCAGAGAACCACTTGCCTCTTTACTTTTGGGAGCTCCTCTTACAGCTTCTCCTCCACACGCATTCTGTTTGGAGACAGGAGCAGCACATTCTGGGAAGCACATGCTGTTCCTGTACACCTTAAGCTGAAGGCGTGCGAAGGAGGAAGAGAGGCTGAACATGGACCATTGGCCATTAAAGAGATGGGTTGGGTTGCCTCTCTTTCTCCTTCCCTAGCCATGGATGCTCCTTGACCTGCTCACCAGCCTTCCTCCCATTCAGTGGAGTACACAGGTGAGCCAGGACAGGGGCAGCAAAATGGGGGGAGGGATCTGGGAGGCATGATGGGACCACAGGCCACTCAGTGCCTGCATCTGGGTAATGCGATCTTGTCTGTCTTGTTGGAATCTAATTGAATCAGGAATGGTAAACCAGCAAGCTTCTGACCTGGGAAAAATGGAAGCTTGCTGGTGAGACGGAACCAGCAAGCCAGCTTCTGAGCAGGGAAATGCTTGTCCAGGCTCTTGCTGGCTTGCTGACTCTGCTGGAATTGCTGCATCTTGGCTGTTAGTGTAACAAAATCAAAGAATTGATTCTTTGCTTAAGGAAGGCATGGTGCTCCAAGCCTCGCTGGGGAGAAGCTTGGTACACACTCTTGCAATGAGCTTTGGAGGCAGCACTTAGCTAGGTGAGAAGGCAAGACTTGCACAGGCTGTGTTGCAAAGAACTGCTGATAAATCTGAGGACACTGTATGGATGAACTTTGCTGTTGCCTCCCCACCCCCCAGGCTACAGGGGGTGAACTCTGTGAAACTACATGCTGAACTTTCCTCTGTGCAGTGTGCCTTCCTCCCCCCCCTACAGTATCTCCTCTCCAGAGGCTTGCACAACACAGCAAGCCTATAGATAACCGCTGAGTCAGGGCCTTCAGTGCAAGAGAGGCCAGCAAATTGATTGCCGCAGGGCTTTTGCTTTCCTCATGCACAAGGCTTTCTGGAAAACTTCCCTTGGCTCCCGTGACAAAGGGAGTTTCCTGCTATACTCATGTGGAGAGTACAGCATTGAAATAAGCTGTGGCACATGTTCTTTGAAGATTCTCTTCCCCCCCACCTTGTCATAGACTGGCTCTCAAACAGTGGGTGTATTCTGATATGCTGTGGCTTCTGTATGTGTGGATTTGTGACATTTGCAATAGGCTTGGGCAACCCTAAAGCGCAAAGAGAAACGGCGCAAATGTCATAAGTTTTCAAAGCTTGCTAAATTGGTTGTTCTCGAGATGTGGTTTTGTGGCCCACCAGTGGGGTCACACAGAAGCGTCACTAGACCAAAAAGTGCCTGGGGCAAGGAAGTATATGCGGAGCCCCTGGGCAAAGTGAGGGGCCGCCATGCAACCCAGAAGAGGCAGCAAGGACCTCGGAAAACTGCCTGGAGAGCACTCCAAATTCAGTGGTTTTGCTGTGCAACAGTAGGGGAAGATATCTGGGGCTTTTTTCTTTACATTTTAAAAGTGGGTCTGCAGGAAACTTGTGCCCCCCCTCCTTGGTGTAGTGCCCTGGGGCAGGTGTCCCTCAGGCTCCATCCTTGTTACATCTCTGGGGCCATGACCCAATTTTTGGTGGTTTGCAAAACTGACAGGGTAGATTAGGCTTTGTGCATCAAGGGTTAAACAGGACGCTACTTGGGGGCAGAGCAAAGCCAGAAGCTTGAGAGGCTGGTAAGGTGAAACTCTTCTTAGGCAAACTCTAATCTGCAGAATTTACTGGGGTGTTTAAGTCACGTCTTGCAACAATGGAATTGGATTTTAAAACTAGATCATCTGTGCAGCATTTTTGTGTTTAAACTAGCTAATTTAAACGGTGACGCAAACTGACTTGTGAAGACTGGATGTGGAAGAGGGTCGAATGTCTTTGAATAGCTCTGGGGTGCCTTGGGCCCAAATTTTTGCAAAGAGCTTTTAAGGCTGCAAGTCCAAGATTTGCGACACTGGTCTAAAAGGGATGTTTAAATGTATTTCAAAAGGATTTATTTTTTATTTTGAAGAATTTATACCTCGCCTTCCCCATGCTGAAGCAAATGCCCAAGGAGACTAGTCTAAACCACCATTTTTTAATGGTTTTTTTAAACAAATATCCAGTATCCTGCGATTCTCTGAATCCTCAGTCCCAGATGTAGCCTTCACAGTTCTCTCCTCTGGCCGTGTGACAGCGAGCTTCAGGACGATTCATGAGGTGACTTTCAGGAGTCACATTGGGTCCTTTGTTAAACTTTGATTGGCTCATGAGTGGGTCGTGTCCAGCTGAAACCAAAACTGATGGATCTAAAAACAGTTTCCTCAGACACAAAGCAGAAAACTACAGGTGTGCCCCGGTATCCACTGATTTGGTATGCATGGTTTCAGTTATCCACAGATAAGGGAACATTAAACAAATCTCTTTTACTTTGTTGCAGCATAACCACAGATGTTCCCCCCCCCCTGTCTTCAAAAAGACATCCCCAGTATCCATAGTTTCAGGTATCCACGGTGGGATCCAGAACGGAACTACACCGGATACCAGGGCTTGTCTGTAGTTTGTGATCTGTCCCTGCCAATGAGGATTACAAGTAACTCTTCCTGGTTATTGGGGTTCCTTTATATCATGCTTTCTTGGCTTGAGCATCATGTGGAAACGGCTCTTAACGAATTAGCAGGCTTTGGAATTCAGCTGTGCGTATGAGAGAAGGAAAGAGGTGGAAAGGGAGCCTGCAGAGAGGTGGCGTATTTACAAGCCAACCAACTATAGTATCATTACTCTGAACTAGGCCTCCATGTGAAACACCAGAGGAAAGGTGCTTTGTGGCTTACCGACTCTTGACAGCACTTCTATGTCCATTGCATAGCAGCATTTCCCAAACTTCATGTTGCAATTCCCTGCAGTGTTGTGAGGGAGTGGTCACTGCCCAGCAGGGAGACTGCTCTGTTCCAAACAGTGGTTGGAGGCACTCCAAGCATGTGAAAACCATGCACGGGGGAACCCTCTCCATGCCCACCCTGGCCAGTGCTTGGAGCTCTGTCACAGGTCTCTGAACTAGAAGTAATTGGTGATGACATCCTTGCCAGTCAGTTCCATACTGTGTTTGCAGTGCAGAGGGCATCATGTGCAGAGGGCAGTCGGGAGCAGCTTCTGTCAGTGGTTACATGGCTGAAAAGGGGGTAAAGACCCATGAAAGTCTCTTCCTGTCATTTCAGAGCCAATACAAAATAAAGCAGAGAGGCACGTTTTACCCTCAGATTGCGTTTATAAACGAATGTTAAAGGGTCAAAGGCATTAATGTTGTGGTTGAACTGGAGAGCCGAGTCTCTGTTTAACGTCCTAAATTAGACTTGCCCAAAAATTGAAATGGTGAAGATCTGAAGAAGAAAAATCTTTCAGTGTGAGCTGATAGAAGGATTCTGCAAAAGCAGGCCAGCTAAATGAGATCCCGTCAAGAGCTCTATGCATTAGCTACTTGTTCTTGACTTATTTCAGTTGCTTTGCAAAGCAGCAGAGTTGTCTTTGTTGCTACCATTTGCTGTGCCGGCTTTCTGAATTTGTGTTCGGAATTTGTAATTTTTTTGGGGGGAAACTTGTATTTCCATATTTTGTAGTAGTGAGCAATGCAAGCTGCCTCGAGCTTCTGGAAAGGCAGGATAGAAATGTGTTAAATAAAATCCAGGTGGGGCCTTTTTAAATAGGCAAGCCAGCTGGCCTTCTCCATATCCAGAGTGGGCTTCGGGCTGCCTGCGGTGCAACTCAGAGGAAAGGGAGTTTATTTTCCTTACCCCGTGTTAAGCTGGCTCCTCAGATTTTCATCAACAGAATGGCAAGCACAGATCTGAGTGGCCCATGTAGGACCGACCGGATTGGGAAGCGGGGGGTTAGGATCTGGCTCAAGTGCTGGTCCCACCACCCCTTCTCAGGCTGGCCCATCCACAGCCCCCCCCCTCGCCCCATCCCGCCCCTGCACTAGTCTCCCTTGGCCAGCCTTGCCGGAGCATCGCAGGTCTGGGAAGTGGCATTGGGAGGTCAGTCCATGTCCCTGCCCCGCCCCTCCAGCTCCTAAGGAGGGGCAAATGAGCCCCACGACAGAGTACTTAGGATTGCCCTCTTGGTTTCCAAGCCAGAGGTAGAAGTCAGTGGCCCTGTGCTCTCAAGCTTAAGTGCATCTGCCCTCCCCCTGCCCCAAAGAAACAAGAGGTGGTTTATGTGGATAAGAATGTGTAGACATTGCATATCCCAGTACATGAGAGGAGGCCAGCTGGTGTTTTTATTTCTGATTTGTAACCATGTCTGAACCAGGCTAATGCGATCAAGGAGGGAGTACTAAGTTCTGAGGAAGGACACCATGTTTAACATTCCCTTACATATACTTCACTGTACTGTGACAATGGATCTTAGCAGAGGTTACACTGTATACTTTGAAGAGACTAATGAAACTAACCCAGCAGTTCTCACACTTCCTCCTATTGCAGTTCACTTGAGTGTTCATGGTAGGTCCTAGGCTTGCTGCAACCTGGAAGGCAGTATGAGGCATGAACCAGAAGCCGCTTCCAGGTCGCGCTGGCCCATGACCTACATCATTCGTCACATTGCACTGTGTCACACCCCAGAATGCCTTGCAAGTAGCTTCTGCAAGGCGTTCTGGGGCATGACGTGAGGCAGCAGGTTGCAGGACAGTGCGGCCCACCAAAAATTGGGTTGTACCCAGTGGTGTCATCTAAATGATTTAAGAACAGGTACTCACTTTTGATTGGCACGTGTCGGGACCCGCCCACCGGAAGTGACGTCATAAGCCAGAAGTGATGTCGTGGCAGGAAGTGACATGAAAAAAGCCCTTTTTGAGGCCTCAGATGATTTAAAACTGACCCAACAGTTGCAACAGTATTCCACAGCACCCCCAGAACATGTTAAGGAGGCCTGGCATCATGTTAAAACCCCATTTTTCAGTGGCAAGGACAGGAAAGGCTCCGCTCGCTGCCTGCCTGCCTGCCTGGCTCTGAGAACATGCAGGCAACTCAAACATGCAGGAAATTCAAATGTTGCAGAGGGCGGAGTTGATGAGTGGGCGGGCGAATGGGCGGGGCCAGCTGTAATCCTAGAAACCGGTACTCACGTACCCCCTGCATGACATCACTGGTTGTACCTCACTGTTTGTGAAATGCTGAGCTAATCTTATTGTGTCACAGAACTACTCTTGATCTTAGTGGTTCTTAAACATTCTGAATATTCCTGAGGAAAAGGTACTTGGGGGCAGTGTTGAGTACCTAATGTCCCTAGCCACAATGAGGATATCTTCAGTCTATGCAGATAACCATGTGATATAGAGAACAGAACTGGAGTGAATCTTGCTAGCAAAGTCCAAAAGGAGGAGCCGCAGTGTCACAGAAGGGCTTTAGGGCATAGCATGGAAATAGCTTATCTTGATTACACAGCATGTTTAGGCTCATGGTGCCCTAGCGTTCATCATTGTTGCCTCAAGTTTACCTGAATACCATTGCATCCGGGGATATGCAGAGCTGTGCAAAGAAATATACGTTCTCTGCTATGGAATTTTTATCTTCCAAACTAAGGTGACCAGAGATTTTAAGCAAACAATTGTAAAAATCAGAATCTGTCCCAAATGGTGAAAAGAAAGCAATGAATCTAAGTGCTACACTCAGAAGGAAGCAAGGAAAATCAAATGTACCTCGGGCCCAAAGTTGAGTGGTACAAGATCTTTGGTGGACAATCCAGAAAATGGCACAGATTGTTTCTCCATGGGGTGTTTGTTCATTCTTGCCAACCATCTTTCTAATGGTGGGATGTCCAATGCTTTGTTTAGATCGGCAGTCTCCAAATCACAGACTGCTGCTCAGTGGACAACCTATCCCTGACACGAATGGAGCTTACTGTTCCATGTGGCAGCCCGACACTTTGTCACCAGTCTCCCCTAAACTTTGCACCAGGCAATAGTGCACTCCCAGAAATCTGTTTGTGGGGCAACAGAATGTGGAAGTGGCTGGCCAGCATGAAATTTGGGGGAGATCAGCAACAACATCGGGCTTCCCCAATATACAGTAAGCTCCTTTCATGCAGGGGACTGATTTTCATGGGTACCAGATATGGCCTGCAGGTCATTGGTTTAAAAAGAGCTTTTCAGGTAACCAGTGTTGGCTGATATTGTTGCTGTTCTAGATACTCCTTAACAGAGTATGTTTGTCCAAGCTTGTTTTAAATGCAAAAGCATATTGTGGGGCACTTGCACCAAGAGAACACACTACTCCTCTTTCTTTACAGGAAACAGTTATAGAAAATGGTACAATTGCTTATGAAAACTGGCTTGTACCAGGCAGTCCGGTCTATCGGCAGTTTTGGATCTTTGATGTGCAAAACCCAGAAGAAGTGATAGCAAATGCATCGCACCCAGTGCTCAAGGAGAAAGGGCCTTACACTTACAGGTAAGCAAGGTCTTGAGGCTGTACGGTGTGTCTTGTTTGAGGGGAGGGTTAGTGGGAAGACACAAGCACTTAGGGCACAATCCTAACCTTGAGTTAGGCCGGCATAGTTAAGCCAGCAAATTTGGCTGGCACAAGGACCACTGTAAAGTCCATTTGGACCATTCTCTGAGTCAGGGAGGATGGTGCAAGTCTGTGTGCTGGCCTCTCTGATTCTAAGAGTGGACCAAAAATACTTTACAGCCAATACTTAACACCCTTGTGCCAGCCAAACTTTGCTGGCTTAACTATGTCGGCCTGACTCAAGGTTAGGATTGCGCCCTTAGTTACATGAGGAGAGTACATGTGGCATGTTCAAAAGCCCAAGTGGCAAATGATGTGGGGTTGTGTTAGATTTTCTCCCTATGCTCAAAGATGGGCATATTTAAGGGAATATTTTCTAATTTATAGTTTAGCCACAAATAGCTGGAAACTGTGTTTTTTCTGATGTGTTGTGAGATCAGTTTGCTTTAAAGAGACACCACTACGGTAGGAAATGCTGAGAAATCACAAAGTTTGTTTAAAAAACCCTAAATGTTAAAGGGTTGGGGTAGGGGAATGTTCTGGAGCTTCTAAGTAGAAACTTGTCAGTTGTCTGTGATGTTGACCAGTGCCTTCCTTTTCTCAATCCCATTTCTCTTCCATTCCAAAGGGTGCGATACTTGCCCAAGCAAAACATCACTCATCAGAATGATAGCACCGTATCTTTCTTCCAGCCAAATATTGTTCGCTTTGAGCCGGATATGTCAATTGGGCCAGAAAATGATACTTACACAGTTGCCAACCTTGCTGTTATTGTAAGTAAGCCAAACGATACGTCGGATATTAAACAAACAAATATCGATACTGCAGAATTTTTATCTCAGTGTCCAAAGCATAAAAGACAAGTCATGCGGACAATTGGTCCTCTGCTGTATGACATTAAAAAATGTAATCGCTTTGGCAGTAGTGCAGGTCAGGACCCTGGTCATGGGTCTGTCTCTCCTTGCACCACAGAAACACTACATGGAGTCTGCTTCACAAAACTGTTCTGTTTGCTGAGCCCGTGGGAAGAAGCCTTCTCAAATCCCTCGTCCACCCTATACTTGGCTTTTGTTTCAAGGCTACTAACAATGGTGCCAATTAGTGCCAGTATGGGAGCATCCTCTGTGCCATCCAGTCCTCCAGGGTAGTGTTCCTTAAGAAAAGCACATTGGTCAATCCTCTCGGGACTTGCTCGGCAGAAAGAAATGGCACTTGTTTGTATCAATTTGAGTTATTGTTTGTTTCTTTGTACGGGAAGAATGTTAGACTCTAGTGGCGTGAAATGTTTTTGTCCGTTTTACTATGCTACTTCAGGACCATGATATATTAATATGAATACTTTTGTCTTTGCTGAAAGTAGATCCTTTCTAGTTTTGCCCCTCCAAAGGACAACTGGGCTTAGAAGTCCTCACTACATAGCTAAAGTTCTTTCTTGTTCCCTGAGAAACAGAACGACAACTCTGAAAGGCAACTTTTAGGAGTGGGCCCTGTTTCTGTGTGGCATATAAAATCCCTTCCAGCCCTAACTTTTCCAAAGATGAATACAACATCTGTTTTTCTCTCTCTTGGTTAAGAAAATATAACCATCATGAAATGATCATTTGTGGAACACCACACTTAATATATAGTTCTAAGCCTCTGTACAGATTTTTAATTAAAGAGAGACTAGCTAATCTGGTTAAGTGGAATGCTCTGTTGTACCTATTAGGGGCAAATATCTAGTTATACAAGTAGGGTGTATCCATAGTTAACCTAAATACTACTACTTTTGTTTATATTTTTGTCTTGTCCCTTCTATCTTGACTTTTGTTCCATTGATTGGAACTCAAGTACTGTGATCATGTAGCTTTTTGCTGGGTTGAACCATTTCACATTGTAAGGGAGGGGGCAAATGCATGTTATATTTCCTGATGCTTTGTTTATAAAATCTATTTACACAGAGGAGTTAAGATGTTGAGTCAAGAGTTCTACTATAGTCTTGCCCTCATAAGTTCTAGAGTTCTGTGATGAGGATCTTAGCTTTTTATCTGCCTATAAACCGCTTTGTGAACTTTGTGTTTGAAAAGCTGTATATAAATACTGTTGATTGCTGGTTGGCCAAATCTGCACTATGTGAGATTTGAAATTGGCAGCCATGTAGTTGGTTGTCCTGGATGTTCACAATTTAGTAAAGCAGACCAAGAACAATGTTTAAAGTGGTAATAAGTGAGAGCTTTTGGTTATGGCCTGGTTTTGTGAGAGGCTAGTCATGCATGGGATGTGTTTTATATTGTTACAGGCTGTGCCATCCTTGTATACAAGTAGTTTTGTACAGGGCATTATTGACATTTGGATCAAGTCATCAAAATCCCAGCTGGTTCAAACACGAACTGTTAAAGAATTACTCTGGGGCTATGAAGATCCTTTCTTGAAGAAAATTCCTTTTCCAGGAATTGAAAAAGTCATTGGAGTATTTCTTCCAGTATGTATGCATTTGTAAGGCGCCACTCATTTGTTCAGTTTCTTTCTTTTTTTACATATAAAAGGTATTTATGCTACATAATTCACTTGTATGCCTCAAACTTCAGGTGTGTTTGTATGTGCGTATATAGAGATATTGGGGATTTTAGTCTTCCAAGCACCAATTGCAAGCCATGTTTGGCTTTTCTGACTGCAGACTAATCTACCAGATATTAGAAATCTACTGACATGTTCATAGTAAGGGCTTCTAATCTGCTCCATGCCACATGACTACAGAAGCTTGTCCTTGGACAAACGCTGGCTCTACAGGCTTAGAAACGGAGATGAGCACCACCCCCTACAGTCGGTCACGACATTTCGTCATGGGGAAACCTTTACCTTTACTTTTACAAGCATTAGAATTGTTATTTTGTGGTGCTGTCTGTAATTTATGTCCAACAGGACCCCAATGGATAGAACAAATTGCATATTCCTTGCATCCAGTTGTCTACTGGGAAAGAAAATGTGTACACTTCCAAGATTTAATGTAACAAAGTTAGATGAACTAGGAGGCATAAGAACCTAAAAAGAGCCCCACTGTATCAGGCTAAAGGCCCATCTAGTCCAGCTTCCTGTAACGCACAGTGGCCCACCAGCAGGGGCATAGCTAATGAAAGCGTAGCCCAGTGCAGAGGGCAAAATGTTGTCCCATAAGTGACATCACAACATGAAGTGATGTCGCAGTTGTATTTTTATTTTATCTGGTTTTTTGGCCATACCTTTTGATAGAGTAAAGATATTACACTCCAGTTTGTTTCATTGCATTTTTATATTAAATTACCTTTCCAATGTTATATAATATGATGGTATTATTCATACATAGCAGCGTTTTCACAATTTGGCCCTTAATGTCAAGCTCAGCTTGTTGCTCCCCTAAAACTTGTTGCCTGGTGCAATTGCACCCCCTGCACTTCTTTAGCTATGCCTCTCCCCACCAGATGCCTTGGGGAGCACACAAGACAACAAGATAGCTACATCCTGTTCCCCTCTTCGGCATCTGGTATTTTGAGACAAAAGTACCTTGTGCAGGACTTCCAGATCTATTATGTCAGCTTTTATGAGCTAGAGCTCACTTACTCTATTGTTGGCCTTTAAGGTATGATAGGATGGATGGTTGTCCTGCTGCAGCAGATTAGCATGGCTGTTCCTCTGGGGCAAATTAATCCAGGATGAGTAGAACATGGCACGACTGTGGCTTTCAGGCATAGTACTGGGTTGAATAGTGATGAAATGGGACCAAGCAGTGTGTTTCTCTCCTTTCGCCCCCTCCCCCCCTCAGCGCTTGAGATGATGATGGCATTGTTAACATCCCTGGAGTTCTAATCCGAGCGTTTGATCTTGAGAATATTGCTTTGGGATTCATTCGTCAAGATGTATGTCTTTAGCAGCCCCAAGCCTCACACTAGTTGTGGTGTTTCTCTCCATTGCTCTCAGACTGGTTTGTACTGAAAACTGTGCTCTTTCTCTGGTCTTTCTCAGTACAATGAAACACTGGATGGACTTTATACAATCTATACTGGAAGAGATAACACAAGCAAGACAGCAATCATCCAGAGCTATAAAAACAAAAGGTATTGTGTATGAGACAATGTGTTGCAGCTAGTTGGAATACCATTAGGAAGGCTTGAATTGTTGTTGTGCTGCAGATTCCTATTAGCTTGCTATTTGCAGAAACAATACTAAATATCCCTGATTGCTGGGCACCAGGTTGTTGGGTGCCCTGCAGTACACCCCTGCCCTGGCACCCTTAATGATGTGTTGAATGCTTCACTGCTTCTGCCACTGCTACTTGTAGTGAGGGATATTGGGCTAACCTCCAGGCAGTGCTCAACCTGGGAGATCCCTGCCACTACCCCGATGACTGCCATGGGGGAGGCTGTTTGAATGAGCTCTGACTGTCTTTCTGCTCCTTTAAACTAGATTCCTTCTGCACTCCAATGCATCTGTATTGAACATGGGAGATGGATTAGGAAATGTTCTGGAATTGACCACTGAGCTTCTCCTATTCAGCATCAATTTTCCTGGCTGTCCAGAGGGGAGAAGGGAACTTGTCTGGATTTAAATCTTGCCATGAAGCTGGCTGGGTGACCTTGATAGGTTGCTAGTTCTCAATTTAGGCTACTCCCAAGGAGGGTATTAAGTCATTACATCAACACATTCCTGAGTTATTGGAGGAAAAACCTCAAAAGGTGCATGTGCGATGAATCTTGATCAGTGGTATTACCACCTCCAGCGTACAGTGGGATCTTGATATCTGGGGGGGGGGGGTCCATTCCTAGAACCTCCGTAGATACAGAAATCTGTGAGAATTGAAACCCACAAATTTAGGGCTCACCCCCACCCTTCAAGCCTGACTGGAGCTGATCTCCTAGGCATAGCCTAGGAGAAATGGATTGGATGTAGGATTTATTAACATAGCTCTAAAATGCTGTTGAATCTGTATATCAGTGTGTATGTGATCTGGTTTAATTGATACACACTTGCTGTGTCTTCCACAAAGTGCCTAGCAATGGCTTTTTCATAAATGTTATGAAATAGGCTCTTGGAGGCCAGTGTACAGGTGGGGCCTTTTTATCTGTTCTCGTGTACAAAAAGCCTGTGGGTAATTAAACCTGTGGACTTCCCCCTACCCCAGCCTTCAGACATGACAAAATCCAGCTTGGTTGTGTCCAGAGCATGAGGGGAGGAAATCCCCCATTCTCAGCCATGCTGAAGCTGCATGCAAATGCAGCTTTTCCAGGTCGGAAAATGGGGGGCTTTCCTCCCCCCACAACTGTTGAGCCAGAATAGGATCAACCTGAAGCCTTTGAAGACAACTGGAGCTGGGTGCCTCCAAAGGCACTTCTGAGGCCCGTCTCATATGGGTCTGCTACAAAATTTTCCTACTTGACTACATCACTTCCAGCCATGACGTCACTTCCAGATTGATGATGTCACTTCTGACGGGTCCCGACAGATTGTCATTCCCAAAAGTGGGATGCTAGTGCTAAAAAATTTATGAACCACTGTGTTAGATTATTTGTTGGAAGAAAATCACTCTATGGTATTTGATCAATAAATACAAGCAGTTCATTTACTGTACTACCAGCTATGTTTGTACAAGTTGGGGCTTCAATGTAACATATATTATAGCATGCACCCTCTCTGGTGACAATCACAAGCTACTTGTATGGAGGGTGTGACTGCTTAACTGTCTGCCAACATGCGGAAAATCTCATGTGATGGACCTGTGGAGGGAGTAAACCCTTGATAATTCCTCTCAAGTCATCCTTCCACCTATACTAGCATTAACCGTTGTCACAGGTGTAGTGGGATGAAGGATTCCATAGCAATACAGCATCTCTGGTTGTTTTACTGCTCATGCATGCTGGAAGCATGGGCCTTGGAACCCAATCTAGATCGCTTTGTGTGTTTCAGCAGTAATCCTGTACATTCCCAGAGGAGATCCTGTTGGAACTACCAAATGCATAACCCAGACTTGTCTGCATGGAGAGAATATGTAATTAGGAAAGAGAATAGCATTTCTGTGATCTCACCTGGGTCATTTTCCCCTTCCTTTTTTAGTACCCTTGGATACTGGCCTAGTTTCTGCGATATGGTGAATGGTACAGGTAAGTGTGTAAATGGTTAAATGTTATGTTGTGTGGAAAATGGCCTCTCTGGATTGTTAGAAGAAAATGGATTTTTTTTTTTTAAGGCTGAAAAGTTCTTTCCCCAGAATAGTTTTGCTCCACGTTGCTTCTGAAGATGCCGCACTGACTGAAACTGGCACATAAAGATTGATTTCCAAATCTGCTGTGCTCATCCATCTGGGATCTCTTTATTCTGGTGCTGAAGGAGAGATTCTGTGTGGTTTTCTATATGTGTAATGGTGGATCCCAGAAGGATCTGGTCTGGTCATGGTGGATACAGAATGACTGTTCATACACTGTGTAGCCAGAGGCGTAACGTGGGGGGGGCATGGGGGGTGGTCACCCTGGGTGCAAAATTCTTAGGGGTGCAAAATTTTGCACCCCTAAGAATTCACTTCAAGCCTGGGAGAGGCACACAGGAGCTGGCAGCACCCCTCCTTAGAGAAGAAAGGCATCTGGTCTTGATGCCTTTAAGAGGGATTGGACGGATTTCTGGAGGAAAGGTCCATCGTGGGCTATAGGCAATGATGGATTGTGCAACCTCCTTACAAAGGTGGTGGGCTACTGGTACCGGGTGCAAGGGAGTGGCAACGGGATGCAAGCATCTTGTTGTTTCATGCCTCCCTGGGGCGCCTGGTGGGCCACTGTGAGATACAGGAAGCTGGACTAGATGGGCCTTTGGCCTGATCCAGCAGGGCTCTTCTTATGTTCTTAAGAAGGCTGCTGTTGTTTTCCTCTAGAGCAAAATGCTGCTGGCTCCTGTGCACATCTCCCGGCTTCAACTGAAGCAGGAGTGCCCAAGCGCCAACCCCCAGGCGAACGCTGCTGGTGTCTTCCTGGGGGTACTGCCAGCACTGGGGGGGCACAATTTGTGATGCTATGCCTCTGCGGGTAGCAAGAGTAACTTCTCAAAGTTTGGAGCTGAACATGATTAGTTGGGTGCTACGAGCCACTGCGCCAAGACAAAATCGCCTTCTAAATTATCAGATGGAATAAACATGTTTCTAGCTTAGGAATATGCGTCTTTGGAAGCAATGGAAACTTAGCCAAATGGGGCCCATTCAGTTTTCTATGGTTTGGAAAGTGGAATGTCAGATGAGTGGGTATGAAAGAGGCTTGGTAGGAAAGGGTGAATTCTTCCGATCAAGCAGGAGAAATTGGCTGTGTGTGTGTGTCTCACTCTCTCTCATATACAAATTATAGGGTGTACATGCTCCAATGAGGCAAGTAGTTACAAGCCCTTATTTAATTACATAATAAAGTCCTGTTTATCATAGGAATGAGTCAAGTAGAGATGGTTATTAGTGTGTGCTCCATCTGAATTATCTCTCATTTCGGAGCAATCTTGCATTTTGGCTCTTTGAATACACACATGCAGCAGATGGAACTTTGGTGCCTGTACAAGTTCGTAGGTCATGCTGGCCTAATCCTTCCTAGAGCAGCATTTGACAACCAGTCGTATGTGCGCCACTGGCAATACTGGGCCCCATTGACTTGGGAGCTGCGTGATTTTCTTCTGCCTGGTCAGGCCCTGCTAGACGCAGAGATGGTTGGGGTGGAAGAGAGATCAGGAGGTGGCAGCAAGCAGAGAAACCTCTCTTCACTGTAGATGCTGTAATGGGGGAACACCACCCATTCCTGTGCACATCTGTTACCTCTGGTAGCTGCTGTGTAGGGAGGAAGCACAATCTACAACAATGGTATTTAGGAAACTGGTACATGTGCCAAAAAAAGCTTGAAAAATATCTGGAGTAGAGCATAAATCCAGTAGTCTCTTCCTAACACCCTTTTTTGGGGGGGGGAGCTCTTCAATTTTTCTGAACATTTTTGCTATTGAACAATGCAACTTCAGCAGTATAATCATGGGAATCTCCTCCCCCCCCCCAAAAAAAAAAAAGAAGAAGAAGAAAAGAAAAGCAAGTCAGGACAAATATTGTGCTTGTGTTTGGTTGGAAAGAAGATGAGAAACTTTTTGTCTCGCTGCATATTGCTACCACTGGAATCAGTAGCTGTGGGACATTAAACGTTCAACTGCCAATGGTGGTACTATTGGTAGCTTCCCTGTGAAAATAGAGAGAAGCTGGGTTGTAAATCCAGCTTCTCCCATACATCATGAGATTTAGGGCACAGTCCTAACCTGGAGTTAGGCCAGCAAAGTTTGGCCTGCACAAGGGCCACCATAAAGCACATTTGGACCACTCATTGAGTTGGGGAGGATGGCACATGTCTGTGTGCTGGCCTCTCCAACTCCGAGAGTGGTCCAAACGTACTTTACGGTGTCCCTCATGCCAGCCAAACTTGGCTGCCCTAACTGTGCTGCCCTTACTCCCAGTTAGGGGTATGCCCTGAATGTTGCACCTTCGTTGTTCTTGAGTTATTCCTTATTTGTTCTTATTCCAGGCTAGATCAAAAATAGGGAAGTCTTAGGTGTCTAACAGCAATGCAGCAAACATTTTGATTCTTGAAGCAAAAACCATGTGCCTGCAATAATGGAGGCTTATTTGGGGCAAAGCAGCAGGGCTCTCCACAGTTGATGTGCACATGGGTGAAGTAGTGACTTGTTGCATGATCAAGAAAATGGTGTGCAATGTGGAGAAAGGAATGCAACAGATTGCTTTCTGAGCAGTAGCTCAGCAATGCTTTTTTTTTACAATAGACATTTTTGATTGGAAATGACATAGTTAAGACAGTCTTTGAAATAGTTGTATAGTTTAAATTTTGCATGCTAACTCCAACATGTTAAAACTTCAGCGGTGTCTTTTCTTCCTTGCAAGATGCATTCTGTGTCTCCCAGTTTCTAATCTAATCGCTAAAATTATCAAACAGATGAGCATAAGGGAAGCATGACTGGTCTGCATGTAGAAATGACCATTTGTGTAATGCAGACCTTTCCTATGAGCTGGAAATGACCTAATTTACACTGTGCTTTGATTTTATTCACAGATGGAGCATCATTTCCCCCTTTTGTGAAGAAGGATCAAACTCTGCAGTTTTTTTCTTCTGATATTTGCAGGTATTGAAGCATCAGGCAGTACTTCTATCTGTGTATTCATCTGGGTATTCAAAAAAAATCTCAAAATTCTGAAATGTCTATGTAGCTGTTAGTTGGTGTGACTCAACACCGAAGAAAATCAGCAACACTGATTTGGGCAGGGCCTCTTGATTGTTGAGAGCCAAACTTGGGTATATCCTGAATGCCTGAGATTGACATTTACTGCATTAAAAAAAAAACCTTGCTGTGCAATCCTATGCATGTGTACTGAGTTCAATGGGACTAATTTCCTGGTATCTGTAGGATTATAGCTTAGCAGGAGCCAAAGGGTGGTTGCTGAATTGGGACATGGTGCTGGCAGGGAAAGAGGATTAACACTGCTTATGGGCCACTTCTCTAGTAACCCTCCCGCAAGGTAACTTGCCCTGGAGGAGAAAAAACACTAGTATGTCAACCACTTTGGTACCATTATACTAAAGTTAGAGCCCAATCCTAACTTGGAATTAGGTCGGCACAATTAGACCAGCAAAGTTTGGCCAGCACAAGAGACACTGTACGGTATGTTTGGGCCACTCTCGGAATTGGAGAGACCAGTACACAGACATGTGCTATCCTCCCTGATTCCAAGATTCCACATGCTCTTTACGGTGTCCCTTGTGCTGGCCTAACTGTGCCAACCTAACTCTGGTTAAGATTGTGCTCTTAGTAGGCAAGCCCATATTTATATAGTTGGTCTACTGTAGCAAATTCAGCACTATAGAGCTGAGCAGACCATTGAGCTCAGTTGGGAAATTACCCACCAGAGCAACTAAAAAAGACCTTGTCCCCAATTCAGATGAAAATGTACTGCAACTTCATTCTGGGTTTCCATCTTGTTGTTCAGTCGCTAAGTCGTGTCCGACTCTTCGCGACCCCATGGACCACAGCACGCCAGGCCTCCCTGTCCTCCACTAGTTTCCTGAGTTCGCCCAATTTCATGTTCATTGCTTCGGTGACACTATCTAACCATCTCATCCTCTGCCGCCCCCTTCTCCTTTTGCCTTCGATCTTTCCCAGCATGAGGGTCTTTTCTAAAGAGTCCTCTCTTCTCATGAGGTGGCCAAAGTACTTGAGCTTCAGCCAAGGATTTGTCCTTCCAGGGAGCAATCAGGCTTGACTTCCTGGAGGATTGACCGATTGGATCTCCTTGCAGTCCAGGGGACTCTCAAGAACCTTCTCCAACACCATAATTCAAAAGCATCTATTCTTCAGCGCTCTGCCTTTCTTATGGTCCAGCTCTCACAGCCATACATTGCTACTGGGAAAACCATAGCTTTGACTATGCTTTGCGTCTGGGTTTGCATAGGCTGTGGCAGATGCCCACTAAATGTTCAGGAAGTTGTCTGGACTTAGGGTCACTCAGAACCGACTTCCTAAGAGCCGCTATGTGTGTTGAAGTGTGCCTTGTTTTTTGTCTTGAAAACTAAGAAGCCATCTCTGCATCCCATTTATTGTCCAGGTCCATCTATGGTACATTTGACAGTGAGCAGTCTGTGAAGCAGATCCCCTTGTATCGTTTCATAGTGCCTCCGGCTGCTTTTGCATCCCCTGAAGTCAGTCCTGATAACATCTGCTTCTGCACAAACAAAGAGCTTTCTCTGAACTGCACGTTAGCTGGCGCATTGGACATCAGTACTTGCAAGCAAGGTACCAGGCTTGGGGTAGAAATTAAGGCTTTCTAGCTTAGTTTAAAGCAGGGTGCTCTAGACTCTGGCCCCCTCACCTTCTCATGGGTGAATGGTGCTTACTGGTCCACTTGGGAGCTTCTCCACATGCCCCCGATAGTTGCACCTGCCAGCCGTTTCTGGCTTCCACTGACCCAGCATGCTTTGCATCTGGATTTGCAGGCAGCTGCAGCTGGCTAGTGTGACTATTGGAGGGTGCATGGAGGTGTTTTGCAGCAGCTTCCAGCTGGGCCAGTAAGCACTATTCATGCCAGGAAGCCTTTGTTGGTGGCAGCGGTCTCAAGTTTGCAGACCACTGGTTTAAAGTGAAAGATGTACCTGGGTCCTAAAGAATCAATAACACTCTCTGCCACATGATGCCTTTGATTGCTATCATGCACGCCGCACTTGGTCTCTGTCCTACTATCTTGTCTGAAATACCAACCAATCCTGCTCCTCACTGAAGATGAGTTTTGAAATGACTCCTGAATGTCGCAATATATCTAAAATGGAAGCATTTTCTTTGGAATGATTCATTTTCCATTTTTAAAGGGCCACATCTAAATTTGTCACAGGCTGGGGTAGGGGGTAATCGTGTGGTCAAGCGGCTATCAAGCCTGAGCAAAATTAAACTATGAAGTTAAAACGTGTAACAAAACAAAACCCAAAACTGGAATCTTTCACATTTTCATCATTTTGGAATTTTAATCTCCGCTGCACAATCTAGTTCTTTGTGCCTTAAATTCAGACTGAGTTCAGCTGTGTAAATTGTGTATTTGTCTAGTAGTACTGGAATTCTGCTTTAAAAATTTAATGTTTGCATTACCCATAATCATTTTAAGTGCCTATATTAGTCACAGTGAAGTGCGACTTTGGCTAAGGTTCTGTTTACATGATTGCATGCAATGTTAGGATGTACAACACCTTTCCTGTTTACATTCAAGGCTGTCACATCCTGGCACCTCTCAAGAGTCCTATTTAGTGATGGGAATCGGTTTCAGCACAATTAAGCTACAGTTAAGACTCCGAGTTCAACAAATCTGGAAACTTTCTATAATGTGTGCTATTACACCTACAATACATACTCGCTTTCACAAATAGTCTTCAGTCCTTCATTAGTGGAATTCTAAACTTGACGTCACTACGAGAATGGAGCTTATGACATGAATTCCAAATTCAGCATTATAGGTGCTTTCTTTCTTCCTCTATAGGCAAACCTGTGGTTATTACGTTGCCCCACTTCCTGTATGCAAGTCCAGAAATCTATGAAGGCATTGAAGGACTGCACCCAAATCTGCAAGAGCACATGACCTATTTAGATGTTGAACCAGTAAGCAATTGCCACTTTCTTTGCCTTCTGATAGTGTTCAGCTGTGTTAGGGCAATTAGAACTGTACTCGAGCCACAGAGCTCTGACCAATGTGCTAGGTTTGTATGCACGCGGCATCTCATCTGATCATAAATGGCTTTAGAATTTGTCTATGAAAAACCTGTCCCAATTATCTGCAAAAGATTTCACCTACCTGTGCATTGCAATGTTGCAAATGGTCTTTGGAGGGGGGGGGGTGTCTCTCAAATTGCCCTACATGCTTTTGCCATCTAAGACAGGGATCAAATGAACAGGTGAATCCATATTAACCCATGACCAGGCCCCTAGGCTTTCAGTTACTTTGCGCCCCCTCCGAAACTCTTCAAGAAAAGGAGTAGAGGGCATGCCCTTGATACTGTCCCTTGTTACTGCTCCCCCCTTGTGTGATTCCCTCTGCTCTTCTCCTGTCTTCCCTCCCTTGTGCTGTGGTCCAGCTGGCACTGTGGGGAGCCCTGGCTGGCCAGGGAGGAAGGAGGGGGGGGTGTCGGTGTTGCCCTGCCTGCCTCCAAGAGCTGGGCTGGCAGGCGGCCGAATGGGCACTGAACACCCTCGCCCTGCAACACCCCCTCTGCCTGCCCCCCAGAAGTAAATCAATCGATCAACAGGTACTTATATACCGCTTTTCAACATGAAGTTCACAAAGCGGTTTACAGGCAAATAGTTCATAATAGTTTATTACATTTCATAATAAATGTCCCAAAGGGCTCACAATCTAAAAAAGGGGGGGGGGCAGACCACTAGCAACAGCCACTAGAGAAGACACTGCGCAGGTGTGAAGAGGGACAATTATTCTCCCCCTGCTAAATATAAGAGGAGCACCATTTGAGAAAAGTGCCTCTTGCCCAGTGAGCAGGGGTCAGGGATATCCACCCACACAGGTGCCACTCAGCCCTGGGCATTGCAGGGCAGGCTGGGCTGGGCTGGGCTGGGCCAGGCTCTTGCAGGAGCTTCCCATTGCCACGGCTTGGCTCCCTGTGGCTGGGGCAGGCTGCTCACGGCTGTCTGCTGCAAGCAGCAGGCTCTGGCTTGGGCCTTGTGCTCTGCAGGATGGTGAGTTAGGGTGCAGGTGACAGTGCGAAATTGACAGGCCCTAGTTCCTGCAGAGCCCCTAGGCTTCAGCCTAATGTATAATGTAGCCCTGCTGCAAATTAGGTTAAATAGGCTCCTTTAGAAGCTCTGCCTCTCTAGCGACATAGAAACCTAGGATGTGCATGTCATTAGCATATGAAGCAGAACCATACACTGTTGGACTGTAGATTCCTCCGGCTTAGTATTTCCCGGCTGGAAGAAACTCAAAGGTTTTACTCCAAGGTCCATCTAAAGATACTGGAGAGAGGGGTGAATTTGGGATCTTCTGCATGCAGATGTGGTCCATTTTTGACCTATGGATGGGGCATTCAACATCTTCCACTATTGTGCTGCATTGAGACTTGGCATGTTGAATTCATAGTTTCCTTTGTAGCTCTATGAGAAAGTCCAGGTGCTGTCCTTTTGAAAAGCACTGAACAAACACACTTGACAAATGGAAATGCTGGTGCAGTCATGCTGGTCCTACTATATTTTCAGTAGGTGTGGTCTATAATAGGGTTAAGAACATGCTGAACCCTGCTGGATTAGGCCAAAGGCCCCATCTAGCCCAGCTTCCTGTATTTCACAGTGGCCCACCACATGCCTCAGGGAGCCCACAAGTCAACAAGATGCCTTCACGTGTAGTGTAATATCTTTATTCTAGCAAACGTTGTGGCAAAAAAATGAAAAAACACCCAAATACAAGTGTCTTATGCCTGCGTGATGAGTCTACTAATTTTGTTGGGGGGGGGGGGGGTTGTCAAAACTGTATGGGCCCCAGGTGCAAAATGACCTAGCTATGCCACTGGACCATTAAAGGCTGTTTTGGAGGGTAGTATTGATATGTGACTAGTTTAATTCGAATACTATGGAAAAACATTGCCTTGTTGATCTATTGCTCAATTTGACCAGAGGTGAACCTAACTCAAAGGGAGTGAGTAAACAGCTTGATCAAAGCATAAATGTCAAGGCAGGACTTGTGGCTCTACCCTGCGATTGGTTGCAGCTACTGTGTTAATTTTTTTGAACTAGGAAAGGAGGCATATTAGTATTCCTTATGGGGTGTGTGGGTTTTTTCTTCAAATGCTATTAACTTAAAGGGTGTTAACTTTTCCTGGAATTTTACTTCATTCTGTTCGTGTTTTTTTTTTTCCCTTCAGACAACAGGATTTACACTACAATTTGCCAAAAGACTGCAGGTTAATTTATTGGTGAAACCGAGTGAAAAAATTACGTGAGTTTTGGCAATGTTTTATATTGAATTAAAGAGCTGTTCTGAAAGTGTGTGCAGATGGGGCGGGCTTTGTGTCTATTGTTACCTATTTGATTGTCTGCTGGCCTCTTTGGCATTTTCAACCATGGCGCACACCCCAGCAGAGAATAAAACTTACAGCCTATACACGGGAATGAGCACAAGACCTTCTTCTGCTCACACTACATAAAGTTTCTTTTTAAAGGCTTGAAGAAAAATGTCTAGATTTCAGAATAGAGTGGATTTCAGATATCCAGCTAAGGGATCATATACCTGTATTTCTATGAATGTTTATCCCATACACCTGTGGGATTCTAGATGTGGTTGACTCAGTCAGGATTACTAGCCAAGGCCTCCTGTTGAGTTCTACCTTTGTTTTTCTACTTGGCGGGCTTTGTAAACACTGCACTGATCAATTTCAGGTCAGCCTTTATTGCTCGCTCACTTGCTCTCTCTCGCTCTGTGTGTGTTCTCTCTCTCTCTCTCACTCACCTGCTCTCTCTCGCTCTGTGTGTGTTCGTTCTCTCTCTCTCTCTCTCTCTGACAACTTCTACTTTTTTTATATTTGTAATAATTCAGTGTTTGTTGCTCAAGTCTCTGTGGCTGTAATGGTGATTGGGAAGCAGTGCGCCCACCAAGCAGCAGGTTGTTTAACCCGCGATGCACATTGACAAGGCAGATCACAACGCCACAAAAATTGAGTCATGACCCACAGTTTGAGAACGGTGGGACTAGATTATTCCATGGCCCCTTCCTTCAGAATGGTGTCCAGTGTTCCACTGCAGACCATGAAGACTTCTGAAGAGAATTTTTCTCAAGTCACAAATGAAAATTGAGTGAAACCAAAGGATTTTTTGGGGGTGTGGGTGTGTAGATGAGACATAATCTAGATTGCCACAATAGTTTATTGTGAATGTAGCTGTTCTTCCTTGGAGCTTTGTGAGGCTGACAATTCTGAAACTAGCAAAATGGGGAGTGGGCCAGTGTGAACATTCCTCCTAGACTGCTTAAGAGGTATACCTGCAGTAGATTTATTAAGTCAGGTAGTACACATTTTCAAGAAACAGTCTAGTTTACTTCTGAAAGAAAGCATTTCTTTCTGGTGCTCATAAGTTTGCTATTGCTGTCTAGTCATTCAGATAATACCATGACATGAACATCTTAAGTCTTTGATCCCATCTTCTCTTTCAGTCAGTTACTTAGTTTACATAAAGGGCAATAAACCTGTAATGAAGCAAGTGATTTTTTTGGATTGGGAAAGAACAGTTGCTACATAAAATCAAACTTATTGTTATGAAAGTGCATCCAAGTCTAATTGGCTGACTTTGTATCATCAAGCCAGACTAGAATTATCCTAACCTGTGTTTTATTTCAGACCTTTAAAGAAGCTTGATATGCCCTTTTTGTTTCCTGTTCTGTGGCTGAATGAGGTTAGTCTTTCTGTGTATTGCCTCCTATTGCCACAAGGCAGCATATAAACTGTTCAGTCTTACTAAGGCAGTGGGTCTTCTGATGTTCATCTATACATTCTGCACAGTGAGGTGGCAGAATTCTAGAATTTACACTTGCAGGTAGCAGGGAGGCATTTTCAAATTAAATGTTCTCTGCATGCTGTCAAAGTGCAAAAGGGGTGAGAGATCTAGCATAGCCTTCTCTTTGATGTGCTAGTTCCCCATAATTTACAAGGAGCTTTTAAAGCAGCGTTAAATATTCCCCAACGTGACACTTGCCAAACTGGCTTGTCTTTGCAATTAGTAACAGTAGCATGTATAAATGGACTGGTTGTCTGAACTAGGCCGTACCCCGATTAGACTAAGAGAGCCCTGACATGCCAATGGTTGGCAGAAGTGCATGCTTTACATATTTTGCTGCATGAGAACAGGCTTGGAACACATGACATCAAGTTGACCCCCTCTGTCATTAGCTTAAAGGTAAAGGTTTCCCCACAACCAAATGGTCTAGTCATAACTGACTGTAGGGGGCAGTGCTCGTCTCAATTTCCAAGCTGAAGAGCCGGCGTTTGTCTGAGGACAAGTTTCCATGGTCATGTGGCCAGCATGACTCTATGCCAAGGCACGTGGAACACTGTTACCTTCCCACTGAAGTGGTACCTATTTATATACATGCATTTTTATGTGCTTTCGAACTGCTAGGTTGGCAGGAGCTGGGACAAGCAACAGGAGCTCACTCCGTTTTGTGGTCTTGAACTCCCAACCTTCTGGTCAGCTGCTCAGCGATTTGACCCGCAGCGCCACCATGTCCACGTGTCATTAGCTTAGCTCTTTGCTATTTTGCCCTTGGTGGTATGTTGAGGACTACATCAAGATAATGTGCATAAGTGCTCTGCACACTTGCTGTATCCCAGGTCATTGTCAATAGCAATAGTAGTGTTGTAAGTTGCAATTGGTTCTGCGTGGAATGATGACAATTTTTTCCTCTTCTGTCCTTCTCTCCAGACGGCTATTATTGACGATAACAAAGCAGAGTTTTTCAGAACAAGTGTGACAAACAAGATCAAATTTCTACACCTCCTGGAAGCTGTGCTCATCATTGTCGGTTCGTTGTTGTTTCTAAGCTGCCTGGTCTCGTATGCAATATGCAGAACAAAGAAAATAAAATAAGTGAGTTATGGCAGGGGCTTTGTGCTGGGGGTGTGGGACCCAAACTCCGGAAGCTGCCTGCCTGTGTTTTACAGCCGCCCCACTTGCTAGTCATTGTAAACCCAGCAATGTTCATGTCCGCATGCCTTAAAACTTCAGACGTTTTGGGACAGGACCAGTGATGTCATGCAGGGGGAACGCGGGGGAACTCAGTTCCACTAGTTAAAATTAGGGCTGACTCCGCCCACTTCACTCTCCCTCCTCCCCCCTCCCAATTCCTCTGCAAAGAGCTTTTCTTCTTGGTTGGCTGGCACTCAGAGGGTTAAAGAGAGCGACTCCAGATTCCTAGGGGGCGAAGGGGGAAGGGCTGCAGTGGGGAAGTCCCGTCCTGCACAGCCCCCTTCCTTGCTCCCTCCAGCCACACACGTGGCGTCAGCAGCCGCTCTGGTGAGTCTGCAGCCCACTGGGGAGAAGGCAGTGATGTCATTCATGGGGAACGGACCAGAACGGGCGTTCCGGATCCTAACAGGCTCCGTGGCTGCTTCCGGGTTTGTTTGTTTTTTCCCAACATTTGAATTTGAACTCAATAGTGAGTTCCTGTTCCTAAATCATTTGAATGACACCACTGGACAGGACCAATGAGCCTCATGTTTAAATTTGGGGGGAGTTGGTGAGTTTGGTTCTTTGGGCTGGGAGAGATATAAAGTATAGTGTTGAGATTCTGATACTGAACACAGAACGTCACTGTGCTGAGACACCAGAGCGCAGTAACAATCTTTCCTAAAGGAATGGCTTTGATCAGGGAAGGAGCAGGGGTAGGCCATACTAACTCTCCTCAATGGACCTACCAAGGCACTGCTTTCTTAAAGTGTTTGCCTTTCAGCTAGGAACTGGAGGGGCAGGTCTGGCCCAGGGCTCCATTTGCAGACTCTGACACTAGAAGATGAAGTTCAGCTACGGCAGCTTGATGGCAGTAGATTGACAGTGGTTCTCAAACTTCTTAGCACCAGGACCCACTTCCAGCCATGGAACCCACCACTGAGGCCCACGTCCAGCCGTGCCATCACTTCCGGTGGGTTCCAATCAGTTGGGTTATTTCTCAGCTGTTTTCCAATAGCAAAGTGAATAAGAAAGAGGAAAAGCCTATTTACAACCTTGACACAAGCAAAACCACCAAACAGCTCTCCCCCTTTCCGGCTTTCCTTCTTCCCATATTTTAAATATGGTGCTTCACGACCCATCTGAAATTGGCTTGCGACCCGCTGGTGGGTCCTGACCCACAGTTTGGGAACCGCTGCTCAATGCACTTATTCCCCTCCAGAGAAATTTATCGCCAAGCGATAATTCACAAATTGATTTTCTGTCTCTTGTTTTCAGCTACGAAGCTTCAGCAAGTGTAGGCAATAACTGCTTCAGTCTTCAAGCAAGAGGGGAAAGGAAACTTTCCGATGCAGTTGTTGGACTCTGCTTTGTAAGCAAAATCAATCTGGGAAAAAACCCTGACCTCTTGCTTTTCTTTCAAGTAAGGCAAATGATGTGTGTGCCTCTTGGCTACCGGAAGCCTGTAGCTGCTCAGAAAAGCCATTCTAATGCTAGAGAGTCTACTGTGAACTCTGTGTGAGCCGCTTAGTAACACGTTCTTCATCAGCTTAAAATGGAGTTTTGATTGGGAATCTAGCGTGTGCTACCGTTTTATGCACCATACCACACCACCTCCTCACATCTTGGGAATTCAAGTCTGGAAACAGAAGCATCCACATGAACTTGCTGCCTCTGTCGAAAGGTCTGAAACGTGGGCTTGGAAACAGACTCGTTCCCTCAGAACTATGTGCAATCTCCCACCACCCCTTTCCTGCAAAAGAATCCTCTGAAGTAGAGTTATTATCCCTGTTTTCAAGAGATGTGATTTTTTTTTCCTTAAAGCGGTAAGTTGAATTTTGCAAATGAGTGTCAGTAAAGGAGTGATGAAGAAAAGTCTAGTTTGTCTGTTTTGTGATCATGCCATTGCAAGCATACACTGCACTCCTGTTCTTGCAGACTTGGACAGATGGCTGCACCCACACTGCACAAATCCACCTTTTCAGCCACGTTGATTGTGCAGGTGCAGAACTTCAAAATGTACAGGTGGAGACTTTTGTCTGTGAGGGCTTGGTTCTAGGAACCCTTGCAGATGCAAAAGCCTCAAATGAAATTGTGCTGTTAATCTGCATGCAGCCCTTTAAAAAGCTTCTCTTACCATGGCAATGGGCTGCAGCCATTCTCCAGGGGCTCAGAGCAATTATATATGTTAGCTGAGATAAGACCTCTTCCCTTTGCCCTGGAGCAAAAAAATGCAATACGGAAGTGATTAATCACTCTTCCTGGGAGAAGGTCTTCTTACCTCAGAGCTAATGAGATTGGCTGCAGGTTGCCTGGTAAGAAAAGCTTTTTTTAATGCTTCTTTAAATGCTTAATTAACAGCACATGTTTGTTAAACAAAGAGCTCTTCTACAGTTGCGCGCTGCTGAGTCAAATCAGTGGATGGGAAAACAGCAGATAAGAAGGCTCTACCTATACTTCACAATTCCCCTATTCTCTATGCTTCTACTAAATCTCCAGTTTCTACTACATCTGGTTCATCTACTACATCTGCATTTTCCTTCCAAATGCATTGAAAGCATACTCTCATCATATACCTAGGGGTCTAACGGTAAGACAGTAGAACTGAAGAAGCATTTGATATATAGAATCCATCCCAAATAGAAATCAAAGTATCCCATCTGGCATGCCAACATGTTTTGCAAATCTACTCTCCACTAAAGCCAAAAGTTGCCTTCTGTATAGGAAAAGGCAAGTGACAAAAGCACAAATTTTTTTCCTCAAACTCTCTGAATGGCAGGTGGGGCTGTTCAGACTGTGCAAGACTTTTTTCTCAGGTCCATTGGTTATGAGTAGGGGGGTTTATGCATTTTTTTAAACACAAACACACACACACACACACACACACACACACACCACTGCATTTTGGTGTTTAAGGTATTTCCCAGAAATTAAAATAGATTGCTTTTCCAATTGGAAAAGCAATGTAGTTGCATCTACTGACACTATTGCCTACCTATACACTTTAAAAAAAACATTTAAAATTAATAAAAATGACTACTGGGAATAAAAGCACAACCCTGCTTTCTGCCTTTCAAATCACAAAATCTGCAAAAGCAAAATCCTACTATTTTCAAACACCCCTAGTAATGGTGAGATTAACAATGAACTTGGCAAATATAGTAAATGGTCTTGAAATACAGGGTTTCTGTGTGTTGCAAAATTCAACAGCAGGTACTTGAATGTGTCTGTGGAATTTTATTCCACCCTCCTGAAAACGCACATTGTATATTACAATGTAGGATGCACATTACCTTTTCATACGGTGTCTTCTTGCTTTATGCATCTTGTCTGATAGGAAGCCAGGTGACTATTCTGTACTCCTTGGTGTGTATACAGAACTTTTCAACATGCACTATTACGGTAATCCTTGCTGACCTTCTAACAGGGCTATTGCAATATTCCAGTATTGCCAATGGAGGAATGAGGTTAAAACAAATAATGGGTTGATTTCAGGTCACTATGGCCAAAGTGACACCTTAATTTCTAGAGTCCGAGTGCAATCTTGACCCTATACAATTTTAAAGGTCATGCCTATGCAGTGTATGCCAGCTTGGTTCCTGGTGGTGAACATTCAAGATGTCTGCTTCAGTGAATGTTGCCGTTATGTAAACACTCTGCACCATAACAGCACCACTGAACTGAATGTGCATGGACTAGTATACAATCGGGAAGCAGAAGTGTGGCATATGTGTAGTCTAAGCAATGACCACCAGATGGCAATGCTGTATTTGAAGTCGTCTGCAGTCTGGTCAGAGCTTATACATGCTGCCAAAAGGTCCTATCTCCACTTACTCCAACATTACCATTTTACTGCATCTAAAAGGGGTGTAGGATATGTAATTGGAATGTGACGATTCTAGAGGCAGTACAAATAGTATTTTTATGTCAGGTTAGTGGGCTTCATAATCTTATCCTGTCCTTTGCTGGTTGAATACAGAGACAAGGCACTATTTGAATATCGTCTATGGGGAAAACTGCATACTGTTCAAAACTGTGGCATTCATCTGTGCCAAAAACATGTTGCTCTATGCATTGTAGGCTTGTTTTGAAACAGCACAACATTTACCTCAGCAGACTTAATTTAAAGGCAGACTTCTATCCCTTCCTATACCCATTTTTAAATGCCAGAAAATATTGCAATGATCTTTTGGTGCTGTAATGCGATTTGCTATTAAAATGACTTGCTATTAATGCTGCTTCCTACTTCTAGCAGTTCTGAAGCTTTAGATTTCATGACATTTCAAACTAGGGGCACTTCCAGGCAGTGTGTTCAACAGTGGTCACATCTCTATTCATTGACACATTTTCCTGTCTTTGCTATATATTTTTGGGGTTGCGAAAATCTGACTCTCTTGAGATTTGCAGTAGAGCAATGCCTGTGTGTGGAGATTCTTGTCTGGTGCTACTGTTCATATACTTTCTTTTTATTTGGGAAAGATGCATGCTCAGATTCAAACAGGAGGAAATAAAGTATAGAAACCTTGCTTTTTTCCTTGAGGTGAGCAGTTGCACACAATCACACACAGAATTGCATCAACTGATCTGCGACGGATGTGTGGACCGCACGGTGACTTGCCTGCCTGGTGCGAAGGTTGCGGACATCACGTCTCGTCTAGATAGGCTGGTTAGGAGTGCTGGGGAGGAGGTAGCGGTCGTGGTGCATGTTGGCACCAACGATGTGGGGAAATGTAGCCGGGAAGTCCTGGAAGCCAAATTTAGGTTGCTAGGCAGGAAGCTGAAGGCCAGGACCCCCAAGGTAGCGTTCTCAGAAGTGCTACCCGTTCCACGTGCAGGGCCAGCTAGGCAGGTAGAGCTCAGGGGTCTCAATGCGTGGATGAGACGGTGGTGTCGGGACGAAGGGTTTAGATTCGTTAGGCACTGGGGGACATTCTGGGACAAGCCAGGCCTGTACAAGAGGGACGGGCTTCACTTGAACCAAAATGGAACCAGGCTGCTGGCGCTTAATATTAAAAAGGTGGCAGAGCAGCTTTTAAACTGATCCCTGGGGGAAAGCCGACAGGAGCCGAGTGGCGTCCGGTTCGGAACTCCTCATCCCTACGGGAAGAGGAGGGTGGAGGAGTACCAAAGAGTAATGGAGGAGTAGGAAATAGAACTTCTAAGCTGAGTGTACGTGACACTTTGTCCAGTAAAAAGAGAGGAGGGGAAAAGGGATCAAAAAACAGTCCCTCTTTAGAGAACCACGTATATAGGTGTTATTATGCGAATGCTCGAAGTCTCCGAGCAAAGATGGGGGAACTGGAATGTTTGGTGGCTAGGGAAAAGATTGATATAGTAGGCATAACGGAAACCTGGTGGAATGCAGAGAACCAGTGGGATACTGTAATCCCAGGCTATAAACTCTATAGGAGGGACAGGGAAGGGCGTGTTGGCGGAGGGGTGGCCATCTATATCAAAGAAGGGATAGAATCCAGCAGAGTAGAAACTGAAGGTGGGCCGGACTCCACCATGGAGTCACTGTGGGTGCCGGGCCGTAAGAGCAATGTAATAGTGGGGGTGTGCTATCGTCCTCCCGATCAAAAACTTGAAGGTGATCTTGAAATGAGGAAACAAATCAGAGCAGTGACCAAGAGAGGCAGGATTGTAATCATGGGGGATTTCAATTATCCTCATATTGACTGGGTCAACTGCTGCTCTGGTCAAGAAAGAGAGACCGGATTCCTTGACGTGCTAAATGACTGTGCCTTAGAGCAACTAGTCATGGAGCCGACCAGAGGACAGGCAACTCTGGATTTAATATTGTGTGGTACTCGGGACCTAGTTAGGGATGTAAGTGTTACTGAGCCATTGGGGAACAGTGACCATGCTGCGATTGGTTTTGCCATGCATGTCCAGGAAAGAGTGCAGAGCAAATCTGACACAAGAACCCTTGACTTTCGAAGGGCAGATTTCCCTCAGATGAGGAGACTAGTTAGACAGAAATTGAAAGGGAAGGTAAAAAGAGTCCAATCCCTGCAGGCTGCGTGGAGGCTGTTTAAAAAAACAGTAGTAGAGGCCCAGCGGAAGTGTATACCGCAAAGAAAGAAGGGTTCGACAAGGTCCAGGAGGGTGCCTGCATGGCTGACAAACAAAGTTAGAGAAGCTGTAAAGAGCAAAGAAGCTTCCTTCCGTAAATTGAAGTCTTGCCCCAGTGAGGAGAATAAAAAAGAACATAAACTCTGGCAAAAGACAAGTAAGAAGGTGATACGGGAGGCCAAGAAAGCGTTTGAGGAACGCATGGCTAGCAACATAAAAGGGAATAATAAAAGCTTCTTCAAATATGTTAGAAGCAGGAAACCTGCCAGAGAGGCGGTTGGCCCGCTGGATGGTGAGGGAGGGAAAGAGGAGATAAAAGGGGACTTGGAGATTGCAGAGAAATTAAATGAATTCTTTGCGTCCGTCTTCACAGCAGAAGAACTTGGGCAGATACCACAGCCCGAACAGCCCTTCCTAACTAAGGAATTAAAGCAGATAATGGTTAATAAAGAAGATGTTTTAGATCAAATTGATAAACTACATATAAATAAGTCACCAGGCCCAGATGGTATACACCCAAGTGTAATTAAGGAACTAAAGAACAAAGTTGCTGACCTCTTAACTAGAGTATGCAACTTGTCCCTTCAAACGGCCACGGTACCAGAGGATTGGAGGATAGCCAATGTCACGCCAATCTTTAAAAAAGGGAGAAGGGGGGACCCTGGAAACTACAGGCCTGTCAGCCTAACGTCTGTTCCGGGTAAGATGGTGGAAAGCCTCATCAAAGATAAAATCCTAAAACACATAGAGGAACAAGTACTGCTAAAGGAAAGTCAGCATGGCTTCTGTAAGGGTAAGTCTTGCCTCACAAACCTTTTGGAATTCTTTGAAAAGGTCAACAGGCATGTGGATGTGGGTGAACCTGTGGATATCATATACCTGGATTTTCAGAAGGCATTTGACACGGTCCCCCACCAAAGACTGCTGAAGAAACTTCACAGTCAGGGAATAAGAGGGCAGGTCCTCTTATGGATCCAGAATTGGTTGAGGGCCAGGAAACAGAGAGTGGGGGTCAATGGGAAATTTTCAGAATGGAAAGAGGTGAAAAGTGGAGTGCCCCAGGGATCTGTCTTGGGGCCCGTGCTTTTCAACTTATTCATAAATGACCTGGAGACAGGGATAAGCAGCGAGGTGGCCAAGTTTGCGGATGACACAAAACTTTTCCGGGTGGTAAAAACAAGAAAGGATTGTGAAGAGCTCTAGAAGGATCTCTCCAAGTTGGGGGAATGGGCAGCCAAATGGCAGATGCGTTTCAACATAGACAAATGTAAAGTGATGCACGTTGGGGCAAAAAACCAAAACTTTACCTATAGGCTAATGGGTTCTGAGCTGTCTGTGACAGCTCAGGAGAGAGATCTCGGGGTGCTGGTGGACAATTCAATGAAGGTATCGACCCAGTGTGCGTCAGCAATTAAGAAGGCCAATTCCATGCTTGGGGTCATTAAAAAAAGGGGTTGAGAATAAAACAGCCAATATTATCATGCCATTGTACAAATCAATGGTAAGGCCACACCTGGAATATTGTGTCCAGTTCTGGTCGCCGCATCTCAAAAAGGACATAGTGGAGTTGGAAAAGGTGCAGAAGAGAGCGACAAAAAAGAATTACGGGGCTGGGGCACCTCCCTTATGAAGAAAGACGGCAGCGTTTGGGGCTCTTCAGCCTAGAAAAAAGGCGCCTGAGGGGGGACATGATTGAGACATACAAAATTATGCCTGGAAGGGATAGAGTCGATAGAGGGATGTTCTTTTCCCTCTCTCAAAACACCAGAACCAGGGGGCATCCACTAAAGCTGAGGGTTGGGAGAGTTAAAACAGATAAAAGGAAGTACTTTTTTACCCAGCGGGTGGTTAATCTGTGGAACTCTTTGCCACAGGAGGTGGTGATGGCATCTGGTCTTGATGCCTTTAAGAGGGGATTGGACAGATTTCTGGAGGAAAGGTCCATCGTGGGCTATAGGCAATGATGGATTGTGCAACCTCCTTACAAAGGTGGTGGGCTACTGGTACCGGGTGCAAGGGAGTGGCAACAGGATGCAAGCATCTTGTTGTTTCATGCCTCCCTGGGGCACCTGGTGGGCCGCTGTGAGATACAGGAAGCTGGACTAGATGGGCCTTTGGCCTGATCCAGCAGGGCTCTTCTTATGTTCTTATGGGTGCCAGAAGAAACCTGTCTGGACATGCCCTGGGATGTCTTTGACTTGGCATAACTTATCATGCCCCTCAAATTCAGTTCAGCACCTGTTTCAGTTTTGGCAGAAGGGAAAGGCATAGACAACCATGCCTCCAAACCCAGCCCTCTGAAGGATTTTATCTGACCCTAGGCACAAGGTGAAGAAGCTTGACTGTTCCAGCCCACAACAACCCACTGACCAGGGATAAATTGAGTTCAACCTTGGTATCCTCTGGGGTTCTGTTCCAGAATCCCTCACAATGACTGAAGTCACCACTTAAATGCCTGCAGAGTTCCAAAATTGCATTTCTTACCTTTTACATTGTTAAACATGGCGCTTCCTCATGCTCTTGAACCGAAAATAGCTTCTCCCATCTCTGGGTTTATGCTGCATTCAGCCACTAGAAGTGCGGAATGGAATTACAGGTTGAGCCTAACTATCCACGAATTTTACATCTGCTGATTTGGCTCAATGTGGTTCCCCTGCACCCGTGTTGAGCCAGGTTAGGCTCAACTAGAAGCTTCGGAAGCTGTGTTCTGATCGCCTCCAGAAGCTCTTCTGCGCCTGTGAGCAGCCTTGGCAGGCCTCAGAATGGCTGTTTCAACCAAAGAAACGTTACTTCCAGGCTTTGCTAAAAAATGAGGGCTTTTCTGGGGGATGTAATGCCTTAAAGGCATTAAAAACAACACTTATGGTTTTGCTGCAAACCAGACATAACGTCTCTTTGGCTAAAATGGCCACTTTGAGGCCTGCCAGAGGCACACACAGCCTCAGCAGGCCTCAGAAAGCCCTCCTCTCCTGACCAGAGCATAGCTCCAGTTGAGTTTGGAAGGGGTGTGTGGGCAAAATCAGTGGGTTTAATTACCCATGTAATTCTTTATCTATGAGGGTTTGGAGAACAGAATCCTCACGTATAAAAAGGCCCCACCTATATACTGCATTACATTCAGCACCATTAGTACCTGAATGTAGTATATACCCACCCCAGCCACTTATTGTATTGTATCAAACTCTCAGCACTTCAGTTCTCCATGTGTTTTATTATTTTCTCAACACAATGTCAGATATATGTTGGGCAACTTTGCTAAATTCCTAAAACAGAGGAAGAGGGGTGTGCGTGCGTGCGCCACAGGTGTATGGATTGCATGCTTTTTGATTTGATATTTATATCCTACCCATTTAGCCAAGGTGAAGACTTGTGTTAAGTAGTTCCACCCTATGGCAACCTGCTCCAGTTCTGCCTGTTTTGGAGTCAGATAATTATCAGCCATATTTTGCATCTAAAGGCAGCATTCCTTCCTGGCACAATAGCCATTACTTCCACTCCTGCAAAGATAACATCAGAAGCCTTGGGCTATGTAGAGCTCTCCTCACCTCCCTTCATGATTGCATTGCCGCAGTTTCTGGGAGACAGGATGTTGGCTAGGGGAAGCTGCCATGTTGGTTTCTCCCACAGCCTGATGCTGTCTCTGTGACAGGTGAAGGAGTCATGCTGCAGAGTAAATAGTAATGCTTTGGGTTTTTTCCATTGGGATACACACACCCTTTTCTCAAATGAGTTGGATGTCCTATGTTGATATTCAGACTGCAATCCTAGCCTGGAGTTATGCTGGCACAGCTAGCAAAGTTTGGCTGACACAAGGGACACCGTAAAATATGTTTGGATCATTCTTGGAGTCGGAGAGGCCAGCACACATATGTGTGCAGTCCTCCCTGAGTCTGAGAGTGGGCCAAATGCACTTTATGGTGGCCCTTGTGCCAACTAAATTTTGCTGGCTTAATTGGGCTAGCCTAACTCCAGTTTTGTGGAAGGCAGGATGAGAGCTGGTTCTATAATTTAGGGTTTTTTGCAAGGGGGAAGGGGAGGAATTAAATGTTTCTGGAAAGGGGTGTTTTTGATTGTAAATGTTGGTGCTCCAAATTTTGATGAGAGCCTCCTTGAACAGTGGTATTCAAACTTTTTAGACCAGGACTCACTTTTTAGAATGGCACACGTGTTGGGAGCCACCAGAAGTTGTGTCATTAACCTGGAAGTGATGTTTTGGCAGGAAGTGACATCATCAAGCAGGAAGTGCTGTTATTGTAACATAATAAAATGACACTTCTGAAATGTGAATTGGTATTCTTGGACTGCAGCAATTGTAAACAATGAAACATCCCTGACAGAAAGCAAGATGAGGACAAAATATGATATAAAAGCGGTGAACTAAAAACAAAATTAAAAAAAACCCCTCACTTGAAAATTCAAACTGTTAACACTCACGAAAGGATTATAATAAGAGTAGTCCACAGTTTCCAAGATGGCTGCTCCCAGCTTTCCACTGCCCACCTGACATCAGGTCGTGACCCACCAAGTGAGTCCCAACTCACAGTTTGAATAGCACTATCCTAGAATAACTTATGGGTGCTATTAAGTGTGTACTGCCAAACCCCTGTTGGCACTTCCATATACAATGTGGGTGCAATCCTAACCTGGAGTTAGGCTGGCACAGTTAGGCCACCAAAGTTTGGCCAACATAAGATACACCGTAAAGCACATTTGGACCACTCTCGGAGTCAGGGAGGAGGGTGCATGTCTGTGTACCAGCCTCGCTGACTCAGAGAGTGGTCTAAACATACTTTACGGTGTATTTTGTGTTGGCCAAACTTTGGTGGTCTAACTGTGCTGGCCTAACTCCAGGTTAGGATTGCACCCACATTGTATATGGACATGCCAACAGGGGTTGCACAGTGAATTTCAGGATTCCATTGAAGATGCAACGAGGCAAACTTTCAAAGGCCATCTAGAGAGATGAGTGGAATGTCATCACATCTTGACCTCTAAGATGCTCTGTTAACTTATAGCACGACCTTTGAACATTGCAAGGAGAAACATGGCTTTGATTGGGACCTACACCCTTTTGTTCAGTGTGTGGGCTTAGTTTCCCCAGCTGAGTCATGTTGCCTTATTTTATCTGTTTTGTAAGTACCTGTTTTCAAATCACATGTTCTCTGTGGCACCTTGTGCTTTTAGATTGTAGTCTGGAGCTAGAGATGAGGCTCCTGGATGGATTGTAATGCGCTGTACGTAGGGCCTCCCTCGAGAACAGTTTGGAAGCTACAGTTAGTACAAATGCAGCAGCCTGGGTGTTTACAGGGGCTAGACAGTTTGACTTGGTAGGACCACTCCTTTGGCATCTGCAGTGGCTGCCCATTCACTTCCAATCCCAATTTAAGATGATGGTACTGACCTTTAAGGCCCTTCATGACTTAGGCCCAGCCTACCTAAAGGACCGCCTTCTCCCATATATACCAGTTTGCTCTCTTAGATCCCTACAGGGGCTCTCCTTCAAGTGCCCCCTCTGTCACAAGTTAAAGGGATGGCAGCACGGGGTCAAGCCTTCTCTGTAACAGCTCCACAAATATGGAATTTCCTACCAGAAGAATTAAGAACTACACACTCCCTCATGACATTTCGGAGAGGGCTCAAATCATACCTATTTCATCTGGCCTTTGGATGATTGTGTGGCTGTCTGCACTCATTCACTCCCCTGGTCAATTGTTTTCCCACCCTCCAAATGGCCTGATACTGAGAATTGGGTCTAGCTTCACTCTTGTTCACTCTCTGTGCTCCTGTTAATATTTAATGCTGTTGTGGTGGTGGTTTTAATGTGTTTTACTTATTGTGGTTACATTGTATTTTGTTGTTCTCTGTAAGCCGCCTTGGGCATTTGCTTCGGCATGGGAAAGGCAGGGTATACATTCTTCAAATAAATAAATTGATTGTGCTATTCTGCAGGCAGGCAGTTGGATCCAAAACAGCTTTAAGAATAGGGTTACCAGATGCAAACTGGAACCGAGTGCCTATACCTTTAACCATTGTAGGGAAGAGGGATTTTGGGCAGGTGCAGCTCATCATGGAAGAGTTTCGAGAGCTGCACCTGCCCAAATTCCCTCTTCTATACAATGGTTAAAGGTATAGGCACTTGAACCCCGTTTGCATCTGAACCTCATGTGAAACTATTTGTTATGTGGCTAAATTGATGCCTGTTGATTTCATGGGAAATGAGCATGGGAGAGAGAGTGTTCTGTTCTACTTTATCTAGGGCTGCTTAAAATGCCAGGAACTAAGAGGCTTAAAGCTGCTGGCATCTGCTAAATAACAGTCTGGGAGAAAACTTTCTTCCTTCGGTGAGCAGTGTCCCCGTTTGTTTAGCTGAGGATTTTTTGAAACAGGCCAGCTTTTAGCATCTGGAGTAGTGGGCGTCCAAAACAAATTGTACACTTTGCATACTGTTCAGTTCTGGTGTGGTCACTTGATTCCTGAGAAATGAACACATTGGAGCATGTGTAGGACAAACTCTTCACCCCTAAGAACTGCTGTCTAGCAAACACCAGCTGTAGCGTGTGTGAAGCCAGCAGAACAAGGAGAAAAACCCCAAAGCTGTGTTCACAGCTGCATTAACACTTAGTAACAGGAATGCCTTTCAAACACAGACCAAAACTACCCAGCAGGAATGAGGAGATCTGGGGCTTGAAAACAGCAGATCATCCCCTGGATGTCTGACAAGTTGAGCTGTATCATTCAGGAGTGGCCTCAGAGCAGGCTTTTAGTTTGTTAGCGTCCCTGCATCAAATTCCTCTTGCTTCTGGGGCTGGCGTTGCCAGAATGATTCATGCAACACTTTCAAGTTAACAAAAATAAGATCAGGCCTAATGGTCGTGAAATGCATGTCACACCCTACACAGCGGTCGTCCTGGCTGGGCCAGTTAAGTGTGGCTGCTGATTAGCTCTGCGACTGAAGTTACAGAGAACTTCATTATGTGGCCTCTCCCTTGCCAAATGTAGGGCTTTTCTGTGATGACAGTTCCCTCACTGAAGTGGGTACAGCACCACCCAGGATGTGGTGGAGTCGAGACTACTGCCCCAAACCCTGCTGCTCTGACTAGCCAAGGCACATTGGCTGCAAGGGTATTTACAGACACCAGTGAAATGTTTTCAGTCTTATCTGTTCTGCGTAGGGTAGTTGGACAAAACTAATTTAGGGGGAGGCAAAGAGGATCTTTCCATGAGCAAGTCTTGAAGCTGCATCCTCTACTGCAGTGCATCCCAACGTACTTCAGTGCATCCCAAACGCCCCATCCGTTTAAGGGGCGGGGAGAGGGTGCATCAGGAATGGATATTTCTGGTTCCAGTCCTGCTCTGCGGGGTTGGGGTAGATAGGTGACAGCTTGGTGTCCAATTCATGCAACAAAGTCATGAGATGGGCCATGACGACTCTGATGATGCTTGACCAGCTCAGTGAGGCTGGCTGGCTGGCTGGCTGGCTGGCAAGCCCCTTTATTGAACTGGCAAGGCTCGGCAAGATACTTCATGTGGGCTAAGCAGTTTGGCTGCCTTGACTCTTTGGGGGTGACTGAAAGGCTAGCTCCAGCTGGTGACTGAGCTTGCTCTGAGTTGGATGGTTTGCTCTAGAGCAGTGTTATTCAAACTGGGTCATGACCTGATGTCAGGTGGGTTGCAGAAAGCTGGGAGCAGCCATCTTGGAAACGGCAGACCCTACTGAAATGGTTATATTCCTTTTGTGAGTGATAACAGTTTGAATTTTCAAGTGAGGGTTTTTTAAAAGCACATTTTTATTATTGGTTAAGTGCTTTTACATAATATTTTGGTCCTAATCTTGCTTTCTGTCGTTTCTGTAAAGATAAAGGTTTCCCCACGACTGAATGGTCTAGTTGTGACAGACTGTAGGGGGCGGTGCTTATCTCCATTTCTAAGCCAGAGAGCCAGCATTTTGTCCAAGGACAAGCTTCTGTGGCCATGTGACCGGCATGACTATACACTGTAGCACACGGAACGCCGTTACCTTCCCACCGAAGTGGTACCTATTTATCTACTCGCATTTTTACATGTTTCAAACTGCTAGGTTGACAGGAGCTGGGACAAGCAATGGGAGCTCACTCCATCGCATAGTCTTGAACTGGCAACCTTCCTGTCAACAAGCTCAGCTCAGTAGTTTAACCCACAGCGCCACCATGTCCCACTGTCATTTCTGTACAACATTTCATTTCTGTACAACCTTGTTCAAGCTTTCTGTACAACCAATTCATGGTTGTACAATTGCTGCAGTCCAAGGATGCCAATTTACATTTCAGGAGTGTCATTTTATTGTTACAATGATAGCACTTCCTGCTTGATGATGTCACGTCCTGCCACAACATTACTTCCATGCTAATGACATCACTTCCATTGGGTCCTGACACAAGTGCCATTCTAAAAAGTGGGTCCCGGTCTAAAAAGTTTGAATACCACTGCTCTAGGGAATCATGGAGGAGGTAAGATGGTTAGGTCCATTTCCCCTGAAACAGTACCCTGCTTGCTGGGTGGTTTGGATTGTTTGCCCTGCCTTGCCCTGCTGCAATGTTAAATTAATAAGGTGGTCCTATTTAAATCAAAGCCACAGTCTGGTGTCCTATTTGGTGGTGTGTGGGTAATTCTTATTTAGTTTGCAGGACTTCTCTTCTACTAATGAGAATCCAGGGCTACCATCTGGAAAAAGAGTTGTCTGTTTCCATTTAACACTTGGTATATAGCATTTTATTGGGCTGTGTGTGTGTGTGTGTGTGTGTGTGTGTGTGTGTGTGTGTGTGTGT
>JAJKFI010000010.1:10554878-10590578 GCA_029204185.1 Lerista edwardsae
TGTGTGTGTGTGTGTGTGTGTGTGTGTGTGTGTGTGTGTGTGTGTGTAGTCAAGGGTTTGCTACCTGGATAGTTCTTTGTAGCTGTGATGAGAAAACAAACTCAGCAGTGACAATCCACATTGAAAACTTTGAGTCCCTCTCTTTGCATAAGCCTGCAAACACAATTTCTTCCTTTTCCCAGTGCAGTGAGATATTTAGACAGCTGAAGTAGGGGATGGGTATGGAAAAAACAAACTGCATTGTAAAGCAGTGTCTCTAGATGATGGTCCTTGAAAGCTCCTCTCTGAAGATTTACCATGTGATGGCCTTTGAAGGTGCACAAATCCAACTTTAATTTTTGGAGCATTTAATTAATTTATCCAGTAGCCAAATGGGTGGTATTGATTTCTTTAAAAAAAATAGCATACAATCAAACATAGAGAACTGGCTGCTTTTTTTAAGACATTGGGAAATATTGTCCACATTTCCCAGTTGATCCAGATAGGGAAAAGGAGCGTCATGACACTTTATGATGGGCTGCAATTCTACATATGCTTACAGGTAGGGCCTCTTAGCCTCGGATTTGACTTTCTGTGGGTACCAGTCCTGACTTCCCAGATGTGACCTTAACTTTGTTCTGATTGCTTCAAGGAGGCTTCTGAATTGCTCAGAGATGACACACAGCCTTAGCGCACCTCACAACACCTCACAGACCCTTCTGAGAGCAATATCTGGATTTATGAAGGAAAAACAAACAAACAGAAGTTGCTCTCAGACGCCTCCAGAAGGGCTTCTGAGGCACACAAAGGCTGAATGTTAGAACACTTCCTGGATGTGTCTGGAACAGAGTTCTGGTCATGCGCTGAGGTCAGGTGGGAGCCCCTCTGTGGATCCCATTACTGTGGATTTTGGTATCTGTGTGTGGGTGCAATCCTAACCTGGAGTTAGGTCGGCACAGTTAGGCCAGCAAAGTTTGGCCAGCGCAAGGGCCACAGTAAAGTATGTTGCAACCACTCTTGGAGTTGGAGAGGCCAGCACACAGACGTGCGCTATCCCTGACTCTGAGAGTGGTCCAAGAGCGCTTTACAGTAGCCCTTCTGTGCCCTGTGTGTGGGTGGGAGTCTGAGAACAGATTCCTATGGCTATCAAGATCCCACCTGTATTTGGGAGCAAGCCCCACTGACTTCATTGGGGCTTATTTCTCAGTAGACATGCAGAGGCGTGCACTACTGTGTCAACTCCATGGGTGCTGGTTGCTGCTGGCACCCACAATAATTTGCAATGGGTGCTCAGCACCCACAATGTTGGGCACCCCCAAAGAGTGGGGCACCCCCTGTTCGGCACTGGGCCGGGAGCGTCTCCAACCCAGCGCCGAACAGGCCTAGCCGAGGGCAGTGCAATCAAGCCAATGAGCTCCTTCCTGAGGCATTGCTGGTGCCTCAGGAAGAAGCTCATTGGTTCGCCCACCCTGGCCTCAGAAGCGGGCAGGTTGCCTTGCAACGCCTAGTTGCAATGCAAAGCAGCCGCTTCCAAGGCCAGGCCTCAGCAATCACCCGCCCCGGCCTCAGAAGGGAGTGCCGCGAGTGCCGGGACAATGACAGGGGCGTGGCCACGTCAGGGGCCACGGTCACATCAATGTCAGGAGTGTGGCTACATCAGCATCAGGGGCGTGGCTATGGGCACCCCCAATGTTGATGACAAGTCGGCGCCCCTGCTATGTGGGATGGATTTTGGCTTTCTGTATGCATACGCATGCAGGGACCATGAACTCGGGCAGCAGGGGTGCCTACTTCCACCCCCCCCCACCTTCCTCCTCATCCTGCTAGACTGGAAAACGGCAAGAGGATTAACAGAGCAGAAGAAGTGTGGAGGAGAAGCTGATATAACATCAGCTAAAGGGGGGCGGCATTTTGCACACCAGGCAGCAGAAAACCAGGCTTGGAGGTTTATGTTGAGGTGAGTTTGCCATCTTAAGCACTAAATTAGGCCTGAAAGGCTCATTCATGTATGTCTTTGAAAGGGTTTATCCCTGAGCATCAAATGCCGGGAACACAGTGACCCACGGCTGACCATGTTGTACTGGCACACCCTCGAAACTTTCTTTCCCATGCTGAGTGGAATGCCAGATTGCCTGGAAATGCCATCTGAATTCTGCCACAATATCCCTGACATACCGTCTTCTCAGAACTGGTCTTGTTTTACAAAGCTGGTGGCTGTGATGTCCCTATCCAGTCCAAAGGGATTTCTGAGCCCTGGCAAAACAGCCCAGCATTTGGCTTTAGCCCCATCTAGAGGCCTATGAAACAATTGCACATTGGAAGTCCAAAGGTCTACTTTTTACCTACAGTGTCCAAGGCATGCTTTTTGCTCAGCGCAGAAAGTCGTCTGGAATTGCTCTCTCACTGCTGAAGCGACTGAAGATGACACTGGGAGGCCCATGTAACTGTGGGATAGACGTAAACTCCTTTTTTAAAAAGTGTATTTGTTACTATGACAAAGAACTTTGCTAGAATTATATCTTTCTAGATATGGAATTGCCAGCGTTGAATGTCATTATTATGGTGGTAATGGGACCTTGAATGTGCTTCCCCATCAATATGTGACACAGATTTGTACAAAACCTGTACAAATGTATGCCCACTACATACATTTGTGGGCTTTAAGAACATAAGGCACACCCTGCTGGATCAGGCCAAGGGCCCACATAGTCCAGCTTCCTGTATCTCGCAGTGGCCCACCAGATGCCTCAGGGAGCACCCAAGACAACTAGATACCATTACCGCCTCTAGTCTGCCATGGACCTTTCCTCCAGAAATCTGTCTAGTCTCCTTTTAAAGGCACCTAGGCCAGATGCCATCACCAGCTCCTGGCGCAAGGAGTTCCACAGATTAATAATTACCTGCTGGGTAAAAAAGTATTTCCTTTTATCTGTTCTCACTCTCCCTAAACTCAATTTTAGTGGACATCCCCTGGTTCTGGTGTTGTGTGAGAGGGAAAAGAACCTCCGTCTATCCACTTATCTATCCCATGCAGAATGTTGAACGTCTCAATTAAGTCCCCCCTCAGGTGTCTTTTTTCTAGGCTGAAGAGCCCCAAATGCTGTAGCCTTTCCTCATATGGAAGGTGCCCCAGCCCCGTAATCATTCTGGTTGCTCTCTTCTGCACCTTCTCTAGTTCCCCTATATCTTTTTTGAGGAGTGGCGACCAGAAATCCTTGCAGTGCTTTCACTTTTTTTGGGAGGGAGGAAGCTTATTGAGTGCATCAGCATCCCATAATACCTCTAGGGATATGCTGAAGACCAAATTCCATCACAAACAGGGAATTTTTGGCTAGCAGTTTGTATCTGGGCTGGGTTTGGGATGAAGCACGGAGGACTAGAAGAAGAAGAATATTGATAGCAACAGCTGCAGGTTCTGGTTCTGACAAGTTTTCTTTTCTGGTTCTGAAAAGGCCAGGCCTTTTCTAGGACTCTTGGATCTGCAGTGGCTGTGAAATGAAGTCCCACATCTGCCACTACCAATACTCTGCTGGTATTCAGCCTTCCTCCCTTGCCTCAGCAGTGCCAGTAGGTGGAAAGGGTGCTGTCTGAGGGTGCACAGCAGTGGTGGGATTGAGGGGAAACGCGGGGGAACTCTGTTCCACTAGTTAAAATTAGGGCTGACTCCGCCCACTTCACTCTCCCTCCCCCCCTCCCAATTCCTCTGCAAAGAGCTTTTCTTCTTGGTTGGCCGGCACTCAGAGGGTTAAAGGGAGCGACTCCGGATTCCTAGGGGGGGCGAAGGCAGTGATGTCATTCAGGGGGAATGGACCAGAACGGGAGTTCCGGAGCCTAACGGGCTCCGTGGCTGGTTCCGGGTTCCCAACAAGTGCCAATCAAAAGTGAGTTCCTGTTCCTAAATCATTTAGATCCCACTACTGGTGCACAGCCTTGTAGTCTTCCTTGCAACTGCAACTTCTTGTGTTGGGTTGAAGTTTAACAAACTTGGCTTGTTACTGTTTGTGGACCATTCTGTGAAGAGATTGCACCCTCAGGCTACGATCCTATAACACTTTTCTGAGAGTAAGCCCAACACAGTGCAACTTACTTCTGAGGAGACATGCCTAGGATTAGGCGGTTGGTTGTGAACTGTGATTTACTACTAGGCCATTACATATTTATGATGGATTTTGCATCACAAGAGCATTGGGAGACTGCTTGCTGATGTGTACTGACACCAGGCCAGAGTCTCTGACAGAAATGTCGCTGTTCTGAGGCATGCAAGTTTTACTTTCTTGGCAGGTTAACTGCCGGTGCCCCAGGCTTATTGGTGGTTCTGCCTACCTTAAGACAGATCAGATCCACTTTCAAAAACACTGGCTTGGCTGGCAACAATTAATGTCAAGCTTCTTGCGCTGGAGGCAACTTTAGTCTTGGCATTGTGTGCTGAAAACTGTCAGGCAGCACGACTTGTACCATTTCCAAGAGTTTCCCTGGCTGATGTTGGAGGAGTTCGGAAAGCTGCAGGGAAAGTTTTCTGCTCTACTGGCAGGGTGTGCCTGTGTTCCTCTGCTGTCAGGGTAGCCAACCCCTTAAAAAATGCCATTTTACAGTGAACAATACATCAGCAAGATGCATTTTCTCCTTATCAGTTCTCCAAGAGCATAAATGGCTACAGTGAAAAATTGAACCGACATCGACAACTAAAAATGAATTGCCATTTCATTTTTACCTTTAAAAAGAAGTTACTGCCGTAAGATAATTTAGTCTGTAGGTCACCTGCTGGAATCCAAGGTAGTGCTGTTAGTGTTCAGGTCAATCTCAAACATCCACCAAACCCCAGATCGGAGTATTCTGCAGCCACCTCATTCCTGCTTCTCTGTACAACAGCTTTCCCCTTGCGTACTGCCAGCAATGATGAGAGCCATATCATACGGCGCAATCCTACCCTGAAGTTAGGCTGGCACAGTTAGGCCAGCAAAGTTTGGCTGGCACAAGGGACACCGTAAAGCATGTTTGGACCACTCTGGGAGTCAGGGAGGATGGCGCACGTCTGTGTGCTGGCCTCTCTGACTCCGAGAGTGGTACAAACATACTTTACAGTGTCCCTTGCGCCAGCCAAACTTTGCTGGCCTAACTGTGTTGGCCTAACTCCAGGTTAGGATTGTCACTCACAGGCTCCTGAGAACTCGGCTATGCAAACAGCTGCAATTCTTTTACAAACATACTCAGACCTCCGTGGCTGGGTAAGTCTAAAACACAATTAAAAATGTTGCTCACGCCTTCCAGCTACGGATTACAACGCATTGTGGGATTTAGTTCCAGCATTTCACTTTCACCTGTGGAAAGCATCTTCCGGGGGTTACAAAGAATTATTTTCCTTGTTCTGTATTGACACGGCCTTGTTGGTCAGAGCAGACTCTCAAAGTGCCTGAGAACTGAAAAACTAAAAAAGGGTCAATTTATTAAGTAGCAGTCTGGGCGGGGCAGAAGACGGGTCATAAAGATGCCGGTACATGGAAGGAATACCTCAGAACAGTGGCAGACCCAGCCAAGGCTTTGGTGGCCACTTGCTGCTCCTGATGCTCGTTTCCCTCTCTTGGAACTGCCTCTGGCCTGCTACGCTCCATTTTGGAGTGGTCAGAGCACAAGGGAGGGTGGCTCTTGCGGCAGCTATGGCGAGTGAGAGTGAGTGAGTGAGTGAGTGTGTGTGTGTGTGTATACAGTCCAGCCCAGCGCCCCAATGGGAGCCCAGGTCTACCCACCAGAAGTAGCCTGGGTAGACCTGGGCTCCCCTCGAGGGAGCCCAGGTCTACCCATTAGAAATGGCTGTGGGTAGACCTGGGCTCCCCTTGAGGGAGCCCAGGTCTACTCGCGGCTGGTCCCAATGGGTAGACCTGGGCTCCAGAGCCCAGGTCTACCCGCACAATGTTGTGGGGGCCACTGGCGCCCCCTAGATGGCCCCAAGACGGCGCCCAGGGCTCTTGCCCCCCTGCCCTCCTAGATCCGCCATTGGTCCAGCCTCATCCATGGGTTTGCAATCTGCAGATTTGACTCAACGTGGATCGCTGGAAGGCCTCAGAGGACTTCCCCATGCCTCAGAAGGCTTCCCAGAGCCATCATGTGTTTTCACGATGCAAGGTTAAGGCATGTAAAGGATTTCAAGTAAACCCCCTTACAACCTGAGTACAATGATCTGGGTATTCTTTGGCCACAAATTTGCATGCCGCAATAATACCATGACTGTAGCATCTACCCATTACAAGCACTGCATCTTTAAGAGCAATATGCCAATTGAAATTTCCATGACATTTATGCCTGGACACTATATGACACTATGCACAGCTGGGTCAGAATCCATCTTGCGTGGATGGATTCATGCCTTTGGACTCAAATCATACCTTTTTATAAACAGTGTAATTATCATGATGAGTTTTCCGTTATGCTCAAGAACTACTCATGACCTGGAAAGCTAACGCGGGTTTTGACCTTCTCTCTTCCACGAGGGAGTGTGGGTTTAATATCTGCACTCCTTTGTGGGAAGAACAAAATGGCGGCAGCGATCCAGATAATAAGTAGGCAGCTTAAGATGGAGTCTGTTCTTAAAGGGCAACCCCACATTTCTGAGCAGCTGCTAATTTGCAAGTTGGTCATTGGGAAAACAGATGGTAGTCTGTGAGAAACTTGGAGAATTAGTAGTGGTCTCTGCTCCAAAACGCTTAAGAATGTCTTGACTAGAGGCCCAAATGTGTACATATGATGAGAAACGGACTCGACAAATCCAATTCTCCACTGAACAGGATTCATTTTGAGAACTGACTGAGATTTCCCACCTCCATACACACCCCATGCTAATCTCAGTTAGTTACAGCTGTGCTGGATTGGAAAATGACTTTCAGTGGTAAAAGCCCTGCTAAATGGCCAAGAGGCACTTTTTCAAGTGGTGTTCCTCTTATATTTATCAGTGGCAGAGTAATTGTCCCTTTTCACCCCTGGACAGTGTCTTTTCTAGTGGCTGTTGTTGGTGGGGTTCTGGTTTTTTTTTTTTTTTTAGATTTTCTGCATTTTAGGTTGGGGATGCACTCCTAACCTGGAGTTAGGCTGGTACAGTTAGGCCAGCAAAGTTTGGCCAGCACAAGGGCCACCAAAGCATGGGACCCAATCAGTGGTGTCATCTAAATGATTTAATAACAGGTACTCACTTTTGATTGGCACATGTCGGGACCCGCCCACCGGAAGTGATGTCATAAGCCGGAAGTGATGTCGTGGCAGGAAGGGACATGAAAAAAGCCCTTTTTGAGGCCTCAGACAATTTTAAACTGACCCAACAGTTGCAACAGTATTCCACAGCACCCCCAGAACATGTTAAGGAGGCCTGGTATCATGTTAAAGTGACCCAACAGTTCCAAAACCCCAGAGCAGCTCATTTTTCAGTGGCAAGGCAAGGCAAGGCTCCGCTCGCTGCCTGCCTGCCTGCCTGGCTCTGAGAATGTGCAGGCAACTCAAACGTGCAGGAAATTCAAACGTTGCAGGGGGCAGAGTCGACGAGTGGGCGGGCGAATGGGCGGGGCCAGCCATAATCCTAGAAACCGGTACTCGCGTACCCCCGCGTACCCCCTGCATGACATCACTGGACCCAATGTGACATCATTAGTCACATTGGCTTAAGGCCGGCCCTGCTACTGCAGATGCAAGATGCATTGAAGCAACTTGTTAACTTGAGTGGAAAGTGGAAAATGCATTTCCTTACCCCACGCTGTTGCATGGCTTGCACAAATTAGGGAATGCAGGACTTCCAGTTTTATTCAAAGGGGCCAAGTGAATGAAGCAGTGCCTCTGTTAGCATGCCTTGGCAGAAAGCAGCAGTGATGGCCCTGAGCTCTGTTGTGCCATTCCTGCATGGGTCATGGATCACAGTGCATCTAGGAAAGCTCAGGAATGTTCTGGGGCAAAGTGATGAAGATGTATGTATGGGTTCAGTCAAATGGTGGAGGACCCACAAATGGTGGAGGATCACGCATGAAAATGCCTCAAAGTAACATTCCAACTCTCACATGGAACAAGAGAACCACACAGTCATTCACAAGGCCAACTACCTTGAAAGTCAATATGTAATTAATGTAGAATCTAGTGAACAAAAACTGTAGCCTACAAGAAGCCACAGTGCTTCCAAAGGGAGTTTTGGCATTGGATGTTGCAATAATTCTTTGAGAGGCAGAATAAAAAGGTTCTGGCTACAAGCATCTCAATGCTTCAGCATAAGTAACTGCTGTAGTCTTTTATTTAAGAGAGCCAGCCAAATCGCACACAACACGTATTCATGCTTATCCTCAACATATGTGTGTGTGTGTGTGTGTGTGTGTGTGTGTGTGTGTGTGTGTGTTGTGTTTTACAAAATGGTGGTGTGGAAATGGTAATCCAAAAGTGGAAGAAATGAGAAGGTGGACTGATCCGTTTCTCCTTTGGTAGTTTGTCTACTGAAAAACTATTCCCCATTTTCAAACATACCTTTTTTCTTCCTTTTTGCTCTTGAATGGAAATGAGAAGGAAGAGAAAATCTGTTTGTAAACTGTGTGTGTGTGTGTGTGTGTGTGTGTGAGAGAGAGAGAGAGAGAGAGAGAGAGAGAGAGAGAGAGAGAGCTGCTGAGGGTGGAGAAGGAAGATGCCTCTTCTAAGGGATTTTGTAGAAAGGAGGACATTTATGGGCCTGTGGCTGAATGTTGTGCGGTCTGGCTTGGAGTGATTGATTTTAAGACCACAATACCCAATGTGCTACAACGTTGTGATAGGTTTTCTACAAATTGCATCACACACAGACCCTGCTTCAGAGTCCTGAACGTCTTGTTTTTATGTACTTTTCCTCCATTGTTCTACCTTGTCAGCTTCTTTTCCTGACTCCCATGCAAGTAGTTACTTACAGTAAATGTTTGCTAGAGTTTAACCATTTTTGATTTGTGCTAGTTGGCCAATTTTGAGTAATTCTAGTTTACTTACCCATGAAGAATTTTGCTTTAATTCCCCTTGGCCTCCCACTTTCAGCCTACATTCTGTTTTATGCAAAGCCTAAGGCATCATCTGATTTGTAGAGAAGTCTGGCATTCCGATCAAATTTAAAGGGGCTTTAAGAACTTTTGCAACTTGTTCATTGACTCCAATAGCAGTATACAGTTGCAATATGCAGCTGGCTATCAATCACTAAAATGCAATTGACTGTCTGACTTGTTTGAATGTTTGACTTGGAGTAGGATGGAATTAATAAAAAATAAACCCTTCCATCCTAGACTTAAATTTCACATTAGGTCTGTAAAATCTTGATTTTTCTTCCAAGACCTAGAGCGAATTACTTCAATTGAGCGATTCTGTACGGAATAGTGAAGGAGGAGGAAAGAGTTTTAAGCTACTTGGGTACTTGACTATTTTAACATGCATTATCCTAGGGGAAATATTCATATATTCCATCCAAAAGGAGCCTGGGGCCTACATAACTCTTGATTCAGCTGCCTTGGTAAACCCATTTATAAACCCATTTAGGCTGCAAACCAGGGTGCAAATGTGTGGGTCCATTGGGCCCACACATGTACATGGCATTGGCACAAGGCCAGTGGCGTCTCTACAGGGAGGGCAGAGCTCTAAGTTTTGCAAGGAGCCTTACCCTGTCATGTAAATCCCGCCTCTCCCTTGTTGCTGTAGCCAGTAAGCAACGCCAAGATGTTGCTGTTCGCTGTGAGGATTGGCTAAAACGGTGCAGGAGAGGAGTGATTTCCACTGCAAGGTAAGGCTTCTTGCAAAACTTAGAGCTCTGCCCTCCCTGTAGAGACACCACTGCCCAAGACTGTCGCAAACATGTCATAATGGCATGCTTGTGCCAGCCGAAGAGGCCCTGGGCCAACACGAGGCCTTGTGTCCACCCAGGCATGCCTCTGGAGGCAGCTGGTAAGCCACCCCTGGTGCTGGCCAGGTTTGATAAGTGCAGGGGCTTTTCTGGGTGGGAGGCGGAGGCAGGAGGGGGTGGAACGGGTGGGTATTAACCCGGTATGTATCCACTCGCCTACTCCAGTATGTATCCACTTTACATCCTACTTTATTAATGCACTGAAACACATATACATCACCCACTTCTCTCTCTCTCTTTCTTTACATCCTACTTTTTTAATACACTGAAACACATATTTTTACATCTGTCATCAAAAATACGTAAATGAAACGTGAACACATTTATACCAACGGAAACTGTCTGGAGATTTCTGCTCTGGCACAATTAATTATCCTATCAGGATAAAGGTCGGTTTCTCCTGATTGCATTACTAGCTGAATAGAACCTTCTTGATTAGATTTGCATTCCTGACCCCAGCTATGACCTCACACCTTTTGCAAACACAAAGGAGATAGGCATGTAGTTTCAGCTCTTTCCCACACTCTGGAGCCATGTTTTACCAAATGGAGCCAAGCCATGGCCTAACCGAAGGTGGATACATACCAGGTTAATACCGAACGGGTGTAAGGAGAGGGCGTTCCGGTGGGTGGGATGGCCCAGGGAGGGGGAGGAGCCTGGATCTAAACCCCACCCCCAGGCTGCATGGCCCTGATTTGGGCCACTTTGGGAGGCTCAGAGGTCCACCTCCAATTTTGCAGGGGCAGATCCAGGGACCCCTATCAGGCTGCCTGCAGCTTACCATGGGGCAAGGGAACAATCAAAAAGTCAAAAACAGATTAACTAGCTAGGCTTGCAAATGATCCTTTTGAAATAGGAAATGGCAATTCAGCTGCTCAGGTGAATCTCAGTGATAAAATCCAGCTGGACTGGGGCGGAACTCAGCAGTAATTCCAACTGTCCTGCTATTCGGAAGTGATTTCATTTTCTGAGTTTTCTCTATCTCTTTTCTTCCCAAAGTGGTCATCATCCAGCCGTTAATTGGTTATATGGCAACTCTGGTAAATAACGGCATCACCCTGCAGCATGCTATAACCATGGAAAGAAGATTTCCTGCCATGCCATTTTCAAAGGGACACCCTTAATGATACAGACTTACATCATATGAGTCACAGGGGCAAAATAATTGAAGGGGTGGGTCCTCTCTGGAGGCTGAAACTGGACTGGCCATTCAGAAAGTGAAGATGTGGCGGAAAGATGGGAGTGAGAATATGGCAGTAGTTAAGAGGGATGCGGGCCAAAAGACGGTACATCAAAGCTCCGTGTTGTAACGCTAATTGAAAGTAGAGGAAGCGGTGGGTCTGCTTTTTGCAATGCTTCCTTTGTGCCTGTCTAGTGCTGCTTGTATACAGAGCAACTACAAAGTGACGCTTTGACATCGTGAAATAAACAGACCTTGATTCCTTACATGCTGAAGTCATGATCTGCTCAGATGAGTTAATGCAGAGATGCATTACCAATAATGGTCTCTGTGACAGTGAAAAATGCCATTCCCCTCTTCCTCCTACAGTTGCCAGTGATGTGTAGGACGTTCAGCCTGGCCCGGCCAGACCAAAGGACTACTGGCAAGACAACACGGACTGCTTCCCAACTTGCGGCTGTGGGAGGGGCTGAAGAATCTTTTAAGCTCTCTTTCAGCTCCTAATGCATGGCCATCTGAAAGCAAGTTGGAGTTATGCAGCCTTAATTTAATGCCCCTCCCATGCAGAGGCAGATCTAAGGGAGGGCAAATATCTAAGTTTTGCAAGAAGCCTTACCTTGCAGTGGAAATCACTCCTCTCCTGCACTGTTCTAGCCAATCCTCACAGGGAAAAGCAACATCTTGGCGTTGGACAATAATATCCCAAGAGAGGGAAAGAGGGTGCAACAGGCTGTCATGCTACAAATGCCACGGGTGGGTGGATTGTGGAATGCATGACTGACCACACAAGTGCAGTGTGTTGTGCCGGCATGCAAACGCTAGCTAACCTCCCTACATCCCTTTTCCCTTTCTCATTCTGTTCCTGTCTCCTTCTAGGGACTTCTTACCCCTCTTCCTTCTTCTCCTCCATGGAGCTGGAAAAAGTGCAGAGGGGAGTGCCTGAAATGATTACTGGGCTGGGGCACCTTCGTTATGAAGAAAGGCTGCAGCATTTGGGGCTCTTTGATCTAGAACAGGGGTCTCCAAACCTTCTGGCAGGAGGGCTGCATCTTATGTAAGGGCATTTAAATGGTGACCCCGTATCCATGGAGGGCTCTGGAACAGAACCTCAGCAGAATACTGAGGGTGCACTGTATTCATCCTCCCCCCCCCCTCCCTCATCAGGTTGCTGTGGGACAGCCCCACCACCTGCCAAGGGCCAGGTAAAAATCTTCCGGAGGGCCAATTTGGGCCAGAGTTTGGAGAACCTTGATCTAGAAAAAAAGGGGGGGGGACATGATTGAGACGTATAAAATTATGCAGGGGATGGTTACAGTGGATAAAGGAATGTTCTTTTCCCTTTCACACTACACCAGAGTCAGGGAACATCCATTAAAATTGAGTGTTAGGAGAGTTAGAACAGACAAAAGAAAATATTTCTTTACCCACTGTGTAATTAGTTTGAGGAACTCCTTGCCACAGGATGTGGTAATGGTGATTGGATTGGATACATTTAAAAGGGGGTTGGACAGACTTCTAGAAGAAAATACAGGCTTGCCTGGGAGCCACTGGGGTTCCGTTCTGGACACCCATGTGGACACCTGAAACCGTGGCTACTGGGGACACCTTTTAAAACACAGAGGAGCATCAGTGGTTTTGCTGCAACAAGGTAAAAAAAGATTTCTTTAATGTTCCACTCTCTTTTTAATAGGTGTCCCAGTATCAGTGGTGTCATCTACAAATAAACTAATGGAACGTGATTCCGCGTGATTGGCAGCCCACCGGGCTTCCGCGTGATTGGCAGCCCACCTGTTTTGTTCTGCGGCTGCCCTGGCCTTGGGGGGACTGCCCCCCGCGCGCCCCCCCCCCCTCTCCCCCGGCGAGCCGGCCCCCCCCGAGGCCAGGGCAGCTGCGGAATGAAACGGGCGGGCAGCCAATCACGTGGAAGCCCAGCGTAAGTCCCGCCCAGCGTTCCGTTAGTTCATTTGTAGATGACGCCACTGCCCAGTAACCATGGTCTCCGTGCAGAACTGAACCCGTGGAAGTCTAGAAGAGACCATCATTGAAAGCTTCTCTCTATTAGAAAGGAAATACCTGAAAATGTGCAAGCCTATGCCAGGGTAAACCTCCCATGATGTACAACTCCACCAGGCAGGTGCAGACTTAACACAAAAGAACAGTTTATTAAAAATAGCAAGAGGAAATATTAAGCAAGTTTATAAAACGGCTTGGCCTCAGGTGATGGAGCAACCCAGGTCCACCCACACTGTGCCTTCCAGAGGAGGCACCATGCCGGCGCAAGGGAGGGCGTTTCTGGGCGGGCGCACCAAGTTAACTGCCTACAGCGCCAGTCTGGGTGCATTAGCGCCGATGCTGTCAGTGATTCTCTCCTGGATTACTCACTTGCTCGCTCACACAAAGCAATGGGAATCATAATATTGCTTCAACACCCTTTATTATTTCAGGCAAACAATATTTTGGATACCCAATTAAATAATATTGTGTTACTCTTTTGGATTCAAGGTCATAAGCGTTTTCACCATCGTGAGTTATGCTAAAACTATACACATACCGTACTTGGTGAAAGGAGGGAGCATTTGAAAAGACGAAGTACACATATCTACAAGTACCCATGATCACAAAAAACGCATGGCTGAATTGTGATTTCATCCAACTTTACAAACAACAATAAAAGACAGTCACAAAACAAATGTCGCACACGCAGATCAAGACATTTAGTACAAAGCATATCTTTACATTTGGCAAAGTGTTGTCTACAAGGTAGGGTTTTTTATTTTTTTATTTTAAAAAAGAATACAATTATATACATTATACAGTATCCTCAAAATAGGAAGATATTAAATAGCAAAAAAAAATCCAATATAATAAACTTAAAATGTTCATGTTACCTACATAGGGATAGACTCTGAACAAAGTAAAAGCTCTAATGGAAACTACCCAGTCCAGATTTGTTCATATTTTTAGCAACCTGCTGTTGAAAGTTACACCTGGGGTCATAGGACAGAAAGATAGTGGTTCTCCAAAACCTAGCTGTACCTATGTCCAATAAAAACAATTCCCAAGTTGAATCCATTTCCTTCGGGCCAGACTTTGTTGCAAGTAGACCATACTGGACTGTGCCCAACTTCACTATCAATGAGACATCAAAATATGGTCTTTCCTCCATCTCACACACACACACACACACACACGGAGGGAGGGAGGGAGGGAGGGAGGGAGGGAGAAGTAGAAAAGTGACAACTTCTCCACAACTCCTGAGTAAAAAATCTCACACATTTCCAGAGCTGTTTTTGGCACAGCAACAGTGTAGAAACAGTGCAGGCATCACTCTTGTAGGGGGGGGGGAAGTAATGGTACATGATTTACTATCTAAGGGCCCAATCCTATGGGGAAGAAGAAGCTCCAGCTGCTAGCGATGAAAAGGTGAGTGTGGTGGGAGAACGGGGGAGGGGGGCGGGAAGCTGTTCTGGGTGGGTGGGGGAAAGGGTGGAATGAGGGGAAGACTGACATGGAACTTTTCATGTTACCCACGATTTAGCAGGCACAGACTGAAGAAGCCCCATTGCAGAGGATGGGACTTTACTCAGGGTAAGGAGACAAATGTCCCCTTCCCCCAAGGATACCTCTGGTGGCTTCCCTCACCCTGCAGAATATAGCGGCAGCCATTTTGGTGCTGCTGTTCCTCCAGGTGCTGGGAAACTTAGGATTGGACTGCCCGTGAGCAGTGGCGTAGCTACCTATGGGGCGGAGGGGCACAGTGCCTTCAGGGGGGGTGTCACCATGAACCCCAAATTTCAAAAATCGTGGGCTTATGGAATACTACCATCATGCTGTATACCGTTGGAAGTGGAATTTCACCCAGAATTCAATGGAAAAACCGGAGTGTAATATCTTTGTTCTAGCAAAGGTTATGGCAAAAACAAAAATAAAATACAAGTGTCTTATGAAGGGGTATCAAACATATAGCTTGTGGGCCTGCATGATGAGTCCAAGAATTTTGTCGGGTGGTGGTGTCAAAAATTTAGAGGTGCAAAATGACCTAGTACGCCACTGGTTATGGGTGAGAGAATTCTACAATGTGCAGATACTGTCCTTCTCTTGAGTAGTCTGTGTTTACTGCAATGTGTACAGTACGCGGGTCCCTGGAATGGAAGAATCTCAGGACTGATTCATGCATATGGTCCATGTGCAATGAAGCCCATTCTCTGAATTTTACCTCGCCCCCCCCCAGCAATATAATGAATTTCATTCACAAACATGCTCACTTGTATATAAGCTTTGTTCATACAATCCACCCCTGTAGAAACAGACACATGCCTAAAGTGGGGCTAAGCATGTGGTGCTCACAATTGCATGCCAGGGAGAAGCCTTGTTCTCACGTCTCACCAGACACACACCATACTTTTCCAGGCCATGTATGACTAAGACCATCGTTTTAGTTCCTCGTGACCCTAAAGATGCTGCTGCCCTATAGGCTGCCACAAGCACAACAGATGAACAATGCCATAGACACATCATTGTCATATAACGTAAACCATTTCACATTAATCTATAATGATTACACATTTCCAAAGCCCCAAATCTCACATGTGCTGGAGATCTCTCACAGCATGGAGTCACTACAAAAGCTTGTTATCTAGATACATAAATTTGTCATGCAGCAGGAAAAAAGTTAGTTTAAGTTTAATCCCTTAAACAGTCATACCATCGTAACCCTATATAAAGCAGCTTTAAAAATATTATTTTGGAACTTGAGATGCTCTACTGCATGTGTTAACGGAACCACTCATATTGCCAATATTTTGTTTTCAATAAACATTGTTAACTCGCGTCATTCCTCAGGCCTAGTGGGCGCCGAGTCAGATATAACCACACTTGGCTGTTAGAAGAATAAATTGTGCCCTTGAATGCTTATCAACTGCTGTACTTCATCTGGAAGCAATTATAACCCTTCAAAATGATATTAATGTTATCTGTGAATGTGCTTGGTTAAAATAACGAGGCACCGCAACGTTCAGAATATAGGAGCTATAGAAGACCAACAGTCAGACCGTAGGAGGTAGCTTTATCCTGTGAAGCCCAGAATAATATTTTGGTTTTGTAACTTGAAAGGCGTTCCATCATTACATCGATGTACTGCTTGGGAAAGCTTTGGGGCATTCTTCACTAACATTGCTTAAGTTGTGTGTGTGTGTGTGTGGGGGGGTATTCTCTGCATGGGGGCGACAGTCAGCAATGTGCGGTGCGGGTGTGGCAGGTGAAGCAGAACCGCTGTCACCTCATTCCCTAGTGCCGAGCCTCTGCAGTCCACTGGAAGCAACCAGAAGCCACATGAACCCAGGCCAGAAGCAAACCGTAGTGCCTTTCTGGCTGCTTCTGGAGGCCTGTAGAGGCCTCCATGTTGGAGTCAACATGACAAAAAGGCGAGTGGAAGGGCACAACGCTGGACCCACTGGACATCAGGTTGCGACCCACTCTTGGAGGAACCCTGACATATCCAATAACGGGAGCACTGCTACCTTTTTGTAATACAAATATGGGAAATCCTTTAACCTTTTACTTCAGCTATTTTTCAAAGCAATGTACCATAAGCAGAGACAATCCTATATATATATGTATCTCCCCCAAAATGGGAAGACATGCGTATTGATAGCATCCCAACACACATCCCTCTTAACCCAAACTTCTTTTCCCTCCCACCTTGCATGATTCCAAGTTGGAGAGTCATGGCTTCGATGCTGTTTTCCTTCTCAGGAAGCGAACATGACATCTATCAGACGAGAATCTGGGTTAAGGCAAATAATCTCAGTTTACAGTTTAAGTAAGGATCTATCTGGCATCAGTGGGCACTTCACAAAAAAAAATCTCTTTGGATTTGTCCACCTCTTTAGCTTTTCATTATTTTTTATCTGCCACTAGGCTTGCTCTATTCATGTGTTGTTTTTTTTACAATCTCAGCAGGAAAACAAAGAAACAAACACAATCCCTTGAGGGAGGATAGGGAACAGAAAGTTTGATGCTCCAAGACAACTTAAGAACCAGGCAACTGATTTCTTCGGTTCCGACTTTTCCTACTGTTGATGATGGCCTTTAACTTGCCATAATCGCCTCGCATCTTCGGAGACTCCTCGGCCTGCTGCCCCAGCTGCCTCGTGTCTTTGCAGTACTGATTGATCATCTGCAGCTCGGAGTGGCTGAAAGCGCCAGCCAAGTCCTTTGAATGGAAAGGCAAAGTCTGGAGTGAGCTGGCCCAAGCCCAGGGGGACCACTTTTCCGTCATGAAGGCCACCATGTGGGAATCCAACACCTTGAAGTTCACCTTGGCTATCGTTTGCTTGAAGCTGTTTTCCGTCGCAATGCAGTGGTAAAGCCCTCGGTCGGCCTCCTGGACTGAGCGGATCAAGAGCCCTTGTTCGGTCGCAATGATTCTGTCGTTGAGCTTGACCTGAAGGCAACGCATGGCAGACATGAACAAGGACGACCACAAGCGTCCTACAAAGGATGCGTTTGTCATCTTTATGTTAAATATTTTGATTTTACAAATTTACCAGTTATTTAATACCACCATTGTATTCATAAATAATTATGTCTAAAAAATAATTTAGTTCATGGTTTTCAATAAGAAGCAGACCATAAACAAAAGGTTTATGGGTATAAACGAAGGGGGGGGGGGAAGCAGAAAGAGTCTCAAACCAAAACTTTAATATTATTAATCACTTATTTTGGAGTGATTTCATAGATCGACTTTTGTGGTTTGAAACTCATTGTTCTTTATGTAGAACTTTTGTACTTTGCAGAGAGAAATGACCAAGACAACCCTGTAAGTGCCCATATCTTTCTCAGTCAGGGAGTTTGGGTGCCATCCAGCCAGGACTGGCCTGCCATCTCCAGGAATGACTTAGAATCCTCCAGGGATCCGCATCAGTTCCCAGGAGACTAAGGGTGCAATCTTTACTTGGAGTTAAGCTGGCTGCAGTGAAGTTTGGCTGGCACCATAAACTATGTGTGGGACACCATAAAAGGGACACCATAAACTATGTGTGGACCACTTTCAGAGAAGCCAACACACAGACGTACGCCACCCTCCCTGACTCAGAGAGTCGTCCAAATGCGCTTTACGTTGGCCTTTGTGCCAGCCAAACTTTGCTGGCCTAACTCTGCCAGCCTAACTCCAGGTTAGGATTACAGCCTAACAGAGCCTCCAGGAATTTCTAACATTAAACCATGCTGGGATTACTCCAGTTAGAATTGCCAACCACACCAGGGAGCCTGGGGCACAACTGCATGAGTATGACCGTAGTGAAGGGCAATGTCTAAAACTAGAGATGCCCACCCTCTTAGAGCTTTGTGGTTCTGTCCTACAAGACACGTAAACACTTATCTGACTTGTTCCCCTTTACTTACTCTGTTCACTACTTACACAGCAAACTTGCTGCTTTTGTGTTTAGATATAGGATAAATGAACTTTCCTTTTAGAAGGAAAGCCTTTAGTCAGTCCTTCAGTTCTGAAAGGCAGGGAAAACGTACTCTTGCACACTTGGTTAACACACCTCCATTCTCACTGATACATATGTGCTTCATTTGTTACTTTTGTGATTGATATCAGGAGACTGATTTGTCAGGGCGAAAACAAAGTCTTACTTGTATTGTGTGAAGTGGCCCTAACACTGTATGACTTCAGTATTTGTTTTAACCTTTAGTAGCTAACACAAGGGATGAGGTGGCGCAGCGGGTTAAACTGCTGAGTTGTGAGCTTGCTGACTGGAAGGTTGGCAGTTTGAGACTGCGCGACGGAGTGAGCTCCCATCGCTTGTCCCAGCTCCAGCCAACCTAACAGTTCGAAAACACATAAGAAATGCAAGTAGATAAATAGGTACCACTTCAGTGGGTGCTCTGTGTGCCTTGGCGTATAGTCATGCCAGCCACATGACCACAGAAGCTTGTCCTCAGACCAATGCCAGCTCTACAGGCTTAGAAACAGAGATGAGCACCGCCCCCATGAGCACCGCCCCCATGACCGACTGGTCATGACTAGACCATTTGGTTGTGGGGAAACCTTTACCTTTACCTTTTTAGCTGGCACAAGTGTTTCAACTTTAAGGGCTATATTTGAGAAAGAAGATCCATTAAGTAACCCCATGGATTATTCCTTCCCTTTCTCATTTCAAAGTGAAGGAGGGCTTTGCAAATGTATTTCTTTCTTTTATTCATATATGGTTAACACCATTATCCTTCTAATCAGAACATTTTTTTGCTCAAGATTTTTAAATAGAAATAATGCTCCCATTTGTCTTGCTTAATGAAGACTGACTTCCTAGGAACAATTACACTGTATATAAGAGAGCTGAAACTTGAGAGCGATGCAGAGCACAGTAATGGAAAATGTGATTACACCACAGTCAGGAAAATTCTTGTTGCCACGAGTATTTTTAGTTCAGACCAATTCCTTGCTACATAAGGTTCTGCTTCACCTTGTCACCCAGCTCTTCCTTTGTGGCACTCCTGAATATTGTGCTTGCAGTTCCTTTCTCAGAGTGCCATCCTAACTTGGAGTTAGGCAGGCAATGTTAGGTCAGCAAGGTTTGGCCAGCCCAAGGGCTGACCTTAAGCCAATTGACCAATGTCATCATATTGGGTCCCGCACTTTGCCCCCCCCCCCACACCAACACAGCAAACATATCGCCTGCGGCCACCGCTGGAATCTTTATGAACTGTAAGTCAGTGGGGCAAGCAGAGCAGCTTTACTTTGGAACCTCCCTCCCGCCCCTGCCTCCGAACTGCCCAAAATCACCCTCCTTGGGTGACCACCAATCGCAGTTGGTGGTGATGTCTTCCTGTCACCACCAACTATTTCCAGGGGCCCGGTGCGGCACCACAAGCACTTTTCTTGGTGAGTGGGGGGTCCCCTGCAGGAACGCCTCGATTGGGCCCCACCACTCCGGGAGCTGGCCCTAATTTTCTCAATCCTTCAGTTCCTCTGGTGAAGGTTACTTACTTCTTTCCGCCTGTCATTGTCCTTCTGCAAGAGCCATTTAACAGAGGCCTGGGGAGATTTGGGTGCACACTCCAGGAAAGTGGTGTTGTTCTTGACTCCATACTGAATTACCTCTGCTGTATTTCGGTAAGCTGGGGAATGAGAGAGACAAAAGGCAAATCATTCTTTCTCCTGACTTGGAAAGGCATTGCAGGTAGCACCTCACCATCCGCAGAGGTTCCAGGTGCTGGGCAGCCTCCACGAGGTGAGAACAACCTCCAGCTGAGAATGATGGTGCTATTGAGGTGCATGCAGATGCAGGCATTGACGGTGCCATCCTTTGTAGTGTTCTTGATTTTATTAAGAGAAATAACTGGGCACGTGGACTAGCTTCCTTCTACTTAAGTCTTACTGTTTTTGCTTACTGGTTTTGCTGCACATGCTCTTCTAGAGTTCTCGTTACCCTACTTTGCGGTTGCATGACAAATCATTCAGGTGACCCGTTGTTCTGGTGCATGACACAGTGCGCAATCCTAAACTGGAGTTAGGCCAGCATAAACTAAACCAGCAAAGTTTGACCAGCACAAGGGCCACTCCTGGAGACAAGGAGGATACTAAAGCGCATTTGGACCACTCTTGGAGTCAAGAAGGATGGTGCACATCTGTGTGCTGGCCTCTCTGACTCGGAGAGTGGTCCAAACATACTTTACAGTATGCTGGCCAAACTTGGCTGGCTTAGCGTATGCCAGCCTAACTCAGTTTAGGATTGCGCCCACAGTCTAGGATGACAAACCATCGCATTCCCTCTCCCAAATGGCAGTGCTGTCTCTTGGTTTGTGATGCTTCCTCAAGCTGCTTTTATAGGCACAGCTATTTTTGTTTTTAAATTTATTTCAAAAAAAAAAGTGATCTACTCTTAAGTTCCATTAAAAACAACCCACCCAGCACACAAAAAGGAAGGAAAGAATGTTAAAAATACATGGGTGCTACACTGTTCTTGCCAGTCAAACCACATGAATGGCATGATTCACTCAAAGGAAAGACCACATGTTTTTATAACCCAACCACCGTTCAGTGCCAAGTACCTTTTAGGTTAAATCCTCGACATTGAGTCATAGGGTTTCCATGCCTCACATCTTGTCTTCGGCTTCTCCTAAAACAATGAAGAGAGAGAGAGAGAGAGAGAGAGAGAGAGAGAGAGAGAGAGAAGTGACAATTGCCACAATTGTATTAAAATAGCCAATTGAAACAGTACACTTGCTAGAAACAAACCTTGCTATCTGTGAAAGAACTCCACAAGATCTAAAGTCACCATTTCAAACAGATCAGAGTGGAACCTTACAATGATTTCATACACGACCCTACATCAGAAAGAGTGAAAGTGATTTGAAGGCTGCCCAAGTACCTGGCATCAGATAATCCCCATTGTCTCTGTTTTCAGGGTCTTGCCCACCATGTTGCATTTAGACAGGAAACAGGAGGTGGGTCTACAGACCACCACACACACCAGCAGGGCAATCCTAATGGAGTGCTGGGTCAGGCAGCCGGCTGACCTGTGCTGCATCATAGCCAAGTTAGGAGGCAACAGCAGCTAAGTGCAGGGCAAACGTCCCCACATTAAGCCACACACAGCCCAATAGGGTTGCTTGGATCTGCACCCATAAAATAGCAGGCACAGGTCCATGTAGCCAGGAGTGGCCCGAGTTGGGGCCGTCCAGCCCAGGGATGGTGCGTTTGGATGTGGCCTAAAGACAGAAGTGGCGGATGTGGCCACCCCCTCTCTGCCCCAGCGGCATCATGCAGCCGGAACGCTGGGCGCGAGGAACGGGCGAGCGGCAGTGAAATGGAACGGTACGCAATGGGCGGGCTGCCGCTCACCCGTTCCTCCCGCTCAGCGTTCCGGCTGCATGATGCCGCTGCTCTGCCCCCTCTCCGCCCTCTCTCCACCCTGTTATGCCTCCCACCCGCCTCCAGCATGCTCTCAGCGCAGCCTTGTGCTGGCAGAACTAAGCCGGTGCACAGCCAGTGCTACCTGCGCCGGCCCAGCAGACGCGCCTTATGGTATGTTTGTGACAGCACTATCCAGGGCAAGGTCCCTGCACTGGCACAACACCAGGTAATGACTGAGCTCTAAGTATTGCTGCTCTTCCCCTTTCATCAGGATCTGAACAGTGCATGTGGAGCATTTACGCTGGCTCTCTTTATAATGCTGAATTTCTCAGCGCCTGGGACCATTTCCAACACTCTGGCTGCAAACAGTATACCCCCAAGTTTTAGTTGCTGCCCTTGGGATTTATGCCACTCTTGGAGACAATAGGATTCTCCCATAGCTTGAAAATATGATCAAGATTTGCATATTTTTCTCTTCTGTCATTCGCAGCTGAGTTCCTGAGAGCGCAATCTTATAGACCCCTGTTGTGCTGGCACTAAGCTCTTGTGCCGGCCGAACGCTGTTGCAAACATGCCGTCAAGTGTGTCCGCGTAGGCACTATGGCGCTGGACTGGCGCAAGCAGCAGTGCCGGTGCTCAGGTGCCACTGCGACTGTCGGCAGCGCCAGCCTTGCGCCAGTCAAGCATCGGCATCACTCGGTCGGTGCAGGGCCTCCATGAAGGTGTTCCAGAGGCGTGCCAGGGGTGTAACTGGGAGGCGCAGTGGGTGGAGTCAGGGGTTGTGATGCACGGCCACAGTGCCATATCCTAAAGCCCGTCCCTGGCCAGGGTGGCCCCGATTCGAGCCGCTCCATCTGTTTCTTGACATCACTTCCTGCTTAATGATATCACTTCTGGTCCTCAGCAGACATTGTGGATGGAATTCGGCCCACTGTATGAAAAGAGTTTTAACACCCCTAGTCTAGAATCTGATTTAGATGGACCAAGGGTCTGCCTCAGTATAAGGCAGCTCCATATACTCCTGTTCCTAGACCTGTCAGCAGCAGCCAGTGATGTGGAACAGCAGTGGACAAACAGAGAGTGTGGTGGAGGTAAGCATTCCTAAGCATCACAGAAGGGAGGAGGAGGGCTTGGCAGGAGAATGGAATTGTCAGCTGCAACCCTCTGAAATGCGTAGCTGTGCTATGACCCTGATCAGAACAAGTTCTGCTTGTCATAAACACAATGTGCAACACAAACCCCTTTTTCATTAATTTAATAATTGTGGTTTGGAGAAGTGGAACTTAAGATGACTAAGAGCACAATCCTAACTTGGAGTTAGGCTGGCACAGTTAGGCCAGCAAAGATTGACTGGCACAAGGGATGCTGTTTGGACCACTCTCAGAGCCAAAGAGGCCAGCCCACAGACGTGCACCATTCTCCCTGACTCTGAGAGTGGTACAAAGGTGCTTTACCTGGTGCCAGCCCAACTTTGCTGGACTAACTGTGCCAGCCTAACTCCAGGATAGGATTGTGCTCTGAGAGACCATGGCTATCCAACTATCCAGCAGTGAGGCAGCTGCAATGCAGCCCCAAGGTAAGGGAGCAAACATTCCCTTACTTTGAGGCGGCCTCAGTGACTGCCCCTACACCACTGAATGTAGTGCATGCCCCATTGGCATGGATGCATCGGCACTGGAAAGTTGGATAGGATTGGGCCCCGAGTTTCTCTTGTACTAGGTTACTGTGCTAATATGAGAAAGTGAGGACAAGCACAACAGGAAGATAGCCATTTCTTTGACTTTCTCAGTACCAAGAAAACAGCAAAGCAAGCTGTTATTATCTTTCCTGAGTTCCACATAACAGGATGAACAGGGGTGTAGCTAAAGAAATGCAGGGTGGTGCAACTATACCGGGCATCAAGCTTTAGGGGGGCAACAAGCTGAGCTTGACACTAGTGGCCAAAATGGTCAAAAACCTTGGTATGTATGTATGAATGTAATTTAATGCGGAATGCAATGGAACAAATCAGAGTGGAATACCTTCATTCTATCAAAAGTTATGGCCAAAAAAAAAACCCAGAAAATGAAAATAGAACTATGACATCATTTCCTGTTATGATGTCATTTCGGAGCAACATTTTGCCCTCTGCACTGGGCCACACTTTCATTAGCTATGCAACTGAGGACGAGAACATTGCAAACTTATTGGATATTCTGCAAGTGGGATATTACCCAGGATTGGCCTAAGGTATGTTGTTTCCAGAAGTGGCTGTGTCACACAATCCACATTCTCTAATGTTGCTAATGACCCTGGAGCAACTTTCGGAACACAAACTGTACGGCTTCATTTGTGGTCTTAAAGATATGGGCACCCCCAGAGATACTTGCATGGGAGCTGTGGCTGCAAGGTCTCAGAATTCACACAGTGGAAATGTTATGACCCCCAGTTCCCCATAGAAAAGTCTCAAAATGGCACTTAAGGTAAGAGCCTATGGATCCCTTATGGCAGTGGCATAGTTATAGGTGGGGGTGTGGTGCAGGTGCCACAATGTGCTGTGTAAGTGGTTTATACCACCTGCCACACCTGCATATTGCCATCATTGCCTGGGATGGCTCTGATAGCAAGTGGGAGGGGCTGCTTACATGGATTAAAATAGCAAATTGTGCTGTTATGTGTTTTTATCCTAATTTTTATTGCAAATTGTACAAACAGTGCAATAAATAAGGGTGAATAGCCCTACAAAGGCAAGCAATTACTGGCACACACACCTACCAGCCTGAAATAACCTGCTCCAAGAAACTGCTACTTACTCCTTCCACATTCCATTAATGTTGCCCCAGCATGCACTGTGAACTATGAATGTGCATGTTCATGCAAGTGTAAGCAAACGTCCTCCTGTTTCTGCCACTCCTCCTCCTGATCCCTTACTGGAAACTATTTGTGGATTCCTCAAAACTGTGTCAAAAATAAACAAAAGTGGTGTTCTTTTTGTGAAATTGATCTAAATTTGTGACAGGCTGTGTCAAAAATAAGCAAAAGTGGTGTTATTTTGCATTTTGTCCTAAATTTTATTTTATGTAGAGTTTTCAGTAGAAATTCTCATTATTTGGCATTTTGTGTTGATCACTGAAAAAAACCCATCCCTAGCCATAATTAAGGAAAATAAGAGGTTTCTATGAATTCTAGCATCACCCTTTAGTTTTTTTTTCAGAAGTCCTGTATTAGTACCCAATTGAGTCTATAAACCCTGGGAAGAACAGTGAAGTAGAAATGTTTTATTCAAGAGGATGTGCTATGGGTATATTTTGGAAAACAGGACATGATCAGATCTCTTGAGGTCCTATTTTGGAAATGAAACTTAGTAGGAATTTAATGAGCAAAGAGACAACAAATTTAGCCAGTACAAAAAGACAGCTAGGGCTGTCTAGACTTTGGGACTTGTGTTGGCTCCTGTTCTGATGTTTTCTCAGTCATAATCTGTTTTTTATAGATAAATGAAGAACTTATTTTCTAAACATATGAAAACCAGACTTCCTCCCATACACACTGAATTTTTTTCCTATATAAAAAGGCAGAATAAACAAAACATTATCTCTAGAAGTTGTATTCTGCCGCTACCTGATGGAACAGTTATGACATCCAAAGAAGCAGCTATGCTTTTGGTTGGGCTCAGTTCACACCTGTGCTACATGAGATTAAAAATTCTGGAACCAGCCGTTGCATTGGAGTAAGGGATGTTGTTTTGCTTCAAGACACCCAGAACCAAAGTGAATTAGATTAACTACAATAATGCCAGGGAGACTATAATAATATTGGATCTGTAGTGTCTTAAAATGGCTCGGAATATACAATACAACGTGCACTTGGTATCTGTGGGGGATTGATTCCATGACTCCTCGCTGATACCAAAATCCATATACAGGTGTACCGCAGTATCCACTGATTCGGTATTGCTGCCAGTACACAACTGCGTTACACATCAGAGTGCAGAATTTTATAGCTGAAACTGTCTGAAGAGGAAAGTCAGAACTTCGATACACTAAGGGGGCAATCCTAATCTGGAGTCAGGCTGGCACAGTTAGGCCAGCAAAGTTTGGCCAGCACAAGGGCCACCGTAAAGTGCATTTGGACCACTCTCGGAGTCAGGGAGGATGGCGCACATCTGTGTCCTGGCCTCTCTGACTCTGAGAGTAGTCCAAACACATTTTACGGTGTCTCTTGTGCCAGCCAAACTTTGCTGGCCTAACTGTGCCAGCCTAATTCCAGGATAGGATTGTGCCCTAAGAAACAAAATAATCTTGATATAGTAAGACTTCCAGTTTAAAAGCTGTATTTGAAAAAAGCAAGCACAATGGGTATTTTACCCTTTCAAAAGTTAGCAATGGAAAACACCCCCTTTCAGTATTGCATTACATGCCCAGTAAATGCACTTAATGAGATTTGCGCAGGGCCCAAGACTTCATCAGGCAGCCTCATATTGACTTACCTTTTCCCTGTTGGGTAGAACCTAGAGCAGGAATTGCCGTCCCAGGCACAGTAAGGATCTCTGGCAAGGCAGCAATCAGCACAGGCGGTCCCATAGATATGACAGCGGTGCAAGGAAACCTGGGTGACCCCTTCGTCTGAGCTGACGTACAACTGTTGCTGTTGAGCAGGAAATTGAGAGATTTTGTTTCAGGTGCTGAGATTAGAGGTGGAACTTCAGCCAGGATGCAGCTAATAAGCGGACTAAGCCTTTCCATTCGCTAGGAATTAACATCAAAACCAAGAGGTGAGCTACCAATGGGTAGACGGCCAAAATAAACAGAAGGATCCCTCCGATTAAGATGCCTATAATATTATACCTTCCTGTTGGAAAATACTTATGGAGAGCGTTAGTGGCTTTTTAAACAGAGAGGTTCATTATTCCATTTTGTCACAGGGAGAGCTATGTTTAGCGCAGAGATCTGATACATTGTTTCTTCCAGAGTATATTATATTCCCCCACTCCCAGTGAACAATTCAAATGAAGGCCATTTTGCTGCAGGCAGTCTCTGGCTTCTACAGCAGTGGTTCCCGAACTGTGGGTCGGGACCCACCAGTCGGTCACAAGCCAATTTCAGGTGGGTCGCAAAGCCCCTGGAGCAGCCATATTGGAAATATGACAAGATGGGATGCTGGAAAGGGGAAGGGCTGCGTGGCTGTTTTGCTTGCGTCAAGGTTGTCGATAGATTTTTTTTTCCTTTCCGATTCACTCCGCTGTTGGAAAATGGCTGAGAAAATATCCAGCCTATTGCTGCATTCTCAGGAAAGCGGCAGGCTCTAGCATCACAATGAAGGCACTTCTGGCCATGGCATCTCTTCTGGTGGGTCCCAGACAGATTGTCACTCTAAAAAGTGGGTCCTGGCGCTAAAACATATGAGAACCACTGATCTACGGTATTCGTGCGTCTCATAGACCAAAAAGGGCTATTTCATTTGGTGTATCATCCCAGAGCTGCCTGCATGCACCTCCTCTTCTGCGAGCACATGCCAACATTAACATGCAGCTGCTTCAGATAAGTCAGCACACAACATGGGCATGATTCAGGCCATGAAAAAACCATTGCTTCCATGGCAGAGAATCAAGCATGTGTTTTCACTCTCCCACTGAAATCAACAGGATGTGGCGGCCCTTTTCATTTGGATACACTGTGTCCCTCCTTTAATTCACAGCATGCATTTGGACATTGGAGAATCTGTTTCAAAGCTAGCCTATGAAATTCTGTGGCTGTGAGTGATTCACCTCTCACCCTAACCCAGTGGTTCTCAATCTGTGAGACGTGGCTGACCCAGGGAGCTGTGAAAAACAGCCAGGGGAGCCATGGAAAGGGAAAAGGGAAAACCTGCCACCCTATACAAGGTATAGGATTTGTAGCCCTAATGGGGAGCCATGACCAATGGCCCAGTAGGCAGAGGCAGATCTAAGGGAGGGCAAAGCTCTAGGTTTTGCAAGAAGCCTTACCTTGCAGTGGAAATCACTCCTCTCCTGCACCGTTGTAGCCAATCCTCACAGGGAAAAGTAAAATCTTGGCGTTGCTTATTGGCTACAGCAGCAAGGGAGAGGAGGGATTTACATGACAGGGTAAGGCTTCTTGCAACACTTAGAGCTTTGCCCTTCTTGTAGATCCACCTCTGCCTGTAGGCCAAGGGAGCTGCCAGTTGAAAAAGTTTGGGAACCACTGTCCTAACTCAACCTCACTGTTTGCTTCTGATGCAGAAATACATCCTGTAAGCTCTGGGATTGGCTACTTTTAAAAAAAATCCTATATATTGCAATTGGGCCAATATTATAAATGGATCAATATTATCCCCAGGACAACACTGGTTCAAGGAATATACTTTCTTTACCTTTTTAGATGAAATGGCCATTGTTGTTATTGGAGCATTGTTCTGCAAGAAATAAGCAAACAAATAAACCATAGTTCTGTCTTCTTATCTTAGGTTAACCATAATCATAACATTTCCAGGACATTCCTATAAAACAACACGCCTCTTTAGATATACATTTTTCCTCGCAGCTTCTTCAAGAGCCATAATTCACTCCTCATTGCTCTCCGTGGCAACATAGTGTTTGACATGGTGAAAAGGCCAGAGACAGTATGTAGTCTGTGTGACTCTCTTGACTCAACTCATTAAACCCTTGAACACAAACACTCGCCAGTCCTAGACAGTTCTCTATGAATAGTTCTTAAAGAGCCACTTCCCCAATGAAGAGAGGCCACTTTCACCTTCAAACCATCACTTTCTGTTGGCAACAAATCCTTATATTTATGCTTCAAAGACAACAGCATGCAGCATTTTATGTCACAGCTCATATTTAACTAGACTAGACGCAGGATGAAGGGGAATATCTAATATTTCCTAATACCTAATAGTTAACGCAGCCTGGTGGCCTGGCTTTAGATTATCAATGCCAAATGTCAGCATTAAAAATGAAGTGTTGGTCCACTTGACGTTTTGTTTGCATTTGGCTTATTTAAAGGACACATAAGGCTAGCTAGCATGGCGCTCTTTTTCCACTTTGGCCTTCACGTTGACGCAGAAACGGACAAAAGGTCCCTCGAAAGTGTTAATAGGTGTGTCATGCTGAATCAGAAAGACAGTACGCACTCAATTAAAAAATAAATACGACCACGGAAAAGAGCATAAATCATGTTGCATAGCACAGATTAGCGAGACTAATCACCAGAGAAAAATGAAGTTATGGCAGATTGGGTTTCTCTGCTTCCAGCTACATGGAGTATGGGGTGGAACAGACTAGGGCCAGGCGGGAAGGCAGTCCGTGGGTGAGTGCCGAACCACTGGCCAATTTCTGGACCAGCTGCTGACATTTTTGAGTTTGGCCAGCACAAGGGCCATGTAAAGCGCATTTGGACCACTCTCAGAGTCAGGGAAGATGGAGCTGAGAGTGGTCCAAACATACGTTACTGTGTTGCTAGTGCTGGCCAAACTTTGCTGGCTTAACTGTGCCAGCCTAACTCCAGGTTAGGATTGCACCGTTACATTGACAAGGCAGGAGTGTGTTCCCATGATCTCTTCATTGCTAAGGAAGAACTTGCCTTCCTGAGTAGCCACTCTTGCCTAAGAACACAAGAACTGCCTGTCTCCATCAGACCAGAGTTCACATATTCTTTCAAAAATGTCAGCAGCTGGTCCAGAAATAGGTTCAACCGCTGATGATGGGGCAGGGTAGAGGCAACTTCTCTTCCTCTATTTTCCCTGGAAGACACAAGGCAAGCGATAGCCAACCAGCAGGCTACATTTGCATCACTGAAAGTTCAGAATGCCACTGGAGAGATGCCTTTCCCCATGCACTGAATTCCTTAACAGTCCTTTAGAGAAATACTGGCATCAAAATTGTATGAACTGGGGTAGAGTCTTGAAAGTGCCAGAGCCTCTTTGTTTTGGCTCTGTAGAATAACAGGGCTACTTGTATAGTTCTTATAGTGCGTTATAGAGGGAATCAGCAAAATGATTGACAGAGACCACTTCCTTCTGCAAATTTTCTTCCCAAAATGTTTATTTCCTCTTTGCAGCTTAGACTGATTCAGGGCCCTGGCTTTCCAATACCATTAACATCTGGGTTCTCGAGAAGCACAGAAAAGCAAAAAGAAGGCTATTTTGCTTGAGATCTGTAGCTTAGCGCCAGAAAACCTATCAGATAATCAAAGTGCAAGAGAATTTGGCGTTCCACCACCAACGATGGCAATCATGATAGAGCAGAAAGGATCTACTTCTGGCAGCTGCTGCAACATGGAAAAAAGGAGCAGTTACCGATATCCCTTAAGCTGGGATGACAGCATAAGAAAAATAAGCAATTTAAATGCAGTTGAAAAAGATTTAAGCTCCTTTTTTCCTCACTGGAGAACTCCAGTCCCACCATAAAAACAGTTATAGTGCTTCTCTTATAATAGTTTTATCAAAGACATTTCAACCTCTGTCAGATCAAAGTGAACAAAAAGGAAAAGAATAAGGATCAGTAAGACAAACCTGAAACACTTCCAGTTCTTCTAAAATGAGTTCTCCGCTTGAGGTGGAATTGTTGGGCAGGACCACAACCTTCTGTACTGTGCCCTGGTCTGGAACACACACAAGGAAAGGAATGGGTGAGGTGGGTGGGAGAGAAGAAGAGTGAAGATGAATGAAGTCATACGTAGCACTTGACTGCTTAGAGAAAGTTGCAGAAGAGATAAAAGATCGAAACACAAAGAACAGAGATAAACTAGCACAGATCTGGTGCATATAAGCTTCACAATACAATCTACAGCTGTGCCACTGATTCCGTATCTACACTCTCAGTTATCCACGGATAACATGGGTACTGGGATGCCTATTAAAAAGTTAGGGGAACATTCAACAAATCTCCCCTTTTTTACCTTGCTGCAGCAAACCCACAGATGTTCCCCTGCCTTTAAAAAGGTGTCTTCAGTATCCATGGTGGGGTCTGGAACTGAACCCCAGCTGATAATGGGGCATGCCTGTATAATATCTTTTGTCTTCTTTTAACTACTGTGGAGGACAATTTCCATCACTTTTGGGGGGCAAATTACAGATTTGCAATTACCAAAAAGAAAACAAACGCTTCTCTTATTAAAAGTTATTAGAATTATTATTTAAACCTACAACAAAAGATACCCAACAATTCATCACAATCTACATTTTTCTTAATAGCCAATAGGTAATGTATTACTTTAATAACTTATTATAAATTGATGTTAGTTCACACATTACTCCTTAAGCACAGACAAGTGTCGGTGAAGGCAACCATGGACAGTGGAGTACAACCAAAGCTGCTGCAAAGAGTCAAATCAAAGTGTTGACAAATAGCATGCATGCTAAAACATATTTGCGTTTAACAAGCGCATGGGCAGCCCAGTGTTTGAACTACGTTTTTGCACATTGTCCAAGCAAAAAATGCACAAACACATCAGCTTCTGTAAACTACCAGATCAATCATTTGCAAAAGTTTCAACATGATCACCCAAAATGAAGATGGCTCTTTTTTGTCAGACCTTCCTTCAAAGATTTTGTATATTTTTGGTTACATTTTAGTAGTTCTCCTTCAGATTTTTTTGATGCTATACTTTCTATTCTTTTGATTGTATATTTGCTTTTAAATCTGTTTTGTGAATTCTAGCCCAAGTCCCCATTGAGAAAGATGAAATCTGATTTTTTTTTTTTTACAATAAATAAAATTTGGGACAGAAATTGCAGCAATGATGCTTTATGCCCCCCCTCCAATCTGCCATTCAATTTACATAATTAGCAAATGATTTTCATGATATGCGAAGTAGGCTGCCTAGATTTAATGAGGTGGAATATGGCAATTCTATCTATAGTGCATGGTTGTTGTAAGGAGTTCTGAGATAATGTATGGAAAATGCAATGAACATTGCAAAGCACTATTTAAAGACTAAATGGTAGGATTATTTTAAACGAAATGCCTTTTCTGAGAAGTTGGGAAGAAGAGTAAAAATGGGAAGCATAATCAGCCAAGACACAGAGAACTGGAGCAAAGAAGATATATGTAGAAGACAGAAAAAAATCACAAAAAGCAGAATACAGATGAGAAAACTAAATATTGATACAAATCCTCAACTCCTAACAACTGGCCTAGTTCTATTGAACCCAAAGTGTTATAACTGTGTTTAAAGTCGCAATCCTAATCTGGAGTTATGGTGGCACAGTTAGGCCAGCAAACTGTGGCTGGTACAAGAGCCACCAAAAAGCCAGTTTGGACCACTTTCAGAGTTAGAAAGGATGATGCATGTCTGTGTGCTGGGCTCTCTAACACAGAGAGTGGTCCAAACATCCTTTTGGTGTCCCTTGTGCCGGCCAAATTTTGCTGGCCTAACTGTGCCAGCCTAACTCCAGGTTAGGATTGCGCCCTAAATCAGGATATTTGCTGGTTCACAATGCATATGCTTGGGCAATAAACACACAGATGCTTGGCGTCTGTCCAGCAAGTTCAAGAATTCAAGATAAGAGTTTAAATCTTTCCATCCCCTTTTAAAATAAAAGCAAGCCAAAAGAGAACATCCTCGTCAGTACTGTAAACTTCAAACGATAGGCTTCAAAAGAGCCTCGTAAGAACCCTTCCTCAAAACAAACAAACAAGCAACTAAGCAAAAGGACAAGCTGTCCACATCATAACCACCACCATCATAACTGCCAAAAGCGCTGACCCAAACCGCGGGTGAACCTCATCCTTTGAGGTCCATGTTTCTTTCAAAGATGAGATAGGTTGTAATTGCCATTTTGACGCAAACATGCATGCAATGTACACGCAGAGATCAAGGATTGTCTGACCTCAGGGTAAAGAAAACAGAAAAAAAAGATGACAGATTCAAAATACCAAATCCTGCTGGAAATTTTGCCACTATAAGAAAGTGCAAAAATCCGTCTGGCCTCTCTGATTCGTAGAGTGGTCCAAACTAGAGTCCCTTGTGCCGGCTAATCTTTGCCGGCCTAACTCCAGGTTAGGATTGCGCCCTCATGTAGGTCTGCTGCAAAATCGTGTTCTCGTTTGTGTTACGGATTGGCTCAAGGCCACCCAGCAAGTTTGTGATGAGCAAATATCTAACCTCAGGCCCACAAGGTTCAGGCACACAGTGTATTTTACCTCATGACTCCACGCAATGGAGGAATGAATAAACAATGATTAAATACTTTGCAGAATAATACACCATTGATCAGAGCAGGTTCAGGCATGCCAAGCAGGTGAAAAGAAAACATGGGGCTATCGGAATCCTGCTAAGGTCTTCAAGATAATCTGTATTGAAATTCAATAATTACACCATCCCCTTCGATCAATGGCTTCTCTTGTTTCCCTAGAGGTCTGGAAAGCATTATCTAGCCTTTTCAGCATTGCTCTTTATGGGAGTCTGTGCTCTTTTTCACTTGAGAGGCAACTTCTGTTTCTGTAGCAGAGAAAAAAAAAGGCTCCTTGTGGGGCCAGGTTTCTGCCTCAACCCACTGAGTTTGTACGGTGCCTGGGATCCTTTGAGAATGAATGGCAGGCACACAAGTCTAAATGCAACATTGCGATCTTTCAGAAAGCCATGCAGTATGTCACAAGGACAATTGCCTGATTATGGGATTTATTTCACCAGCTCCATCACCTAGAAAAGGAATACTGTGCTATTAATGTTTGGCAGGGAACAACTGCTGTGAGCTTGACACTATGAGCTGGGGTCACGTAAGGTATAGTGCATTTATGTTCCAATAAGGTTCAAAATGACAGTGTAGATTGTGCTTTTCCCGCAGCAGCTTACAAGAGGGAAAGCAGACAGATTCTCTCCAGACCAGTCAATTACTGCATTTTGAAATTGATTACCGGTAATCACTATGCCAATAAAGGTTTGAAATGAAATGATTACTGGTAATCCAATGCATGCATGCATGCAATCCAAAGACTAGGCTGTACCCAGCTCTCTGGCATGTTAATGTCTTTGTTTTGTTTTGAATGGAGGAAGCAATAAAATAGGCAATTGTCAATCTGCCATCTCATAAATGCGGCCTTGGGAACTTTGAACCACAAGATTTATCTGCCTGTGCAGAGCAGCCCTGAGGCTACATGAGAGAAGGTGTTACAAACCTGGCAATGCTTTAATTGAAGGAATGAGTCACATCCTAGACAGCGACAGACATGACTGGCAACCTCTCGGCTCAGCTTCAGGAACTGATCCATATTGCCTGAGCTCAAATGTGGCAGAAGCGCCAAGTCCTCTTCGCCTTTGCCAAAAGGCTGCTAGAGCTTCAACTGCCAAGTTAGCAAGCCTGCCAGCTCCACACAATGCCAGTTTTACACTTACCAGAAGGAGATTGACACAAATCTTTTAATTAACCCGTCGTCTCCATCTGCACTTGCCTTGCTGACTGACAAATTTAGCAAATTCTTTTCATCCCTGCTGAAACCACAAAGCTGAGGAACAAAATCTTTTTCTGTACTCCCAGCCGCTCAAAACCAAGGGTCTATTGTGTCCTGGTTGTTCATCATTTATTGAGGGCGCAATCCTAACCTGGAGTTAGGCTGGCACAATTAGGCCAGCAAAGCTTGGCTGGCAGATGGACCACTGCAAAGTATGTTTGGACCACTCTTAGAGTCAGAGAGGCCAGCACACAGACATACGCCATCCTCCCCGACTCCAAGAGTGGTCCAAACGTGCTTTACAGTGGCCCTTGGCCCAGCCAAACTTTGTTGGCCTAGCTATGCCAGCCTAACTCCAGGTTAGGATTGTGCTCTGAGTGTCATCTGTGCTCACAGCACTCTATTCAAGCAAAGCCAAAGGAAGGCTCCCACCCTTACAGTAACAGGTTGAACTATATTAAAGATCGATTCAGATCAACAGCACATTTTTTCTTCCTCCATCAATGGGTTGGTTCTCCATAGGGGATTGAGTGCACAGTGGACTCTACCCACAGCAGTATTTGAGGAATATATGAAGGTGTTGAAACCAGGGTTGCCAGCAAAAGGCATTGTGCCTTCAAATCCAAAACGAAGAAGGAGCAAAGCTGGACTGTCCATGAGCTGGGCTGAGGTGGAGACCCTCCATTTTGCCCACCTGTCTCTGCCATGTCTGCCCTGCCCTGCCACTGCCTCCATTACTGCCTCATCTGTCCAGGGTTTTCTCTCACCTGATTCACACTAACATAATGCAGCTGCTCGGGTGGTTGCTGGGGCACGTCGGTTTGACTCTATTGAGCCGTTGCTTCGGCAACTACACTGGCTGCCGGTTCTGTTCCGGGCCAAATTTAAAGTGCTGGTTTTGACCTTTAAAGCCCTTTACGGCTCGGGCCCAGGGTATCTGAGGGACCGCCTCCTCCCATATAATCCCACCCGTGCTCTGAGGTCATCCGGGGGGGCCCCTTTTGACTGTGCCGCCACCAGGAGAGGTGAGAGGGGTGGCAGCCAGGAATAGGGCCTTCTCGGTGGTGGCACCCCAACTTTGGAATACCCTCCCCTTAGAGTTAAGAACTGCTCCCTCTTTGGCGGTATTTCGGCGGGGGCTGAAGACCTTTTTATTTCAGCAGGCTTTTAGTTGCTGACAAGCTGGCTGGTCTTTGCATTCTTTTATATTTTTGTACTTTTTAGGATCCATGGGATGTCTGTTATACTTTTATATTGTATTTTTATATTGTTTTTAATTACTGTTTTTATTATGATGTATTTTATTGTGTTTTAATTTTGTTTTTGTAATGCCGCCTTGAGTGCCTTCGAGCGGAAAGGCGGGGTACAAATTTAATAAATAATAATAATAATAATAATAATAATAATAATAATAATAATAATAATAATAATAA
>JAJKFI010000010.1:10590588-10640568 GCA_029204185.1 Lerista edwardsae
AATAATAATAATAATAATAATAATAATAATAATAATAATAATAATAAAAAACAGGAATTAGAAGAAAGCAGGTCGAGATAAGGACATGTATTACCTTTTGCACCAGACCACTTTATATTGCTCTGTACTACCGAGCTTGAAAAAAGTAAGGCTGCAACGCTATCCACACTTAACTGAGACTATAATGGGACTTACTTCTGAACAGACATGCACAGAATTGGGCAGCGGTCTCCAAACTCCAGTTTGTGGGCCAGATCCAGAGACCGCTGTTTCCCTTTGCCCGGTGACCCACACTTACCATTCCGCCAGGGAGTGTCTGGAAAGCTGCAACTACAGCCCCACAATGTCATTGCGGCCAGGTATTTCCTGTTCTGTTGCCCCAGCAGCCTGTGTATGTGGTGTTCTGGGCAGGTGTGGCTGGCCACGGTAACAGTTGGGGGCTGTAGTCGCGACTTTCCCAATACTCCCCAATGAAACAAAAAAATGCCAGTTCCATAGGGGAGCCTTTTTGGCGCTGCAGCAGTCTCCAGTTTGGAGATTGCCACTCTAAGACGTTGCATAAACAGAAGACATTTGGATAGAGTCAAAAAGCTGCAAGTTATAATAGTTGCCAATGTGCCTGATTTTTAGAGGCTGCCACTTTGCCTAATCTCTTAAATTGAAATGAGACTGTTGCATAAGACCACCAGAAAATAACAGTGACGTGTGGTGAGGTGTGTCTCGTGAAGCAGAATTAGCTTACTGGAATTCTTTGAAAAGTGCCCCACTGCTGTGATCACGCAACTGAAGCCTATAGGTTGTGTTTGCAGGATCATAGCCACAGCAGCAGAAGTGGAAGCACTTCTATGGTAGGCCAATTCTGCCTCACCAGACACACCCTCACTGAAAAATTAACAGTGCTTTCATTGTCATTGAAAAAAAAATCCTTCCAATTGCCCTGAATATTGATGTGATTGAGATTGGCAACAGTATTGTTGCTGATTGAATATGAAGGATTTTCAACTTGGGGGGGAGGGGTCGCTACATCAGCGTTCCCCACAAACTTTGGGGGGACTAGGCAGAATGGATGATCAAACATTTATCTAGAAGTTACTTTAGTAATATCATGAATATTGCATTAAAAATAAATAACTTCCCCAAAATGAAATATTAATCAGTTAAAATTTAATTCAGTGGAGGCAAGTTGTTTAAAAACCGTTTTCTACCAATGATGTGTTAGAGCAACATTGATAGAAATGCAATCTCCAGCGCATCTTTGGTAGCAAATGGGTTTTAAGTTGTTGACAAACAAAAATATACCACCAAACCTTTAAGGTGCCACTCTAAGGTGGCGATGGTGATGTAGGTTGGATTTTACACCTAGCATAGTGGCACTGGTTGAGCCATTTGGGACCTTGTTCTGGTGCCAAGATCCTATGATCAAAGATTGGTCAAAAGGTATTGAAGTCCTAGTTGTAACTTTGCATTACCTGTTCCAAGAAATAAGACATGGTATCTTCCATCTGCCGCACTGACACGATCAACAGCTATCTTTGTATACTTGTAGTCTGTGCCTGTCCGAACGATCAATGGCCTCTTGTGGACGGGGTAGATAGGATTGAACATCAAGGGATGGTTTCTGATGAAGGTGACCACATCATCTGGAAATTCTTTGGTCGTTCGTATGTTGGGTGTGAAGGCTCCTCCGGGACACTATGAAAGTGGCATCGACAACCACAGTTCAGCAATTGTTGACATCAAACAAGAATATATTCAGTGTTTTGAAAACATCTCTAAATTGTAGAAATCTGAGAAACTTCCACTAAGTCCTTGGGACAGGGTGGACAAATCAAAATCAATGAGTAATCAAGAGATGGTGTTCAAATATTAGATAGTGTATTTGAACATATTTCATTCAAACGTGGTTTAATTTAAAAACTGGGAAAGATGTTCTTGAAGAATTGGATACACGAAGCTAGATCCTATGACGGAACTGCATGTGGCCTAATGTTGAATTTGTCCCTGGCTCCTTGGGGGAAAAAAAGTATATGTGGTGGGGTGGTAAAGAAATCTACCTATTTTCTCAACGATATAATCCGAATCCAGGAAGAATATGCCGTTGATACAATGTGTACCTTCAGATGTTCATCACACTGCTTAATTTCTAGTGGGCATGATTAAAGGTTTTATGTACATGTGTTTACTGTACATGAAGCCAAAGAATGCCACGAATTGGGCTGTGGCCAAACTCCTGGGCAGCCCAATCCTAACTGCCAAACTGCCCGGGAGTGCAGCAGTAGCCAGGCGGTTACCACTGCATCCTGAGGCAGCCAGGCAGCCGCAGGAACCTCTGCAGGGAAAGGGGACATTCGTCCTTTTTTCCCCGTGGTAAGGGCACACGGCCTTACTCGGAGGTCAGGAACCAGCGGTGGGAGTCACTGCCGGTCCCACCTCTGATTCCCCTCCCCCTAGGAACACCCTCCTGCCCCACCCCAAAAGGCTCACCACTTGCCAGGAACTGGTGCTCCTTCTGGAGTGCATGTGGGCAGTGTTGCCAGGATTCCACCCCCAGCGTTGGCAGTCAGGGCTTACCGCTGGCGTTGGAGGCGCTTTACGGCATCGTGTGCAACAGTTGCCCAGGAGGTACAAGAGTACTGCCCACAAATTGGGCCCTAATTTACCTACCAGGATTATTCCTCTTGAACACACCAGAATGGTACATCAGGATCTTAACCGACCACAGATAATCACACATTTATTTATTGCAACAGTTTGCCACATGCACACCTTTCTCCAAGTTTACCTCTGCCACCCTAATCCTAAAAAAATATGAATAGTGGTGATGGCATGCAGAATGTTGAGCAAGAGATCTGAGGTCAGAATACTTTATTGAACATTAGCTGAAGTGGCTTTGCAATAAGTTATTTTTATGCCTAGATTTATGTCACAGCAAATACTAGTTTGGTTGCAAAAGTATTTTAAAATTTATGTTGCCCCTTAAATGAGTGAACAAGATCCCCTTAAGTTTCTTGTCTGTTATTTAACAATGTGTGATGACATGGCAACACATCTGGAAATGGAGGCTGTTTCTAGCACTACTGCAATAAATGAATTACCTAGTGGTTTGCTCATATTGCCAGAGAAATGCAACACGCTTTGATATGCTGATGTATCCATCTCTCTCTCTCTCTCTCTCTCTCTCTCTCTCTCTCTCTCTCTTGCTCTCGCTCTCGCTCACACACACACACACACTTCATCCAAACACGTATTTGATGGTGTAGCAGTTCATCAGATTGGACTTGAAGCAGCTTTATGCTTGCAAAGGGCCTATCACCGAAAATATTGTATTTTAACAGTTTCCTGTAAGAGACATTGCCAGGGATGTCTGCATTCATTGAGCAACCATCACAAAAGGAAAAAAAATGACAATGAAAAGCAGTGTCAAACCAATTTAGCACAATTCTACATTTGGCTTGAACAAACAAGCTATCTAATCGCCCACAATTTATGTATCCACACACTTTAAAACAAGAACAAAAGTTTAACTTGTAGTATATCTGCTTATGTTGTTTCTCACTTTGAGGGGCTCTGAACCTTGGTTTCTGAAATCCAAGGCCGAAATTTTAGCCACTGCTCCAGGCTATTAAGGGCACAATCCTAACCTGGAGTTAGGCCTGCAGAGTTAGGCCAGCAAGGTTTGGCCAGCACAAGGGACACCATAAAGGACCACTCTTGGACCACTCCTAGAGTCAGGGAGGATGGAGCACGTCTGTGTGCTGGCCTCTCTGACTCCGAGAATGGCCCAAACATACTTTATAGTGTTCCTTGTGCCAGCCAAACCTTGCTGGCCTAACTCTGCAGGCCTAACTCCAGGTTAGGATTGCGCTCTGAGTGTAGCAGGTCTTGAGCTAAAGGTTCTGAGAATTGGACTTTGGTTTCCTACTTCACCAGAGCTGCTGCAGGAATGTTCAGCAGTGTAGTCCTCTTGATGGGGAACAGGGTGCAACCCAATCCACCACACCCCTCTCCAATATAAAGCTTTCAGATGAGCTGCTCTTTCCCCACCTGGGCAACCTGCTTCTGAGCTCACAAGGTCAACATCCTGCAACTCCTGCAATCTTACATTTTCCATTCTCACCCGGATTCGCTGCCTGCATAGAATGCTGGAATTATCTCAGGCCCGCAGCAACTGCTGCCACCACAAGCCAAGGCACCGGACTTAGGAATGCATACATAGCACTCCTTAACACAGTTTCGAACCTGGGACGAAACTGGCCTGCTACAGTACTTCTTTGGCTTGTGGGGCTCCTTATCATGAAGGAGTGTATCGGAACTCAGGAACAGGGCTGCAGGACTACAGCTGTTGCAGAAGTAAGTTTTGGTATGCACAGACCACTTTCCATTCTGTTGTGAGCCTAAATACAACGATGCTAATTTTCTGCAATAATTGTCTATATTTAAAATATTTCAGAGAGACTTAGCAATGTGTTTGGTTTTCTGTATTCCTATATCTGACGACGCCTCGCAGTCAGGTAGACCTGGGCTCCACTGTTCCCTTACTCCGAGGAGATCTTGTGCCACTTCCCTGACTCCACAGGAAATAGTGGCAGCCATTTTGGTGCCACTGTTCCTCTGGGCACTGGGGAAGAACTAAGCTACAAAGCAGCTATTCTCAGCCTTTTTGTCGCGATGGCCTCTCAGGAGCTCTTCTCAATTTCCAGGGTCCCTCATCAAACAAGGATACACATAAACATAAAATCCCCTCCTCACGGTTTTCAGTCTGTGTCCCCCTTTTGCCAGGATTCCCCAGGGGGCCATATGAGAATTGAGAAAGGCTCAATTGAAAATGGCTGCAGAATTAACTGGCTGTACCTCAGCACCCTATGTGATGCTGAACTCCTAGAATATTCCCCTACACCAGAGATGAAGTAAGAATCATAATGTATTCTATGACATGCTGTAGCTCCAGATGGTGATTTATATAATGTCTGGATGACAAAAACAATTTAAAACACAGTCCTCGACTCGACCCAAAGCAGTATATTACATCATGGCATTTTTCTATTACTCATAGTTGATTGTGGCAGAAATACCTGCAACAATTGACTGGCTTTTGAAGGGGGGGCCAAAGCCTGCAGAGTCTGGCTGTGGCCAAATGAACATGTTGCCTTATTCAATTTCACTCTAACTGTTGCTTGCCTCTGCAATGACTGCTTTATGAATATAAGCACAGGCTCATTTAGTGACCGAGGTTCATTTAGGCAACCCATCTGTTGCCGGAGTGGCCAGACACAAAGTAGAAAAAGTACTGCCTTTTATACATTATTATTAAGCTCTTCTTTTTCAAAAACAAAGGGGTCAGAATGTGATTTATGGTGTGCAAAAAAAAAAAAAAAAAAAGGTTCCCTGCCCCCAAAGTGCTTAAAAAAAAAAGATGCCGAGGAGACACCAACAAGAATTTTGAGACACACACAATTCTTCATGGGATGGATAAAGTGCATAGAGGGAGGTTCTTTTCCCTTTCTCACAATTCCAGAAACAGGGGACATCCACTGAAATTGAATGTTGGGAGAGTGTGAGTAAATAAAAGGAAATTTTTTTTACCCAGTGGTAATTAAGCTATGGAACTCCTTGCCACAGGAGGTGGTGATGGCATCTGGCCTAGGTACCTTTAAAAGGGGACTGGACAGATTTCTGGAGGAAAAGTTCATCGCAGGCTACAGGCCATGATGGTTAGTGCAACCTCCATACTTTAGAAGTAAGTAACCTCAGAATGCCAGATGCAGGGGAGTGGCAACGAGATGCAAGTATCTTATTGTCTTGTGTGCTCCCTGAGGCATCTGGTGGGCTACTGTGAGATATGGGAGGCTGGAATGGATTGGCCTTTGGCCTGATCCAGTGGAGCTCTTATATTCTTAAAGCCCAGACTGGGTTGCAAGTTATTATCCTCTTATATTTAGCAGGGGGAGAGTAATTGTCCCTCTTCACCCCAACACAGTGTATTTTCTAGTGGCTGTTGCTGGTGGTGTTCTGCATTTTTTTAGATTGTGAGCCCTTTTGGGACAGGGAGCCATATAACTTTATTATTATTTGCCTGTAAACCGCTTTGGGAACTTCATGTTGAAAAGTGGTATATAAATACTTTTTGATTGATTGATTGATTGATTGATTACCTCAGAATTTTACCTCAAAAATTTACCTCAGAATGCCAGATACAGGGAAGCGGCAACAGAATGCAGGCATCTTGTTGTCTCGTGTGCTCCCTGAGGCATGTGGTGGCCCACTGTGAGATACAGGAAACTGGACTAGATGGGCTTTGGCTGATCCAATGGGGCTCTTCTTATGTTCTTATGTTCTGAAGAAACAGCCACTAGACTAGATACCATGCTGCGGTGAAGGTGACATTGCTTTGCCTCTGCTCTTTCCCTGCTCAATGTGTTTTTGTGCTCACTTGATATGTTTTTACATAAGTATTGGCCTGGAGAGCCAGATGGTGTAGAAGTTCTGGTGTTGGACTTAGACCTGGAAGATCCAGGTTCAAATCCCTGTTTGGCCATCAGGCTTTCTGGGTGACCTTGGGCCAGTCACTGTTTCTCAGCCTCACCTACCAAATAGGGTTGTTGTCAGTAATGGCATCTAAATGATTTAGCAACAGGTACTCACTTTTGATTGGCACTTGTGTCGGGGCCCGCCCACCGGAAGTGAGGTCATAGCTGGAACCTAGGAACCGGCCCAGGAACTGCTGCGCCTCCTCGGTAGGCCGTGCGGTGGCCCCGGAGAAGGCCCTGGAGTCCCGGGCCTTCTCCGGGGCTGCTGCGCAGGCTACTGATTTCCCCCCCCAGGAACTGCCACGCCTCCTTGGGAGGGAGCCCCAGGCAGCCTACCTGCTCACACGGTTGCTGCCGTCGATCTCCCTTGCTTCACTGCCTGCCTGCCTGGCTCTGAGAACGTGCAGGCAATTCAAACGTTGCAGGGGGCGGAGCGGAGCGCTGACAGTCGACGAGTGGGCGGGCGAATGGGCGGGGCCAGCCCTAATCCTAAGAACAGGTACTCGCGTAGCCCCGCGTACCCACTACATGACATGTCTGGTTGTTGTGAGGACAAAAGGAGGGGAAGAACTATGTACAGCACCCTGAACTCCTTGGTGGAAGAGCGGTATAAAAATGTGGAAAATAAATACAATATTACAAGATAGATATGTTCTGCCATTTGTTATTGTTTGTCAAAGAGTGTAGAAAATCCAGCTTGTCCATGTAGCTGAATATGAATAAACACATTTCGGTGTTCAGAAAGCACCTGATAGAGTCTTCCTGGTATAGTGCCACTTCAGATAACAGCAAGTGGGTGTGTGTGATTACATTTGTGAATGGATGAGTTGCCAGGGGAAACAAAACTAGCTGCACAGAAAAAGACCAGGTTAGTAACCTTCTCCCTGATATGTTAGTCAGCGGAAGCAGATTCCTACCCACTTCTCCTGTTTTCTCAAAGGCTCCTATGAATGGTGGATTCACACACCCCAACTGTATAAATTGCATAAGAAATCTCATTGTTTGTGTGAGACTTACTTCCATAAGCTTGGGAAGGCAGAATAAATCTGCTTCTGGCCTCAGGCTATATTCTTTCAACTTACTCACTGTAAGTTGTGAATAGCCTTTTGGGAGCGTGTGGATTTCCTGCAGCATGTGAGCGATCCCAAGTCTATTAAACCTCCTTGTTAAACGAATCATTTAATTTTAAGTGTCAGGAAAATGCTATAAAAACAATGAACTCCTGGAATGCAAGCGAGATGAGCTTAGCCCAACATAGTAACTTTTACCTTTTATCTGTTTAAATGCATTTATCTTCCCGTGAAGCTGACCTGGTATGCTTGATGCTAAAGGGAATTACATTTCACTTGTGCCTTGTACTGTTCATACTTAAAAGCCCCAGATGCAGAAACCAGATCTATCAAAGATAATCAAATTATTTTAATCGGCAATGCCATTAGCAGCCATTATGCTTCAGTTACAAGTTTATCAGCAAAGCACTCACTGCTAATCAGCTGGATAACTGATCTTTTCTAACAAGGCTGCTGCCATTGCACTATCTGGAAACACTGAATTGTTAGTGTAGTTTCCCTTAGGACCAGGAAAAGGAAGACAGGATATTGGGAAATAAATTGGCCATGACCTTAGTAAAACATTGCAATGTCATTCAGAGCGCAATCCTAACCTGGAGTTAGGCTGGCATAGTTAGGCCAGCAAGGTTTGGCCGGCACAAGGGACACCGTAAAGCACATTTGGGCCACCCTCAGAGTCAGGGGGGATGGCGCATGTCTGTGTGCTGGCCTCTCTGACTCCAAGAGTGGTCCAAACATACTTTATGGTGTCTCATGTGCCAGCCAAACTTTGCTGGCCTAACTGTGCCGGCCTAACTCCAGGTTAGGATTGCACCCTCACTTGCTACTTAAGGAAAGCTGATGTAGATTATTACCATCTCTGACATTGTGAAACTACTGAATATGAAGCTGGCCTATACGGATTGCAGAGAGTGACTCCTCTAGTAGTCTTTATTCCAATGTTTCTCAAACTGTGGGTTGGGACCCACTTGGTGGGTTGCAACCTGATGTCAGGTGGGTTGCAGAAAGCTGGGAGCAGCCATTTTGGAAGTTGCAGACCTGACTCTTGCTGTATTCTTTTTATGAGTGTTAACAATTTGAATTTTCAAATAACGTTATTAAAAAAAATATTTTTAGTTCAATGCTTTTACATAATATTTTGTCCTACACTTGTTTTCTATCAGGGATGTTTCATGGTTGTGCAATTGCTACAGTCAAAGAATGCTGATTTTCATTCCAGGAGTTTCATTTTAGTACGTCATAATGACAGAACTTCCTGCTTGATGATGTTACTTTCAGCGATGAGATCACTTCCATGTTAATAACATCACTTTTGGTGGGTCCTGGAATGTGCCATTCTAAAATGTGGGTCCCAGTCTTAAAGGTTTGAGAACCACTACACAACCAACAGTAGTTCTCCACAATCTTTGGCAGAGATATTTTCCAATTTCATCGTATCCTATCCTTTGAAAACCAAGTTGCTAGGGACTTTATCTGCAACTCATTGAAAACTGTGCCACTGAGCTATGACTTCTTCCATAATGTCTAATCTTTTTTTTTTTGCTCACACAGGAACCAGTTCAGAGTTAGCATAGTCTTTTTCCCTGACATGCTAATTTTCAACATGCAGGGATGAGAGGGAGCATTCAGACTTCAATCATTTTGATGAAGTACAATAACAAATTTGATCCAATACTTCCTGCTAACTTTCTGATACAGCCAGCAGTGTTATGCTGCTGGAATGCTGGGCGGGACATCCGGGTGATCGACAGCCTGCCCATCGTGTTCTGCAGCATTACGCCGTTTGCGTAATGTACACAAGCGGCGTAATTGGTTATGCAAACGGCCTAACGCTCCAGAATGTGACGGGCGGGCTGTCGATTACCCGGATGTCCCGCCCAGCGTTCCGGCAGCATAACACCACTGGTTACAGCCGTGCCTACAAGACATGCACTTCATTCTGTGGTGATGGTGAGGGCAGTCATGGATAAGGGACAGTGTTCCCTTGCCTCAGGGCTGCAGTGGTACTGGAAAGTTGGTTAGGGTTAGGCTTTTAATCCTGCAGATTTAGCAGGCCTTTTCCTAAAGATAAAGATAATCCACATTTACAACTGCCACAGGCAGTTTTTCCATGAGCCAAATGCTCTTGAAAGTTAAGCCCCCTCCTGGTATTTAAATAAATTCATGGTGCTGCAGCAGTACTATGACCCTCAGAAATAGAAGCTGAATTGTTTTACCTTCTTTTTTATGTCTATCTTTGTAAACTTTAATCTCCTCTCTAAGCTAAACACATTACAACTCCTCCAGACATTCCTCATATATCATTTCACTATTTCCTTTTATCATTTTGGGGGCCTCTTAATCCTGCCCAATTTGTCCACATGCTTCCTGAAACAAGTCCAACAAAATCAGATGGGACATTTCAGTGTCAGACCACAACAATGCCGAATGAAAAAATTCAACAGTGGTGAACAGGACACCCATATCTTATACCCTATTGAGATGGGTCATTTGTAATGTCTTGCAGCCCAATCCAGAACTGACTGGCCGCCTGTGTGAGCAGCGGTAGCCAAACGGCTACTGCTACATCCCAGCAGCCACAGGAGGCTCTGCGGGAGAAGGGGATATTTGTCCCCTTCCCCAGTGGTGTCATCTAAATGATTTAAGAACAGGTACTCACTTTTGATTGGCATGTGTAGGGACCCGCCCACCGGAAGTGACGTTATAAGCCAGAAGTGATGTCGTGGCAGGAAGTGACATGAAAAAAGCCCTTTTTGAAGCCTCAGACGATTTTAAACTGATCCAACAGTTGCAACAGCATTCCACAGCACCCCCAGAACATGTTAAGGAGGTCTGGCATCATGTTAAAGTGACCCAACAGTTCCAAAACCCCAGAGCAGCTCATTTTTCAGTGACAAGGCAAGGCAAGGCTCCGCTCACTGCATGCCTGCCTGCCTGGCTCTGAGAACGTGCAGGAAATTCAAACATTGCAGGGGGCGGAGTCGACAGGTGGGCGGGCGAATGGGCGGGCCAGCCATAATCCTAGAAACCGGTACTCGCGTACCCCTGCGTACCCCCTGCATGACATCACTGCCCTTCCCCCCGCTGTACGGGTACAGTGCGGGTGATGAGTCTACTCACCTCTGTGCAGGCCATTTAACCAGCGCAGAGGCTAGGGCCTCCATGTTGTGCCGCGTGGCCTGACACAGAGGTGGTGAAGGTCGCTGCTGATCCCACCCTCCACATCACCCCACCCCCCCCCACGGACAACCCCCCCCCCCCCCCCACAATGTCTGCAACATTGGAGAGGGGTAACATTACCCATCGCGTTGCTGCCTCCAAGTGGTGAGGGGCCGGCGGTGCCGCAACGTGGGCGAAAAGAGTTTATTGCACATTTACGGCACCAGTGCAAGCGATTTGCTCATACTGTTCGCGCTGGAGGGCTCTGAATTGAGCCCTTAATTATCTATTTTTGCTTTATTTTTGCATTAAGAAAACCACACGAATACAGCATTGCCCCATTCCCTCTGCACTGGCCAAACTTTGAAAAAACTGATATGCTTATTTCATTAAAGAAATGAAACTTTTTAAAGTTATGCTTTTCTTTTGACCTTCAGTCCTCTTTGTCGCATAAACCTCTCTCTTATAAACTTGCCTTTTCATTGGCTGCATTGGACAGCAGGTGGCTGATTGGCTCTACAATGACAGCAGGGCGGGGCAACTTCCAGCTAGGTGAACGTGAGTGTAATCTTAGTCAACTTTCCAGCACCAGGGTAAGGGCAATGCAGCTCCGAGATAAGGGAACAAACATTCCCTTACCTTGAGGAGGCCTCCGTGACTGCCCCTAACTGCAGGAAGGTAGCACAAGGCCCATTGGCACAGCTGCATCCGTGCTGGAAAGTTGGTTAGGATTGTGCCCTGTGTGGGGTAAGGAGGACTAAATTGCCATCTGAATACACATTTTGAAATTAATTTAAAAGTTGTTAATTTAAAGTGTTAATTTAAAGTGTTGCTCCACGCTTTAAATGTATCTAAGAACATAAGGACATAAGAAGAGCCCTGCTGGATCAGGCCAAAGGCCCATCTAGTCCAGCTTCCTGGATCTCACAGTCGCCCACCAGGTGCCTCAGGGAGCACACAAGACAAGATGTCTGCATCCCATTGCCACTCCCCTGCATCTGGCATTCAGCATTCCAAAGAGCCAGATGGGATCTTGTGGGTACCAGCTGGCCAGACAATTCTAAGGCCTCTTAATTGGGTAGGGTATACTTTTTTTCCACACAGATAGATAAAATGAAGACAAAGGGCTTGGTCCACTTAGAAAAGCAGTACGGTGCTCTTGTACCGATCCCAGTCACTTCAGCAGGATTTGCCCCAGGGACCCTTCCTGGTGGATTATGCCTCTGGATTATAAGGATAAAGACAAGATTGATTTTCAAACCATCCCTGATACTTACTGTCCCAGGTCGTGGGTAAGGGATTCTTCCTTGATAGGGAATCAGCTGATGGTTTGGGCCTTCCTTGTGTGCAAATGGACCATTGAACACTCTCTGGATGTCAGACAAGTGGTACACGCACACTGCCGAACCTTTAAATACAGAACTGGGGGAAAATAAGGGAACAGGGAAAAAAAAGGTTTGTTCACTCTAGCTTTTTGCCATCTTTCACTGCAATATCTTTCAAAACGATTTTAACTTACTTAAAAGGTGCAAACCGTTAATTCTACAAAGTATTTTATATCATTTTGTGCAGTGGTTTCCAAATTGTGCACCTCAGCACAGCGCACTCACAGTGGTGTGCAAGATGTCCCCAGTAGTTCCTCCTCCTCCCTCTCCTGGGGGCCGCCACCTTGGATTACGCAAGATCTTTTGAGATTTGGCATGAGATCTTGTGCAGTATGGATGCCGCCACCACCACTGGATCCCATCATCCAAAATGGTGGCAACCTGCTGAGCTGGAAAGGCTGCAGGGGTGCTGTGACTCCAGTATGTTTGGGAACACCTTAAGTGTTTTAAAGCACTCATGATTTAGTGCTTTAAGTACCCCACTGTGCACTAGAAGTGCATCCTGTGTCCAAAGATGTAAATCACTGTATCCTTGTGGAGCTTTTCTCTGGTTGCTTCTTTTTTTGCTTACTACACCATGGATATTATTGTGCTAGGTTTGGGTCTGCAGAATAGGAGGCCACAGTTGCATTCCAGTAGCATAGATAGCTTTGTGGTATCTTATAGAATCACAGAATCGTAGAGTTGGAAGGGACCTACTGTACAAGGTCGTCTAGTCCAATCCCCTGCCTGTACCAGGAAATTCTCATACAGCAGCTCCAGCAGGTGCCTGTTGAGCCTCTGCTTGAAGGTCTCCAATGAGGGAGAATCTCCCACCTCCCTTGGCAATCTGTTCCTCTGTCAAACCACCCTTATTGTCAAGAAAATCTTCCTGATGTCCAACTGGAATCTCCTTCCTTGCAGTTTGTACTTGCACCTTGTTCTATATTTTGTACATTGGACCTAATTCTACTGTCAAGGGCAGATGAGAACCGATTTGTCCCTTCTTCCTTATGACTGCCCTTCAGATATTTGAAGAGTGCTTTCATATCTCCTCTTGGCCTTCTCTTCTCCAAGCTAAACATATGAACATACTAAACATATCTTACAGATTGATGATTCTGGATAAGCATGGAGTCTTACTGAAGACTTCCTGAACACCCAGTTGCTTCCACATTCTGCTGTCAGGAGCTGAGACAGCCCTATGAAGTGCCATGAATTGGCAACACTTCTAGCCTCAGAAGGTGATGGCAGGGCAAGTTACTGCCTTTCAGCAATACTGCTCATCAGGCCTACATTTCAGGGTTCTTGTTAGGATGACATTTCACATAACATGTTTCTTCCACTGTGTTCGTGTGAAGGTAGAAGACATCGTGACTGCCAAACAAAATCCATTAAGATTTCAAGTTTTAGTTTTCCCATACGTTCACATTGGAGTTATACACACCTACTTCCCCAACAACGAATCCTTGTAGGCAGCGTTGTCATTCAGCCGGAATGCTGGGCGGGAGGAACGGGTGAGTGGCAGCCCGCCCGTTGCGTTCCAGTCCGTTTTGCCATCTTCCCCACCCCACGGGGCGGGGAAGACAGCGAAACGGACCGGAACGCAACAGGCGGGCTGCCGCTCACCCGTTCCTCCCGCCCAGTGTTCCGGCTGAATGACAACGCTGCTTGTAGGGTTGTGGTTAAAACAAAACTAAATCCCTAGACCCGTGTTAAATCATATGCAGAGTGAGGACAATGTTTTCCAGGGCCTGGAACAGTTTGAGTGTACTCTGTTGCCACCCTTATATGGGTTCCTTCACTCCCATTTCTATTTCAGGAATGCCTTACAGATTGGAGACACCAATTTTCAGCTCAAACTTGATGAAAGCCTCCCATGGTCAAAAATTTGGTTTCCCTTCCTGCCCCCACTGCTGCAAAACACTGTACCTGCATTGCTGACAATGCACCAAAGGGAGACTCAGCTGTATTTAAACAGCATTTCAGCTACTTTTTGGGGTCACCAAACAAGAAAAATCATCATCGTCATTAGTCTGCTGACAACTGAAAATGTGTTTTCCATTTACCATGGCCATGTGCATAATAGAAATATAACTAGATAACAGAGCTATATTATTCGGGACACCCACCCACCCACAGCAGTCTCAATGGAAATCAAGTTATTAAAGCACTAATTGTCATCTCAGCTTGATATTTTCCTTTCACAACGAAGCAATGTCTAATACATTTGGAGGCCAAGCAATTGGGAGGGTTTGAAATTTAAAACATGGAATGTACATCACATCACTGTTGGGTGATGATCAGCTCTGTGCCTTCAAACAAAGGAGCTATAATGGAACAAATAATGACTCAGAGTGCAACCCTAACCTGGAGTTAGGCCAGCAAAGTTTGGCCGGCACAAGGGCCACTGCAAAGTGCATTTGAATCATTCTCGGAGTCAGGGAGGATGGCGCACATCTGTATGCTGGCCTCTCTGACTTCAAGAGTGGTCCATACATACTTTACGGTATCCCTTGTGCTGGCCAAACCTTGCTGCCGTAACTGTGCTGCCCTAACTCCAGATTAGGATTGCGCTCTCAGATTCGTTTCATAGAATCATGGAAGGAACCTACATTGGCACTGCTACCATGGCATAAAATAATTTAATCTCTGGCAACACTGACAATTTTAGCTTCAGAAATTGCCCAAAAGCCATCATGTAAATGTTTCTTATAATACATAGCTCTACAAAATGCATATCCATATCTACAGTATCTATCTATATCTATATTTAAAGGAAGCCAGCTTTTTATAGGCAATTTTTCCTGCACCTCTCCAAAATTCAGTCAGAGATTGCAAGATTGCAAGATTACCTGGATGTTGTGAAGATGCCATATATCAGGGTCGTCCTTGGATTGTCAGCTTCTAACAGGAACACATCCTCTGTGGGAAGGAAGCAAGACAGCTGCTGAATAATGTGGAATGCACTGCTTTGTGACTTCCAAAACTGCAAAACTACTGCCCTAACCTTAAATCTACTTGAATAGATGCATCAGTGACAGCAGATTTTGTCCAATACAAGAGATGCAAAAATGTAAATTGGTATAATGCAGTTAAGTTGACTGACCCACCAGTTGACTGTCCTGAATCCATCACTTGTCCTATACTTTGGATGGCTACTAACATCTTGGTCCTGTCTACCATGTTTGCTTACGATATTGGAAATCCCTTTCTTTATCAACTTATGGCAGTCAACTTCTTAACAGAATCTTAACATTGTGGGGAATGAGACTTTGATGCCCGCATGAGAAACAAGTGAGAAAGATCTGACATAATGCTAATAAGGGGAAGGGGAGGACAGAAGCCTGGTTGGGAAATAATTCTAGCCAATAGCCATTGGGCAATAACTGCTGGTCATCACGTAACAGAATCAATGTGGAATTAGGTTGTCAAAACGTTGGTTGTCCAATGTGGATCCTGGCAACCCACATTGGCAGCCCACATTGTGGCAGCACAATGCCACTTCCAGCAAGCGCAATTTTGTAATATATTGGTAATGCTGCAGCGCTGGAGTGTGTATCACAGGGCAGATCCTTCAGACAAATCAATTCCGCATGGATGTTGTGTTTCTGATGTAGTGGTGAGCAGCACAAGCCACCGTTCAGTGTAAAAATCTAACTGTCTGAAATGACCTAATCTGAATTTAGAGAAGATTACACCAGCTTCCATGGAGTAAAGGCAGCTGTCCATTTTTGAGCAGGTACATAAAGGATACACAAATAACCACCGCAGCTGCCGGAATGAAACTCCAGAATTTTCAGCTTCCTTTTTTCAAACATTTTCAGGGCCAATCCTAACCAACTTTCCTGCACCTGGATGATGGCCATGCAGCTCCAAGGTAAGGGAACAAGCATTCCCATACCTTGAGGAGGCCTCCGTGACTACGACTCCACTGCAGGATGCAGCACATGCCCCAGTGGCACAGCTAGGTCAGTGCTAGAAAGTTGGTAAGGATTGCACCTTCAGTGAGGTGAAAAACATTTCTGAAAAAAACGTTGATAAACGTTCATGCAAGCAAATCTAATCAAATATAAAAGTGAGACGTAAACCATGCCTTTACATTTCCCTATTTAGTTATTATATTACAGTTCTATATACTAACTTTAGTATACTAACTATACTAGTATACTACAGTACCCTAACTATATACTACAGGTATGTACCTAGTTCATCAAAGTAGGTCTCTGTACCATCATCATCCATTACCGAGCACACAAGTCTTGCCTTCAAATACGTTGTCCACTTATTTACAAGACTTCGCTGCCCACCGGTGTCATTCTGAAAGCACAAGAAGTACATTTCCCGCTAAAGAAAACTAACTTTAGATTAAAAATATATATACATAAGCAGGACTTAATCAGGATACCATGAATTTCTACATCTATATCCCCTGCTAACAGTCCCCTGCTAACTGGACAAGAGGCACTTTTTCCAGTGGTGTTCCTCTTATATTTAGCAGGGGGAGAGTAACTGTCCCTCTTCACCCCTGCGCAGTCTTTCTAGTGGCTGTTGCTGGCGGTCTGCCTTTTTTTAGATTGTGAGCCCTTTTGGGACAGGGAGCCATTTAACTTTATTATTGCTATTGCCTGTAAACCACTTTGTGAACTTTGTGTTGAAAAGCGGTATATAAGTACCTGTTGATTGATTGATTGATTGATATTTCCACACAGACATTTACACAAAAAGTTTCCAGGAACATTGCATGTGGAATCAAACAGCCCTCTGCTCCTTGATTAAACAATGTAGAGATGGAAGCAAGTTAAGGGTTAGCCCAGAATAAATAGTTGTATTTAAATGCTTTTCTGTCCACACTCTACACATGCAGTAGAACCATGGGCTATAGTTTTCCCATTAATGTACCATATCAGGCTGCTGGTGAATTGTGTGTGAATAATCTTCCACAAAATGCTCCCTGTGTATAGAAAAACAGTATCCTGGGAAGAAGGTTCTAACCTAGATTTCCCCATTTCCTTGGTTTTTTAGATGTTTTCTAGATTTCTTTCCCCACAGGGGAATGTGCAATATCCCGTTGCAGTCTGATGTGGCACCGTCTAAGAAAAGCCATTGTACGTGGTTCTGATGTTGCATGTACAGGTGTGCCCCGGTATCCACTGATTCAGTATCTGCGGTTACAGTTATCCACGGATACCAAGGATACTGGGACCCCATATTAAAAAAGATAAAGGTAAACGTTTTCCCGTGACTGAGGGCGCAATTCTACCCAGCGCTGGATTGGCAAGGCTGGCTGGCCAGCACCATATCCAATGCTGCGTGGGCGGAGGCTGGAGGCTCCCGCGGCAAGGAAGTGTGCACTCACTTACCTCCCCTCTGTGGCTCCAACCTCCCCTATGTGCTTCTCAGATTTTTGCCCAGTAAATAGTGGGTGCAGATCCAAGGAGACCACGCGGCCCAAATTGGGGCCACACTGCCTCCCGAACGGACATAGGACGCAGCCGTATGACTGCATTCCCAAGCCCGCCCATGTCCTGCCTCCCCCCTGCCCACATTCGCCCTCCCTTGCCCATCTCCGTGTCACCCCATCATGGCACCTCCCTTGTGCCGGCTGACTTTGGCTGATGCTAGGGAGGTGCTGCACGGGCACAACAGGACTGGTGCTGACGCGGGGGTACCGTTGCCTTTCGCCGATGCTGCACGGTCCGTAGGATTGTGCTGTGAATGGTCTAGTTGAGACAGACTGTAGGGGGCAGTGCTCATCTCTGTTTCTAAACCAAAGAGCTGGTGTTTGTCCTAGGACAAGCTTCCATGGTCATGTGGAAGGCACACGGAATACCGTTACCTTCCCACCAAAGTGATACCTATTTATCTACTTGCATTTTTATGTGCTTTTGAACTGTTAGGTTGGCAGGAGCTGGGACAAGTGACAGGAGCTCACTTCGTCACGTGGTCTTGAACTCCCAACCTTACAGTCTGCAAGCTCAACAGCTCAGCGGTTTAACCTGCAGCGCCACCATGTCCTCAATATTAAAAAGAAAGGGAAACATTAAACAAATATCTTTTTTTTATCTTGTCACAGCAAAACCACAGATGTTCCCTTGTCTTTAAAGAGGTACCCCCCGTATCCACGGATTCAGATATACTGGTGATGCCAGAACAAAACTCCAGTGGATACCAAGGCATGCCTGTACAGATCAGTCAGTGGCCAGCAGAAATGAGTAGATCACATGGTGTAGAAACCCATCATTTACCTGATTAAAATGTTTACAACGTTTCTTGATACTGCCTTCTTGTACGTTTATCGCATATAGAAGGACGTATTCATATCCATCTCAGGGTCATTTGAAGGCTGCTCTTACCAGTTCTGGCATTGGCAGTGCAAAAAGAATTGTGTCTCAAGCAGTTTAAGGGCGCAATCCTACCCGGCGCTGGGGTAGGAGCAGTGGTGTCATTCAAATGATTTAGGAACAGGAACTCACTTTTGATTGGCACTTGTCGGGAACCCGGAACCAGCCACGGAGCCCGTTAGGATCCGGAACGCCCATTCTGGTCCGTTCCCCCTGAATGACATCACTGGGTAGGAGCGCCGGCCAGCCAGCGCCTTATCTGGCGCTGGGTAGGTGGAGGCTGGAGCCTCCCTGCGGCAAGGGAGCATGCGTTCCCTTACCATAGGGGAGGCTCCAGCCTTCCCTATGTGCTCCTTGGATCTGCGCCCACTAAAGAGAATCGGGGCTACATGGCCTCCCTGATGGGCTTAGGATGTGGCCATATGGCCACCTCCCAAGCCCACCCACGTCACACCCAAGTCCTGCTCCCAACCCAACCCCCCCCCCCCCCCCCCACCCCCCCGTCTCGGCACGGAGCCTCCCTTAGATCGGCATGAGAGAGGCTCAGCGCGGGCACAGCAGGGCCAGCGCTGCCTGCAGTGCCAGTCCTGTTGCCCTAGCGCCAACGCGGGGATGCCGATCGACACTCCTGCGTCGGCGCTAAGAGTGCAGCGTCAGCGCAATGGGGTTTAGGATTGCGCGGGGTTTAGGACCGCGCTGCCCGAAGTCATCTGTGTTTCATAACAACAATAGCTTAAATACTATTTAGCATCTTCTGAAAAATGCCTCCAGCTACCTTAACAAAATATAGCGAAGCAAAACCCAGATCACATGTCATATTGTTTTGACAAAGAAGGAATCAAATAAAAACAAAACTGATCCTCTTGCTTATCCCCCAGTATAGAATAACATTAACAGGAGAAAACCTAACCCATCAACAATTTGCATCAAATGGTATGGAGAGTATATTGTGCCAAGAGGATTTGTGGTAGTGAAAACTCCATAATTACAGTGCAGCACGTGGGCTGGCCTGTGTTCCTGCACAATGCTTTGGAGAGTGGGGCTGTGGTACACCTCTTTCCCCTTCTCCCACCTACAATCAGCACTAAAGGCTGATTGGTCCAACAGCAGTGATGGCTTCCTTTTCTGCACATCTGACTCAAAGGGAGATTGCTGAGTATAAGAAGGTCTTCCAAGGCTCAAGATTTTATGCAAATGGTCCAGGGGCCCTGCAAGTGGCAATGATCACTATTGGCCCTAATGGCAGCTACTAATGAAAAAGAGGGATGAGACGAGAACATCAAACAGTTATACTGTCTGCAGTTATCTGATTAGCCCAAAATTGTTCCTTCTGATGAACAGTGGTGTATAGTGCCACATATGTATCATGCGGACAGCGGTGTCATCCGGCAACGAGCTGCCGTAACGCTAGGCGGGACTTACCGCCTGATTGGCTGCCCGTCCGTGACGTGTCGCCGCCTGCCCGCCCGCCGCGCGGGTACCCCTGGCTTCGGAGGGGGTGCCTGCTTGCCTGGGGGGCGCGCCGGGTGCCTGGGCAAGCAGCGGAGGGGCGCGCCAACTGGAGGGAGCCCGCATGGCGGGCGGGCAGGCGGCGACACGTCACAGACAGCCTGTCAATCAAGCGGTAAGTCCCGCCTAGCGTTCCAGCAGCTCGTTGCTGGATGACACTACTGCATGCGGATGATTCTGGCCTCCTCGACAATCTCAGATAGGCCAAACGAATTCTGGTAGTGAAAATCAGGCAGAATGGGCCAAACTTGATGACAAAAATGGACACACTGATGTACTGTGATGTAAAGTTTACACACACATTTTGTAAGGGCTGGGTTGTTGTTGTTTTTTTTGAAATTTTGGATCACTAGGTCATATGATGGATAGATACATTCAGGATATGTGACATATCTGTGAAGTGTTTAGAATTTTGTGCCGGCCCAACTCCAGGTTAGGATTGTGCTCTCAATCTGCAAGCTTCATACTGTACTCCTTAAAGCAAATAAGCTGCAAGCCAAATTGCATATTTCATAGAAACTTATAGTCAAGTAAATAGTGCTACAATGGTGGCGAGGGGGGGGGCAAAGTTGAGAATTATCTTTAGCTGCCCTTGCAAAAATGTGGTCAGGATCAGGAATATACAAAACAAACAGGAGGTATAAGGGTTCTTTTTTCCCAAAAAGAAAAGAGCTATGCTTTCTCTGGTCTCTGCAATTTCCAAGTATCTTTGGATTGTGTTATCCTCTGCTGAAAAATCACATCCAGTTATGCAAAGGAGAAATGATCAGGAAAAAAAAATCAATAATGTTAAATATTCAGGACCTCGCTATAAATGAAAACAGATTAATCTGGATCACTCAGACCATGATTCCATTGGGATACACTTTGCAAAATTAGGCACAGGCTGTCTATGGATGCCCCCGCCCTTACCTTGCCTCAATCAGAAGTCAGGTTTTTATGTGGTTATCTAAGCAGAACAGAATGGGAATGTTAAACATTTTCCAGTTATTTTAGTGCAAAGCATTCTTCTTGCTAATCCAATCAACCCAGCCGATTATGTCCGGAATAGCATATGAGGATGGTTTGCTTACAGGGCATATTCTAGCAATCATTGAGTGAATCTGCTTGGTGCTGCCACTGTTGTCTGTCAGCTTCTCTTTGAAGAAGAAGTACACTTTGGCATCATTTGGGTCGGTGCCATCTGGGATGAGATGAGCGTCCACAAAAATGGGTTCTGAAAATGACACAAAGACATGTAATGCACCACATAGGGCACGGAGACTGAACACACCCTAGCCATGATGGACCAGCAGAAGCCTGCAAACAACTGGAACTTTTTATGGCATCAGAAAAATGCCTGCCTCTTAGCAAATAGTAAGATGCTAAATTGCTAAGAGATATATTATTATATCTCTAATATAATATTATATCTCTAATATAATATTATATCTTATTATATCTAAGATGATATATTGTAGAATAATTTTATTAAGTATATGGTTATAGAATTTAGACTTTAAAACAGACTTTTATATAATGTAAGGATGAGTAAGATATAATACTAAAAGTTCTTTTTGTTAAGACACCTTGCAATGTTCTACCTTTTGTGTTTTCCTATGTAACAATTCCCGCCTTGTCTTTTGTATCCCTTACCCGTGTCTTTATAGATAATAATAAAAACCTTTTCAAAAAAAAAATGCCTGTCTCCTGTCCTACGGAACAGGAAAGTTCACCACATTCTTGCGACAATTTGTCATTCCCTAGCCAACAATGAAACCCACGTGTGTTTTTGTTCTCTGGCTTACGGCTCATAAATTTGGATCATTCCAAACAATGAGGTTCTAGAAAGAGATATGAATTAAGAAGATGATTCCTCATGGTACCTTCCATTACTGGTGATATTTAGGTATGAATCTAATACAGTGTTATTCAAACTGACATCAGGTTGCGACCCACCAAGTGGGTCCTGACCCACAGTTTGAATAACACTAGTGTATAATGGCACCTTCACTCTAGTGTGATCCAAGGACAAACCCAGTAGTGGAGACCATAAACTGAATACTTGGGTAGTTGGTATCGTGCCTGAACTGACCCTGTATGTTTTGCATATTATTTGAGCCAAACAATTTATACAGTATTTCTAATATATATTATGCTTTATTTCTAAAGCATTTGACCCACATCTCCCTTGGTAGATTCCCTCCAAAAGAAAACATCTCAAGGATGGGTGGTACTTTTGCTGGCTGTGATGTCAACTGACCATCTTACCACTAAGCCATTTAGAGTTGTGTTGATCAGTCCTCACTGCATTCCGCTTGGTTAAACTGCGGAAAATGGCCGCATCGGTCCCCATGAAATCGATGTACATTCCTGAGAATAGTTCTTCATCTGCAGAAAGTGAAGAGAGGAAAAAGTGAATCCATCCTCAATTGCTCTGGGGAAAATTCATTTTTAGCAACGTATTTCTGCCGGATCAATTGCACACTTTCCAATCCTGTAATGGGTGGGACGGGAGCAGGGTTTCCTCTGAATCATGACAAAAACATTAAGCCAGTGACTGAATACTGCATGTGAATGGAAACCTTGGAACAACCATATAATTAAATAGGATAGCCTCACCACAAATGTGGAAAAAGTTTTTCACGTGGAATACAGTTTAGTGGTTGAAACTGGTAGGTACCAGCTCCAAAAGATGGGGAAAAAATGTAACTAAACAGGGAATCAGATTCTGCTTGCTAAAAAGAAAAACACACCCATTCTATGTGCTATTAAAAAAATCCAAAAAAGGAATCTCAAAACCGTTTCATGGGCAACCCAACAATTCTACTGGCAACCTCCTGCCCCTCCCACCAATTCTACTCTGCTTGGATTTTACTACTACTACTACTACTACTACTACTACTACTACTAATAATAATAATAATAATAATAATAATAATAATAATAATGCATGTATTTATATACCACCTTTCTTAAGATCACTAGATTTAACTCAAGGCGGTTTACATAGGCAGACTTTTATTCACAAACCCGAAGGGTTTTACAATTTACAGAAACGTTCTGTCTTTCAAGAACAACATTCATACAGATCTTTCTTTCTGGATTTAGCCTTCTTTCTTAGCCACCCGTCTGTCTTCTGCTGGCTGATAAGAGGCTTCCCTGCTCCCACCAGAGATGCAGTTGACTTCAGCACACTCCTCCTCCCACGAGGCAGCTAGAACTCAGCTTTTTAATCAGCCGCAGTTTGCAAGGTCTGCCGCTCACAGAGACTTCTGGTAGTCTCGAGCTCATGACCTTCAGATCTTCAGCTGTTATCTTTTATTTGGGCAAACGGAGGCATTAACCCTCTCGACTAAATCTTCTGCTAATGGGGAATATTTATCATTATAGGGATTTACACCCCCTTTCAGAAATTTCACTTATATGACAGAAACTTAGTTTGGCTTCCCTTGAAAATTCTCAGATGTTTATACAGGGTAGTTTATACAAGGATGGTATCTGGTCCAAGGCCACCCAGTGAACTTTGTAGCGTCTTTATGGGCAGACCATTGGTAGAGGTGTTTGAAAATGGTATTATTTAGCTTATTCAGGAGTAAGTCCATTGTGTTCAGCAAGAGTTAGGCTATAATAATATCTTACTCATCAGAAACAAACACCTCTAACCATTGGTCTACCTTGCTTTATTTTTCTGGCAGTATCTCTTTAAGGTTTCAGACAGGGGGCTTTCCCAATCCTACCTATAAAGGTCAGGATGAATACTCTGAGGGCCCAGTCCCATCTAACTCTCCAGCACCAGTGTAGCCGCACTGCATCCTGCAATGGGGGTACACTCAGGGTACACTCAAGGTAGGGGAACATTAGCTCCATTACTTTGAGGATGCATTGCGGCTACACTGGTGCTGGAGAGTTAGATGGGACTGGGCCCTGAGACCATGCAAAGCATTTGCAGTTACCCCTGCTAACTGGGCAAGAGGCACTTTTTCAAGGGGTGTTCCTCTTATATTTAGCAGGGGGAGAGAAATAGTCCCTCTTCACCCCTGCACAGTGTCTTTTCTAGTGGCTGTTGCTGGTGGTGTTCTGCATTTTTTTTAGATTATGAGCCCTTTGGGACAGGGAACCATTTAACCATTTAATAATAAATTACTGTTTGCCTGTAAACTGCTTTGTGAACCTTGTGTTGAAAAGCGGTATAGAAATACTGTAGATAGATTGATTTGCTCTTCCACGAAACAATGGCCCTATCCCCATCTACACTAGTGATTGGTGCAGATGTTAGACGCAGGCTCCTTGCCAACCATGGTGTTCAAACTATGAATCAGCATTGAGAATATACATTCTCGCCATCCTCAGCACAAATCCCCCTCGCTTGTTGATGTTATGTGAATTGCACTCTTTTGTCAATTTTAATGTGCTTTTTAAGACTTTCTGTGCAACCCCATACCCCCCCTTAGCGCCGGCGCTGTGCTCTTGCGCCAGCCGAATGCTGTCGCCAACGTGCCATAAAGTGCATCCGTGTCGGCACTATGGCATCGCCGGCATCGTTCGGTTGGCGCAGGGCCTCTGCAAGGGCGTTCCAGAGGCGTTCCGGGGGCGTACCTTGGCGGTGCAGTGGGCGGAGATGGGAGTTGTGACGCAGGATGGCCATAGTGCCAAATCCTAACGCCCGTTCCTGGCCAGGGCGGCCCTGATTCGGGCTGCACCTGTTCATGTTCCTCTGCGCCTGCAAAATAGCAGGCGCAGATCCAAGCAGGCCCATAGGGGTGACTGGGGCTTACGTGGGTGCAAGGGGAAAACCTCCCCTTGTCCTGCATGTTACTGCTGCTGCCTCCTAATGGGCCTTGGGATATGGCCCTGCTATGTTGGCCTTACTAGGCCGGCATAGTGTAGGATTGTGCTCTGTGTGTTATGCAAAGCCACTAGAAGAAACCTTACGAAAGACAGAAAAGCGATGTAACAAATGACTACCATTGGTGAAGCAGATATAACACCAAGCCATGGTTAACATGAGAAGGGCTGTGAAGACACAACATTTGTTTTTAAATTTTTTTTTTGAAATTAACCTTGCTACCATATGTAAAACTAAGCAATCATTTCCTATCATTTGGCTGGAAGAAGGGACACCGTAAAGCATATTTGGATCACTCTCGGAGTCAGAGAGGCCAACACACAGACATGCGCCATCCTCATGATTCCAAATGTGGTCCAAACGCACCTTACGGTGTCCCTTGTGCCGGCCAAACTTTCCTGGCCTAACTGTGCTGGCCTAACTCCAAGTTAGGATTGCGCCCTTAATGTTTACGGGAGTGCCTGAATCAACTCAGGTTTTCAGTTCTCACAAAGGTCTCATATTTATGCTGCATTTTTAAAATTAAATCGGGAGAATGTGTTATTCATAATCCCATTACATGCCAGCTTTATTAGTTATGTCTTAAACATTCCTAGAATATCTTATTTAATCAGGTACCAAATAAAATCTGTCAACCCCACTTCCTTTCAGCTTAATTCTAAAATTTCCCCAAACATTTTATCTTTGTGTGTGTGCTAGTAACCAGCTCACACTGTTTGGCATAGTTTCTATGTGGTACATACTTGAGGTGTGTCTGCTTTTGTAAAACCAGCTTTAGCATCACTTTCTGGGGGAAGGAAGAGAGCAGCTGAGAACCATCCAGTTTTCTTTCTTTGTCCACCAGAAAGCAACAAGCAAATCGTAATCCAATGACTTGAGAAGTGGGTTTGCAAACCATAGTTATCTGGCAATGTGGTTAGCATTAACCATGGTTTGCCTCTGTTACTCTAAACCACAGTTAATTCTGACAAAAAAAGAAAAAGAATGGATTCCAGAGTGGGAAGAAAAGAGTTCATGTCTTCACCTAGTTGCAGGCAGTAAACATTAGATCTACACCAGAAGTACTGGCATAGACTGTTCTCCAGCCCTCCAATTTGCAGTGCAAGGGGAGGCTTTTTTTTCTTTCTTGTTTACGCTTTTTAAAGGGCAGGGTTTTTTTACATGGATTTTTAACATGATTTTAGCCATTTCCAGAAATACATAATTTCTGGTTGGGGATTCTGTCATCTGTGAAGCAAATCCAATCTGATAATAAGGCACAACAGAAATATCGGGGGAAAACAGTCTTGATATAAATGATCATATCAAATGTTACATGTAAAAATGCAGTTGCTTTTCATTGGTGATCAGATTTAGCATAAGTTATTCTGCCCTTTCTCCACCTCTCCAGGTAAGCTTGAAGAATCTGACTTCTGGGGTTATACGGAATTTTGTTTGCTTTCTTGCAAGTTGCAAACTCGCCCAGAATCCCCAAATCCCTTTATCACAATAAATGCAGTAAATGTTCATCTGGCAGCCTTGGTGAAGAGGTCAAACAATTGATCCTCCTCCAGCTGTGAAACACTTGTTGGTTTTGGTGGGAGCAGAAGAGCTCACACTCCAAGATACGCGGCTGAAATCACTGAACTGAACCATCCCTACAGTTTGTTTTTAGTTGCTACAAAGGGCGCAAAAAAAAAAAAAAAAAAAGGCCTCTTTGTTCAATAAAAATCCCAAGTCAGGCTGAGCACAATCTGGACAATGGCTGCTTTCCCTCTTGGCTGGAAAATGCCAAAGCATGCTGTGTTGCTGGCTTTGAGATGGCGGGATTAGATACAGAGTCATGATCCAAAGATCCCCCCCCCTGAAGACAGTGCAAAATGAGCAACACTTATGTATTAGCATCCATAGGAAAGACGGCTGCTGCCAGCACATCCAAGGACACATGCTGGGGAAGTGCCGATAGCGCTGTGTGTGTGCAGGCAGCTGTTTCCAGCCGGTTGGCTGGCACGGCCCTAAAGATAACCTGCTAACTGAATGGCAGAAACAAACGAAGCAAATGGTGCACGGAGAATGCTTTCAAGGCAATGTTCAACCCACAGTGTGGTCTGCTACGGCTGAGCCTTCTTTTCATCTCAGAACAAAGTTCCTGTGATTTTGTGCTTGGGAAGCAGAGGTGGGGTCAGGTTGCCGTGCACATGGCCCAGTTTGGCCTGAACATATTTGAATGGATTGGAAGATCTCGAGGCCTTTTATCACCTGGCTTGGCCTCTTTGGGTATCTGTGTTCAACGTGGAGGACACAACGTGCCTTTTTAAAAGGACGTGATTATTCGGACTCCCGAGTGAATTGACTACTTACCACTAATCCTACTAATTTCAATTACATAAAATGAATACTATTTTATTTAACTAAGGATATTTCTGTACCGCTATTCAGAAAAAAAAGTTCATAAAGCGGTTTACAGCCAGCAGCCCAGGGAAGTAGTCCTTTAAGAGGAGGAGCAGAGAAAAGGGGCTGTGAACCCAGTTGTGGACCCAGCAAACGGCCCACCCGGAGACAGAGGCAGAGGAGGTCTGCCCCATCCACTCGTTCCCCGCCCCTGTACGCCACCTTGTCTGCCCAACCCCCCACACGCCATGCTAGGCTCTATTTTGGAGCTGTACAGAAACAGGAGCAGGTGGGAGGGCCAAAATTGCTAAAATGCTTATGTTTAGCATATTTGCAAGGTCCCATCAGCTCCTGCTATCCTTTTCAATGTCCTATTGCCCTTTTTAAATGCGTGCTGAATCTGCATAGGTGTTTACATACCATCTGTTCAAAATATTAACTTCCCTGGGAAAAGTACATAAATGAATAGCTTCATAGGCTAAATTTGGAAATGGAATTAGCTGATGACTTGAGCAGGAAAATCCATCACTTATCTCTTTTCATATATCCAGCAAGGAACTATTGTACAATTATGACATCAAAACATTAACCTCTACAAAAACTAGGCACGTTTTTTATTTCCTTCATTAAGAACGCAATCCTAAACTGGAGTTAGGCCGGCATAAACTAAGCCAGCAACGTTTGGCCAGCACAATGGCCACCATAAAGCATTTTTGGACTACTCTCGGAGTCAGGGAGGATGGCTCACGTCTGTGTGCTGGCCTCTCTGACTCCAAGAGTGGTCCAAATGTACTTTACGGTGTCCCTTGTGCTGGCCAAACTTTGCTGGTTTAGCTTATCCCGGCCTAACTCAGTTTAGGATTGCGCCCTGAATTATATCACCTCAAATCATTATTTTATCAAAAATTAAAGCTGGGCAATGTTATAGTACTTTCCCACCATGAATGGTTCATGAATCCCACCCAAGATCCTTGGACCCTACACATTGCACACCCTAACAGAGACCTTAAGAAGATTTCTGACATATTTTGTGAATTTAGGAGTCTCTTTTGCATGGACTTAAGCCTATGATAATGGAAACATAGTGCTGGAAGATCCCTTATGCCTAATTCCCTTAACTGAGGCCGTATTCACTCAAACGAAACAGTTACTGACAGATAATTTTGTCCAGTGTCTTCTCCTAGCCTGTGGTTCAATTTGTTTACAACACCCTCTCATTTCACTCTCAGCACCTAATGATTTAAGCCTCTAGAAACCTGGTTGTTTTCACTTACTGATCATAATTGAGACGGTATTCACATTCGGGTTGAAAGAGCAGCGGCCCTTCCCAGATTCACATTTTGAATCAATCTTGAAAACTTGCTCCTGTAACACAGAAATGAGATGTGATCTGTAGAAACACTTAACAGCAAATGGCAAGAGACTTGGTTTGGATGCTCCTTTCCCTTAATTAAAAACTGGCCAAAAATTAACAGGGGATTTATTTAGCTTACTGTTCCTTATCCTGCACAAACAACAAAGCATTGTTTCCTAATAAAATAAATTAGCCAGGATTAAGGCATTAATCCATACGCAGTTACTATGGAATAAGTAAGTAAAAGTTTCAAAGAGCGCAAAAGTCTTAACTAAGCCTTTGAATGTTTGTGCCTGCCAAAACTTTGGGCCAGGGAGGGGATGCTATAAATGAGATGCCACAATTAAAACCTCCTTTCCCCACTTACTTGAGATAATTGTGGGCGCAATCATATCCTGAAGTTAGGCCAGCACAGTTAGGCCAGCACAGTTTGGCCGGCACAAGGGCCAAACATCTGTGTGCTGGCCTCTCTGACTCCGAGAGTGGTCCAAACATACTTTACAGTGTCCCTTGTGCCGGCCAAACTGTGCTGGCCTAACTGTGCTGGCCTAACTTCAGGTTAGGACTGCGCCCTGTGTATCAGACAGAAACAAAGAGACCTAGCCCACTCAAGACCTAGCTCTCTGGATGTTAAGTATCTGGTGCAATTGTCCCTCCTGGCAACGCTTAGGGCCTTCATTTGCATCAAACACAAAGTAAAGTAAAGGACATTCTGGAACTTTCTTTTCACCTGCAAAAACAGGTTTTTTGCTTATGAAAAAGGATTACACCAGACAGCAAGATCAGAAAATGCATTGCATGTTGATTCTCAGTGTGATTTCCTCATTTGTCTTGCTTGCTGGATGTTCAACATAAACTCTCTCCGTTCTGCTCATTACAGATATGTATATTTGTAATTGGTAGGGGAGGGAGGGAAGACAGAACTCACTTGAAACTCTTACACTTGAAGCAATGTTGCTATGGTTGGCCTGTATAGTGACAGCAGTGAAAGTGCAAAGGCCGCAGTCAAGTGTCTAACAAACTCCAGACCTCTGAAAGAGCAGCTTATTTAATCAACTGATCGCTGGCTAAAAAAGGCATCCTTGCTAAACCAGGAGGTTAAAGATGTGTGCCTTCATTTTTCGGTTTGGGAGCAGCACATTTTGGCCCCGTCTTTTATGCCTAGCATTTTCTTGTAAATTAACCAATGTAATAGTTCTGTTAACAAGGCTAAGATTTTATACGTGTCTGCTTATGTTCCCTGTGGATTTGTTAATGAATATTTTGAACAACTTTTTAAAAATGGGCTGAGCTTGATTTCCCATTTGAAGGAGGAACTAGTGCCAAGGGAAGGCAACGATACATTTCATGAACATTTTCGCTCCGAATGATAAGTGCCCCCTTCTTTGTTTATACTTGCAACAGTAAAGAGACATGTCTGTAGGTGTTTGGTGATTGGAGCGCTAATGTTCATTGCCTCCCCTACTTTTCCTGAATTTGCCCCAATGCCCGGATCAAAATTGATAGACGTTCCTTAACTGTCCTTGAAAGCCTCCCTCGCTCCCAGTTTCATAGCTAACTCTCCACAAATATAAGGCTATAGCATTAGCCCGGAGTCTAGGAAAAGGATCTGATTGAGTTCAACCAACTATAGGCAGATAAAGGGTTAAGTGGTACATTTACAATGCAGGGTGGGGGAGGTTGAATAATAAAAGGAGGAAGGAATAAAACAAGCAGTGTCCAGGTGCAGATCTCAGCAAAAATGCAAGCCATTGTTAGAGATAAACTTAAAAGCATCATTTCTCTAACTTGTCTAAGGGCCCAATCCTTAGCACCAGCGGAACGCTCATACTATTGGCAGCAAGAGTTGCAGATCTGAGCACAATCCTAATCTGGAGATAAACTGGCACAGTTAGGCCAGGTTTGGATGGCACAAGGGGGCACCGTAAAGTATGTTTATACCACTCTGAGTCAGTGAGGCCAGCACGCAGACGTGCGCCATCTTCCCTGACTCTGAGAGTGCAATCCTAAACTGGAGTTAGGCTGGCATAAACTAAAACAGCAAAGTTTGGCCAAGACAAGGGCCACTGTAAAGTATGTTTGGACTACTCTCGGAGTCAGGGAGGATGGTGCATGTCTGTGTGCTGGCTTCTCTGACTCCAAGAGTGGTCTAAACATACTTTACAGTGTCCCTTGTGCTGGCCAAACTTTGCTGGTTTAGCTTATGCTGGTCTAACTCAGTTTAGGATTATGCCCTGAGAGCAGTCCAAACACACTTTACGTTTGGACCACCCTTGTGCCAGCCAACCTTTGCTGGCTTAATTTGGGCCGACCTAACTCCAGGTTAGGATTGTGCCCTTTTGTTTTTCTTGCTGAATGTTCAACATAAACTCTCTCTCTGTTCTGCTTAGATGTGTGCCATCCTCCTTGACTCAGAGAGCAGTCCAAATGCGCTTTACAGTGGCCCCTGTACCCACCAAACTTTGCTGGACCTAATTGTGCCAGCCAAAGTTAGGATTATGCTCTTAGAAAAAGCAGCACAATCCTCAACGTATTTATTAGGATGCCTGTTAACTGACAGCATGAAGGCCAAGACACGCCAGCTTTTCCCAACAGTGCATGGGTTTGTTCCATTATCTCTTTCATTGAAATTCTCTGCATCCACATTTACTTTAATATCCATTTACATTTTTTAATTTAATTTTCATTTTTAATTATTGTAATGTTATACTTGTGGGATCCATTGGGGTCTGCTTGTTTTTAATTGTTTTGTGTCAGGGTTTAACCTTGTATCTTTTAATATTTTATCTTTTATTTGTCCTGTTTGTATCTAATGCTGTGAGCCACAATGGGTGTCCCAATATGGGGTAGAAAATCGGGATACAAATTCTTATAAATATACAATATACAAGGATACAAATAAAAATCCCTTGTAGCTAGGGCAAGAATTTTCAAGCATTGGGAGAAGGTGGGGTTGTTTGGACTGGTTCTGATGTACCACAAAACAGAGGAAAATCCCTAGTGGGTAACATTACTTACCTCTGACCTGCGGCCCCTATTGAGGTATGCACATACAGGGCTGAATGCCCCACTCCCACACACATACAGATGAGTGCGGTTGAAGGTCTGGATCACACGGACAAAATTGCCACAGCCATGCTGCAGAAAGAGATGACAATTAAGGTGGATGGACCACATTTGCAAAAGGTACAGATTTAAAAAAAACCATATACATCCACCCCAACCAGGGCTGGCCCATCCATGAGGCCAATTGAAGCCGTTGCCTCAGGCATCCAGATTGTCTGGTGGGTGGGAACACCCATCTCTGTCCATCTACTTGCCTCCACTGCTCTTCCTCCTCCGTCCACTCCCTGGATTCGAAATGGAAGAGGGGGACAGAGAGGAAGAGGAAATGTGGAGGCAGTGGTGCACCTAAGAGGGTCAAGGGGGCAAATTCCCCAGGGACCACCCTGCAGGAGGTGGCACCATGACCCTCTCTCTGCCCTCACCACCAGCCGCCCTTTTCTCCCCATATCGGAGGAGGTGGGGGCTGCTTCAAGATGCGCTTGGTTCCTCCAATAGTTAGAGGAATCTTGGGCTGTAGCAGTGCAAGATTCCTCTATCAAAGGAACTGAGGGCGCAATCCTACCCAGCGCTGGGGTAGGAGCGCTGGCCAGCCAGCACCCTATCAAGCGCTGGGTAGGTGGAGGCTGGAGGCTCCCTGCAGCAAGGGAGTGTGCGCTGGAACCTCCCCTTTGTGCTCCTCGGATCTGCGCCCGCTAAAGAGTGAGAAAAGATCCGAGGAGACTGCGCAGCCTGAATTGCGGCCGCGCGGCCTCCCTGACGGGCTTAGGATGTGCCCATATGGGCACCTTCCAAGCCCACCCATACCATGCCCAAGCCCGGCCCCACCTCCCTCCCTCCCTCCAATCCCCATGCCACCTCAGCACGGAGACTCCCTTGTGCCGACTGGCTTTGGTCGGCACAAGAGAAGCTCAGCGCAGGCACAGTAGGGCTGGCACTGCCTGCAGCGCTGGTCCCGTTCCCTTAGTGCCAACGTGGAGGTGCCGATCGGCGCTCCCGCATCGGCACTAAGAGTGCAGCGTTGGTGCAACCCTGTTGCGCTGATACTTCACGGGTTTTAGGATTGCGCTGTGAGTGCCACTTGTTGCGTTGCGAAACTGCTTGGCTTCTTGGCGCTTGGCTCCTCCAATAGTTGGAGGAAAGCCACGCTGCTGTACCCTTGCAGCGGCATGACATTCCTCCGTGTATCAGAGGGATGGGCGCCTCTTGTAGCGGTGCTAAGCTGCTCCCAGGGACAGGCACTGCTTGCAGTGGTAAGGGAAAGCTCTGAAGGAGCTTATTCGCACTGCTGTGGGCTGCCTCCTTCTTTCTCCCTTTTTAAAAATTCTGCCCCCAAGGAATGCCCCTGTGTGGAGGGAGATGATTGCTGGGCTAGAACACTGGAGAGTGGGGGGGGGGGAGAAGAAGCTGGCTCATCACCAGAATGGGGGCGCATTCTTAGGCTGGTGCAAGGGCAGTTCTGGGAGGAGGGAGGGAGGGAGGGTGGGAGGGCCGACCCGGGCGGGGTGTGTGTGCATGGACTGGTGGGTGGGGCCAGTGGTGTCATTCAAATGATTTAGGAACAGGAACTCACTTTGATTGGCACTTGTCGGGAACCCGGAACCAGCCATGGAGCCCGTTAGGATCCGGAACGCCCATTCTGGTCCGTTCCACCTGAATGACATCACTGGGTGGGGCTGGGATGTGACTGTTAGGCTCCAAGTCAGGCCATGCGATTTGGGCCATGCAGCATCCTCAGAGTGTTCCAAGGAGCCCCTTGGGGAAGCTGAAGCCTCCCCTTAAGCCCCAGGAAGGCTCTAGCGGCCTCCTAACTTGCGCGGGATACAACACTAGCCCACTGGCCTGCCTGTTCTGGCACAAGCTAGGATTGCGCTCTCAGGCAACAACACTTCAAGGCATGGAGAAAGCTGCAGACCGCAAGTCCTCTCTTAAGGTTGTTGCTAAGTTTTTGAAAACTGCAATTTTAAGTGGAACAGCTTACAATGAAACCAATTTTACCATAGGCTAATTGACCTACGTAAATGAGAGTTATGTTCCTACAGCATATTTCTGGTCCCAGAAACATCACAAACTTCTATAATTTTCAATATTAAACACTGAAATAAAATGTGAGCTTTCTGGGCTGGAGAAAACCCACCCAGACATGGGAAGAATGTGCACACTCCACACAGACAGTGCCCCTGGCCAGGAAACAATTTTTGTTCTCATCAAATTTCTAACGAACTAACTTAAAAGAGAGGACTTGCAGCACAAATTATGCACTTGGGTGGCACTGCCTCATATTTTGGATGTGAATTATGACTCGCATGCTATAAACGTTGGCCACTACTACTGTTATAAGAAGCCTCCACTGAATTTCAGAAATGCACAGGACTAGAATTGGCCATGGTCTGTTTCTGTGCTGGACTCCTTTCCTGGGGTAGAGCAGCGAAGTGTTGAACATCTTATGCATTGTAAGATGAATCATTTTGGTTAAAAAGTGGTGTCCAAAAGCGTACATCAATGCAATAGCTACGATACCCCCTACAGAAAATATTTTATAAGCATCCCCTTTCTCTTCCCAAACTTGCCATTGCTTAAAGCATGGAGGCAATCAGCAAAAACATCCACAGCCCTCTCCTTGTCTAGACAGCTTCCACCGACATTGCAGAAAGCCCGACATGCTTGTAGCAGAAGCCCAGTGGACCTGAAGCATTGAACCATGCTTTCAACATGTGGCATGATTTTCAAAGCCACACTCATACGTAAATATAAACATGTGCTCTGGGATCTTTTCCTTCTGCCATTTTTTCCCCACCCTTTTTCTTCTTTCCACCCCTCCGGACTGTGAACGGTTACACGTCTGGTAGACTTTGCACACAGATGTTTCTTTTCCAAACTGATGTCATGGAGGATCTGGTTTGGCCTTAATACAGTACCCACTAAAGAGCCTAAAAAGTGGGGTAAGGGAATCAGGGTGGGTGGGAGGGATTTGTCGAGTGCACAATTTTTGTGCGCAGCAGCTTGTCCCATTGTACTTAGCTTCCTTATCACTGTTTTTAGGCCCCTGCTGCAGGCTCGCCCCAGGACACCCCTGGGAGTGCCTCACAATGCCCCAAGGTGACATGACACACACATTGGGAACCTTTGATCTAGTCCAACACTCTGTTTTCAACAGTGGCCAGCCAGATGTTACCTCTGCAGCAATTGCCAAGAACAACCACAAGTGTACTCCTCATCCTGTTATGTGTAACCTGTTCTGAGCTCCTTGGAGTAATGACATAATCCCTCGTGCCTTTCATCCTCACATTGACAATCTTCAGGCTTGCCTAAGTTCAAAAATGGGACTAGATGCAGAGCCATCAGACGCCTTGGCTTGCATCATCAGACGTCTTGGCTTGGACCAAGACTTTCATGTTCCCTTCCCATTGCAATTCACTTGCATCCAACAAAAAGTCTCAGGAGAGCCAGGTTGAGTGGAATGGCATGAAATGCAGGATGAAAAGCGATATCTCGGAAAGAATTGGTGGAAATCAGAGACACTCCCTTTGCATATGAAAATGTGCCTCTCCGCGCACAGGTCTCTTTAGATCAGTGTTCTTCAAAGGGTGGGTTGCGACCCACCATGGAGAACAAAACAAAGGCCATTTCCCCTTCAGGGGAGTGGCCCAAGAAAGCAGTGCCTGGCAGTGCCACAGCTATTGTGGCGCTGTGGGCATTTAGGGACATTTGCCCTTACCTGAGGGGTTGAAGGAGTGTTTTGGAAGTGTTTGGGAGACCCGCTGCCACCACCCCAGGCCTCCCTGATGCTTAAAACAGTTCCAGGGTACAGTTGGAGCTCACTTCCTGCTTCCACGCGAAAACAGGAAGTCTCTAAATGCCAGCAGTGCCACAATCACTGTGGTGCTGCTGGGCCCACCCCCACCCCCCACTCCTAGAAGTACTTGTCAAGTCTTCAAAGTTCTAGTTGGAGTTTGAAGACCGCTGCTTTAGACCATGGGCACAGCTGCAGTGGGAGCAACACACAACACACTCCTGCAATTTCTCTCCCTCAAAGAAAAGAGGCAAAATGTGCCAGCTGGACAACTGCATTATCAAGGGTCAACATGGAGAACCTTGTTCATATCTTGCTCCTCTTCCATCTCTGCAGTAGATGGTACCTATATGCAGTGGTGTCATCTAAATGATTTAAGAACAGGTACTCACTTTTGATTGGCACGTGTCGGGACCCGCCCACCGGAAGTGACGTCATAAGCCAGAAGTGATGTCGTGCCAGGAAGTGACATGAAAAAAGCCCTTTTTGAGGCCTCAGATGATTTTAAACTGACCCAACAGTTGCAGCAGTATTCCACAGCACCCGCAGAACATGTTAAGGAGGCCTGGCATCATGTTAAAACCCCAGAGCAACTCATTTTTCAGTGGCAAGGAAAGGAAAGGCTCCGCTCGCTGCCTGCCTGCCTGCCTGGCTCTGAGAACATGCAGGCAACTCAAACATGCAGGAAATTCAAACGTTGCAGAGGGCGGAGTCGACGGGTGGGCGGGCGAATGGGCGGGGCCAGCTGTAATCCTAGAAACCGGTACTCGTGTACCCCTGCGTACCCCCTGCATGACATCACTGCCTATATGTGTGTGTGGTGGTGGCAGGGGGCTGAATGTATAAACATAGAGAATGGGGCTATCTTGTTGGGCAAACACCATAGTTCCTTCTGTGAATTAAGTTAGCTGACCATCACGGCCCAAGGGCAATTTCCAGCACAGTACGATTTGCGGTAGGGAAGCAGCAAATCATTCATTGTATTTAATTTGCTGTAGGAACATTTGAAACACTATACATTTATGGTCAGAATGCTTATCAGATCTGCATGCTTTGCAAAACGGAGTTTGAATAATCACCATGCACCACACAAACATTAGTAGATGTAATAGGCCTGATTGCATATTGCTGTTCCTTACTCAAAACTATGGACAGCAACAAAATGCAGATCTGAATCATTGAGAGCGCAATCCTAACCTGGAGTTAGGTCAGCACAGTTAGACCAGCAAAGTTTGGCTGGCAGAAGGGCCACTGTAAAGTGCGTTTGGACCACTCTTGGAGTCAGGGAGGATGCTGCATGTCTGTGTGCTGGCCTGTCTGACTCCAAGAGGTGTCCAAACATGCTTTATGGTGTCCCTTGTGACACCCAACTTTGCTGGCCTAACTGTGCCGGCCTAACTCCAGGTTAGGATTGCACCCTGATGCGCGCATCAGTATCTGTATTTTGCATCATGTTCCCTTTGAAAAGAACCATGATGTAATGTAGAGCAACAGAATAGCTTTATATTGTTGCCAATGCTTTGTTTTTTGTGGTTCCAAAAATATTTTTCACAAACTTACTACCTTGTTTGGAACACAATAGCCAATATGTTGTTTCGGGAATGGAAAATTATTATATAGGCTGATTGAATACATTATTGGAAAGAGTGCTATTTCTTGCTTTTGGCATTTAATGCACGGTTCAACAAGCTCTAAAATTTCATGCTTATTCGTTCTGCTGATTGTTTGCAATGCAATGCAAACCGAGACACTTTGGATTACGCATGGACTGGATGGCTCTGTCAGGCCCAAAAGTACAGATGGCCATAAAATGAAGACCGGAATTATTCTGGTATTATTCTGTAAAATAGGTTTCATTGTGCATTTCTACCACTGTGCTCATTCTGCAAATCAGCAGGAAAACATTTTTGTATCAAACTTGGTTTCTTTCTGTAAAGAAACCACTTGACAGTTATGGTGTTACCATCCGATGCTTTGGGCACATTTACTGTAATGCAAAGCAATTGTCAGGTCATCGGGCAGCTCAAACCCAGTCAAATGGCTACAGTTGCATCCAGCAGCAGCCAGGCAGTCATTGGAGGCACCTTGGGAGAAGAGGACATTTGTCTCTTTCCCCCAGGTAAGCCTGGAGACCCACCAATTGGTCTCCCCCTTGCATCTGTGCCGGCTGTTTAGCCAGCACAACAGCAAGAGCCTCTATGTCAGGCCACACAGCCCAACACAGGATCTGGTGGGTCCCACCCAGTGATGTCATTCAGAGGGAATAGACCAGAACGGGCGTTCCGGATCCTAACGGGCTCCGTGGCTGGTTCCGGGTTCCCGACAAGTGCCAATCAAAAGTGAGTTCCTGTTCCTAAATCATTTGAATGACACCACTGGTCCCACCCCCGTTCTGCCCCTCCCCTGCCCAGTAAATATTCTTGCCCGACGGAAGGGGACAAATGTCCTCTTCCTCAGAGGAGCCTCCAGTGGTTGCCTCACTGCTTCTAGGTGCAGTGGTAGCTTTTTGGCTACCACTGCACCTGCAGTGGCCAGGAAGCTCAGGACTGGGCTGCCTATCAACCATCCCAAAACAATGAGAGAGCCTGCATGGTGGACCTCTGTAGCTAGGGAATTTCACCATCAAGATGCTGTCACCCAAAAGATGCTGCCCTTTTTGTCCCCCTCTTTTTGGAATCTATAGGGCACACAATGGGCACATTATTACTAATATAATTCCTTTGTCACCTTTTTGAGAAAAGAAAAGTGCTTGTGGTCAAGTCCATGTTATTAAAATCATGACAACGAAATGAGTGTTGAGCTGGTTTGACTAAAGAAAAATCAGTCTGAGCAGAAGATAATTGGCTCTCACCAGACGATCCTTTTGTAGGATTCTTGTTTTAACTCCAATAGTAATAATACCACATGTACCTGCGTTAAGGAAGTTCTGCTCTTTTTCAGGCATCTGCTCAAAATATTGCTTTATGGAACCAATAAAAACAGTCTTTATGATCAGCAGTAAGTGCTGTTGGAATGTATAGGGACTTTTTTTCCCGATACACAAGGCCACATAGACCGTCTGGGAGCCTGTCCAGGAACTAACATTAACATTAGTTCAGGAGTCTCCAATATATTCTCTGGGAGATATGCGGAGCAAGCATTATTAATGACATCCATCACGAGCAACAAGGTAAGCAAGAAATAGGTTTTGAGCAAGGTTTTTGTTTTAAACACTAGTCCTGAGCATAAGCAATGTGCTCATTTTTCCAGATATCATTTGGGAGATCCAGGCTGTGGAAATATCCTGTTTATTTCAGAACTTCGCAGCACCATTCAGCCTGCAGAGTATTAACTGCAGAGACAACGCCTCTTCCGCTTGGTTTTTTGGCTGCACCCAAAGTGCTCTATCCGGATCGCCAAATATTTAATTAAAATAATAATAATGATAAAAGACTTACTGTAGGATCCTTGCCAGCCATTTTGCACTCTTCAACCTTGTTTGTGGATGCTGGCCAGAAAATCTATTTGGAAAGGAAAAAAATAGCATATTTTTTAAAATGGATTATATAATCTGAAATGCATATTTACAGGAAAAAGTGCACACATTTGCACCTTGATGATGCTACTACATTTCCTTCAGGGCATGCCTAAACTCACAAGGTCCGTATTTTTGCAGTTCTCTTTGACCAGGGAAAATATTTCCAAGCTTTTCTCTCAGAAACCTAGTAAAGGGGATGGACATCCTTCCCATCAGATTGGGCTAGTTCAGTATTTGTTTAACTTGTCCCAAATATATCATTAAAGTCCACTGTACTAAAATAGAGCACACTAGAAAGCTTTAAAGTGCTTTAAAGCTAGTAGCCACATTTGTCATCACAAATTGGTGCAGGCTGTTGTGAGTCTCTGTCATTTTGCAGATCTGCTATAACAGTCACTAATCTGATTACAGTGAGGATTCAGGGTTCTCAGTGTCATACCTGCCCTTTACCAGCATTGGTTCATTTCAATTACTCCTATTGTCCCCTCAGATGCCATCCACAGTTTGGAAACACCATAAGCCAACTGTCAAAGCTCCCTTCATGGGAGTCAATACCACTATTCTGCACACAGGTCTCTAGAGCAGTGATTCTCAAACTTTATAGCACTGGGACCCACTTTTTATAATGACAATCTGTCCGGAACCCACCAGAAGTGATGTCATGGCCAGAAGTGTCACATTGTGATGCCAGAGCCTCCTGCTTTTTTGAGAATGCAGCAATAAGTTGGGTTATTTCTCAGCCATTTTCCAATAGCAGAGTGAATCAGAAAGAAAAAAGGCCTGTTTACAACCTTGACACAAGCAAAATAATCACACAGCCCTCCTCCTTTCCAGCATCTCATCTTCCCATATTTTCAATATGGCTGCTCTAGGTGCTTCATAACCCACCCAAAATTGGCTTGTGACCCACCTGTGAGTCCCGAACCACAATTTGGGAGCCACCACTCTAGAGAATCTCTAGAGGTCTCTACCAGAATGCTACTCAGATTGGAAGGGCAAAAGTTGGACTCTCTTCTTCCTGTCACTTTCAGATAAACTCAAGGGGAAGGTTGGATCACCTCCTGCAAATGGTTCAGCTTCTGTAAGGAGGTTGAATTCCCACACTGAGGACGCAAGTCTAACCTGGAGTTAGGCCAGCAAAATTTGGCCGGCACAAGGGCCACCATAAAGCACATTTGGACCACTCTCTGAGTCAGGGAGGATGGCTCACGTCTGTGTGCTGGTGTTTCTGATTCCAAGACTGGTCCAAACATACTTTACGGTATCCCATGTGACGGCCAAACTTTGCTGGCCTAACTGTGCTGGCCTAACTCCAGGTTAGGATTATGTCAAGAGAAACTGTGAAAAAGATGAAGCTGTCCTCTGATCTTTGGTTCTGATATAAATGGAACCAAAAGCGAAGTGGAGTATTCAGAACGTGGTCCAAAGCTGTAGTTCAGATTGACGGTGCAAAGTGATGCTGAAAACAGAAAGAAGGCTGTCAAAGGGTTCGTTTATGGATGCCAAAGTTGAAATGCAGGATATCCCACAAGAAAATATGCTCTGTTAAGCTTCTAGCTGACGTTAACTAATTTCTAGATAAACATCTCAACCTCAGAAGAATTCTCATCCAGCACACACCCAAACTCAGAACAATATAAAGCTCCTCTTTCGTTTCCATTTCAGGAAAGTAACGGGAAAACATATTTTCAAGGAAAGCATTCTTGGCACCTCATATACATGATATAGTCACGCCCAGTAGTGAAATTCAGGGGGTTTGCCCAGGTTCTACAGAACCAGTTCTTAAATGGCCGGGCCCCGCCCACTCACTTACCTCGGCTGGCTTCAGTTTGTTTTTTTTGCTCCGGCTATGATGTCATAGAACCGGTTGTTAATTCATTTGAATTGCACCACTGGTTCACACCCCTGACATTTCGTATTTGTATTTCGTATTTGACATTGTGTATTTGTAATAGAATGCACACATGCTAAAGTGTAACAACTTACAGTCCAATCCTGAGCTGCCCAACTCCTGGAGCGGCAGCAGTACAAAAATGGCTACCGCTGCATCCTGTGAGAGCCATGGAAGCTTCCTCTCAGCCCCTGCAATGGTGCTACTTGAGTATCCTCCTGCTAATTGCTGACGGACTGGAAGAGCCCCATGTGGACTGCCCAGCCCAATGCAGGGGCTCAGGATCTAGCAGTGGAAGCCACTGCAACCCAGAAGGGGGTCATGATTGCAACCCGGAAGTGGGTCGCAATATATTTTTTTCGGTTTCTGGATGCACAGAGAGTCCTGCAGAGGGGCAAGGGCAGTGGTGTCATTCAAATGATTTAGGAACTGGAACTCACTTTTGATTGGCACTTGTCGGGAACACGGAACCAGCCACGGAGCCCGTTCTGGTCCGTTCCCCCTGAATGACATCACTGCCTTCGCCCCCCTAAGAATCCGGAGTCGCTCCCTTTAACCCTCTGAGTGCCGGCCAACCAAGAAGAAAAGCTCTTTGCAGAGGAATTGGGAGGGGGGAGAGTGAAGTGGGCGGAGTCAGCCCTAATTTCAACTAGTGGAACTGAGTTCCCCCGCGTTCCCCCTGCATGACATCATTGGGTAAGGGTAAGCCCTGCACAGGGCTCCCCAACCCCCATGGACGTTCGGGCTGGCAAGTTCCCCCAGCCCTATTATCTTGCCAGCAACAACGTGATCCTGGGGATTCCTTCCTGCTTTTCCAACTCTGGAGTGGTTTTCCAAAACCACTCACCTAGGAAATCATAGTGCATGATGTTAGGAACCAATGTGCTATCTTGCCTATTTCCAGTCATTTGTGTAGCCCTGTGTCCTGCTCCATCTGTATGAGCCTATATATAAGGCTATTTTTTGCTATTTTTTTAATCACTTAGAATCTGAACGGGGATGTTATCAGTGTGCTCATGACACTCTTGTTATCAAATCTCTCGTCTGTATAGCATTTTCCCGTGACTGGGAATTGGATCACTGAAGCTCAATCCAAATAAGACTGAGATTGACATGACTGGTACAGTCTGAGACCTTAAAACAGATTGGGGTCACTCTCCAGGATAATTCAAGTTTTCAGCTTTGCATTGTTCCTGAATCTATGACTGCACCAAGACTGTAGGGGCAGATAGGAATATTTCTTTCCAAAGAAATTCAGCTGGGAAAGGGTCTGGCTCCTCCTGTCTCATATAATGATTTTAATCCACAAATGTATCATCTTGAGAAAGAATCATTGTAATGTTGTCTACATTTGGTGTCCTTGAAAAACTATTGAGAATCTGAGTATTACCTGACAAAAAGATGTTGCTAATTCCCCAGGGCTTGCAGATTCATAGGCATAATTTAAGGTTCATGCAATACCTTTATAAGCTGTCCATCATTAATCTCCCAAAACAGGTATGAGTAAAATAATTTTTAAAAATCCAATAAAAATCTGAGTATTAATCACTGAAAAATATTTGTTTCAATTGTGCTCAACATTTGCAGCATGTGCAAAGCACTTCATGTGTACGGTCTTGATATAGTCTTTACAATCACTTTGTAAAGTAAGGGAAGTATTATTGGCAATTGGACTGTTCTTCCAAAATAAAAGGATGTACGGTAACATAAAGCTCCACTCGAGGGTTCCATGGCTGCAATTCCATCATTACAGCCATCACCATAGCATGGATGGAAGTGTATATGATGTTGAAAAAAGTTTTATTGCTGTCAATCACCTGGAAGAATGGGCTGCCTGCTTCTCCATTCTCATTCTCTTCTCATGCTTTTCCAACCATGGCCTGCCTGCACAACCAACTAATCTGCTGCAGCAAAAGCTGTCACAGCATTGTGAGCTGCATGTGCATGCGTCCTGTCCCCATTCACCCAGAACAATCTCTCTTTAAGGGCAGATTATTGAAATTGCTCTCAGAGTGCAATCCTCAACTGCGCTGGAACAGGCGGGCCTGTGCCACATCCAGCTCAACTCAGGATTGTGCTGGAGCCTCCATGCGGCAAGGGCACATTTGTACCCTTGCCCTGGAGTAGGCGCCAGCTGTGCCTATGGGCTACTCGGATCCGCACCCACTATATAGGCCAGTGGTGTCATTCAAATGATTTAGGAACAGGAACTCACTTTTGATTGGCACTTGTCGGGAACCCGGAACCAGCCACGGAGCCCGTTAGGATCCGGAACGCCCGTTCTGGTCCATTCCCCCTGAATGACATCACTGATATAGGCCGAATCAGGGTTGCACAGGCCAGGGACAGGGGTTTGGATGCGATTGTTAGGCTCCACCCCCTTCCCTGGGCCGGACTGCCTCATGGACCGCCCTCCCCCTGCCTCCCCCTCCCTCCCTCCCCCCCAACCAGAACTGCCCTGCGCCAGCCGAACTTGGCGCCCTTCATTAGCCCTGCATGTCTCTTGCTGGCACAAGTGCCTTAGATGCAAGTGCCACTAAGGGTGCAAGTCCCATTGGATTGCGCTCTAAGAGTGCAATCCTAAACTGAAGTTAGGCCAGCATAAGCTAAACCAGCAAAGTTTGGCCAGCACAAGGACCACCATAAAGCATGTTTGGACTACTCTCGGAGTCAGGAAAGATGGCTCACGTCTGTGTGCTGGCCTCTCTGGTTCCGAGAGTGGTCCAAACATACTTTATGGTGTCCCTTGTGCTGGCCAAACTTTGCTGGCTTAGTTTATGCCGGCCTAACTCAGTTTAGGATTGCGCCCTTAGTGTGTGTTCATGTGCCTTTAAGTTTTTCAATCTGGCAATCTGAAGATCTTGGAGTTGCAGCTATTTGGATGTGCACAGTCAGATCCAGTGTGAGTTTAAACAGTCTTCTTTAAACATTAGAAAAAAAAAACTCTGTTGTGATCAGTTTACTAGCATACATCCTGCCTCTGAAGTCAATGCAGGACGCATGCAGGGGAAACAATTACAGGCAACAGGAAGTGGACAAGAGCCTTCAACAAGTTGTAGTAGCTGGTGGAGGGGTTGTCTGGCAGTGATCTTGGTTGTAGGAATAAGAGAGTTATGAATACACAAGGGTCCCCTTGTTTTCATCTATGAATTGCCGGAGAAAGAGAAAGCATGCTCTTTGCAGCCCATACTTTGGGCATATTTGATTGCAGCCCAATGAATGGCAGCATCAGGAAAGAGTTGAATGTAGATGTGAAAGAATAGAGAACAATGAACATTTAACGTTAACATGGTGGCTCAGAGGGTGGAGTCAATTACCTTCTGCATCCCTTGAGCCATACACACAGGATGCCTGGCATAAACAAGCACAAATTCACATCTGAGTTAGTACAGGTCAAAGATTCTCATTCAATACTCTAAAACTGGCCAACAGAGCTGCACTAAGACCTGGTCAAAGGCAATTGAATACTCCTCTTGTTCAACTGAGCCCAAGAGATAAGCATCAAGCCTAGCACAAACCTAGCCTTTTTAAAACAAACTAGATCCCCAACTAACTATAGACCAATAGGTTTATTATCAGCGATTGGTAAGATATGCAAAGAACCTATTAAACAAACTTACTGCATGGATCAGTGATAAACGAATTCTTGGGGCTGAACAAGCAGGTTTCAGGCATGACAGATCCACATTAAGGGTGCAATCCTCCCCTGGAGTTAGGCCAGCACAATTTGGCCAGCACAAGGAACACCATAAAGTATGTTTGCACCACTCTCGGAGTCAGAGAGGCCAACACAGAGACATGCACCATCCTCCCTGACTCTGAGAGTGGTCCAAATGCACTGTACAGTGGCTCTTTTGCTGGCTAAACTTGGCTGGCCTAACTGTGCTTGCTTAACTCCAGGGGAGGATTGTGCCCTAGTTCATTGCTTTAAATTGTCACACCTTATCAACAAACAGATAAAACAGATTCTAATCTCGTGGTGGCCTTAGAACTTAAGGGAGCTTCTGATTCTGTGGACAAGTCCATTCTTTGGGACAAACCTTCACATCTCAGTCTAGAAAAAAAGACTCCCTTTTCTAATTAGAAATCTATATTTGGACACAAATTGCCAGATTAAAATCTCTGCGAGGGTGGGGTGGGGGACTATCTGAACAGTTCCCAACCAACAAAGGAGTAAAACAGGGCTGTAATCTATCCCCACACTCTTTAACCTTTTAAAAACGATTTAGCTCTGCATTTAGAAGGTCATAGTCCTAAACCTGGGCCTCTACACATCCCTCTTCTGCTTTAAGCACATGTTGCAATTATTCTATCTCGCACATGGATTGGAGTGAAGTGTTTAAGAGTGCAATCCTAACCTGGATTTAGGCCTGCACAGTTAGGCACAATTTTCACAATTTTGGCTACTAGTGTCAAGCTCAGCTTATTGCCACCCACAAACATGTAGCCCGATGCAGTTGCACCCCCCTGCACTTCTTTAGCTACGCCCCTGCAAGCTGTCAGTGAAGTCATATACACGAACATAGCCTGACAATGGGCTAATGAAACATACGGATTCCCCTCTCTCCCATCTTTAAAAATAAAATGATCCTGGATTCCTAAGTACTCTGTGAACTTACACTCAGAGGGTCCTGGCTTATGTTATTGATATTCAAAGACAGAATGTGGTCCTTGCTGCCGACGTAGATCCGGTCCTGATCTTCATCCATCACTAATATCCTGTAGTCTAAGGGGTGATGGGAAAGAGTGTAGAACTGCGAGGTCTTGGTTTCCTGCAGCTCTGCAAAAGAAAGAGGAGCCACGGCTTAGTCAATGCACTCAATTTGCTTTCCTCGTGGATACAGTCACACCTCGATGCAGGCAGCCAGCAACACAGCAAGGATTAAATGGTTCTATCACACAGCTACAGCAAGGATGAAATAATTTCCCTGTCAGATTTGGAGCACATGATTCTTACTCTTAAGTAACCAACCATTCTTGTGAAGCATCTGGAACAGCTTTATTCATTCACCCACAGAACCCTGTTGTTTTTAATGGAAAATTATTATTTACAGCTGTGCCTTTTAAAGTACATCATATATTAAACCAGTCAATGAGTACATCATATATAATGGCAGGCCAAGATCAATAAAAAAAAACCAACAGAAACACATTTCAGCTAATAATGATAAAATGTGAATTAGACAGAAGTGATTCAGACATAATTCACTGTTCCCTTTATGTCTCTTTTTAAAAAGCTTTTCCATGTTTTATTTAAAAATTGCTTGACTCCAAAAAGGGAATAACTTGGGGGAAGGAAAATGCTTGCATCCAATTCAAATATTTGAATAAGACTTATAGCAGTGGTTCTCAAACTTTTCAGACTGGGACCCACTTTTTAGAATGGGACTCATGTCAGGACCTACAGGAAGTGATGTCATTAATCTGGACGTGATGTCATAGCTGGAAGTGACATCATCAAGCAGGAAGTGCCATCAATGTGGCATAATAAACTTATACTCCTGGGATGCAAACTACCATTCTTGGACAGCAACAATTGCACAATCATGAAAAAAAGCCTTGACAGAAAGCAAGAATAGGAGAAAATATTATATAAAATCATGGAACTAAAAACAATTTTTAAAAAAGCTCACTTGAAAATTCAAACTGTTAACACTCACAAAAGGAATATAGCAAGTTCTGCAGCTTCCAAGATGGCTGCTCCCAGCTTTCTGCGACCCACCTGACATCAGGTTGGTTAGGATTGGGCCCAAATTTTTATTTAGCTTTTGCAGACTAAGGGCACAATCCTAATCTAGGCGGTCACAGTTAGGCCAGCAAAGTTTGGCCAGCAGAAGAGCCACTGTAAAGCGGGTTTGGACTGTGCCGGCCTCTCTGACTCTGAGAGTGGTCCAAACATACTTGATGGTGCCACTTGTGCCGACCAAACTTTGCTGACCTAACTGTGCCAGCCAGGTTATGATTGCGCCTAAAAAATGCTCAACAGACCAATTTCCTTTCTGCAAAGCAGCCTCAGAAGCAGCCAGTTGGAGGGAGATTCTTAAACCTTCCCCAGCTATCATTTTCCCCCTTAACTTCCCCCAGTTATCCCCCTCCCCATTTCCAAACATATTTTTGCAAGGAAACATGGGTCTGAAACCCCCTAAGCAGTTCAAGAATGGGACATAGAGAGGGAAATCCCTGCCCAGAGGAGATGATGTACCCCTTTCCCCACTTCTTCAAATTCAACCAACCAACCAACCAGCCAACCAGCCAGCCAGCCAGCTGACCAACCAACCAGCCAGCCAGCCAGCCAGCCAGCCAGCCAGCCAGCCAACCAACCAACCAACCAACCAATATTTATATACTGCTTTTCAACACAAACTGCTTCTCCCAATGCATTAAATTGTTAGCAGTACCAAATGGTGTATCTGTGTCAACCAAGAATGACTGGTACGTCCAGGAACAGATGAAGCTAGTCACAAAGGTTAAGCTAGCTAAGGTCACTGTTATTCTGTCAGACACTCCAGCCTTCTCAACTGGCTTCATTCAGAAAATACATTGGAGTGAAAAGGGGAAAGGCTGTCAAAGACAAAAGGATTGGAATGTGGAGAAAAGCAAAGCCAAGGAAGTAAAAAAAAAAAGGAGAGCTAAGACTAGCTATCCTGCCAACCTAGCAGCTTGAAAGCACATGAAAATGTGAGTAGATAAATAGGGGTGGGAAGGTAACGGCATTCCGTGTTCCGCGGCGTATAGTCACGCTGGCCACATGCCACAGAAACTTGTCCTTGGACAAATGCCGGCTCTTCGGCTTAGAAATGGAGATGAGCAATGCCCCCTACAGTCTGTCACAACTAGACCATTTGGTGGTGGGGAAACCTTTACCTTTTACCTTAAGACTAGCTAAAACAGTAAAAAGTAGATTCTGCTCAGTCACAGTAAAGCAAGATACAGGAAATTGTTCTTTGTCCTGAATGCTCCTGGAATCAGCGTTTATCTACGTTTTGCTCAAACAAAATTAAAACCCTGTTTTCTCCCTAAATACCCTATTTTATTCATCAGACGGTGTGCAGCTTGTTGTTTGTTTGGAGTGTTGATAGCAGAGTTGGGGGCTTGTGGACCCATTCAGCGCTTGCCTCGCGCGAGCGGAGCGGAGAAACGACGAGATCGCTACATTTCCATAACAAAGTCTTTTATTGGTTACAGTAGCGATAGTCAGAAAGCAAGAAGTTCTGTTTGCCGGTTAGCGAAAGCCGGCGAAGGCTTGCCGCGTACAAGCGGCTTTTCAACGCATGTAGTTACATTCTCAGTCTCAGTGCGCACACATGGTACAGACACAAGAACAAAGGGTGCAGCTAGAGTATATCTGGTAGGTGGATACCTGGAGACCCTTGTGCCCCATGTTACCCAATGGGGTGCTCCTTGAACATCATGATCTCATGAGAAAGTGGATGTTTGCTAGCCAGCGCTTCCCGTGAGAAACTTTGCCTGCTTATGTTATACTAACTATTGGGAGTTCATCTACTGTGTAGCAGATTGCACTAACAAGCTGGGAAGCTGAACACCCAAGGACACACAGGTGCTCTATCTGATTTGAAGACGGAGAGACGGAATGCCAGTTTCAACCAGTTCTGGAGTGTGTGGTGTGAAACTGCAACACAGCTTTGATCTCCCGCAATACAGTCCAAATTGCACAGCTTATTAATCTGGGAACGTGACCAACATATCCCAAGGAAAGCGTTTAATGCCGACATGGAAATTGAGCCATCAGAAAGCTAAGCTTCTTAGCAGGCCTGCGATTAATATTTTTTGCATAGCAATCAAAAGAAAGCTCCAGTGTACTCCATCAGAAAATAGCTACTGACAATTATTTCACAAAAGCAACCTTTGTTCTCCCTTTTAAAAAAGGTCTGTTCATTTGGTCTTGGCTTTTCAGAGGTAATTAAGGGCCCAATCCTAGCCAACTTTCTAGCACCGGTGCAGCTGCAATGCAGCCTCAAATTAAGGTAACAAATGTTCTCCTACATTTAGAAGGTCTCCCTGACTGCACCCCCCCCCCACACACACACACACACTGCAGGAGGCAGTGCACACCCCATTGTCACGGCTACATTAGCACTGGAAAGTTGGATAGGACTGGGTTCTTAACCAGTAGCAGTGACATTCATATACTTAGAAATCTGATTTATATAGCCAATTAATTTATACTCCTATTGCTTGAAAGAGGAACAGAAGATGAGAATTTGCTCTTCCATGTTCTTAATCAAAGGAAAATCAGAATGTTACAGCCCAAGGGCACCTCTCCACATTTAGGGGTGATGCCTTTTCCTCTGTTGCTCATTTCTAGTGGCTGGCAGAAGGATATCTTTCCAGCATTGGCCACTCATTCTCCCTGTTCCTGCCCCCCATCCCCTGTTCAGTTCACTTTGGTAGAACGAGCTGCCGGTATAGGGCCTGACTGGCTAGTCTAATTGGCTCCTTGGACATCACAGCAATGTCATGTCAACGTCTGAATGCCGCTCCATGAACTACGTTGGTGTTTCCACGGACGCCGGTGGTGTTACTGGGAAAGGCTGTGCCAGTGTTGCCTTGCCTGGACAGGCTCGGCATTTGGGTCTTGTTGTGTTGGTGTTGGTTTGCCATTGGTGTGGCATTGCCAGGACAGCCTTAGGATATGCCTATGCGTGCCTATGGGCAGAAAGGTGGGGTATAAATTAAATAAATAAATAAAATAAAATATGTCAGACATTGTGCCAATATCCATGTGCTGTCTGAATCGGATTGGGCCATTAGGCTGCCTAGGTGCAGTTGCATAGCCAGTGGGTGGCACGCCACGTATTGTAGCTGTCGCCATCTGGAATGGCTCTGAGGGGGAGACGCTGCTTACATGGTGCATTGAGGGGCCTGCAATCCTTAGCGTACTACCCCCCTCTGACAACGCTTCAGCCTGGGAGGAGGCTCTGTCGAACAAAATGGTTTTATTTCTGAGCAAACACATCTAGAAGTTTTCTGGCTTTTGAGCAGTATTCTGAGGGCCCCATCAACTGATGAGCAGAAGTAGAAATAGAATGAACGTAAGCCATGCAAGGGAAACAATTTTGCAAGTCTCCACTTTGTTTATAGAGATAAAGATCAAGCAGTCAAACAGTATTTTGATTAGATAGATAGATAGATAGATAGATAGATAGATAGATAGATAGATAGATAGATAG
>JAJKFI010000010.1:10640578-10652759 GCA_029204185.1 Lerista edwardsae
TAGATAGATAGATAGATAGATAGATAGATAGATAGATAGATAGATAGGTCTTTCATTTGCTGATTCTGGCCCTATACCTACATCAGCTGGTTGCACAACTCCTCTGGGCTTGCCCCCTTTATTCCCCCAGCCAACTCAAAATTGCACATGCCAAACTCCATGAGTTCATAAAGATGAAGAAGAGTCAGCCTTAAGCCCCTTCAGGCTACAGAACGTTAATCTGGACAGCTGTCATCCATATCTGAGGCTGAAGAGGCTGCATCAGCACATATGAAGTGCCCTTCTTTTGATCAAAATCAATATAGCAACAAAAGATCAGCTGAAGTGGCTGGATCTCTTCTCTTGCTATGAATAAACAATATAAAGCAGCCAAAAAATGCTGAAGTTGCAAAAGCAATGACCCCCAAAACATAGTAATGACCCCATATACAGACACACAAATGAGTTTGGGGAAAAAAAATTGAAACCTTTCAGCTACTTTCAAACTAAAACTATTAAAACAATGTTAACTCCAAGTACCTGATTCTACAGTACTGCAGTGATTTTCAACCACTCTGCCGTGGGATATGGGTGTGCTCAGCGGCGGCATTCAGCCGGTACGCTGGGCGGGACTTACCTTTGATGGGCAGTCCGCCCGTTGCGTAACGGCGCGTTCTGCTGCTTTCGGAACACGCCATTACGCAACGGGCGGACTGCCGGTCAAAGGTAAGTCCCGCCCAGCGTACCGGCTGAATGCCACCGCTGGGTGTACTGTGAATGGTCCACAGCTGTTCAGCGGGACTTTGAAGGGGGGTCATCTTAGGAGGGCCATTGGGGTGTGTGAGCCCCCTGCCAGCAGTGCACTGTGCCTCGACAATTTTAGCATCCTGTCATGGCAGAGGCATTGCGGCGTGGTGATAAGCTTGCCATGGGGACCACCGAAAGGGTTGGGCGCAGTGATGTCATTTAGGGGGAACGGACCAGAACGGGCGTTCCGGATCCTAACGGGCTCCGTGGCTGGTTCCGGGTTCCCAACAAGTGCCAATCAAAAGTGAGTTCCTGTTCCTAAATCATTTGAATGACACCACTGGTTGGGTGCACTGGTGGGGAAAGCAGGCTCGGAGCCGTCCCCCCACCTCCCTTTGCCTCCAAATCACTTCGAAATGGAGCTATTCCAGAAGCAGAGGGTATGGCGAGCCTGTGCAAAGGGTGTGGTGATGTCTTTTGCCACTGCCTCGCCCCAAGCACAGTTGAAGCCTGCTTGGCTCTGTGTGAGGGTGCTGAGGGATTAATAAAATTGAAAATCGCTGTTCTAGAGCCTTGGTTTGGTTGGAGGCCTAGGACAAGCTGTTTCCCTTATATTATACTTCCACAATGAACAGAATAATTTCATGCGGTGAAGGGAACATGGAAGGCTCAGGAGAGTAAAATCAGAATTCAGGGCAATTGTTTGGGAACAAAGGGACATCTACAAATGCTTTCCTGCTTCATTCTGCGCAGTGGGAAAAATACACTCCATGACAACTAGACATACTGTACTTTGTGGTTTCTTTTCATTCTCATAGGGGAAACACGACATCTTTAGAAATATAGCAACCCCACTGGTGAGCTCACACCAACTCACGCACACCCAATCAAGGCTCCTCGTCACATGATGAAGTGAGCACACTCACCATCTGTGCTACAAGGAGGTGAATGACTGAAGCCCATGCCAGTTTCGTTTGTGTTTCTTCTTCATGCATGATGTACAGAGCTCATGTCACACATTACCTTGCACACGCATGGGGAGGTAGACTCCCAAATTGCAATCCTAACCTGGATCATTGCCAATATAGATTTTTTTATTTGAAAATTTTTCTTACTACTTCTTTGTTTTACATCCCCGAGCGCAAAAAACCATCACATTTCGGATTTTCTTTACTCATCTGACTATACAAAATCTCTTACCTCTCTATCCTACCACTAATACATTTTTTAACACCCTATTACTATATTGTTGTTCAAGGCCAAGATATCATTCACGTGATTGGTGGAGTGGTTCCTTGGTCTTGGCCCATCTCATTTTAGATAACCTTTCTTTTTTCGAATCTGCTGAAAGCTCTCACTTTGAACAAAATGAGCTACTGCATGGTTGGTTCCACTTTCTTTCCCTGTTTTTACCTCTCTGCTCCTTTGGAAAGTTAAAACTAACAGCACGAACAAATTTACTAAACGTACTGTTGACCAAGGAACCAGCCAGTAATCACTGGCAGGTGTCTTCTCGTCTTTAAGTTTCCTCTTTGTTAGGCCACAGTTAGGCCACCAAAGTTTGGCTGGCACAAGGGCCACTGTAAAGCACATTTGGACCACTCACAGAGTCAGGGAGGATGGCGCACATCTGTGAGCTGGCCTCCCTGACTCTGAGTGGTCCAAACATACTTTATGTTGGACCACATACCTTGTGCTGGCCAAACTTTTCTGGCCTAACTGTGCCGGTCTAACTCCAGGTTAGGATTGTGCCCACAGTCTTCCACCAAATAAGGAAAACACTGGGTCGGTTGAATATATGAATTGGCCCTCAACGGGGGGGCTATTATACATATGCTAACAAAATAATAAAATATAACTACCTCTTATACACAGAGAAATCATAAACATTTTGGTTTCTTAAACACATTATAAACCAGAGGTATCGATCAAAGCTGCTGTTACACATTTTGCTTAATTAAAAAGTTAGCCACTCTATATTGGCAATGAATGTATATGTTCTCACTATATTGTTTCCCTTGATGTAGGATCCTACCAATTTTTTATTTAAAATATAACAATGGAAACGGTTGGTTTCTTAGCTTGTAAAATATATGAACACTGGAGCTTAATTAAAAAGGTGCCATGCTCAGGGCTTCTGTCAGTTAGCTCAGGATCCTAATTTAATTTCCTGAGAAAACTGCTCAGAATGAAAATTTGCCTCAGGACGCAATCCGAACCAACTTTCCAACATTGGCATAGACATGCCAATAGGGCATGTGCTGCTTCCTTCAGTTGAGGGGCAGTCGCAGAGGCCTCCACAAGGTCAGGGAATGTTTGTTCCCTTACCTCAGAGCTGCACTGCCCTCACGCCAGGGCTGGCAGCCCTCCTTGACGCTGGCACCCCCTCCCTGTCTTGAAATGTAGGACATTTTGAAATTTATCCAGGACAGAATGTTGAAATGTAGGACATGTCCTGGAAAACAAGGACATTGGGTCACCCATATTGCATGGGTGCTTCTTACAGAGACCCACACCTGTGACAGCCCCATTTGGGCTAATTTCTTCCTACATCTTGAGGAAGAATTATACAAAGTTGGCAGCTGTACATAAGAGTCTCCCCATGAAGTGGTTTCACCATTTGTAGTGTAACACTTCTTATTTATAACATGTCATTTACCAATAGGTCGCTTGAGAACATGAACCAATTTACAGGCATTATATACAACTAGCTACTATACAACAAGGAGCTCGTTGCTAAAATTAGTAAAATTAACCAAGCTAAGGTGGAGCTTAAGGACCACGTAAAGTGCATTTTGACCTTGATGATAGCGTAGAAGCAGCTGACAGCTGTGAGGCTTGGAAAGGCTTCAAGGTCGCAGAGCTCCGGCAAGGAATCACTCAGACAACAGAGATTAGGGTAGCAAGAACTTCTATATTCTCAGAAGAAGGCTTCTTGCAGCAAAGAACAGCAAACAGGTAACAGGTACAGCAAAGCTCCTCCAACAGCAACACTTACATCTCCAGCAACTAACCACAGGTGTTTCTGGTCTTGATTAAATAGTCCCCAGCATCCAGTCAGAGATCAGAGGACCTCATCCCCAGGCTGAAGATGAGTCAGAATGACTCAGCACTTTACTGCTGGTCTGCTAGGCCTGAATGACTCAGCACTTTACCACCTGAGTCGGCCTAGTGTTAGGCCTTTCCCCATTCAGGCCTGTAAATTTCTAGGGACTTCCAGTATCCCAACAGACCACTCTTGGAGTCAGGGAGGATGGTGGACATCTGTGTGCTGGCCTCTGACTCCAAGAATAGTCCAAACCTACTTTACAGTGTCCCTTGTGCAGGCCAAACTTGTGCCGGCCTAACTCCAGGGTAAGATTGCACCCTGAAAGTGTTAGAAAGCTTTGGGAGCCCAGGTGAGTGTCATATGTGGCTCCAGAACATCTTAGGTGAAGGAGGAAGCAATCTGAGTGGAGGGTAGCAGTCTGCTCCCTGGCCCTGGGGCAGCAGAAGGGCCAGGGACATGACTGCTCTCCCCTGAGCTACAGCTTCATCCATATAGTAGGAATGCTGAAAGGAAGCCCCACTCCCATCTATCACACCCTTGCAAACCATTTCAAAATGGTAGCATCGAATGGCAGCATTCTAAATACTGATCAGTGTTCATGACCAATAGGACAAAGCATCAGTTTTTCCGTGGCAGTCGTCAGCAGGCTCAGAATACACGAGTTCCTGGGCAATGATGAACTGAGTTTTGACATTGCTTCTCTTTCTGCATTCTGCAAATGCTGCTTCTATCACCCCAGTGGTGAAAGAGAGAGACCATTCTTGTCCCGTCACACCTTGCAACATTACTGTACAAGTTGTATTAGGTAATGCACTACTGTAATGCATACAGTGCATTACTGTGAATTAGGTAATGTCTGCAGCACATTTTGAAGCACAATAGGACTATTTTGATTCCATCACTTCTAGGAAAGAAGCACACTTTCCCCCCACCCTCTCTGTTCTGTTTAAAAACTGGAATACCTAGACTTCACTTCTGCCAAAACATTGCTTTGGATTGAAGAGATAACTTGTGTGCTTTTCTGTTTAGATTTCATCTGAACGGAGAGCGATTTAAATAAATAAGCCATCTGCAATCACTCATACCATGTTTAAACTAAATTTGCCATATTTATTCAGAGGCAGCAGAAAAGCTGTACTTTGGCCCAAAAAAATAAAATGGAATTTACTCCTTTCTTACCCTTTGATTAAGCGTAACATTGCTTCAGATAAGAGTTGCAGTGTTTAAAAGAATGTAACTGTATGAGTTATGATTAGTACATGATTAGTGTACAAGCTTTTAGGTAACGGGAGGTCCTCCTGTTACCAAACTATTTGATCCGCTTGCACGTAAAGATTATGAAGGGGGCAAGGTAGATGGTGTTTTGGGATGCAGAACAGTGATGTCATGTACCCACTATGCACCACTACGTGTGTACTGGTTCCTAGAAGTTGAGCTGGCCCCACCCACTCGAAGCTGGCCCTGTCGGCTGGTTGGCTCAGCAGCTGCGCATGTGTACTGCACGCCCACAGCCGTTGCCTGCACTTTCTGTGAGGAGGCAGGCAGGCAGGCAGCGTGGTGGCGGCGGCATCATGACATCACTTCCGACTATGACCTCACTTCCTGCCACAACATCACTTCCAGCTTATGATGTCACTTCCAGTGGGTGGACCCTGACAAGTGCCAATCAAAAGTGAGTACCTGTTCCTAAATCATTTGGATGACACCACTGATGCAGAAGCAGTAGAGTTAGAGCACCAAAAGAATGAAACACAAACAGCTGATCCATCAATACAATTCAAGAATAATTCCTAAGCATGAACCTAAACATACTCATCTGTACTGTAATAAAGTTTGAGTCTTCAAGAAAAGTTACTTTCAAAACAGTGAATTTGGTATTGCATCCAGCAGAAATTTACAACACTACAAGTAATGCATTGCCGTAACGCAATGTAAGCATATCCCTATCTGACCTTCCGCTGTCTGCTCTGCTAGGAAAACCCCTGTTCCCTCTTCCACCTGGAATGACCAGGACTCATGCAAGATACCTTCTGTCCCCCGGGATAGTGGAGACCTGCATGGTGAAACACTGGCAGTGCAGATACTGCCCATGGACATTCCATTGCCCTTTAACTCTTCCAGATGATACTGCAACCCTGTCATACTCTTAAAACAATTGTGAATATGGAATGCTCAGTTATTTTATTAAAGGCACAATCCTAACCAATTGTCCAGCATTGACATAGTTGTGCCACTGGGGCACATCCTGCATCCTGCAGCAGAGTCATAGAGGCCTCCTCAAAGTAAGGGAATATTTGTTCCCTTATCTTGGAGCTGCACTGCCCTTACCCCGGTGCTGGAAATTTGGTTAGGGTTGTGCCCTCAGTCACTCCCCTGTGCAATATATATCATCCTACCACCAGCATATGCAGTTTTGCACTCTACTCCATTGATTTCAATCTTATTAATAGGATTTAGGAAATCTTAATAGGATTTAAACCGAAATCTGATATGCACTTAAAAAAGTAAAGGTTTCCCCACGACCGAATGGTCTAGTCATGACCAACTATAGGGGGCGGTGCTCATCTCCGTTTCAAAGCCTGTAAAGACGGCGTTTTGTCCGAGGTCAAGCTTCTGTGGTCAGGTGGCCGGCATGACTCTACACCGTAGGGCACGGAACGCCGTTCCCTTCCCACCGAAGTGGTCCCTATTTATCTACTTGCATTTAGGTGCTTTCGAACTGCTAGGTTGGCAGGAGCTGGGACAAGCAATGGGAGCTCACTCCGTCACGCAGTCTTGAACTCCCAACCTTCCGGTCGGAAAGCCCAGCAGCAGCGGATTAACCCGCTGCGCCACCACGTCCCCTGATATTCACTTACCTTTGAGTAATTATCACTGAACTCAATGGGACTTGGTTCTGCGTAGGCTTCATAGAATCATAGAATCATGGAGTTGGAAGGACCTACAAGGTCATCTAGTCCACACCCTGTCTGGAAATCCTCCTAGAGCATCTCCAGCAGGTGCCTGTCAAGCCTCTGCTTGAAGGTCTCCAGTGAGTGAGAATCCACCACCTCCCTTGGCAATCTATTCCACTGTCGAATAGCCCTTATCGTCAAGAAATTCTTCCTGACTTCAGCTGGAATCTCCTCTCTTGCAGTTTGTACCCATTGGACAGAGGCAGGTGAGAACAAATGTGTCTCTTCTTTCTTATGACAGCCCTTCAAATATTTGAAGAGTGCAATCATATCCCCTCTCAGTCTTCTCTTCTCCAAGCTAAACATATCAAGTTCCCTCAATCTTTCCTCACAGGATTTGTTTTCCAGCCCCCTGATCATCTCCAGTTTGGCTGCATCTTTCCTGAACTGAGGTACCCCGAACTCCAGGTGAGGTTGCACCAATGCGGAGTAAAGCAGAACCACAATTTCTTGCAACTAGGAAGTTATGGTTCTACTAATGCAGGGTACAACTGCATTAGCCTTCTTTGCAGCTGTATCACACTGCTGACACATGTTCATCTTATGGTCCACTGCAACTCCAAGATCCTTCTCATGTTGTGCTGCCATGTCAGGTTACTTCCAATCCTATCCAATTTTCTGGTGCCGATGCAGCTGCAATGCAGTCCTGAGGTATGTGAACAAATGTTCCCTTACCTTGAGGAGGCCTCCATGACTGTCCCGCCGCCACAGAATGCAGCACACACCCCATTGGGAAGGCTACACCAGGGCTGGAAAATTGGTTAGGATTTGGCCCCATTCTATACCTGCGTATTAGGTTATTTTTTCCTAGGTGTAGAACCTTGCATTTTTTCCCTGCTGAACTTCATCTTATCCTTTTCAGCCCAGCATTCCATTTTGTCAAGGTCTTCCTGAAGGCTTTTACTGTCCCATTATGTTTGCTATGCCTCCCAGTTTTGTGTCATACACAAATTTGATGAGGGCCGCTTGTATCTCTTCATCTAAGTCATTGACTTGCTAAGCTTTGTGCTGTTAGTCGGTTAACACAATTGTTAATTGTTGTTAAGACAATTAAGGTAAGGTTGCTAACTTAACAGAAATAGAAAGTGTACAATGTAACTTTCTCCCACTTTTAATACTTTGGCAGAATTATGCCCTAACTTTAAAAAAACAACACTTTTGCCTCACTTCAAAAAAAGTATACAATATTTGTTTTATTTTATTCATTATCAATATAGTATCTGGCATTTATTTAATAAGGATTGAGTTTGGTCAACAGACACCTTCAAACAGTGGCTATGTACATTCAATGTTTGTTATCAATGGCTTTTCTTGGACAAATAAAACTTATTCAACAAGCTCTTTCATTTGTTGTACTACACCTTCCTACAGTTTGGCATTGGATATTCACAACAAGTGAACGTGGTGAACGTAAAGGGGATGTGGTGACACAGTGGGTTAAACCGCTGCTGCTGGGCATTCTGACCGGAAGGTTGGGAGTTCAAGACTGCGCAACGGAGTGAGCTTCTGTTGCTTGTCCCAGCTCTTGCCCACCTAGAAGTTTGAAAGCACCTAAAAATGCAAGTAGATAAATAGGGACCCACTTCGATGGGAAGGTAACAGCGTTCCGTGCGCTATGGCATATAGTCATGCCGGCCACATGACCATGAAAGCTTATATTTGGACAAACGCTGGCTCTACAGGCTTAGAAACTGAAATGAGCACCGCTCCCTACAGTTGGTCACGACTAGACCATTCGGTCATGGGGAAACCTTTATCTTTATTCACCACAAAAGTGGTTCCAAATTGATCTATCACAGAGACTGACTGACTGCATAGACAAAATGCACTTTACAAATTCAAACAAAAAATGAATTAGCCAACAGAGGAGACTGCATTCACAATGAAATGTCCTCCACATTTTTACTGTGTATTGTCTACATATAATGTGGCTATATATTGTATACATACACAGCATGCGTCCCTTCCAACTCTATGATTCTATCGACAGGCACCTGCAGGAGATGCTCTCAGGGCTAGGCCCTCCCTTTAGAATGAATGGGAACGCATTGACTCCAGTAGGCGGGCTTAGCGGCCATGACAGTATGTCCAAAACATTGCTCATTCCAAGCATTTCCAATGGGTTTTCGCATGATGTTTAGGGCTGAATCGTTTACTCCTGAAGTAAAAACTTACCAAAATAACAACGTGTGATCGTGGAGAAACATCAGTGGTAACCATATTATGAGTTAATATGCAATTCCAAGGTTTAATTCCGCGTAATGATATTACTGAACACACCGGACGAAATGCTGTCTATTTTAACTCAGATTGCACTGTTTTGACAGACTTATTTTTTGAAATCTACACAAGCAGGAATAAAACGGCCATGCCCCATTAAAAAAATGTCTGTTAATGTTCAGAATTTCGAAAATATTACCGGTCGTTTTATTGAGCCGATGTAATGTGAATACATGAACCTTTCCATGGAAATTAAGTCCCATTTTTCGTCCAGCGATTCGCACACCCGTATGCAGAACACGCAGGCATGCTTAAAGACGTTGAAATTAACTTTTACACGTGCGCCGTGCGAGCGAGACAGCCCCTCCGGCGGCAATCCTCCTCCTTCGCGGCAATGATCTGAGTCAGCCATTTTAGTACGTCCACGGCTTCAAGAATGTGACGACATGGCCTATCCAGTTATCTAACATTCTTGGATGCTCTAAGAGGACTTCCTGATATAGGCAGAAGGTTGGATTTGATGACCTCAAGGGTTCTTTTCAATCCCGAGGTAAAGTATGGTCTGAATGAAATAAGCCTCTTTCATACTTTGCCAGAAATTCTATAGAATGCCTGACTTTCACATAAGGCCTGTAATATCTAGAATTAATGAAATAAATGTAATTTCTTCAAATGCTGTATGAAAGTTTGAAGCTGCCTTTTATGGACTCAAACTCCTGTCTAAGCCTAATTTTGTCTCCTCCAACTGCAATGTCTGTAGCAGGTTCTGAGAACCTTCTAACTAGAGCTATCAGCGATAGAGCCTGGGCGTAAAAGGTATCAGTGAGCTGGTCTTATTGGTATGTGTACACTAAAAATTACGGTGAAAGGTTCCAGGAATGGAGCAAGTTTTCTTTTTCAAAAACATTTTGAACTATATAAAAGGAAAAAAAAACCTCTCTCAAAGTACTTGTCACTGAGTGCACATGTCTAAATATCACACCTAAATACAGAACTATTTTCTTAACTTCACTATCGTTCCAGTTTAGATATGAGTTATCAGTCTGTTAATAACCAAGGCAGTTTGTTGATTAATGTAGTACTTTGCTGATGGTGAATGATGTTGAACAGAGGTAGTAAGAACTGAATGTACCATGCAGAGTGGACAAACTAATTCTTCTTGAGCGATGCCGTTGCTCAGGCAAGTCCTCATATAGATTTCATGGAACAAGGGAACAAACTCTGTTGATAATCTTGTGGGAACAATTTTTAATCAGAAAATAGAAAGACCTTTAGGCCACACTGATGATAAAAGAAGCAGAAAAACCTGTCAGGGCACAATCCTAGAGTGGATGTAGCGCCAACGCTGCATCTGTAGTGCTGATGCGGGGTGCTGACTGGCACCCCTGCATCGGCGCTACAGCTCCCAGGCTGATGCTAGCTCTCGAGTTGGCCTGGGAGCACGGCCAAGCTCCCTTGAACCAGCGGAACTTGCTGGTGTAGGGGAGGTTCCGGGAGGATGAGTGGGTGGAACTGGGTGGGAGTTCCCACCCATCAGAAACCCATCTTTCTAGGTGGGGATGGGTTGGCCGGCAGGTGTGCCCACCACGGGAGGGGGCAGGCTTGGGATGTGGCTATAAGGTTGCATCCTAAGCCCCATACCCAGGCTGCGCAGATCTGATTCTGGCTGCATGGCCTCCTTGGCGCTGAGCCTGCTATTTAGCAGGTAAAGATCTGAGGAACGCATGGGTGAGGATGGCACCTCCCCTTGTGCAAGGGCACAGATGTGGAGGCTAAGTGGTGCTGGATTTGGCACAGGCCTGCCAGCCAGCCTGCTCCAACGCTACTTAGGTTTGAGCTATTAGTATCATTGGTTAGCCATTAACATTAGTGGTTTTCAAGCTGTGCTCTGGTGATTGCTGGGGGAGTCCTTCGAAGCTTTTCAGGAGTTCTTGAAAAGATCAAAAATGATAGTTCTACTCTAATTCACCACTCTGTTCTTCCCTACACCTCTGTTTGTGCAATGCTTTTCTGCCTTTGAAAATCCAAGAAAGAAGAGGAGGAGGAGGAGGAGGAGGAGGAGGAGGAGGAGTGGAGAATGGCATGCCATTTGTGTCCACCAGTCAAAAGGGGTGTTGGGTGGGAAGTTGTGGGGTGGGAAGAGGATGTCCCAACAACTGTTTACCTCCACCAAAGTCTACCTGAGGTGGCCACCTTGCTACACCTCACTAGCCAGGACAGGCCTGATATTGCTTCTTCGCATAGGTTTAGAAAACCTCTATGGTACAAAGAAGCCCTTTGTAATTATTGAGATGAAACCGAGAAGGAAAGTTAATGACAACACAGTAAAGAAGACTAGGGCAAAACATAACCGCACAAAGCAGCCATTTTCAACCTTTTTATCTCAAGGAATACTGAGGAGGCACTAAAATGGTTGAGGCACATTGCACTTTTTGAGAGTGACAGGGCACTACACTGCCAGACAGGGCACTACACTGCCAGCCAGGGCCTCATGTCACCCAATGTTCCTATGAACATATCATCCTACCCCAAATTCTTGCTGAACACCTGCAGACTATGCGTGGCACACCAATGCACCACGGAACACTGGTTGAACATAGCTGGTGTAGAGTGTTACTCTGCTGTCCAAAGTGACAAAAATGAGAGGTATGACCACAACAGACCAAAACCAAATCGGGGATAACAACCCATGAAATCCAAGTCACAATTTGACAGTGAAATGTCCAATACTATTCAAATAACAGAAGGTGACAACAGGAATTAAAACATCCTGATCTGGCATCACAAGTCCCACAGCATCAACATGTTATAAGGTGTCACTGAATTCTGAACCTGTTTCTTTTAGCACCTGGTAAGTGCTAATTTTTCCAACTGCCTCTCAAATCTGTTCCTTTGCCTTCACTGATTGTATACTAAGCATTTCCTAAGTCCTGTGTCCCATTATTATTTGAATTATGTCAAGCTGGTTCCAATTCTTTAGGAAGAAGATATCCCATACACCATCCCCTATTTTGACTTTCTGTTATCTGTCACTGATAAATGTTTTCTTTCTTGTGATCTGCTGGTTCTGAGGTATTTACTCCAACGCATTTAAGTAAGCTGCTGTGGGATGGGGGAATGGAGTCCGTTAAAGTGTGTACTATATTTCTGTGGTGTGTATTGGTGCTTGGATTGATATTAGAACTTTTCTTTCTTTCTTTCTTTCTTTCTTTCTTTCTTTCTTTCTTTCTTT
>JAJKFI010000010.1:10652769-10665077 GCA_029204185.1 Lerista edwardsae
TTTCTTTCTTTCTTTCTTTCTTTCTTTCTTTCTTTCTTTCTTTCTTTCTTTCTTTCTTTCTTTCTTTCTTTCATCTAAGTTCTGCCTCCAATGTATTTTATAAACTTTATAGTTAAATTTATTTTTTGGCCCTGGACACCATGCCAGATATTTTATTCAGCCCTCTGGCTAAAAAGCCTGGAGACCCCTGGTTTAAAACAATGAAAGGTCATTTTGCATACCTGATATGGTAATGGCAACAGCAGTTGTTACAAGCCATCACTGATAAGCAGCGGCGTCATCCTCAAATTAAGTTCCGGAACGCTAGGCAGGACTTACCGCTTGATTGACAGGCTGTCCGTGACGTGTCGCTGCCTGCCCGCCTGCTGCGCGGGCTCCCTCCAGTTGGCGCGCCCCTCCGCTGCTTGCCCAGGCATCCGGCGCCCCCCCCCCAGGCAAGCGGGTACCCCCTCTGAAGCCAGGGGTGCCCGCACGGCAGGCGGGCAGGCAGCGACACATCACAGACGGGCAGCCAATCAGGCGGTAAGTCCCGCCTAGCATTCCGGAATGTCGTTTGAGGATGACACCACTGCTGATAAGGCTCTCTCATTAATCAGGCTAAGAAGATGGTCCTTCAAAGGGCTTCATCACAGTGGAGAATATGCACAGAGGCAGCACAGTTTACACATGAACATGTCACTTACACATATGGTTTTATTACTGAGGAGCTTAGGGATTTGAAGAGGGTCTTGAAAACAATCAAGGATATTCAGTGTAACACATTTGTTGGGGTTTAGTATTTTTAGACGCTGACAAATCATTAGCAGCTTTCGGCAGCATGTGGCGGCAAGGCTGAACACAAGTCTCAGATCAGTGCTCACAATTAACACTGATTAATTGGCAAAATGCTAATGAAAGAATACGGCAAATAAGCAGAAATAACTACAGAGGAAAATGCTACATGTGCTAAAAGATCACTTGGAGCTTTGCAATACTTTTCCCTTGATAGATAATGGCGAAGACTGAGGGCTAAGCAGGTTTTGATGTGGGAAATCTGTCATCAAAATTTTCCCCTCCAGGCTGTCACATGGGGTGGCTAATTAGATCAAGATAATGGTGTTGAGGGAGAGAGGGAGGGATGGAGGGAGGAATACACACTTTCCTCCCATGCCAGTTTTCCAATGTAGACCCTCCTCTCATTCAAAGTTGCTATTTAGCTCCATAAGGAATGGGAAACTGAGACAGATGCTATATGATAGTCGTTAAAAGTGACTTTCAAACAGAGTGGTCTTTATGCATTGCATGGACTGCATCAGAAAGTTCAAACCCTTCAATTAAAATTATAAAATAAGAGTAATAAGCAATAACTGTACAGATGAAGAATAACTGAATCAAAAGTCTAGGTTCTTTGGGAAAGCTTCTAATTGCAATGTGTGCAAACTGAGAAAAAACAAAACTCTGACTTGAATTTCTATTTCTGCACTCATGCCAGGATGTCTTGTCTATAGTCTCAGTGCATAACTGTAGTAATAATCCGTATGGATGACCTTTGCCGTGGATTAGATGGGCAAGTGTGTCCCTGCTGGCCCTGCTAGACCTCTCAGTGACCTTCAGTACCATCGACCATGGTATTCTTCTGCCTTGGCTGTCTGAGTTGGAACTAAAGGACACTGCTCTGCACTGGCTCAACTCAGTGGTGGGATTCAAATAAATTAACAACCGGTTCTATGTCCTTCAGGGCGGCCTTCAGGGCCATCCGCTGCCTTTCTTCCCTCTCCCAACCTAAAATTAGCAACCGGTTCTGCAGAATAGGTGAGAACTGGCTGAATTTCACCACTGGTTCCACTCCTTCCTGGCTGACTATACTCCATTATCCTTTTCTGTAAAATGTGGCCACCAGCAAAGGAGGCCAAATGGGCTGCAAAAGACCAGATAGCACAATGATGATCTAATGCTGTTGTTGACACACAGCCATGTTCAAACAGCTGCTAAAGAGATATCAGGCTGCCATCTGTTTCAGAAAGATGCTCAACTGCTGTCTACTAGGGGAAGGATTAATTTGCTGTCATGACTCCATCTACATCAATAAACATCCAGGAATATTGGACACCCAGCAAGCTAGCACTTGGATGATGGCTGAGCTCTTCTGCGTGCTGATACCCACCATGCTGAGGACGGGAATGTCCCCAAAAGCTACCCTTTTCCTCCATGCACTCCTAATACTGAATGTGCGGAAATAAGCTGAATTCACAGGAGCTATCAGGTTTTTGATATTCTTAACCTATTAATAGGATCTATCCTATTCTTCCCTGATGTAAAACCTGAAAAAGGGTGGGCTAAAAATACCCTTACCTGTTTACATAAGGGCAACTGGTTTAACCCTTGATATACAAAGCTTAGGGTGCAATCCTAAATTGGAGTTAGGCTGGCATAGTTACAGTAGGCCAGCAAAGTTTGGCCGGCACAAGGGCCACCGTAAAGTATGTTTGGACAAGCGATGTCATCCTGGCGGAACGGCCCGGTACGCCGTTCTGCCAGTTCTGCGGACGGGCCTGGGCCACGCCGCCTCTCCCGAGGACGGGTGAGCTGCTCCTGGGCCCGCCCGCCCTCCCGCACGTCCGAATCGCTCTGAAATGGAATGATTCGAGGTGCTGTGAGACGCAGGGAGGCGTGGCTGGCCTCCGCCATAGGGGCGGAGGGCTGCCAATCATCCGGGCGTTCCGGTTCCTGGTGCGCCTGGATGATGTCTCTGGTTTGGACCACTCTCTGACTCAGAGCAGCCACCACACAGATGTGTGCCTTCCTCCCTGACTCTGAGAGTGGTCCAAATGTGCTTTACGGTGGCCCTTGTGCCAGCCAAACTTTTCTGGTCTAACTATGCTGGCCTAACTCCAGGTTAGGATTGCGCTCTGAATCTACCCTATTGTTTTGTCTGAGTGATCATTTCCAGTCTATTGGCCTGATCTCGCAAAGCAATTCTTATGCTCTTTAACAGAAAAGAATTCACTGTCTATCTTGGACTCCAGCTTCCCATTTGTATCATTTATTCCTCCCACATATATCAGAATCCACGCATGATTACAGAGATACTGTTCATTCGAATGGCTCGCATTTTTTTGGCTGAGGATTTACTGACTAGAGCTTCTGGCTCAGTTATAGTCTGTCTAAGAGCACAGAAGTCCCAAGAGGAACGGCAGACAATAATGTATCCAGGCCAGGCTTCTTCAGTTGGGGAAATTGAAAATCGCTACACTTGGAGCAAAATGCCAATTGTCTGAAGGCAGAATGTGTATCGTGGGAAATGGCTGACTACCAGGACTTCCGTACATTAGAGGGGGAAAAAATTCTATCCAACTGCCTCTGTGCTGGGCTAACCCAAGTTTAATACTAGATGACATTTCATATTACAGAAACCATTGCCATGTAGCACTACACAGAAACAGCAAAAGACAGTCAGATATTACATCACTTTTACATTATAGGCATTTTTAGCCTTCTTTTCATAAAAAAGTAACCAAAATAGCTTACATAATAAAAAGCAATACAAAAGAAAAAAAACCAAATTAAATTATTGCAGTGGTGAGTGATGATTTGCATGTGTGAACGGGCCATGACATATGGTTATACCACCACTGACAAATGTTTCGTGTCTCCTCACACAGTCTCAAACACAGTGCCTTTGTTTCTATGTAAACCGCTAGTATTCTCAAACTGTACAGTAATAAGAGTGCAGAAACCAAGAGATGTATGTGACTGTGTGCATTAATAGCCAACGGCTGGTAGCTGTAGAAGTGTGACTCAAATCCACAAAAAGGTTTGAGATGACACAAGATATTATAGTTCTCCCTAACGCTGAACTGTATAATTCAGTGGTTCCCAAGTGGGACCCACAAGTGGGCATGAACCAATTTCAAATGGGTTGCGAAACACCTAGAGGAGCCATATTGAAAATATGGGAAGATGAGACACTGGGAAGGGGAAGGGCTGTGTGGTTGTTTTGCATGTGTCAAAATTGTAAATAGGCTTTTTTTCTTTCTGATTCACTTTGCTATTGGGAAATGGCTGAGAACTTATAACCCACCTTTTTGCTGCATTCTCAGGGAAGAAGCAGACTCTGGCATCACAGTGCCAGCACTTCCTGTCATGATATCACTTCCTGTGGGTCTCGGACAGATTGTCATTCTAAAAAGTGGGTCCCGGTGCTAAAATGTTTGAGAACCACTGGTACAATTAATTCTACCCTTAGAGATGTATGTAAAACATAACATACAGAATTTTTTCCAACAATTACGAGATCTCGGAAGGTGATGTTTGCACTGAGCAACTATCTCAAAATGGCCTCATTTTGTGAATCATGATGAATATGTGTATTTAGTTCAGAAGAGTGGTGCATACATATAAGGTGGTATATACCGAGAATACAGCACAAACCCTGATCTAAGGTAGCGTAGACCTTTGATGTCAAACTAATGTATAAACACATGTACAGCAGAAATAAATACAGCACCTTTTGTTTTTTTTTACTGGAGGAAGCTTTTGCGTGCTTTAAAACATCCTTTGAAGTGCATTGTAAATTTGTGAACCAGATGCCACAGGTCCTTTTTATGAAAGTTCAAATGCAGCAAGGAAAGCATAAATATAATTTGTAAAACAACCTGTTTAAAGATTTAAGAAATAAACAAGCAGAAAGCCCCTCACATATATATTTTTTCATTTTCTCAATTGCAAAGGAGACAGCCAACCAGAACTGCACAACCAGAGATTAAAACTTAAACTGGAATTCCTGTACACCATTTTGAAAACAAAAAACTCCAGGCAGGGTACACATCTACATCAGGAGTACAACCTATAGAACTGGCTAAAAACCTAAGCACAAATAGTGGTTTGTGATACACTTCAGTGGACCAGCATGTAATAAGGATGGGAGAGGGGCATAGGGGCAACACAATACACAGGGCACTCCTATATGTCTACTCAGACACAAGTCCCATTCAATTCAATGAGACTTACTCCCATGTAAGCATGTATAGGACTGCAGCCACAATGCACAATATCTGAATCTGTAGGGATGATGCAGAAGTTGTGGGGGAGCAGCAATCTCCCAGTTTAAAGGACCAGTTTCAAAAGGGTCAAAAGGCTGCAGGTCTCAGTCCAGGAATCAAGGCAAGGGAGCTAAGAGTATGATAAAGAAAGGTATGGAAGGCAACTGAGGGCCCGATCCTATTGACACAGTGCGGGTGGTACGAGCACTTTTGAGGGTCCTGTTTGTCTCAGAACTAGGTAGCTCCCAGGATGTGGCACTCTTTGTGTGTCTGAATATTTGGCTTTGCAAGGTGCAGCCAGTTGTGTGTGTGTGTGTGTGTGTGTGTGTGTGTGTGTGTGTGTGTGTGTCAGAAACCAGCTTCTCAGAAACCAGTGAGAAGAGGGGGGCACTGTTCCAACAAATCAAAGTTGTCATTTATTTCAAGGCCAGCTCCAGGAGTGGTGGGGCCCAATGTGGGGCATTCCTGCGGGGGGCCCCCACTCACCAAGAAAAGTGCTTGTGGTGCCACACACGGTACCTGGAAATAGCTGGTGGTGACATGATGACATCACTGCCAACTGCTTCCAGGAGGCCCATTTTGGGCAGTTTGGAGGCAGGGGCAGGTGGGAGGGCCCAAGGTAAGGCTGCTCTGCTCACCCCACTGACTTACAGCCCATAGAGATCCCAGCTGCAGCCACAGGCAATATGCTCGCTGTGCTGGTACGAGGCCCCCTAAAGTGCGGGGCCCAATGTGACGACATTGGTCACATTGGCTTAAGGCTGGCCCTGATTTACTTAGAGTTCTGTGAGACCCTGTGCTCACTTACCATCAGCCCAAGAAGCAGCAACATGAGATCGGCCTGGTTGCCATTCATGCACCCAGCACCACATACCTGCCAATACATATGCATCTGGCAACAGGTCTGTCAGAAAGCCTGAACCAAGAGCCAGACCATTTCGGGGAGGGCTATCTTCAAATAGCAAGTGGGTGGAGTAAAACTAGGGAGAGGAGGGAAACCTAACACTTTGATCCCACTGTGGTCCAATGGTCCCATTGCACCCCCATCACCCTGCACACCATTTTTTTTCAGAATGAAAAGGCTTCCATTGAGTTCAATGATAGTCTGGCCCAAAGGGGGGGCCTTTGACTCTTTCCCCTGTCCCAGTAGTATTCAAACTTTTTAGACCAGGACCAACTATTTAGAATGGCACTCGTGTTGCGACCCACCAAAAGTGATGTCATTAACCTGGAAGTGATGTTGTGGCCGGAAGTGACATCATCAAGCAGGAAGGGCTGTCATTATAACATAATAAAGTGACACTCCTGAAATGTAAATTGGCACTCTTGGACTGCAGCAATTGCACAACCATGAAATATCTCTGACAGAAAGCAAGATTAAGACAAAATATGATGTAAAAGCACTGAACTAAAAACACAATTAAAAATAAACCTTCCCTTGAAAATTCAAACTGTTAACACTCAGAAAAGGAATATAAGAAGAGTAAGGTCTGCAGTTTCCAATATGGCTGCTCCCAGCTTTCCGCGACCCACCTGACATCAGGTTGCGACCCACCAAGTGGGTCCAAATCCCCAGTTTGAATAACACTGTCCTATCCTAAACATTTGAAAGGACACCCTTATACAGGAGCATACGGAGCCTGACTTTTCCATAGAATACAACATGTGAGAAAAGGCAGCATGGATTGGAATCATTTCACAACAATGTCTCCAGCAAAGTCAAGTAGACAGACTAGCTTTCCAAGGAACAAATGGCCCTTCTGATCAGGGTTACTCCTTTTTTTAATGGCCCTATGGTGCAAGCCATTAAAAATAAATAGGCTGGGCATTCAAAAGTAGGCTGGGATGGTCAAAAGACGTCCAGGTGGCAACCCTCCTTCTGATTAGCCCTTAGAGTACCCATCTTTGGGTCGCCTTTGTTCAAGCCACAAATCCCTTTCATCTAAATGAGTTGCTGTTGATTTGCACTATTAGCGGAGAAACCTGCTGCTGTAAGCATCCATTACCACCAAGCTGCTTACAACATATTGATTTCCAGGCTGGGAGTCGCTTCCCTCAAGGCTGCAGAGCATATGGCTGCTTGTTTGTTAAACCTACTGGCGAAAGCACGTTGGAAGCCGAAAAAAACGGAGAACCCCCTAAATGCAGGTGCACCCTCCCATCTCTCCCACCCTTTTGTTAATTAAATATTAAATTGTCTTTTACTTTCTGCAGTCTCTTAAGTGTAGGGCCTGTCATCTTTGTTATGCACAACAGATTAAGGGCTCAGTCCTAGCCAACTTTCCAGCACCGGTATAGCCACAGTGCAGCCTCAAAGGTAAGGTCACAAATGTTCTCCTACCTTGAGGTCGTTTCCCTGACTGCCCCCCCCCACTCCAGGATGCGGTCACAACCCGTTTGGCACAGCAATGTCAATGCTAGAAGGTTGGATAGGTTTGGGCTCTAATGCTATTGTGACATTGGTGTCATGTTCCAGTTTCAAAATCTGGAACGGGATGCAAATACAAAAACAGTCAGTAGCTCTTTTCTTAGATTGATCTTTTCTTTCCTTCTTGGCAAGAGCACCAGTGTACAATCACCACGCCTGCTTGGGTTTCACTCTGCATTTCTAGAGAAAGGCCTTTGTGTGCACTGCGTATATGCATAGGGATATAAATATTGTTATCTCTTTCAGGGTGTAATCCTAACCTGGAGTTAGGCCGGCACAGTTTGGCCAGCGTGAGATCTGCCATAAAGCCTGTTTGGACCACTCTCGGAGTCAGGGAGGATGTGCTGGCCTTTCTGACTCCGAGAGCGGTCCAAACATACTTTATGGTGTTTCTGGTGCCAGCCAAACTTTGCTGGCCTAGCTGTGCCGGCCTAACTCCAGGTTAGGATTGTGCTCTCAGTGAGGCTATAGGAGAATGTTCAGAAACTTCAACTGCAACACAGAGTGTTAGACCAAGTCAATAAGTGCAGTAATGTCTTCCCTTTAGTACTACAAAAAGTTCATACAAAACAGTTCATAATTAAATATTCAGAAAAGTTAGTGTTTCCTTGGCCCAAGGAGGCCTCCAGAGGCCCAAAACACGATGCAGCGGACGCCACATGGGGTGTTAGGTAGGATTGGGCTGGGAAGGCAACAGGGGACAGGAAATGGATAATGGTATAAGGCACAGAAGAGCCAATCTCTGAACACTTCCCCATTTCTCTTCACCAGAAACAATCCATAATTTTCCCAGTTGTTCTCCGTAATCACAGGAGCTAGAAACTTTACTTATTTAAAATATGAAATTTGAAATTCCCCAATGTACACATCAGCCTGCAAAATCCTGAACAGAAAAATCAAACAACAAAAATGGTGTGTGCGAAATATGTGATCCCTGACATGTATATCTGAAGCTAATAGGCACTTTTTAATATCCCAGCTTTAAAAAAAAAATTCAGCTGCTGAAATATCCCTGAATACATCATCGCAAAATGTTCCGATGAGCTCCTTTGAGCCAAACAATTTTTTCACCCTGTCTTGAAGGTACAGCTGTTGACCAAGTCACGCAATATGTTGCTCGGCTTCTGAAGCCAATTCCTTTGAATGGCTTCATTGTGGACCCCGGATACAGCTGCAGCAAACTGCTCATTGGCTGTGGGTTCCAGCAATAGGGCTACCAGCAAGTGCTTGAGAACATGCAAGACGGCCAAGGAAAAACACACCATTGTGAGGGCTGTTGGGAGAGAACACAAAGCAAAGGACAAGAAAGGTCATTGGACAAACTCCATAGACCAGGATGCCTCTGGTACATTCTCTCTGACTTGAAGCAATCGCGGCAAGAGTCTGAAAGAAACGGGTTTTCCAACAGTCTGAACTTATTTAAAGGAGTCAAATAATCAACAGTTTCCCCCTCAGTTTTTGTTCCAGTAAATCAGCAGAGAGCAGTTTGGTTTTAGCTTCCTATTGCCAGAGAGTCCTTTTTACATCAACTCTGCTGCTGGGGGGTGGGGTGAAGGAAGCCTTTTTAGATTTTGTTTCAGGGCAGATCCTTTCCTTGAGTGTCCTGATGCCAGTGGCATAGCTAGGTCATTTGACACATGGGGCCCATAAATAATGGGGCCCATTATTTATTTATTCACATTTTATACTCCCCTTCCTTCAAGGAGCTTGGGGCGGTGTGCATGGTTCCTCCCCTTCTTTTGTCCTCACAACAATCCTGTATGGGAGGTGAGGCCAGAGGTGGAAGAAGGGTGTAGCCTGGGGTGGCGCGAGCCATGGGCGCCGGCAGCGGTGAGGCGCCATTGCGCGGAGTTTGCGGACTAACCCGCACGCTGTGTGGCCCTCTCTCCCTCCCTTGTGTTCGTTCCGCTCCAAAATGGAGCTATTCTGGGTGCAGGGAGGCGTGGCTGGGCGATGCACGGGGATGGGGCGCACTTGGGGCTCTGTTCGTCCCTGGGTGAGGCTGAGAGATTCACCGCTGCTAACAGGGCAGGAGGCACTTTTTCAAGCGGTGCTCCTCTTATATTTAGCAGGGGGAGAGCAATTGTCCCTATTCACCCCTGCACAGTCTTTCTAGTAGCTGTTGCTGGTGGTCTGCCCTTTTTTTAGATTGTGAGCCCTTTGGGACAGGGAGCCATTTAACTTTATTACTATTACTATTTGCCTGTAAAGCCCTTCGTGAACTTGGTGTTGAAAAGTGGTATATAAGTACCTGTTGATTGAGTGATTGAGTGATAGTAATAGCCTTGACATGAAATGAATAACAACAATGGCCAGAAAATAAATGCAGTGAATATTTCCCCACAAGCAATGGGTGAACGTCTGAATCCTCCCCTGCTATTGCTCCCCTGCACACAGTACTCAGTGACATACTGTCCCTGCCTCTGGAGGTGCAACATAGCCATCATGGTTAATAACTACTGATAGACTGCCATGAATATTTAGAATCCACTTTAAAAGTCATCTAAGCTAGTGACCAACACCACCGAAAACATTCCACTAGTGACATCACTAGTAATATATGGTGTCACTCCCATTAACTTTATTTATTTGACTATTTGAACAGGTCACCCAGCAAATCAGTAACCAACAAAAAACTGGTGGCCAACTTGATGACACTCACACAATTGAATAGGAGTTCCAGTATTATTTATTATTTTATTTATTTAAAAGATTTTTACCCCGCCTTTATGCCCAAAGGCACTGATATATAGAAAAAGGAGCTGATAGAAGAACTTGTTGCAGTGGTTCTCAAACTTTTTAGCATCAGGACCCACTTTTTAGAATGACCGTCTGACAGCGATTTAGAATGACCGATGGTTGCTGAAGCTGCTGGCTTTCTGGAAGAGGCCGGGCAACAAGGAAAGCAACACAGGGTGGGGGAGCAGGTAAAAAGGTTCTGCGGGCCTCATTCATGCTCATTATGCAGGCCCACGGAACAGGATGGGGGAAGGCGCAGGACAGGCGGACCCATGGTTGGCCAGGCCTGGCCTGGCCTGGGCAGGGGGGTGGAGCCAGGATCGGGAGCCTACCCCATGTCCCCGGCAGCCTGGCCCGAATCCAGGCTGTGTGGATTTGTGTCGCCTATTTTGGCAGTGCCAATCCAAGTAGCCCCATTTGGGCCACTGCTGCCTTACCTGGGAGAAGGGGAATGAGTTTCCCCTGCCCTGGTTTGTGCGGCAGCCAGTCACAGCCCCGTCTTAGATATGGGGCAGGCCAGCAGGCCTCCCTATTCCAGCACGGAGTCAGGATTGCACTCTCTGTTTCCCAGTTTTGTTCAGTACTAATTTCAGCCAATTGTCATGAGAGAGAGAGAGAGAGAGAGAGAGAGAGAGAGAGAGAGCTGGAACGGCCCTATTTACCCTGCTTCACCTTCTTTCTCATTTGCTTCACCTTATTTCTCCTTCTCTAGAAGGAGAAGGGAGCCCATGTGCTTCAGAACTTCCCTCATCTTGCTTGGCACATCTTTCATTGTAAAGTTCACAGCCCTTCCAAAAATATAGTGCCTGAAACTCAACAGTCCAGTATCGTTTTGCAGCTCTCTTGCCACCTGTAAATGTCAAAGAGCTCAGAAAAGTGATGGAGTTGAATGTGCGGGACAGGAATCTGCCAATTCACTTGGCAGCTCAGTCTCAGACAGATCTCGGCGAAAGGTCACAACCCAAGTCTCTCCAGCTGACATCCAAAGAGCAGTTCTTGGGCAGGCGGTTCCATGTCTGAGACGCCCCAGAAGTAGTACTGACAAAGAAGATAATGGAAAATCAGATGGCACTAGTGGGAACACAGCATGCCACTAGTTTAACATGGATAAACATGTATAAACATGGATAGTTTATCCAGCATGCCACTGCATAAATAAAATGAGGTTTTTTAAAAACAAAAACAAAAAACCCACAAACTCAAAGAGGTGCAGAATTAAAAGTTTAAAAAAATCTTTTGTGATCCTCAACACCAGTGGACACCAAACTTGCAACTGCTGCGTCCCCGCTAACCCTTCCCCATTCCAAGGGGAGCTCACCGTTCCGTGCAAGCGGAATTTTGAAGCCAATCAGCTGGCAGGGACACTCTGGGCAGTCATCTCTATGCCCAGTGTCCTGCTGCACAGCCTTCTATCCCAGGCATAAACGCAACTGCCCAGAGTGTCCCTGCCAGCTGATCAGCTTCAAAATGGAGAGCCACTTTCACAGAACGGTAAGCATCCCTCATATTGGGGAAGGATTACTCCAAACCCCAGATCCGGCCAGGGGGCCAGGTTTGGAGGCCCCTGGTCTACACATTTCCACACAAGCTCTCCAGCAGATAACTAGAAGGTTATATGCAAAAATATACAATACATCTTGATGGCTGCCAATATAAAATATTAAGTATGAAATATTAAAAAATATATTGGATACCCAATTAGGCCATTAGAGGAAGAAAAAAAATGCATAGTAATATTTTTCTGTGCTGGGATATTTTGTCTAGGAAAACTTATATAAGATACATTTCTATTTACACATTCTATACAGCATTACCAGCTAAGGCAAGCCAACAGATGGAGGTGGATAACCTCTCCCAGTCTGCTTCAGGTGACATGATGGATGGGTCAACACTTTGTGTATGCATGTGCCTGGCCTTTCCTCCCTGAACAGCAGATAAGAATTTATAAAGGTGGCAAGGGTGTCAAACATTTCATGCCGAAGGCCATCTAGCTTTCATTATGCCTGCTGTGATCCAGAAGTATCATTCTGGATATCATGAAGTAGAAAGTGGCATCATTTAAAAAAAGCACTTTGTTCTCAAGTAGGAAATATTTGCCTCAAGATTTGCATGCATATATA
>JAJKFI010000010.1:10665477-10691993 GCA_029204185.1 Lerista edwardsae
GGACAAGCTTCTGTGGTCATGTGGCCGGCATGACTCTATGCCATAGTGCACGGAACGCCGTTCCCTTCCCACTGAAGTGGTCCCTATTTATCTACTTGCATTTAGGTGCTTTTCGAACTGCTAGGTTGGCAGGAGCTGGGACAAGCAACGGGAGCTCACTGCATCGCGCAGTCTTGAACTCCCAACCTTCCGGTCGGAAAGCCCAACAGTAGTAGTTTAACCCGCTGCACCACCATGTCCCTATATACAATATATATATTATATTTGACCCTATTTTCAACATATGAGAGAGCCCAGTTATCACATAGGCTGCCCTTTCAGCAGTGTCACTTCCGCCAAGGCCCTCAGCAGATTCTTTGTGAAGTGACACTTTGGCAGAAGTGGTGCTGTGGAAAGGGTTTTGCTGTGCTGGGCTCTCGTAGCACTTAAGCAGTATCTGCCCCTTCCCTTGAAGTGTCTTCTTAGGCTTCCTCCCATCTTTCCCTCCCAGAGCCTCAGCAGAAGTGGTGCTGCTGAAAGGGCAGTGCTGGGAGAGCCCAATGATCACACGGGCCATATAATGGGCATCCAGGGGCCGTATCAAGCCCACAGGCTTTATGTTTTGACACTCCTGAAATGGTGCTGGGTTTAGCTATACTATTATTATCTTCCCCTTTGTATCCTGTGTACAGTTATTTTTTTGTTAAAAACTTAGGAACAGCCTTATTGGATCTGACTAAAGGATCACGGAGTCTCGTAATTCATTTCCAAACAGATGCCCCTGAGAGATGTCTAGATTGTAGCCACAAGCAGACCTCTCATTTTCTTTTATCATTCAGTGCCAAGCATAACATTAGGTATTTCATAAGTAAAATCACCATCATAAATTTGTCAGGCACAGAATCAAAGAATTAGAACTTGTACTTCCATATGTTGTACCATATTTTTCCAGAACGCTCTGAATACCATCTTCAGAAGTTAATATCAATAACGTGATGGGTGTCAATAGGTTCCATTAGCAGTGCTAAACTCCGCAAACTGTGTGTTTGCAAATTATCCCCCATCAAAGCCTAATCTGGTATGTGTTTTGTCAGAAGTAAATCAGTTGAATTAAATGGGACTTACTCCCAAGTAGGCACCCGCAGAAGTGCAGCATTACTTCTCAGTTCTTTGAAGACCAGAACTTTTTACATCAGTGGTTCCCAAACTGTGGATCGGGACCCACCAGTGGCTTGCGAAGCACCTAGAGCAGCCATATTGAAAATATGGAACAATGGGATGCTGGAAAGGGGGAGGGCTGTGTGGTTGTTTTGCTCATGTCAAGCTTGTAAATAGGCTTTTTTCTTTCTTTCTGATTCATTGTACTGTTGGAAAATGACTGAGAAATAACCCAAATTATCACTGCATTCTCAGGAGAGCAGTAGGTGCTGGTGTCATTATGACAGCACTTCCAGCCATGACATCACTTCTGGCAGGTCCCAGACAGATTGTGAATCCTGATGCTAAAAAGTTTGAGAACCGCTGTTTGACCAATTCTAAACAGAAACCAGTATCTGGAAGTTCAGTGTAGCCATCATATATAATGTTAGATAAGACAGTTGAATTTTAATTGTTTTTGTTTTTTGGCCTTAATGCTTGACAGAATGAAGATATTACACTCCATTTTTTCATTGAATTCCTTGTAAAATTCCACATTGAATGGTATATAACTTAACAGTATTATTTCTAGAAAAAACCCAGTGATTTTAACAAACCACAATTTTTACGTAAGAAGTTGTACTTTTAGTTTTTAGGTTTTTGACCATAGCCTTTGATAGAATAAAGGTTCTATTGTGATATTATTCCTTAAAACCACAATTTCAACAATTTTGGGCCCTAATGGTGACACCCCCGTGAGGGTGGCACCTGGGGCACCCTGCTCCCCAGCCCATCGGTAGCTACGCTATTGCCAGTCAGCATTGTGCCTCAGCATGGGCAGCTGTAAAACCCATTGAGCTGGAGGAAGCAGGGAGGGGAGGAGCTAAGTGGGAAAGGGAAGGTTGGGCCTGGCTGGGTGGGGGGTGGGACCGGTAGTGGCTTCCACTGCCAAATCCTGAACCTCTGCATCAGGCTGGGCATAGCGATAGCCAGCAGAGACTCTGCATCAGGCTCTGCGATAGCCAGCAGAGACTCAAGTAGACCCATTGTGGGGGCCAGGGCTTTCCCTGGGGGAAACAAACATCGCCTTCCACCAAGGTGACCCAGGCGGCTGACACTAATTCCACAGGATGCAGCAGTAGCCATTTTGGAACTGCTGCTCCTCCAGGAGCTGGGCAGCTCAGGATCCGAGATTTGAACCTGATCACATCTCGGAAAACAAACTTGGCATTGGATAGAGCTGCGTAAAAAAAATCAGGGTGAAACGTCCATCTCTTTTCATGCGAACCTAGGATAACTTTCCATGCGTTCCATATAAGGATACATATAAGGACAGAGCCATGGAGCTGCAGGACTTAATTCTAAAGAGCTTCCCTTAGGCTGCAAATTGTTTGAAATGTTTGGAAACATACGTTAAAAGCTGCCATTTGAAGCTTACAAGGACATCATAGGTCTCCGTGATGACTTTGGCAAACCGCACAGTTCACATTTGCATGCATGAATGATTCTTGAAGATTCCCCCCCCACACACACACACTTACTGCCTCTCAAGTAGCAGACAACAAACAGATTCTTTTTTCCCCCAACATCAGGACTTTCTATAGTCTAGAAATACATTGCTTCTTGTATTGCATTTTATTGTATTCCACAAATTCAAATAACTGGCAAATTAGCTAACATTGAAAAGAAAGGAGTGTGTGACTTTTTCTGTTGCAAACTGTGCAAGGCCTTTTTTTTTATCAGTTTTTCCCCTCTAGCTCCAGTGACTAAGAATACAACAAATATCGACTTTCTTTCCCCCCAATAAAGAATTATATATTCAGAATTATAAATAAGTTATATCAGAACTGCTAAAAATAAGCACAATTTTTTTTTTGCAAGATGCTGTGCACTTAAGCCATTCTCACAGAACTGAAATACTCAACTGTTCTGAGAAACAGCCAAGCACAATGCACAACATCATACAGGTCAGCACTCTGAACACAAAATGATGTGAACATAAGCATTTTTTTTATTCATGAAGAAACCCTCCTCTTTATTTGTTTTCAATCTATTGCAGAACTAACACTGTCACAAGATGACCCTAAGCACGGCAGTTTTCAAGTCAAAGGATGAGGGCGTAATCCTAACCTGGAGTTAGGCTGGCACAGTTAGGCCAGCAAAGTTGTGCTGGCACAAGGGACACCGTAACATATGTTTGGACCATTCTTGGAGTCAGAGAGCCCAGCACACAGATGTACGCCATCCTCTCTGACTCCCAGAGTGGTCCAAATATGCTTTATGGTGGCCCTTGTGCTAGCCAAACTTTGCTGGTTTAAGTGTGCTGACCTAACTCCAGGTTAGGATTACGCCCTGAAAGTGTAGTTCTGCCTATTCATTCAGTGTCCACACTACTCTTACTGTATGCTATTATGACTTTTTCCCATCACTTTTGTAGCTAATGGCATGGAAAGCATTTTATAAGCCTGTAGAACAGAAGCTAAAAGCAAGGCGCCCAAGGATGAGGAAGAACGCCAGCAAAGAGCATCATATACAGCCCTAGTTTCAGACACAAATGGAAATCTGGCAGGTTAAATAAGGCCCTTATTTCGTTGTTGTTGTGTGGTTTCCCACCAACATGTCAAGGACAGAGGTTCTGCTAAGTGCGGGTACTCTTCTAAAACGACTCCAACTTTTCTTGCCTAGCCTAAACAGCTGTAGAATGTTACCTCCCTCTTTTTATTCATCCTGTCTTTCATTTCTCTCTCTTTCTGTACTCAAGGACACACCTTATCAAAAAGATTATACTCTAGGCCCACATTACATCCATCAAGGTAATGTAATTGCCGATTAGCAATTAACAAGCATGTTCTAATCGGCCAGCCAGCACAGTAAATTTTGAGTGAAATAGCAGCAATTAAAATTCTAGTACATCTTCTGGAAACGTAGTACAAAATGTGTCTTCACTCTGTTGCTGAAGTTGTAATGCCTGCCCTTAAGCTTTTATGAAGTCAGTGAACAAACACCTCTTATATTAAAAAGGATACCCACTTTCTGCAACCACAGTTCTCTATAAGGACAACAGTTTAGGGCCAAACTGGATGTGAAGGTAAGGCATGAGGCTGCTCTTAGCAATGGCAGATGCTCATCAAGTCCTCCCTTTCACATCTACTATAACAGTGGTTTTCAAACGTTTTAGCACGGGAACCCACTTTTTAGAATGATAATCTGTCCGGGACCCACCAGAAGTGATGTCATGGCCAGAAGTGCCGTCATTGTGACACCAGAGCCTGATGCTTTCCTGAGAATGCAGCAATAGGCTGGATGATTTCTCAGTCATTTTCCAACAGCAAGTTAATCAGAAAGAGAGAAAAGCCTGTTTACAACCTTGACACAGCCTTTCCCCTTTCTAGCATCCCATCTTCCCATATTTTGAAGATGGCTGTTTCACAACCCACCTGAAACTGGCTCAAGACCTACTGGTGGGTCCTCACCCACAGTTTGGGAACCACTGTGTTATAACATACTGCTTTGCTATGTTGCAGTTTTCCATGTTTCCAAGCCCCATGCATAATTGACTGTCTGGTGTAGGGTAAGAAAATGCAGAACATTCTAATGTTATGATAGAACTTCTCAAGGTATTTCAGGCAGAGGAAGAAGGAATTAGTTGTGTGGTTGTCATTTTTGGTGGCAGCTGTGAAGTTCCCATTGCATCTCTTTTGCTGACACAAATTATAGATAATTCCTTCACTGACAGTTCGCCCTCCAGGAGAGCACTCAAGCCTACTCCAGCACAAGATCCATAATTCACACTATTATGTGAATAATTCTTATAATGTTCCATTCAAGTCTATGAAGCTACACCAGGTCTACACTGAAGCAATTTGAGAATTTGTGTCATCAGCAAGAGCTTTACAGCTATGGCCCAATAACCCATATCTGTCTGTCAGTGAATGCTCAGTGGAGTCATGAACTTGTACTAAAGAGCAGACTAGAAATCCTCTGACTGACAAATAGTGCAATTACACCTACTCCAGTCTAGGCAGCATAAAAAGTACAGTATGTTCCTTCAGCACAGAAGGGATCATCTTTGGAATCAGATGTCAAAGGAATATTGGACATCCTTGATGCACTCACATGGAGATGCAACTCGGACGCTTAGACAATTCCTATATTATGAGTAGGTTAAAATTGATAGAAACTGACAAATTGAGGGTGCAATGCTAATCTAGGGCAACACAATTAGGCCAGCACAAGGGACACTGTAAAGTTTGTTTAGGACCACTCTCAGAGTCAGAAAGGATGGCGCACGTCTGTATGCTGGCCTCCCTGACACTGAGAGTGGTCCAAACCTACTTTAAGGTATCCCTTGTGCTGGCCAAACTTTGCTGGCCTAACTGTGCCGGCCTAAATCCAGATTAGGAATGCGTCCTGAAGTTATGAAAACCAGTCTCCAGTTTACAAATATTCAATACAGCTTTGCAACTGTGCAGTTTTGTTAAATAAGCTGTGAGAATTATAGGGCATTTCTTAAAATAAGAATCAACTCCTGGAGCCTGTTTACAACCAAGATAGGAGTTTATTGATTTGTCAATAAATTGATTGTCAATTTGTCAATATATTGATTTGTCAAGATTTGTTTTCATATTGTGGCCTGCTTTGAGCAGGATGTCATGACCATATAACCAGGGAAACCAAGGCAAGAGGGGAGTGTACTGTACAGTAGTTAAGAACCTCAGGGCTCTCTAGTGCAAGATCCTCTTTCCCACAATGTCCAATCAAATGCCACCTGGAAGCCCACAATCGAGAGATAAAGGCACCACCTCTCCTATTGTTGCACCCCTGAAACCAAGTTCTATGGGACCAAGTTCTATGCGGAGTCCCGACTGTTTGGATATCTGTGCTTTGTGATGTATTTCTCTCCCTCCTCACTGCACACACCATGTACCATTTTGAAAGCAATAGTCTCCCCTTGGTTTCCCTCTTTTCAGGCTCCCTGGCTCATGGGAAAGAGACAGGCACGAGAAGGCATAGCAGGCAGCTGAAAAAAACAGACAATATCTATAGTTCTATGGGACCTGGGATACCACTTTGGAGTATTATTATTATTATTATTATTATTATTAATATTAATAATAATAATAATAATAATAATAATAATAATAATAATAATAAGATTTTTATCCCGCCTTTATGCCCGAAGGCACCCAAGGCGGCATTACATGGAAATATACAATTTAACATTAAAAAACAATATTAAAACAATATAGTAAAACAGAATAAAAACAAAACAATAGAATTTAAAAAACAAGCCCTGTGGATCATAAGATATAAAATATAACACACCAGCCAGCCAGCCTGTCAACAATTAAAAGCTTTTTGAAATAAAAAGGTCTTCAGCCCCCGCCGAAATGTTAACAAAGAGGGAGCAGTTCTCAATTCTAAGGGGAGGGTATTCCAAAGTTGGGGGGCCACCACCGAGAAGGCCCTCTTCCTGGCCGCCGCCCCTCTCACTTCTCCTGGAGGCGGCACAGTCAAAAGGGCCCCTCCAGATGATCTAAGAGTACGGGTAGGATTATATGGAAGGAGGCGATCCCTCAAATACCACGGACCCGAGCCGTAAAGGGCTTTAAAAGTCAAAACTAGCACCTTGAATTGGGCCCAGAACAGAACCGGCAGCCAGTGTAGTCGCCGAAGCAACGGCTCGACAGAATCAAACCAACGTGCCCCAGCAACCACCTGAGCCGCCGCGTTCTGTACTAGTTGTAATTTCCGGACTGTCTTCAAAGGCAGCCCCACGTAGAGCGCATTGCAATAATCTAATCTAGATGTCACTAGGGCATGGGTCACTGTGGCCAGGTCCGCGCAGCTCAGGTACGGCCGTAGCTGGCGAATCAGCCGAAGCTGAGCAAAGGCTCCCCTGGCCACCGCTGCCACCTGGGGCTCCAGGTGTAGCTGTGGATCCAGGAGAACCCCCAAGCTGCGAACCTATTCCTTCAGAGGAAGTGCAACCCCATTCAGAGCAGGACGATAGTCCAATACCCGAGCTGTGGATTTCCGAACCAAAAGCACCTCTGTCTTATCCGGATTTAATTTCAGCTTGTTCGCCCACATCCAGCCCCCAACCACCTCCAGACAGCGATCCAGGACCTCAACTGCCTCCTCAGAATCAGGGGGAAAGGAGAGATAAAGTTGGGTGTCATCAGCATATTGATGGCACCCCACTCCAAACCCCCGGATGACCTCTCCCAGCGGTTTCATGTAGATGTTAAACAGCATGGGGGATAAGATGGAACCTTGCGGCACCCCAAACCTAAGAGGTCATGATGCTGAACAAGCCTCCCCCAGCACCACCTTCTGGGATCTGTCAGCCAGGAAGGAGCGGAACCACTTCAAAACAGTGCCTCCAAGCCCCAGCCCGGCCAGCCGACCCAGAAGGACACCATGGTCGATGGTGTCAAAAGCCGCCGAGAGGTCCAGCAGGACTAACAGGGTCGCACTTCCCCTGTCCATCCCCCGGTGAAGGTCATCCACCAAGGCGACCAAGGCAGTCTCCGTCCCGAACCCCGGCCTGAAGCCAGATTGGAATGGGTCCAGATAATCCGTTTCCTCCAGTACCCTCTGAAGCTGGGACGCCACCACCCGCTCAATCACCTTGCCCAGAAATGGGATATTGGAGACTGGCCGAAAGTTGTTTAAATTTGTGGGATCCAGGGAGGGCTTCTTCAGGAGGGGGCAAACCATCACCTGCTTCAAAGCAGGTGGGAGCACCCCCTCCTTCAGAGATGAATTCACCGCCCTCCCCGTCCACTCGGCCAGCCCTCCCCGGGCAGCTCTAATTAGCCATGCTGGGCAAGGGTCGAGCAGGCAAGCAGCAGGTCTCACACTCCAGAGAATCCTGTCCACATCCTCAGGCTCTACAAGCTGAAAAGAATCCCAAATGGTAGGATAGACAGGTTCCCCGGGGACATCACTAGATATGCCCACAGTGGCGTCCAAGTCATGCCGAATCTGATCGACCTTCTCTGCAAAGCTGAATGATTGTGCCAAGGAGTGCAAGCTGAATGGAGTACAAGCTGAATGATTGTGCCAAGGAATCAGCACATTTGCAGGAAGGTCACTGATAAAACGTTTCACTCCTCAGTCGAACCAGGCAGCAAGTCTTCTTTTTGCATGTACTACTCCATTATCTCATCTGACTAAAAGGATAGCTTTACCAGTTCTTTAAAAAAAAAATCCTCTTGTCTTCCCACCCACCATGTCCCTCTAGATTCATTGGTATTTATTACATGAGGCAACACCTGCTGGGAGCCTCCTATCTCAGAGCTTTTCAAAGGCAGATGGGAAAATCAAGCTAATATCATTCAATGACTCTGGGATTTAAACCTCACAGCCTCTGGATTAAGTGAGATTGAGTGGATTGAGTGGAAATGAATAACTCTTTCTTGCAAACAGTACTGCACAATTCACCAGACGGAGAGTGAACCTACTTCGAAAGGAGGCTTTGGACCAATCTCTCATTTCAGGGGACACGTTCACACCCCATTTGTATAGATTAATTTAAAAACTTGATTGCGGTCACAAACCAAAAATAAAATCAGTACAATAACAATGTAGGGAATATAGGAGATACAGAAAGAGTAAAATAAGGCAGTGGTATTCAAACTTTTTAGAATGGGTCCCATTTTTTAGAATGACACTCGTGTCAGGACCCACAGGAAGTGATATCATTAACCTGGAAGTAATGTTGTGGCAGGAAGTGACATAATCAAGCAGGAAATGCTATCATTGTAACATAACAAAATGACACTTCTGAAATGCAGATTGGCATTCTTGGATTGCAGTAATTGTACAACCAGGAAAACATCCCTGACAGAAAGCAAGATTAGGACAAAATATGATGGGAAAGCACTGCACTGAACTAAAAATAATTTTTTTTAAAAAAAGAAACCTCACTTGCAAAGTGAAACACTCACAAACACTATAACAAGAGTAAGGTCTGCAGTTTCCAAGATGGCTAGCTTTCTGTGACTCACCTGACATCAGGTCGCGACCCACCAAGTGAGTCCCGACCCACAGTTTGAATAACACTGAAATAAGTTATTGGACAATCAAACCTAAGCCAGATCAAGGCAGACCCCACTACCCACAAGTCAATCCCAACTCCAACACCATAACACACCTCCTTTGACAAATGTCCTACCTTCAGCAATTTATCTCTATTTAATGATTGATACTCTTACTAATACATACTACATACCAACCCATGTTCAAACCTACTACACCAATGATATTATTACTCCAAATGCATGGCTCCACAATCTTTCAACATCACTTTCCGGATACTGATCACTGCCACATACAAAAAAATTTTTTTGCCATACTATCTGTGATTATTGGATTTCTGTCAGATAATAGCAAGTAAGTATATGTTGACACGTACGACCCGGAAATTGGTTCCGCAATGGAGAAATGAAAGTGGCACAAATGTCTCCATAATAGAAGCAGTACAACAGCACACGCTCGGTGGTTTCAACTTCATCCAAACCACAAGGGCAAAGATGCTGCATTAAAGGAAACTTTTTAAAACATCCCTCAGACACTGCTGAGGAAAGCCCTCGGAGAAGGGCCAAGGTTCTTCTGTGCTTATGGTTCTCCAGCTGGGTGAGATAGGGTGGGACAGTGACAATACACCTCGTTGTATAGATTTGGTTTGGTTTTCTTTTCATTCCAGCTTTGTTATCTTTCAAGTGGTCTGTTTCAGATGCTCCCTGGTTTAACACAGGGCCCAATCCTGTGGGCCGTAGCATGGTTGGTATAAGCATACTGCCCGCTGTAGTGTTGCAAAGGGTGCCTTAAGGCACCTCCTGCACCAACGGTAAGCCTTTACCACTGGTGCTGGGCTAATGCCACACTGTACCACCCAGATGCGGCAATGCAGGCTGGTGAGTGGTGCATGCACTGGTCAACGACACTGCGGCCTTTTCAGGTGGGACAGGAGGGCGTCCCTGGGCAGGGGAGGGGTGGAGCAGGGGGCAGGACCAGTGGCGACCTTCACCACCAGATCCCGACCTCCATGGTTAATGGTGGTCTAGTGGTCCCTTGCTATGTTGGTGTTTTGTTTTTCTCTGCACTATAAAACAAGCTCCCCCCTAGTAATTCAATGCTCAATTCTGTTGGTTCAAGTTCCTGTTGGTTCAACCTTCTCAAGGTTTTAATTTGGTTATGTTTGTTAGTGTTTGGCCGTATTAAATCTTAAATGGCTCCTGTAAGTTTAATTCAAGTGGTTGACTATGGGTGCAGTCTATGCAGTACTTCCATAAGTACGTACCATTGAACAGTACATACCATTGAACACAGTAGAACCTACTTCTGAGTAGACATGCCTAGGATAACCCAACTTATTGCTGCATTCTTAGGAAAGCAGCAGGCTCTGGCATGCACTTCTGGCCATGACATCACTTCTGGTGGGTCCCAGACAGATTGTCATACTAAAAAAGTGAGTCCTGATGCTTTAAGGTTTGAGAACCACTGTCCTAGAGCAGCTTCACAGATGCCTGACAGGCCTCTGTGTGAAGATCTCTAGTGAGGGAGAATCCACCACCTCCCATGGTAATCTATTCCACTGATGAACCGCCCTGACCACCAAGAATTTGTTCCTGAGGTCCAACTGGAAAACTTATTTCCTGATACTTATACCTTCAGGAATACCCTGGTAGCTTCAAGCACTGGTTTCAAGTTAACCACAGTCAGGGGCATAGGGAGGGTGCCACGGGTAGAGGTGAATGCGGTGGGCGCTGGCTGCGGTTGGGTGCAGCGGCACAGAAAAACTCACATGTTTTTTTGGCTCCGCCCTCCCTTGCACTTTGATCACTCCTAAATGGAGCAATGCCAGGTGCTGGGCGGTGTGGCCGGGCGATGCATGGGGGTGCGGTGGTCGCACTGGGAGTGTGGTGATGTCACCCCACCCCAGGCGTGCTGCAAGCCGAGTATGGCTCTGACCACCGTTAACGTTAAGGTGGACTGCTACCCATGGCAAATGCTGAAATTGGAAAGGAGGGAGAATTCAATCGGGGAGAGAAAAGGAGGAGTGGGGAAAAGACCTAGTCATGCTCCTTATATTTCTATGCACCTTTAAATAGCAAACAGAAACTATAGTCAATGTTGCTCAGAATAGGTTAGCAGCTGAATGGTCTCCTTCAGTGAGGGGGGAAAAAAGACTTCAGAAACTGGGTCTAAAATCTGAAGTGGACTGGCTGCACTCTGCAAAACTAAGCCGCCAAGAGGAATGCCAAGAATGTGAGGTTCAATTGAAACCTCAAGTGGCCAAGCAGCCCAGCACTGAAGAATGGCATCAGTGGCGTACATCCTCTGCAATGGCTGCATTCCAAGGCTCTCATTTGTCACAACGAGAGAGCTCAGATTTTTTATATATGAAACATACCTGTATCCTTCTGCAACGTCCTTATAAGAGCAATTCAGGGGTTTGGCACCTCCTATCACAGTGTTCAAAATAAATGCAAGCAGACAAATGTAGGCGGTGCCTGCACACAGTGGAAGCGTGATGTCAGCACGCAGCACATTTTCATCTGCTCTGTATATGATCTGGATCTGCTCCGCTCTGAGGAATGCTTCTCCCTCATCAGAACCAGCCTTTTGGAGAGAGCCCTGATCCAGGCGCCATCACTGAAGTATCATCCACTTGGCATTTGTATAATGCTTTTAATGTTCAAAGCAGTTCACATATATTGGCTTGCAGAGGGCCTTCATGCTTTTGCTCTTAGGCCCGGGAACTCCCTCCTAAAGAAGAAATTCCTTGCAATCCCCTTTTGACGGGCAACTTTTGTTCCAAGACTCTCTTCATCTGTAGCTATTGCTCCTTTTATTCTCCTGCCTTTCATTATACTATTTGAGTGCTGTTTGTTTCCCAGTTTTAAGTAGCATGGCTTATATTGTTCACATATTTTGTTGTGGGTATTTTGATTATGTCTTATTACAGCGGTATTCAAACTTTTTAGACCGGGACCCACTTTTTAGAATGGCACTTGTGTCAGGACGCACCGGAAGTGACGTCATTAACCTGGAAGTGCCGTTGTGGCAGGAAGTTACATCATCAAGCAGGAAACACTATCATTGTAACATAATAAAATGACGCTTCTGAAATGCAGATTGGCATTCTTGGATCGCAGCCATTGTACACCGTGAACCATCCCTGACAGAAAGCAAGATTAGGAGAAAATATTATGCAAAAGCATTGAACTAAAAAAAGCCCTCGCTTGAAACCTCAAGCAGTTAACACTCACAAAAGGAATATAACAAGAGTAAGGTCTGCAGTCTCCAAGATGGCTGCTCCCAGCTTTCCGTAACCCTCCTGACATTAGGTCGCAACCCACCAAGTGGATCCTGATCCACAGTTTGAGTAACACTGTCTTATTGTGTTCTTAGTGGACTTGATCAGACATTCAAAATTATTTCATTTTTGTATGGTACCTTTAGTACCATTGTGCTGTGGTGGAAAGTTTGAATACAAATTCCTTTAATACCAGCCAACCAAAACCACAGGCCCTTCTCCATAATGGCCTTTGCTTTATAGATCTCCCCCACTTAGATGCCTGCTTTCCCTCCCATCTTAAAAGCATTTAGAAAGCTTATGAAGAACTTTCTTTTTTTAGCGGATTCTGGAGGGGCTCCCTCCCACTTCATTGTTATACGGCTGATCATTTTCAAATGGCTTTAATTATCTGAATCGTAAATGGTTTCACTGTTGTGTTGAAAGTTTGGAACACATTGTGAACCGCTTTTGAATTTTGTGTGTGGTTTTAGTTTTTTTGTTTTTGTTTTGGATAATGGACAGTCAGTGTTTGACTAAGGCAATAATTCAAAGACATCCTACTTTGTTCACAGAACAGGAGTCATAACACCAGCCGAAAGGTCAGATTAACCCTGTTTACTCTGGAGGCCGGCCCAAGGTTTCTTGCTGCCTCACACAGCTGCATGACCCAAGTAGGGCAACTTGAAATCTCCAAGGAAGCTTGGACGCAGCTCTTGGGACATGCAGAGCCAGGCAAAATCTAGAAGTCCCACTATCCAGTGGCAATTGTAAGGGATTCGGAGGTGCTTCACTCACATTGCATTTTCTGCATTAGTTCCCCAGTCGGCATTCTTTACAGGGCAATTCTAAGCTGCGCTGGAGCAGGTAGGCCGGTGGGCCTGCGCTGTATCCAGCACAGTTTCCAAGGCGACTGGAAAGGACATATTTGTGCCCTTGCATCATGGGAGGCACTAACCTCCCCTTTGCGCTCCTTGGATCTGCACCTGCACAATTGCAGGGGCAGAACCGAGGAAGCCGTGCAGCCTGAATCGGGGCTGCATGGCCTTTGGACGAAGCCCTAAGAGCTGTATCCCAAGCCCACCCCTGTCCCCGGGCTGGCTTGCCTGCCAGCCCGCCCACCCCACACCTAGTTCCTCCCACCCTGTCCAGTTCTGCCCTCCCAGAACCACCCATGCACTAGACAAGTTCAGCTGGCGCAAGGGCAGCTCTCCGTCCGCGCTCCCAGGCTGGTGCTACAGCTAGCGCCGGCCTGCGAGCCTTAGCGTTGCTGCAGGGATGCAGTTCAGCACCCCCATGTCAGCGCTAATGACATAGAGCTGACGCAATGATGTTGCGTCAGCGCTACATAAGGGCCTGGGTTGCGCCCTTAATTTCAGCTTGGGCTTTTCTTCCCAATTAAGCATCTTTAAAAGAAGTCACGAGGATTCTCTGACAGCAGCATCTCTAGCTGTGTCCTTCTGACTCTTGTAAGCCTAAGTGTGGTCCGGAGCCTGTAGGGTTTGAACCCCGATCCAAGACCAGCTTTCTAGCCAAGGCATCACATTGGCTCTCAGTGGCTTCCCATGTGTGTAGCAACCATATGCTACATTCCTGCGCACACTGCATTCCTGCGCACACTTTGTTAAGTACCATTGATTGAAGTGGAAATTTATTCAAATCAGATGTTGCTGCAAGGCAAAGGGCTAAGGCTTCCCTTGACATTCAACATGTTTATTGTAAAGCGTGCCCCAAGTTAATTGAAGAGTGCGTCTTGCTGTTGAATTAGGTCAATAGCATGTAAAACATAAATACGCAGAACAGCTGCATTGAATTCAGCTACTGAGGTTGCCTTCCAGTGCCACTAATTCTCCCAGAATTTCATTTGCAACACATTCTATGAATGTGTTGACTATGAATTTGATCACTGCAAACAACAGAAATGCAATCTCCTCTTCCATTCAGATGAGACATCAGTAGCCAGCCTGATTGTGTCTGGCTTCATGTCACTCGCCATATAGATGTATGGATATAGATAGTTCATCATGCACAAAAGCTTAGGATGCAACCTTTGTTAAGACGCAGTAGCCTTAGAAGAAGAAAAATATAGTCATAACGTATGTCCCTTTTAAAGAGGTAACACTGCACTATAAAAAACAAACATGGAATTGGCTTTCGGCAGTCAAAGGCACGCCAAATTTTAGGATATCCTAATGACAAGACAGCCTTCCTTCAGAACAAAAACAGCTGTCCTCAAACAACAGTAAAGAAAAATAAACATAATGCAGACTTAATCTGGATCCACTTTGAGTGATGATTAATTCCAGAAGAGCCAAACTACTGTCACATTTAGGAACCACCCCTGCACACTGACTGTTCCATCTCAACTAGATGGTCAACTCTCAAAATAAAAATTGCAGTAGCGCCTCGAGGGAAGAGCCCAAAGCAGGTTGGATGGGCAAGACCCAGTGCTTTTTTTCTGGGACTGGAGCAGAGCCCAGGGCCAGAGGCCGATCTAAGGGAGGGCAAAGCTCTAAGTTTTGCAAGAAGCCTGACCTTGCAGTGGAACTCACTCCTCCCCTGCACCGTTTTAGCCAATCCTCACAGGGAAAAGCAACATCTTGGCGTTGCTTACTGGCTACAGCAGCAAGGGAGAGGAGGGATTTACATGACAGGGTAAGGCTTCTTGCAACACTTAGAGCTTTGCCCTCCCTGTAGATCCACCTCTGCCCACGGCGGCCTCTCTATCAGGGCCAGCTCAAGTCCTCTTGGTACAGTACCTAAGGCTGTGCCAAAGGCTGTCCCTTCTCACCTAGTGATGTGCCAGATTCTGCTTCCGGACCAGAAAAGCAAGAGGGGGTCAGTGCATCTGCCACATCACAACACAAATGATCTACTCCAGTGGTTCCCAAACTGACTAGTGGGTCGTGAACTAATTTCAGGTGGGTAGCGAAGCACCTAGAACAGCCATATATGAAAATATGGGAAAAAATATTGAAAATATGGGAAGATGGATGCTGGAAAGGGGGAGGGCTGTGTGGTGGTTTTGCTGGCGTCAAGACTGTAAATAGGCTTTTTTCTTTCTGATTCACTTTGCTTTTGGAGAATGGCAGGGAAATAACCCAATGTATTGCTGAATTCTCAGGAAAGCAGCAGGCTGTGTCATCACAATGACATCACTTCTGGCCATGACATCACTTCTGGTGGGTCCTGGACATTATTATTAAAAATTATTAAAAAGTTATTCTAAAAAGTGGGTCCCAGTGCTAAAAGGTTTGAGAACCATTGATCTACTCCATCATGCTCCTCTCCTCCACACTTCCTCTTATATTCCATCCCCCACTTCCTTTTCCAGACCAGGGCATGGGAGGGGGAGCAAAGCAGGTGAGCAGGTAGCCAAAAGTGCGTACCCTTCCACTAATCTGTGGCCTGATTACCTCTTTCGAAGCTCCCTATTCACTTACAAGGCAGCATTTTTGTATAGGCTCTTCTACTGAGGCATGCCTGTCTGAAAATAGTTTTTTGACATGTACTGTATACTATGCATTATAGTTCAGAAGTTTCAATGGGCAACTCTTTTTGAGCCTATAACAATTCATACACCCACTACACACAATCCAGAAAACCTCAGGGAAAATGCAACGATGGCATTTGAGCCTCCTGTCTTTTGGAGCAAGGAATTAAATGTCCAGCGTGATGATACTGAAGCCATCTCAAGTGAATATTTCCTGGCAGTGACTGGCATTTCTGGCACTTCAACATATTATCTGCATCATTCATATGACTATTCCCACCCCAGGCTCCTAACATGGGCTGTCACTTAATGCCATGGATATTTAATCCCCAGTTTATGGTATCCTAGTCACTATCCTGGCATGCTCTAAGGCTCCGTTCTTATTGAGCATCTTTGGATTCAACCACAGTACAGATACACCATGCAATCTGGATATGCAGCGGTTAGAAAATGTGCAATGGCTACACTTACCCAATCATTATGATTGCATGCTTGTAGGAATGGTGCAAAATAGCCGTCTCATCCCTGAGATAATGTATGCAATTAAAAAGGATCTTTTAAATCCACTTTGAGAGAAAATCTCTTGAAAGTCCCCCCCCAAAAAAAATCTAGGAAAAATTGGGTGTAATGGTTTCCATCCCCCTTTGCTCCCCAAAGCAATTTTTCCAGTAAAAATGCTACAATAAAACATTTAGACCGCAATCCTAACCTGGAGTTCGGCCGGCACAGTTAGGCCAGCAACATTTGGCCAGCACTAGGACCACCATGAAGCATTTTTGGACCATTCTTGGAATCAGGGAGAATGGTGCACGTCTGTGTGCTGGCCTCTCTGACTCCGAGAGTGGTCCAAACATACTTTACGGTGTCTCTGGTGCTGACCAAACTTGGGTGGCCTATCTGTGCCCACCTAACTCCAGGTTAGGATTGCATTCTTAAGAAAAGACCTTGCATGTAACCTTATAACGTTTCCTCTTCCTCTCTTCAGTTCCCCAAATACAGGCCAAATGGGGAAACTCCCAACGTCTTCCCCATTCCACCTCTTTTTAACTCTTGGGCACACTGAATCAACGCAGTGCATGTATTTCAGAAGTGGATCATGGGACAGAAGAGTATGAGCCCAATCCTAATTTGGAGTTAGGCCGGCACAGTTAGGCCAGCAAAGGTTGGCCAGCACAAGGGACACTATAAAGTATGTTTGGACCACTCTCTGAGTCAGAGAGGCCAGCACACAGATGTGTGCCATCCTCCCTGACTCCAAGAGTGGTCCAATTGCATTTTACCGTGGCCAGTAGTGGGATCTGCAAATGAAGAAGTGGAACACTGGGCGGGACTTAGGCAGGAGTACCGTTTGACTGGCAGCACGTCCAGAGATGTCATCTGGGTGCGCCAGGAACCAGAACTCCAGAATGATTGGCAGCCCTCCGCCCCTATGGCGGAGGACAGCCATGCCTCCCTGCGCCTCACAGCGCCTCGAATCGCTCCATTTCACAGCAATTCGGGACGCAAGGGAGGGAGGGAGCAGCTCGCCCGTCCTCGGGCCATTCCACCAGGATGACACCACTGAGCCCGTCCGCTCCGTTCCGATGCCCCCCCCGCTTGCCACGCGGGCTGCCCTGGCCTCAGAGGGGGCGCCTGCTTGCCCAGGGGGAAGGTGGGCCCTCTGAGGCCAGGGCAGCCCACGCAGCGAGCGGGGGGGGGGACGTCGGAACGGAGCAGACAGGCAGCCAATCACGCGTAAGTCCCGCGTAAGTCCCGCCCAGCGTTCCACGTCTTCATTTGCAGATCCCACTACTGACTGTGGCCCTTGTGCCAGCTAAACTTTGCTGGCCTAACTGTGCCAGCCTAACTCCAGGTTAGGATTGTGCACTATGTTATTCATTTGCAATGTTATTTCCTCAATATCTGAAAACTGGTTACAGATTTCATTCAGACTAGCACCAAGCAGTTGTGGGTACAACTGACACTCTTAAACAGTACACATTAGTCTTCCACCATACCGTATCAGAGGCATGCAAATCTCTGTGCTAAAATACGGCCGGTTGGAAGCCAAAATAGTAAAAAACAAAAACAAAAAACAAACAAACCACCCACCAAACAAACAATTGCAAGAAATAAACTTGGAAAAAAATACGTTAGTCAATTCATTCGTAATTGTAGGAATGGCAGTATATTAAATGTACACAAATTTGCTTGAGAAAACACACTAGTCCTAAAGAATACAGCACTCCCCATTTTTTCAATGGTGCACACATGTCATAGGAAGCATGATCTTGGAAAAGACACCCCCCCTCTTCTCTTAAAGGAGGCAACAACTTTTCTGGACTGGCACTTTCCAGCTGCAGTGTAATAAGCACTTGTAGCAAAAAAAATTAAGTCTGCTAACCAGGTAATCTGGTAGAGAACCATGTCGATCAAAATGTTTTTGATGTAGCCAATTATTCATTAATTTGGCCAACTAAACACTATTTTCTATATGCCAGTGGTTCTCAAACATTTCAGCGCCAGGACCAACATTTTAGAATGACAATCTGTTGAGGACCCACTGGAAGTGAGGTCATGGCCAGAAGTGCCATCATTGTGACACCAGAGCCTGCTGCTTTCCTGAGAATGCAGCAATACTTTGGGTTATTTCTCTGCCATTGTCCAAAGCAAAGTGAAGCAGAATGAAAGAAAAGCCTGTTTACAACTTTGACACAAGCAAAACAAACACATAGCCTCCACCTTTCCAGAATCCCATCTTCCCATATTTTCAATATGGCTGCTCTAGGTGCTTTGCGACCCACCTGAAATTGGCTTGTGACCTGCTGGTGGGTCCCGACCCACAGTTTGGGAACCACTGATAAATACCATTACCATTCTTTGTTTGAAATATTCCCAATTTCCTCTTCCCAATGAATGTTGTTTATGGCAGCTACCATACTGCCGTTTTGACTCTCCTTACATCTGCGCAATATGACCAATGACTGCCAGAAAGAAGGCTGGTGAGGTATGACTTCATGCTCTTGAGGAATTAAATCTGTGACAGGGCTTCTGGATGCTTCAGGGAAGAAGACGCAGCAGATTAGACCCATGGGGACCACAGCATGAAACAGGATAGCATCGCTCACTGTTTTCTGTTACAGTGCTCCTGTACATTTCCCAGGGCAAGACTAGCACTTTACAACATATGACATCAGTTTTCATATTTTATGTATATACTTGTTCTTAGACTTCTAAGGAACCTTGGTGCACGAACATGACCTCATTCACTAAGAGCACAGTCCTAACCTGGAGTTAAGCCACCACAGTTAGGCCAGCAAAGTTTGTCTGGCACAAGGGACACTGTAAAGTGCGTTTGGACCATGCTTGGAGTCAGAGAGGCCAGCACACAGACGTGCACCATCCTCCCTGGCTCAGAGAGTGGTCCAAACGCACTTTGTGATGGCCCCTGTGCAGGCCAAACGTTGCTGGCCTAACTGTGCCGGCCTAACTCCAGGTTAGGATTGCGCTCTAAATCAAGATAGATATTCTGAAATAAAAAGACTCTATCTAACCAAAGTTCTTTTGAGGAGTCAGCTGTAAATTGTGCATATGAACGAAACAGTGCTTTGGAAGCAATTATTCTTGCTAGCAGCAGGAAGCGGGTTTGTAACACAATCAGCTTTAAAAATCCCAGCTGTGTTCACATTAAATGCACCCCCCAAAACCTAAGCATAGGATCAAGCTTCCCATGCCAGCTAAGCCCCTTATCAGACCTCTGAAAATGACTCCTTGAAGGAACACAAGCCCTTGCTTCAAAAACAACTTAATTGCTTCTTATGAATAAAACTGCAAATGCCACTTTGGGCAACGACAGTGCTTACATTGTTTCTTGCTGGCTTGACATTTTGGTTTCCAAGAATGCTACATGTCTTCCTGCATTGACTCCAAAAGACCATTCACATTACTAAAAGGACGGCCAATGAATTAATCTGGAACGGCTGCGATGGTAGGATGAGAAAGAGCTTTTCAGGCTTCATGGCCAGAAAGAATCAGTTTGAAATAGTCCTGGACAGAGGCAAAAAAAGAAAAGAAAAGAAAAGAAAAGAAAACCCCTATGCCAGCATGCATCTCATCAGGAACTTTCCTTGGAAGTTAATGAGCTCACAATGCACCAAGCACAAAAGTTGGATCCGTAGCTTAAATGACGTTTTTTAAAGTGATAACACAGTAAATGCTGTCCACTGAAACGGCAAAGAGATGCCAGTACAGGCCAAAGGCAAGACAGCATCAACAGAAAGGACTGTGCACTGGTTGAGCAGGTTCAGGTGATAGAATCATAGAGTTGGAAGGAACCTACAAGGTCATCTAATCCAACCCCCAGCCTGTAGTAGAAGATCCTCCTACAGGAGTTCCAGCAGGTGCCTCTGCTTGAAGGTGTCCAGTGAGGGAGAATCCACCATCTCCCTTGACAATCTGTTTCACTGTTGAACCGCCCTTATTGTCAAGCAATTCCTCCTGATGTCCAACTGGAATCTCCTCTCTTGCAGTTTGTACCCATTGGACATTCTACTGTCAGAGGGGAGAACAAATTTGCCCCCTCTTCCTTATGGCAGACCTTTAGGTATTTTGGAGAGTACTATCATATCCCTTCTCAGCCTTCTCTTCTCCAGGCTAAACGTACCAAGTTCCCTCAACCTTTCCTTGTGTTTTCCAGCCCTCTGATCATCCTCCTTGCTCTTCTCTGAACCTGCTCCAGTTTGGCTGCATCTTTCTTGAATGGAGGTGCCCAGAACTTGAACACAGTACTCCAAGTGAGGTCTCACCAATGCAAAGTAAAGCAACGCTGATGATGCAATCATTGTTCTAAAGTTAGCCAGAATCGGAGCACTGCTTCTTGCCCTTACTGCAGACGCTTCCAGGGGGAACAAATGGGGGGCTGCTAGCCACATACATGCCCAGCAGATTTTGAGACATGTTGGTTTCTGTCCTGTTTTAAATATATTTGGGTACAGGCATGCCTCCATGTCCACAGGGGATGCGTTCCTGCTCCCCTGTGGACATGTGAAACAGCGGATAAGAGCAAATCGGTTATCTAGCTTCTGTTTGGCCATGGCAAGGGATTCTGGGGCAATTGGAAAGTTTTTATCAGGATGGGAGGACACTGGAGGCTTCAGTTTACCTTCCCTTTGAACCTGGGATGTGCCGTCTGGGAGGTGAGATGAAACAGACATGGGCCCTTACTCTAACCTTAACTAATCCCCAACCTGGTTGGTGTCTGATACCAAGCAGTTGTGGACAGTGGTGTCATTCAAATGATTTAGGAACAGGAACTCACTTTTGATTGGCACTTGTCGGGAACCCGGAACCAGCCACAGAGCCCGTTAGGATCCGGAACACCCGTTCTGGTCCGTTCCCCCTGAATGACATCACAGGTTGCGGACCCAGCCAATGGGCCGCCCAGGGACAGAGAAGGAGGAGCGACACCCCTTCTGCTGTTTCCCCACCCCTGTGCACCACTCCACCCCACCCCACCCCATGCCATGCCAGGCTCTGTTTTGGAGCTGTACAATGATAGGGGAGGGCGGGAAGGCCAAACGCCATTTGCCCCTCCAAGAGGTGAGCCGCCTCATCGCTGCCCGTCTCCAGCTCCAGCAGTGCTGTGCCTGGGGCATTTGCCCCCTCCCACAAAATGGTAGGACTGCAACTGACAGGAAGTCCAAAACAGATTGCTATGCAGTGTGGAAAGCAGCTGGTCTAGCCTTAGAAGCATAAAGTCCAGCTGGAAGCATGGAATAATTGGGTGCATCACTTTCAGGCCTTTAGCATGCTAGTATAGATTTTGTCTGAATTTCTGCTCTCAACTAATAATCCTTCAGCCTGATGAAAATCACACACACACACACGTTCCTAAAAGAATAGGCCAGGATGTGGTGAAGCTCTTGCAACCATAAAAAATCAGCACTTATCTAACCACAATGAAAAGATGAGAGGATTTTTAGAACACCATCTATCAGAATTAAAGCCCGGCTTAAACAAACAACATACTTGCTTCAACTTTGCAAATCTCGTTCCCCAGCTCCTGTCAGCTGGGCTAGGAGCACAAAGCAGCAGGATTTACACTGCCATCTGAAGGAGGAAAATATCTGCCAAATGGAATCGCCATCCATCAGTTTATTCTGCTACTTGTGAAAGCTGTTGCCATAATAAACATTTTTTTTTTCAAAATTGTGAGGGATAATGGGAATGTTAGCCACAAAGCCACAGAGGGGGTGGGAGAGCAAGGAACAACACTTCATATACCAGAAAGATAGGAGGGTTGGGGTTTTGCTTGTTTTGGTTTGCCTTGTCCCCCCCCCTTAATCTGGAATATGAAAAAAATGAATCCATAATATGAAGGAAACTCATTCCAAAAGCAAGTGTCAAAAAAGTGATGTGCAGAAAATACAGAATAATGGAGTTTAATGTGGCACAGTCATCTACTGTTTGATAATAGGAAACATTTGGTGCTTTAGAGAGCTGTAGATCAAACGCTGTACGAAAATAGCTTTTGTTCCACTGTCCAGGGCTCTGGAGCTTCCTACTGCTAGAAGCCCTTCCTCATCTCCCTGTGTGGGCACCAGTGAATGTCCATCACTTCCTGGAAGAACAGGAAGTGATGGATGTTCCCTGGTGCTCGCGCAGGGAGATGAGCTGCCCATACTTACATAGCCGCAGTGACCCATAGCCAACACACCCAGACTAAGGGCTCAATCCAGAGCCCTCCAGCATGAGTGGTACAAACATGCTACTCGCACTGGTGACGTAAACATGCCATAAGACCTGTGCAGCCTGGGCGGTGAACAGGTAATCTGGCAGGGCATCATGTCAGTCAAAAATGTTTTGTAGCCATGTTAAATCAAGCCATGTTAAATGAATTATCTACTTTCATATACTTAAAGGGAGGATGGAATCCATTTGTGCAAACTCCAACTGCAGAAATCCAAGGAGGATATTATTCATAAGGATTGTAACAGGCTGTTGAGGTTTCAAGTCAAGGATAATGCCTACCTGAAGGCTGTTTTCCTTGGTCTGTGCTCTGATTCATTTTTCATTTTTTAAGCTAGTTCAATGCGAACTCAGGAAGAATATATTTGTCACATGCGGCTGCTTTTCTTGGATACATATAACGACTTCTGTGGAAGTTGTTAAAACAGTGCCTGAGCTCTTTGAACATGCATGCTTTTGTGCACAGAATTTGGTCTTGAAATGACCTGCTGTGCAGCATTTATTGCCAATGTTCACAATGCAGCAACTCTGTTTGGATATTGGGATGCTTCTGACCTTTCCCTTTCTCCTCTGAATGGGAAAGGAAAAAGGACTATTTACCAGGAACAGCAGGGAACTTTCCCTTGCAGGGCCTAGCCGCTTGCATAGGGAATTGTGGAAATTAAGAGTGGTGAAAAGTCACTGTGATTTTTTTTTATATACACAAGAGCTTCTTCATGTCTTCTTGTAGACAACTACCAAATGCCTGGAGTAAACCTGACCATCCCTTCTCCCCCGAGAAAAAAATGACCCCATCCACAACCTTTGGCATACTTTTGCTACAAGCAATAGGAGAATAGGAATTCAGGGGTGAAATGCTGGGAATCAGATCCAGAGATTCAAGGGTTACATCCAGTAGTGGGATCTGCAAATGAAGAAGTGGAACGCTGGGCAGGACTTACGTGGGACTTACACGCGATTGGCTGCCTGTCCGCTCCGTTCCGTCGCCCCCCCCACCCGCCGCACAGGCTGCCCTGGCCTCGGAGGGGGCGCCTGCTCACCCTTCCCCCCCCCGGGAAAGGGTGTTGGAACAGAGCGGACGGGCTGCCAATCAAACGGTAGTCCCACCTAAGTTCTGCCCAGCATTCCACTTCTTCATTTGCAGATCCCACTACTGGTTACATCCAATTTGATGGTTTATAGAAAAATGGGAAGATTGCCAAAAATCTCATTTAAAAAGTTCTTGCATTTCTCCAGAGAAACTGCAACTTCAAAGGGAAAATTAGCTTCAGAAACAGATTTTTGTTACATTCCCCACCCCCCAAGCACTGGGCATCCACTCTATTATTCCTGAGTCTGGGTACTTCAGCAGATAAATTGCATGAATAAGACTTGTTTTGTACATGAGAACAGTGGTTCTCAAACTTTAGCACTGGGCCCACGTTTTAGAATGACAGTCTGTCCAGGACCCAGCCAGAATTCCATCATAGTGACACTAGAGCCTGTTGCTTTCCTGAGAATGCAGCTATTTTCCAATACTAGCCATTTTCCAATACTAAATTTTATAAGAAAGGGGGGGGGAGCCTAAACCTTGACACAAGCAAAATAAGCACACAGCTCTTGCCCTTTCCAGCATACCATCTTTCCATATTTTCGTCCCAGGTGCTACGTGCCCCACCTGAAAATGGCTCGTGACCCACCTAGCGGATCCCAGCCCACAGTTTGAGCAACACCGCACTAGACCATTCTGGAGTTCAGCTTGCAATCCATGGCTGTCGAGAAGTCGCAAGCTTCATGGAAGACAATGGCCTCAATCCACAAAGAGGTAAGTGGAAGCCTCGCCCCAAGTTGTGGTTTCTCAAGTGCAGCAGCTGTTGTCTAACACATTTTAAAACACACTTGCACAGGGCACGGGGTGCATGCCAGGCGAGCATGACCGACATGACCCAGCGGCATGGCATTTTGTTTGGGCTGATGTCAAGGAAGCACCAGTTAGAACAGGCCTTGGGGAAAAGGCCAAACTTCGTTTCTTAACACACACACACACACACACACACACACACACACACACACACACCCTTCACAAGCGCGAGCGCACACACAGAGGCTGAGGAAAAACCTTGCCTTTTTGTGAAATTCCACAACCAGCCACACCTTGCTTGGTCAGCAAATGTCAACCTGCGAACAAGCTTCCTGACCTTGGCTTCCCTCACCACCTTCATTACAAACTCAATCTCATGTTGTGCGGTAGGAGGTTCAGGCCTTGCCTTACCCTCTGGATGGCACAGAACAATATACACAGCCATCTTGAGAAGGAAAGAGACTATCAAGGCACAAAAGAAAGGTTCTAGATGAATTCAGCGGCCTCCTATGCCTTCTGAGTACCCCTTCCAAGTGCCCCTATCTTCTGCCCCCCTCCTTTCTCTTCTCCTCTGTTTGGGCCATTATGCATTCCTTGTAAAGCTTTCATCTTCCCTTCGCATTGGGCCCCGCCTTTCCTGGAGCTGGCCCTGGCAACTGGGCTTGGTCCCTGAACACCCACTAGATTTTCCCCAAGTGTACATGTTACAGGTGACTTAGGGTGCCATCGAGTTAAGCCGGCACAGTTAGGCCAGCAAAGTTTGGCTGGCACAAGGGCCACCGTAAAGTGCGCTTGGACCGCTCTCAGAGACAGGGAGGATGGTGCACGTCCAGTGGTGTCATCCTGGCGGAATGGCCCGGTACGCCGTTCCGCCAGTTCCGCGGACGGGCCCAGGCCGCGCCGCCTCTCCCGAGGATGGGCAAGATGCTCCTGGGCCCGCCCTCCCTCCCGCGCGTCCGAATCGCTCTGAAATGGAGCGATTCGAGGTGCAGGGAGGCGCAGGGAGGCGTGGCTGGCCTCCGCCATAGGGGCGGAGGGCTGCCAGTCATCCGGGCATTCCGGTTCCTGGTGCGCCTGGATGATGTCTCTGTGCACGTCTATGCGTTGGTCTGTGCGTTGACTCCAAGAGTGGTCCAAACACATTTTATGGTGTCCTTTGTGCCAGCCAAACTTTGCTGGCCTAACTGTGCTGGCCTGACTCCAGGTTAGGACTGTGCTCTTAGAGCCTGCCCGGTAGCATAGCAGGCTTGTTGGTATGAGAAGTACTGCATTCACATGCAACCTGAGGGGGCAAAATGAAGAAACCGGATTCCCTTTTCCAGCTGCCAACATGCTTCTTATGCATACTGAAACTCTTCCTCCTTTTTGGCGCACATCCATCTCTAAGTGGAACAGGGCAGTTATCGCTTTGATCCAATGTAGCCTTCTTGTGAAAGCATTTCCAAGTCTGCCAAGGGGTTCTTCAGGTTTGACAGCTTCTCCCCTCCAATGCCCTGCCAGAGAGTTCCCCAACCCTCAGAAGTAGCTTTGCAGGAAGAATTGAGCTGACCTCCACCTCTAGCTCTTCAGAGCCAAACCTATGGTATATTTCTGTATACAGGCAGAGGGTTATCCCATCTATGTATGCAAAACAGTGGATTTTTCAAAGTTTTATGTTTTCTAGCAGCCTGTTTATTATTAGTGATGTGGGCCACAGTACATTAAAATGAGAACACTGCCAAAAGCCATTTTTCCAGCCGCAGGAGAGTTTGCAGTATCCTGAGGTTTCAGGGCTATGGAGTGGTCAATTGTTCTAGCAGAAGTAAGGAACTACAGGGGGAAATCCTTAGAATTAAGCCTCCTGGCTTGATTTTTAGGAGGATAAGCTGAGGTAGCGAAAAGCCACCAAGTTTCCACCTAGAAAAATCAAAACCTTCTGACTGCCACAATTTTGATCCTAGTGACTAAAGTTTACAAACTACAGGAACAATAATAAAGTCTGAAAACACATCACCTCTCTCTCTCTCTCTCTCTCTCTCTCTCTCTCTCTCTCT
>JAJKFI010000010.1:10692003-10706493 GCA_029204185.1 Lerista edwardsae
AAAAAAATAAACACCCTTTATTTACTCCCCTTTATTCAGACCTTCTTTTGAAGTGCCGTTGAAAATAAAGCTTGACCACCCCATATATTTGAGGCTGACCTTTTCAGCAAAGTAAAGTCTCTACTGGCTACTAGATTGTCATCGACACAAAGCACCCCATATAATAAATGAATGTTTTATGAGCTGTGGGGCAGCATTAGCATTACAATGAGGGATTGTTGGAAAACAAGCCACATTACTGTTGCTCAGGAGATAAAAGAAAATCTCTCAAGGGTAAATAAGAAAAAAAAGAATGATCCACAGGAGTTATATTAAATCTTCCTTACAGTGTTGACACTTGAAGAAAAGTGCTTTTGCTGCTCAAGTGACCTTCCCTGCTTTTTAATTGCTTTTAATGAAGTTAGATGGAAATCTAAAAAAAAAAAAACCTGGATGTAATCTGACAAGGTTAAGTAACTTTAAGGTTTAGTCAAATTCAACCTGAAAATCAGTTGGACTTTTAAGAGCTGGATTGTGCCCACTGTTTACTTACGTGAAAGGAATCATTCATTGTATAAAGGGCTTGTATATATTTAGGCCCGATCTGGCAATCATTAACTGTTTCCTATGCAGAAATCGGAACAAAAGGTAGACCAGTATGTGAAACATCTGCTTAATCAAGATTGTGGAGATAAAAGCAAATGGAAATGCAGGCTACAACCCTGAGACCTTTGAAATGATGGCTTTTGAAGTCTCAAAATAATATTAACACTCAATTAGCTTTGGAAAGGACAGACTCCATCGTGAAAAGCAACCGTGGACTGATCAGTGCTTATCAATCAATCAATCAATCAATCAATCAATCAATCGGTACTTATATACCGCTTTTCAACACGAAGTTCACAAAGCGGTTTACAGGCAAATAGTAATAATAAAGTTAAATGGCTCCCTGTCCCAAAAGGGCTCACAATGTAAAAAAAAGGCAGACCGCCAGCAACAGCCACTAGAAAGACTGCGCAGGGGTGAAGAGGGACAGTTACTCTCCCCCTGCTAAATATAAGAGGAACACCACTGGAAAAAGTGCCTCTTGTCCAGTTAGCAGGGGTTATTAATTTGTATACGTAACCAAAGTCTGTGTGTGAAGTCACTGTACTTCAGCTTGCAGGTATTGATGAATCAGAAGTGGGACTGAGTCAAGGCGCAATCCTATGGACGGACCGCCGTTGGACGGATGCTAACCACTTGCATCGGCCCAACGGCACTAGTGATGCAGGGGCACCGACCAGCATCTCCGCATCGGCACTAGCACCGAGCGGCTCAGGGTGGAGGGCGGGAGGGAGGGAGGGCGGGAGGGAGGAACTGGGCTGGGGTGGATACAGCCCAGACCCGCCGGCCTCGCTGTACCAGTGTAGTTTAGGATTGCGCCCTCAGTCCCGCTCCAGATCAGAAGCATTTGACATCGTGCCAATCTACACCTGCACCTCAGAAGATCTCCTGGAGGCATTCGAAAGGAACGTCCAACGTTCACGGAAACTGGAAATACCTTAAGCCAACTCAATTTACAACTGCCCGAAACTTAAATTTGGAACGTTATGTTATGGGCAGCTCAATCCTAACCCGTGCTGGAATAGGGAGGCCAGCCGGCCTGCCCCATATTCAGCACGGGATCGTGGCCACATGCGGCGCAGCGCAGAGTAAAGGCGAATCAATTTCCCTTATTCTGTCACATTGCAGCAGTCCCAGTAGAGTTACTTGGAGCTGCGCCAGCGAAATCACTGACGCAACTCCCAGAGGCCCATGTAAGGCCGACCGGGCCGAGAATGGGGGTTAGGATCTGGCCTATGCCGAAGGCTGGCCCAGCCCCCTCCCCAGGCCAGTCCTCCCACAGGCCCACCTTCCTCCCACCCCAGTCCACTTTCCCTCCTCCCTCTCCTCCCCAAGTCCCATGCCAGCTGAACTCAGGAGGAACTCAGAAGTGCCCCCTATGCCAACACAGGAGTGTTTCAAATGCACCATAAAGCTCGTTCATGCCTCCTTCGAAGGAGGCTGAGGGCCCAATCCTATCCAACCTTCCAGCACTGATGCAGCTGCAATGCAGCCCGAAGGTAAGGGAACCATCATTCACTTACCTTGAGGAGGCTCCATGACTATTTCCCCACTGCAGGATACAGCACATGCCCTTTTCGTATGGCTGCATCAGACAGGATTTGGCCCTGAGCCAGCACACATCCATGCAGTTGCTCAGCTGGGCTGGATCCAGACCCCTCCACCCAGACCCAGTAAGTTTACCCCAACCAAGTTCAGTTGACGTGGGGGTTGGGGATGGCGGAGAGAAAGCGGATTGCGACACTGGATGGTGCTCTAAATCAAAATAGGCGCCTTATGTGCCCATTTGCTTAGCCCAATGTTCACGCCAACATTACACATGTGATTCAGCACTTAACCTCCCTTTTATTCCAAAGTCATTTAAACATGAACTGCAGTTTATCTTTGCTTCGGACAGTTTTAGTAAAATCAGAAGAGGAAAACTGAAAAGTCTCTGAAAGATACTATTGTGCTGTGTGAGCTGGGGCATTTACAGTACATTATGCAATTGTTAAGCCTCAAATTTCTTCTCACCATCTGGACACCAGACTTCAAAAGAAACACATTTAGAATTTGCATGATACCAGGTCCACTTGCCACTCTGCATTCTGCAGAACACTGAACGTACACCTACCCAGACAGTCTTTCACAGATCTGCTAAAAGCAGCTTATTAAACTGTTAAAAGCATCTCCTTGAAAACCCAAAATTGCTCGAGGAGTGACATAATCAGACACAAAAACTCAGATCATGTTCAGAACGATTCTTTTGAGCATTGCTAATGGCTGCGTTCAATTTATGGAGCAGTTAAGGGAAAGCCAACACTTGAACTCTCCTTTCTCGAATGTTTTGGAGACAAGGCATACCTCCTCCTCTTGCCTCCCTGGTTAATGTTTTTTAGGAGACAAGAATTAAGATTATTTATGCTTAGACTAATAAATCTAAGGTGCTCAAATTCCAGCTTCCAGAGGGAGAATGGCAGGAGTTTGAGGCTATTATTGTGCACTTTGTTAGCAGAAATGTGCCTTTATTCAGTCCACAGAAGTAGCAATTGCAAACGTGTTGGAAAGGCTATTGAATATATTTAGTCTGCTTACCAAATATGCCGCACAGTTTTAGCAAACAAACAACAAACCATGGTCTAAGGCCTCATTTTTGCTATTTCAAGTGACATTTTAGTATGCTAGGAATGTTAACATATTTCTGATCACAATAATGCTTATGGCATGAGTTACAGTTTGGGGTGTGTCTATATTGCAGCTTAAAGGTAAAGGTAAAGGTTTCCCTGCGACCGACTGGTCTAGTTGTGACCCACTCTAGGGGGCGGTGCTCATCTCCGTTTCTAAGCTGAAGAGCCGTCGTTTGTTCGGGGACAGTTTCCTTGGTCATGTGGCCAGCATGGCTATATGCCAAGGTGCACAGAATGCAGCTTACCTTCCCACCAAAGTGGGTACCTATTTATCTACTCACATTTTTACATGCTTTCGAACTGCTAGGTTGGCAGGAGCTGGGACAAGCTGGGACTGTCCAGTCCCCTAGGCACCTAGTCCAGATGCCTTCACCACCTTCGGTGGCAAGGAGTTCCACAGATTAATTACTGGGTAAAATGTATTTCCTTTCATCTGTTCTCACCCTCCTAATTCTCAATTTTAGTGGATGTCCCCTGGTTCTGGCATTGTGAGAGAGGGAAAAGAACCTCCCTCTGTCCACTCTATCCATCCCATGCATATTTTAGTACGTCTCAATCATCTCAATCATATCTCAATCACGTCTCAATCATGTCCAACCTCAGATGCCTTTTTTCTAGACTGCTGCAATGCCTTTGAAGCAGTCTAACCTTTGTGCAGCGACCAGTGCCAAAACAGAGAGCCCAATCCAGTAGACAGCTTACAGCAGCGGATCTTGCTATCTACCACCACAGGTTCTCTTATGGGCATCTCAGAAGCACCGTTGTGTGCTTTGGGGCTCCAGTGCCAATGGCTGGAGGTCCTGCACGTGCACCCGATGCTCCCAGATGCTATGCTGGAGCAGGTAAGAGGGAGCAAATGAGTGGAAGTGGTTTGGGCCAGGGTGTTTCAAGAGCAGGCAAGGACTGATTTTAGTGGCACGAGCGCACACCGGATCCTATCCCCATTTTCCCGGCCCACCAGGCTCATTGCCTCCCCTTGGATTGAAACTAGCAATATAGCTGGCATAAGTCCAAGGAGATCCATTGCAGGCTGCAGAGGCGTTTCTACAGGGATGGCAAAGCTCTAAGTTTTGCAGGAAGCCTTACCCTGTCATGTAAGTCCCTCCTCTCCCTTGCTGCTGCAGCCAGTAAGCAATGCCAAGTTGTTGCTGTTCCCTGTGAGGATTGGCTAAAATGGTGCAGGAGAGGAGTGATTTCCACTGCAAGGTAAGGCTTCTTGCAAAACTTAGAGCTTTGCCATCCCTATAGAAACGCCACTGGCAGGCTGGGTGGTCTATGGAGAGCAACATTTGCAAACATTTGTGCTTGCCTCTCCAAGCTTCTGGTCAAACCCCACCACCAGCATAGCACGTGGCACACACTGTTGGCAGAGCAGCTGCATCACAGAAGTTGAGGGGGTGGGGACAGGTTGGGGCAAAAGTGTTTGCAACAAAGGAAAAGGAAAACAGAAACAAAAAAAATCCCAAAACCACACTTATTATTTGCATGCAGATTACTGGAAATTGCTGCGAGTCTGAACATTACACATTCGTAATCTGAAATCACATGGTCTGTTGACCCAGATGGTGCATATTTGCAGAGTGCCTTGTGCTAGCTGAACCTCCCTACGTCTTATAGTCTGCTGGAAAGGTCTTGCTCCACATTCCTCTGCTATGCAAAAGTAACATCCAGTGAAGTCAGAGGCAGCTGCCATCACTGCTGTGCAACCAGCTTCCCAGACCTACCAGGGTACCACGTTACGGCCAGTTGGCGCAAAGTTCAATCTGTTTCCTTCTCTAAACATCTCCCAAAAGTCCATGATGTTATCGTCTGCTTTCATTTTGTTTGGTTTTGCTTTAAACTTCTCCAATTTCTCCACATTAAAGCCAATTAATAAAATGTCATCGGTCCGTGAATAAGACGCATGTGTGTAACCTGTATTTTGCTATCAGCACACCCAAGTTCTCAAAAGCAGCTGGGATAACAGGGTTCAAGTGAGGCATAATGAAGTGAGTAAAACAGCATTCTAGACCCTTGGGTGACTGTAGCAACAGAAGAACAAACAAGCAGTAATTAAAATGGGAGAAAAGAATGGATTGACTGACAGAAAGTCTTATCCACCTGAGAAACTGGTGGGTTCTCTCTATTCTGTTTATTCCTTTTGTCTTGCCTTTTCCCCCTCAAGGTTGAGGACTCACACACTGAGGGCACAATCCTAACCTGGAATTAGGCCGGCACAGTTAGGCCAGCAAAGTTTGGCTGGCACAAGGGCCACCGTAAAGCGCGTTTGGACCACTCTTGGAGTCAGGGAGGATGGCGCATGTCTGTGTGCTGGCCTCTCTGACTCCGAGAGTGGTCCAAACATACTTTGTGGTGTTCCTTGTGCCGGTCAAACTTTGCTGGCCTAACTGTGCTGGCCTAACTCCAGGTTAGAATTGTGCTCTCAATCAACCTAAAAATTGATTGAATCCTCAGACATATGGGTCATTAGGCATATTCGGCAGGTTGCATTTTTACATTTGCCCAAATGTTGTAATCACTGATAATTCCTTACATGCCCTGGAAAACCTATATTAAGAAATTCAAATGGAAAACATGTTTCCTAGCCGTGTGTGTGTGTGTGTGTGCACCCGAACAGTACAGAGACAAGACTCTCCTATGGAAATGCAGGAAATTGACTGCTACAATGACACATGGGATCATCAGTCTGTTGGCACATTGCCAAAATGCTCTTTGAGACCTTTTAAGTGAATGAGCCTATGGTTAATGCACAGCTCGACACCAATTATGCAGTTTTTCCTCAACTCTTTGTTAAGTGGGTGGGTGACAAAAATCTACAGCAGCATTTGTCATTTATTCTGGGAATATAGCAAAGTGCCCATACGAATCCAGACTCAAAGATAACTAGAAATTCCATTTCCAAACTTAATAGTGGCCAACCTCAATGTGGATTGGGCATCTTCACATATGGCTCTTTCCCGTCTGTGACCATCTGGGTAAGGATCAAACTCAGGGCCCAATCCTATGCCTGCCTACTCATAAGTAAACCCCATTATAGTCAATGCAGTTTATTCCCAGAAATGTATGGATCCCAGCCTTAATGTGGTGAGCACACCATTAATTTGTTGTTCGTTAGTTGTATCATTCAACCAACTCCCAACAGACACATTTCACTTGTGTGCATGCTATGGAAAATTAAATGGGAGCACACAAGGAGGAATCATACAAAAAATGTTGTTGTCCACTGGCTCCATCACTCTCTGCCTTGATCACCAGCCTTAGAAAGAAATATCTCTCAAAGATGGTTAAAAATAGTGCTTGAGTCTTCAAGCCACGGATTAAAACACATTGCGGGATTTAGTCCCAATGTTTCACTTTCTCCTGTAGAAAGCACCTTCAGAGGGGTTACAGGGGGGTGGCTCATGTAGATGTCTAAATGGCCTCACCTGATGGCTGGCCACAAACAGGGCGTATGTCTTGGAGGCCTTCCAAAGGGCAGGAAGGCCTCCCTGCATTTTAGAAGGCCTTAGAAAAAACGTAAGAAGAGCCCTGCTGGATCAGGCCAAAGGCCCATCTAGTCCATCTTCCTGTATCTCACAGTGGCCCACCAGGTGCCTCAGGGAGCACCCAAGACAACACAATGCCTGCAACCTGTTGCCACTCCCTTGCACCTGGCATTCTGAAGTAGCCAACTACTAATGCAGTTACTAACTGCAAAAGGCATCTGCAGTTTTTGCTAAAACCTTTCTAAGGCCTGTGGGGGAGGGGTGTTAAAATATTTTTGCTCAGGGGGCCAGATGGCACAGCTACACCACCGCCTGCCAGTGGAGATACTGCTCATCTTAGCCATTTAACCTGGGACCTGCGTCAAGATCACGATGTGTAGGGCCCCTTAGTTGACACGTCATTTGTAAATCATTATTTCCATTTCACATGCTAGATTTCCAACAGAGATGCACTCACATTTTTCAAAGAACACAGTGCACTTTCATGCATACACTATGTATGAAACTTGTTTAAATTTCCAAAGCCAGAAGGCGCACCACGCTCCCTCCAAAATAATCACATTTGTTTGATAAACACGGGGAAGATCCAACCCAAACACAAACATTAAACTGGGCATGGCAGGAGAGGCGAGTTACGAGGATGAAGCCAAAATGTTATTTATTGCTTAGCTACAAGTGTGAAAAGGAAAGAGGACAGCACTGTACAATAACATTTGCCTAGGCATGTTGATTTGCTTTCTTACCATTGAATGTTAAGAACACCCTGGCCTGCGGCTGGGACGATCCTTTTACACTGCAAGAGCAAATAAACACGCCAATCAACGCTTGGAGACTTAGAAATGTCATTATCTTCCGATGTGAAACTTAATATCCAAGATATGAAACCTAAACAAAGAGAGAGAGAGAGAGAGGGAGAGAGACTGGGTAATTATGGATTTTACATGTTTCATGGGGTGCGATGTCAATTGTGTTGAGCAGAGCCCTTGGCCTAATTTGCCCATTTAAAGTCTTAGAATAACAATACAAGACAACCGGAAGGATGGGCTTGAAATGCTTTTCTAGCATGTGAAGAATGTGGTGGTGCCGGTGGTTAAAAGAAAAAAAGAAAAAAAAATCCAAGGCTGCAAGTGAAGTGCCAGTTGAGGAAGGCCTGCAGAAAGGATTAGTCTCAGTTTATTTCAATAAGGATGAATCCCACCTGCTGGAAAAATAATTACGTTAAATGTCAAGGCAGAGCAGAGCAAGGGCAAGAGATCAGGTTTCATGAATGAAAACGTCTTGATATTTTTAGTCCTCTGTCTTTGCTGGACTCTTTTTGAAATATAAAGGGCTGACTCTGTTTAAGGAACCCACCATATCACCTTGGCTCAGGTGCTTTGTATAAAACTGCAAACCACCGTTTCGAGGCCAAATAGATCCAGAGGACCGATTCTGATCAAGGCAGGGACGTAGCTAATGCAAGTGTAGCCCAGTGCAATGGGCAAAATGTTGCCCTGGAAGTGACATCACAACAGGAAGTGACATCACAATTGTATTTTCATTTTTTTTGTTTTTTGGCCATACCTTTTGATAGAGCAAGGATATGTACACTCTGATTTGTTTCATTGCATTCTGCATTAAACTACCTTCCCAATGATATATAACATGATGGTATTATTCATACATGCAAGTAGATAAATAGGGACCACTTCGGTGGGAAGGTAACGGCATTCCGTGCGCTACGGCATAGAGTCATGCCGGCCACATAACCACAGAAGCTTGTCCTCGGACAAAACACCGGCTCTACAGGCTTTGAAACGGAGATGAGCACCGCCCCCTACAGTCAGTCATGACTAGACCATTCGGTCGTGGGGAAACCTTTACCTGTTTATTATTCATACATACCAAGGTTTTTACCATTTTGGCCACTAGTGTCGAGCTCAGCCTTTTGCCCCCCTAAAACTTGTTGCCCGGTGCAATTGCACCCCCCTACATTCTTTAGCTACGCCCCTTTATCGAGGGCCACCTCCATTCTCACTTTGCACAGGGCACCCCAGAAGGGTAACTGGAGGCACTGGCAGATGAGGGGGCAGAGCCAATTGAGCATGTCTTGTTCAAAGGCCCCCAAATCTTAAGAGATGGAGCTGAAAATGCTTTCGTGAAGCCAGCATTGGGGTGCGACATTGATAGAAATGGAGTTGCTAAGCTGGCTCTTGGTTCCCCCATAGTGTTCATTGTGCAATACAAAGGATTTGTTCCCTGAGCAATCAGACATCAAACGTGGTAAGGTTATTCATACCTGAATCGTTTGGCTAAAGACTCCTTCTCCATAGCTAGTCCTATTCTATGCAGTGCAATCCTACACATGTTTATGCAGAAATGAGTCCTACTGCAGGCAGAAGGGATTATTTCCAGGTAAAATTACAGGATTACAGCCTGTTGAAATACAGCCTAAAAGCCCGATTGTCAGGGCTCTGTCCCCAGCAGTATGCATGTACCGCTGGCTAAAAGTGTTGCAAACGTGCCATAAAGCATGTTTGTGGGCACCGCAGGAGAGTGGCGGGGCCTCCGTACCATGTGGGAGATTAGCTGACTCTCCTGCAGCTCCGGCCAATGGTAAGTCTATTTGGGGTCGGGGGAGGTATGGAGGGGCAGACCTGGACAAGGGAGGGGAGGATCAGGCCTGGGAGAAAGCAGGGATGGCAGCAGTCCTGAACCCTCATCCTGAACCCCCTCCCGAGCCAGACGGCCTGACATGGGTCTCCCCAATTCTGCACCTGTTCAAACATGGACACAGAGCCGAGGAGACCTATTGCCGCCAGGTGCAGTCTCCCTGGAAGAAAACACTCCCTTCCCCCCAAGGAGACCTCTGGTAGTATCCTGGCAGTCTTGTAGCCTCTATGCCAGTGTTCTTCAACCTGTGGGGTCAGGACCCCAATGGGGTTGCAAAGTCTCAATTTGGGGGTCGCAGCAACCTTTCCAAGCCTGTGCAAGAGGGAGCTTGCATCCAATCCACTAATGGCACTGCCTTCAGGGACGAACAGAGCCCCAAGTGCGCCCATGGCAGAGCGACGAAACCACGCCCCCAGCACATTGCCCCACCCCTGTGCGTCACCCAGCCACGCCTCCCTGCGTCCAGAATAGCTCCATTTTGGAGTGGAACAGACACCAGGGTGCGCAGGTGGGCTGAACAGCACGCAGGTTCGTCCGCAGACTCCGCGCAATGGTGCCCCGCAGCCCCGCTGCTGCCAGCGCCCATGGCTCGCGCTACCCCGGGCTATACCCTTCTTCTGCCTCTGACTGCCTTATCAAAACCGAGAGCACAATCCTAAACTGGAGTAAGGCTGGCATAAACTAAGCCAGCAAAATTTGGCCAGCACAAGGGCCACCATACAGCGTGACTGGACTACACTTGGAGTCAGGGAGGATGTGTGCTGGCCTCTCTGACTCCGAGAGTGGTCCAAACATACTTCACGGTGTCCCTTGTGCTGGCCAAACTTTGCTGGGTTAGTTTATGCCAGCCTCACTCAGTTTAGGACTGCGCCCTGAGTTCATGATATCATCCTGCATAGTCTCTTCTTGCTGTCTTGCCCTGCAGTTCCTAAGGTCAGCCCTGCTTAGACTGCTACCTCATAGGGTCAGTGGCGTCTCTACAGGGAGGGCAGAGCTCTACGTTTTGCAAGAAGCCTTACCTTGCAGTGGAAATCACTCCTCTCCTGCACCGTTTTAGCCAATCCTCACAGGGAACAGCAACATCTTGGCGTTGCTTACTGGCTACAGCAGCAAGGGAGAGGAGGGACTTACATGACAGGGTAAGGCTCCTTGCAAATCTTAGAGCTCTGCCCTCCCTGTAGAGATGCCACTGCATATAATAGGATTGTTGTGAAGGTGCAAGAAGTAGGGTAAAATGGGCAGATGGGATGAGAGGCAAAGGGGACAAATCAGCTTTCAGGAGTGGGGGAGGATTGGTGAAGGATCCCAAGTCTCATATTAAGTTTATTTATGTATTGGGGTCGCAGCACGAAAAATGTTGAAGTCCACTACTCTATGCTACACTAGCTCTCCTCTTTTCCATGTAACAGCAGCATCTATGGGTTCATGCGCAGGAGCTGAGATCACTCAGCACCTGCCCTGAGCATTGTGAATGTTACGCTCCCTGGAGTGGTGACAGCAAGCCAAAAGCCTTTTATGCTCGTATTACATGGATCATACACAGCCTCCACAATGTGCGCAGCTATGTGCTCAAGGAGCCATTCTCCCTTTCTCTGCACATTTGGACGGCATGCCTTGAGGGAGCCAACACCTGCTTTCAAAGATCCAGTCCAATTTAGGAAATCATTTCACACAGAGTAGCCAAGGATGGGATACTGACGACTGTGTCCAATACCGGAGCCAGAGTGCAGATTATAAGGCTGCCGTTTTCAATGTGCTTAGCTGGAAATACTGCAGTTCAGGAGCAAGACGTTGGAGGAGACAGTCTCTTAATTACTGCCAGCCAACAGTGGCATACTCTATATTAGTGGTTCTCAAATCTTTTAGTACCAGGACCTACTTTTTAGAATGACAATCTGGCCAGGACCCATCAGAAGTGATGTCATGGCTGGAAGTGACAATGTTGTGACACCAGAGCCTGCTGCCTTCCTGAGAAGGCAGCAATAAGTTGGGCTATTTCTCAGCCATTTTCCAATGGCAACGTGAATCAGAAAGGGGGAAAAAAAGCCTATTTACAACCCTAACACAAGCAAAACAACCACACAGCCCTTCCCCTTTTCCAGCATCCCATCTTCCCCTATTTTCAATATAACTGCTCTAGGTGCTTTGCGACCCGCCTGAAATTGGCTTGTGACCCACTGGTGGGTCCCGACCCACATTTTGGGAACCACTGCTCTGCATCATTTAAAAAAGGAGTCACAGCCTGGACCGAAATGACCTGGAGAAAATTCACTCCTGCCACAGGCAGTCCCCATTACCAATGATTGATGAGATTTGCAGTGGCTCCCGGGAATGCTGGTAAGTCAATTTATAATGTGGGATAATGTGGGGGTTCAGGTATAATGTGGGATTTTGGTATTTCCTTGCACACAAGCATGCCCTCTCCAACACAGATTCCAGATTATCACAGACCTGGGCTACAATAATGAATCGGGGGTGGTGGGTGTTAGAGATCTAGTTTCCTACCATCCTTCCAACTAATGCAGTTATAATGCACAAAAATCTTGGCCAAGAATCATTTTTGCACTCCCAATATTGGCACCTTTGGAGAGGGAGTTAATTTCATTCAGTCCACTGCCTCTGGCTCGTTTTCCACAAGCTGCTACGATATTCTCCCCAATAATCCATTTTGCCGGGGAAGAAATGCTATTAAGTCCCAATAAGGTGGCTTTGTTCGACTCCAGCAAATGGCCAATCCTGCTGAACTTGTGAGTTTCAGAGGAGCAATAAGATTAGTATTCCAGCGACCGCTCTGGAAGCGAATGCAGGACTTCTGCAATGAGCATTTCAATTATAGTGGGGAAAAAGAGAAGCTGGCCACAAATAAAATCCACTGTTTCCCCCTCCTGTGCAATCTCTACCGAGTCTAATTTCACCAAGCAGGGGGATAAGAGTCACTTGTGGCTTTGAAATTGGCATCGTTGCGTCCTGTGAATTCTCCCAAAAATTCAGGCTAGAGACTGTTCAATGCATGATTTTGAAATGCGCAATAGCCACATGGGTCCAAAAAGTGCGCCAAGTTACAGCCTCAACCGACAGGACTTGTGCATAAATATTAACGGGGTGACCCTGTAAGAGGGTGCGATCCTCCCGTGAGTCACCTTGAAAGAAACCCTGGGCAGCTACGCGGAGGACTGGACTACACGCGGCGTTTTGCCTCTTATGAGAATTGATCGCACGGCGCATGGGAGAGAGGGCTGGAGCGCTCCCTCTCCGATTCCAAAGCACGCGGTTTCCATTCAAAGCTGTCATTTGCGAGACGGCCGTCCAAGGCAGAACTCGATCTGCCCGTAAAGCTACAGCCCCTAACCAGCTGCTGGGGTCTCCCGAGCACATGATCGCCGCTGGCAACCGGCTACGCGAGCGGCCGCTCAGAAGCACAAACGCGCTCCCAGAGAGCAAGAGGCAGACCCTCGACGGCGTCCCAAGCCCAATTCATTACGTGGAGAGAAGCCACAGCTTCCCCCCCCCCCGCAAAGTTGAAGGAGAAAGTGCGTGGGGGTTGCGTGGGGGTTGCGCCCTGCCTTAGGAAAGTGACTGACAGCTTAGCTGCTAAGCGCAGGGCAGGTGTCGTAGCCACGCTCAGCACAAGCCGCCGGCTAGACGGTACTTTCCGTAGTAAAGAAGCAAAACCTTCTATCGACGAGAAAAGACCGAGACGCATTCAGCGACGGCGCGAACCAATATCAATAGTATTTATTCTGAATCTGAATAAGGGCACAGTCCTGTGAATGTCTACTCAGAAATAAGTCAGTGGGTGTTCAATGGGGCTGACTCCCGGGGAAAGTGGGCACAGGAGTGCAGTGGCGTTTCTACAGGGATGGCAAAGCTCTAAGTTTTGCAAGAAGCCTTACCTTGCAGTGGAAATCACTCCTCTCCTGCACCGTTTTAGCCAATCTTGGCGTTGCTTACTGGCTACAGCAGCAAGGGAGAGGAGGGATTTACACGACAGGGTAAGGCTTCTTGCAAAACTTAGAGCTTTGCCATCCCTGTAGAAACGCCTCTGCAGGAGTGCATCCTGAATCACAAAAGGGGGCTGAAAACTTCGTATCTCAGTGGGAACCACCCCGCCCCCGTCAGTTCTCAGAGCTGAAAAAAGAAACTTTTAATGCTACTCACCAAGCCACGGACTGATTCAGGAACGGAGGACCACTCAGTGGTCTCGCGGGGGATGGAGTTGGCGTCCTGGAATTGTTAGGACTTGTTTTTAAACCCACACGGTAAGACTTAATTCCAACGCCTCTTTCTTCCTGGTGGCGGTAAGCAGGTTGCCAGCGTGTGTGTGTGTGTGTAAGTGGCGGGGGGAGAAACAAAATCCTCCGCGCAATACGTATCCCTGCAGGTACCCGGAGCCTCTCCTCCCATCCGGCGAATGGAGCACCTTAGGAGTGAATGGGAAGTGGCGAGAAGTCGCGCGGCTTCCCGATTGCGCTCTCTCCGGCGCTCCCAGCCCTCCCAGGCACCGCCTTACGAGCGAGAGCGGCAGCGCCGCCGGAGGCTCGAATCCAGCAGGAGCCGGGCAAATCGCGGGGCGGGCGGGAGGGGGGGGGGGCTGACTGAGCCGCTCATACATCACTGATGGAAACCCCACCTACAAGGAAGTGCGAGCGGAGGAGGCCGCTCGAAAGAAAGAGAAAGGAGAGCGGGGAAAGAGCCGGTAAAGCTCTTTACCCAGATGCACTGCCGGCCCGGCGTCTTCGAAAGCCAAGCCCTCGGAGTTCAGCGGGGCTCCCTCCCAAGGAGAGGAGCGCAGGACTACAGCCTGATCCGATCCCGGGCGTGTTTCCTCCGGACCAGAGAGATCCCACCAGTTCAGGGGATCACAGGCGTCCTGGTCTGGAAAGACGGGAATCATCACGTATTGATGATGATGATGATGATGATGATTGATATCAATAATTATTAATAAATATTGATCATTGATTATTATGGACCTAGAGCAGAAGTCTTCAACCTTTTTCATGCATCAATCAATCAATCAATCAATCAATCAATCAATCAATCAATCAATCAATCAAGAAAGAAAGAAAGAAAGAAAGAAAGAAAGAAAGAAAGAAAGAAAG
>JAJKFI010000010.1:10717008-10730379 GCA_029204185.1 Lerista edwardsae
AGAGAGAGAGAGAGAGAGAGAGAGAGAGAGAGAGAGAGAGAGAGAGAGAGAGAGAGAGAGAGACTAGGGTTAGACTGAAATCTAACTGCCTACCTGCTACTAGCCTGAGGGAAAAGGCTGTTACAAAGACTATTTCAGGTCCAGCCTACAGCCAGAAGAGATACAGGGACTCCATACATATGGAAAAAGTAAACAATCAACAGCTAGACCCGAACTAAACAAGAACAAGCTGGTAATGAAGAGCAGAAGAAATGCTGTGCATATTATGTCTGTGACCAAGGAAAAAATGCAAACAAGCAAGCATGACTTATAGTTATTAAAAACGAGCTGAAACAAATGGCTTCACATTCAGCAATACATAGGTAGCAGTATGCTCACATTAAAATATGAAATGGATAAAATCAAGGTCTATTCAAATAAAACCTGAAAAACATGAAAAGGGGTAGTTATTCTTTTTATATTTACTCTCTGAATAATTAGCTGTATTCTATTTACAGCCTGCAGAAGATGTTCCCTGAAAAAAAAAAGTCAAAATATACATTGTGTTGATTGGGCTGATATAAAACTGTATAATAATTTTCTTTTTCAAAAATGCTAATTTTTCCTCTCTTTTGTGCTAACAAATATGGGAGTGACAATCTGTTCCTCCTAAAATATACAGCCAAGGATTTTTTTTCCTCCCCATTGTCTTTAAGACTTGTCATAATTCATTCTTTTTAAATATTCTTCTTTGCTTCTGTCTGATGAGACTCCGCTTCCCCATTTGAGCCTCTTTGTCATTGTTAATGCTTAACAGAAAGGCGGACTTAGAGAATTGATTTGCATTGTGAGAAGCACCTTGGCAGACAGGCCAATTCCACTGTAAGTGAGGAGCAATCAGGTGGAGGAGCCCCCAGGGTCCTATGTGGAAGGATCAGTGTGATCTCCTTATCATAATGGCTCCAATTGTGTTCTAAGGCTCCAGGGCAAAAAAAAGAAAAGAAAAATCTAGGTCTTAAACTCTGGCAACAAAGTCTCCTGACTCAACCGTAGGAATGTAGTTGTGGGAAGAATCAATGCAATCATCCTTGATGATCAGAAATGTTTACAAAGTAGGTGTAGCGATATACGATGGCCAGCCCAAACCTAACAGGAATCTGAGCTGGCACAGGCCTCCTTGGGCCGGCTCTCAGAGTGCAGCCCTAGCCAACGTTCCAGCACTGACAAAGCTGTGCCAATGGGGCATGTTCTGCATTCTGCTGTGGAGTATTCTGCTGAGGAGTTGTGGAGCTGTGGAGTATTCTGCTGTGGAGTAGTCAAAGAGGCATTTGTTCCCTTGGAGCTGCATTGCCCTTACCCTGGTGCTCCAAAGTTGGTTAGGATTGCACCCTCTGTACTGCAAACGGGCCATAAGGCAACATTTGCACTGACTCACAAGCTGGCAGCACAGGCACATTGATGTGTGCCCACCTGCTGGCACCAGCCCCAATCCCTTCTGCTGGCTGGCACAGGTACATGGTGCCCCAGGCAGCACAGGAGGTGGGAGAGGAGGGTGGGAGGGTGGTCTGGGCACGGAGAGGGGCATTTCAGGGCAAGGGGAGGGCAGAATGAGCAGGTGCCTGGGAGGGGGGGGGAGGATCAGTGTCGGCAGTGCACATCGTATCCTAAACCCCGATCCTGGGCCAGGCAGCCCTACATATCCGAGTAGCCCCATAGGCTGGGCACAGGGCATGGGGGCAAATATTCCCTTACTCCAAGGTGATTTCCAGCCTGCTTCAACCTTATGTTGGCTACTGTGCAGGCCATGTGGCCTGACAGTATCGGTGCAGAGTGTGGCTAGTGCTGTGAATTCATCCCACCTAAATCAGAATCAGAATTTTTTGAAAAAGGCCAAGGCAGCCCAGGGCACATTAGTAAGATCTATGATTTGTTAGTAACAAGCGAATCCCAGGCCCAAGCACAGGCTCTCACCATGACCAAAACTGAACCTCAAATCATAATATTTCTTAAAACAGCTCTTTGCACAGCAGACTAAACAGTTTCCTAAGCAAATGGGCATTGCACGCTGGTCTGGAATGCTGCCTTTGGAACACACAGATTTGCTGATGGACAATTTACAGACGTGCTTTGCTCTCACATTTCTGTACAATCTTAACAATTCTCAGAGCCCAATCCTGAGCTCCTGGGCTCCTGTAGGAGCAGCGGTGCCAAAATGGCTACCGCTTCTTTCTGCAGGAACCAAGGCAGCTGCCAAGGTCTCCTCAGGGGGATGGAGACTTTTGTCTCCTTCCCCTGAGTAAAGCCCCTGCCCAGCGGTGTTATGCTGCCAGAACGCTGGGCGGGACATCCGGGTGATCGACAGCCCGCCCGTCGCGTTCCGCCATTTGCGTAACGTATGCAAGCAGCGTAATTGGTTACGCAAACGGCGTAACGCTCCAGAACACGACGGGCGGGCTGTCGATCACCCGGATGTCCCGCCCAGCATTCCGGCAGCATAACACCGCTGCCCCTGCCCCTGCCACTCAACTCTCTGCCAGCTATTTTGCTAGTGGAGTAACCCCATGTAGGGTGTGTCATAGCCTGACACAGGGTTCAGGATACAGCATTGAGTGCTGCCGCCAGTCCAACCCCCTTCCTGGAGCGGCTCCTCTCCTCTCCTCTCCTCCCACACCCAATTCTGCCCCCTCCCTGCCTCCCCTCTGCCCCAAAGGGCTTACTGGTGGCTGGAACTGTGGGAGTTCCAGATGCTCATAGCACCTGTGTTGAAGCTGGGCGCTAACTAGCGATGGTCCAGAGGGAGCGGTGCTTGTTCACATGCCGCAAATGTGCTTTATGGCACGTGATGTCGTGAACGTGCTTTACAGCACGTTTGCAACATTTTTAGCTGGCGTTATGGGCCTTAAGATCGGGCCATCGGTGTTTCTAGAACACTAGTCAATCTAGTTTCTGGAAGTGCTGAATTCAACAGATATATAATACAGACCAAGACAGTTTGCCAATGACAGAAATGGAAAGATGAGCAAATTCCTTCTTCAAGGCAAGGCTGATTATAACTATCTTAATGGTCCAGTCCCATACAACTTCCCAGGGCTGATGGAGGCACAATGCAGTCCTGAGGAAAGGGAACAGACTTTCCCTTACCTTGAGGAGGCCTCCATGACTATTTCCCCACTGCAGGATGCAGCACGTGCCCTGTTGTCACAGCTGCATAAGCACTGAAATGTTGGATAGGGCTGGGCCCAAGGATGCTGTCTGTATAGGCAAAGCCCCATCAGTTCTTCCAGCCAGGAATCTCCCATCCCAACCAAGTTTTTTTGATGTCCAGCACACCCCCTCCAACTGTAATCTCACCATGCACTCGCCAATGCAGAGAATATCCTACTTTGTGTCAGGGAGGGTGGCCAGAAGACAAGTAGGAACCTTACAGCTCTTAAGAGCACATTCTGGTATTGCTTTGCCTTCCCATGTCTTGAAAATCTATGCACGGATACAGCCAGATCATACAGTTTCTTGACATCTGATGTACACGGCATGCATGTAATCAGTGCCAACGCCCAACCTCCTGAGCCATGAGGCAGCTTGCCAAATGTTGCCCCCATTTCTCGACGATGTGCCAACCTCTGCCCCTCCCACTCTCCAGTGCTCAAGCCCAGCATTGTCTCCACCTCCAGATTCTTCTCTGATCGCCCCTTCCTTTTCCGATCCAGGAAGGAGAAAGAGAAAGCGGAGGTAAGCAGGGAGACAGACCACCTACTTGGGGCATAGAGGTGTAAGAGACAATAAGGAAGATTTTAAAACAGACCCATGGAGGTAGATCTGTCATTCAGAATATTGGAGTGCAGTAGGTGAAAGTCCAAGCTAGAAAATACTGCTCTGTATTCTGGGGATTTAAAAACAAACAAACCCCCTTTTGTTCAAATTCAATTTACTGCATGTAGATATGCATGTAATCCAAAGGTCAGGTACTAGAGGGTGTGTTATGCAGTTAGCTACGTCGAATACTGTCTATTATCCTTTGTTTAACATTGTGAAATGTTTAGTTACCAAGGCGGGGCACTTACATGTGCTGTCTAATTCTGCCTGAGTCAAATATAAATGTTCCTTCTGGAGAGGAATATCTAAGGAATGTCTAGGACAGCAATAAGAATGGCGATGTGGTCTCCGGGTGCAAGATCCATGCAGCCCTACCTGGTAGTGGTGGTCAATAATCATGTGGTGGTGGCAGCTACTTGTCACCAGCACTGGTTATCCTAGAGCAGTGATGGCGAACCTATGGCACACGTGTCAAAGGTGACACACCACAACATTTGGGGTGACACACCAGTGTTTCACCAACACCTGATAAAGTTTATTTAACTCATTTTTCATTTTTGTAGTTATTTGAAGTTTCTTTCTATAATACATAAAAAGGGGAGGATTGGACACATGATTGGGCTGTGTTTTTTCTTTAAATAAATGAATATAAAAAATTTTCCCTTTTGTTTGGGAGCAGGAGTTGACACGCCAGCAGACTCAAGTTAAGCATTTTCCAAAGTTTTGACACGCTGAGCCCAAAAGGTTCGCCATCACTGTCCTAGAGACTGGTAAGACCTGAGACTATAGTTGCCTCCACATTTTGATAGTCAAAATTCAGTGTAGAGGTTCTCAGTCTAGTTTCCAAACCTTTCCAAACCTTTTAGCTGGAGGGCTACAACTGGAGCAAGTCCCTGTTGATTTGTATTGGTGGATCAGGACCGGGAAGAGCGATAGGACAGGGTGCACTAGTGCAACTGATCCCACTCCCTTCCAGGCCCGATCCACCCACTCTGCCTGTTGTTACACCCCCTCCCCACCCTACCCCACCCAGATCTTCCCTCCATGCAGCACTAACCTGACTCTGTGGGCATTGCTCCGTATGCCAGTGCCAGCGGGAAACCTCTGGCCTTCCTGCTAGTGCTGGTTGAAGGCATGCCATCAACAGTTTGTGCCAGTGGAGTGCACACTCCACCAGCACTACTGCTAGATCGGATTGTGCCAACAATGTCATACACAGACACAATAGAGATATACATATACATACCCATGCATGTGCGTGCACATATATTTTTTTTTTGGGGGGGAACCCTCAGTTTTCCTCTCTCTATACATTCAGGACACAATCCTAACCTGGAGTTAGGCCAGCACAGTTAGGCCATCAAAGTTTGGCCAGCACAATGGACACCATAAAGCATGTTTGGACCACTCTCAAAGTCAGAGAGACCAGCACACAGGAGTGTGCCATCCTCCCTGACTCCAAGAGTGGTCCAAATGCACTTTACGGTGGCCCTTGTTCTGGCCAAACTTTGCTGGCCTAACTGTGCCAGCATAACTCCAGGTTAGGATTGCACTCTCAGGGTGACTGTGCAGAGATCGTGTTGTGATCTTTGTTCGTAGGTTGAGGAGACACTCCCATCTACTATGCCTCTACTAACTCCCCAGTCTGCATGAGCAACGACTATGAGAGAAACAAACTTTGTGATCCCGAACTGCAAATATGCAATTACACTGAGCAGTTGTCATATCAAAGTCCAAAGAGTAAAACGGTTATGCCAACTTGCTGCCACAAGATGTGGTGACGGCCACTTGTTTAGACGGCTTTAGAAAGTGGTTAGAGAAATCCATGGCGGACAAAGTCTATCAATGGCCACTAGTCCTGCAGGTTCAGTGGCAATATCTAGCAGACCGTAGCATAGCAATACATGGTAAGTATTGCAGGCACTGCAATGCGCCATGTAAGTGGCCCCTCCCACTTGCCATCAGAACTGTAGGTTAGGAGGGTCAAGAAGGCATTTAGAGTCTGGGTTGTGTTTCAGACAGAGAACAGATTTTAGGCACCTGCTATTTCCATGCCAGGGATGTGGTGGTGCTGTGTGTTAAACCGCTGCTGCTGAGCTTGCTGACTGGAAGGTTGGCAGTTCAAGACCGCGCAATGGAATGAGTTCCTGTCACCTGTCCCAACTCTTGCCAACCTAGCAGTTTGAAAGCATGTAAAAATGCCAGTAGAAAAATAGGTACCATTTCGGTGGGAAGGTAAAGGCGTTCCGTGCACCTCGGCGTATAGTCATGCTGGCCACATGACCCTGGAAACTTGTCCTCTTGCACGGAAACCTGCTGGCTTCTGTAAGGGTAAGTCTTGCCTCACAAACCTTTTAGGATTATTTGGAAAGGTCAACAGGCACGTGGATGTGGGAGAACCTGTGGATATCATATACCTGGGTTTTCAGAAAGCGTTTGACACAGTCCTTCACCAAAGGCTGCTGAGGAAACTTCATAGTCAGGGAATAAGAGGGCAGGTCCTCTTATGGATTCAGAATTGGTTGAGGGCCAGGAAACAGAGAGTGGGGGTCAATGGGCAATTTTCACAATGGAGAGAGGTAAAAAGCGGAGTGCCCCAGGGATCTGACTTGGGGTCGGTGCTTTTCAACTTGTTCATAAATGACCTGGAGACAGGCATAAGTAGTGAGGTGGCCAGGTTTGCGGATGACACAGAACTTTTCAGGTGGCTCCAAGTTGGGGGAATGGGCAGCAAAATGGCAGATGCGTTTCAATGTAGACAAGTGTAAAGTGATGCACACTGGGGCAAAAAAATCAAAACTTCACATATAGGCTAATGGGTTCTGAGTTGTCTGTGACAGCTCAGGAGAGAGAACTTGGGGTGCTGGTGGACAACTTGATGAAGGTGTCGACCCAGTGTGCGGCAGCAATTAAGAAGGCCAATTCCATGCTTGGGGTAATTAAAAAAGGGGTTGAGAATAAAACAGCCAATATTATCATGCCATTGTACAAATCGATGGTAAGGCCACATCTAGAGTATTGCATACAGTTCTTGTCACCACATCTCAAAAAGGACATAGTGAAGCTGGAAAAGGTGTAGAAGTGAGTGACAAAAATGATTACGGGGCTGGGGCACCTCCCTTATGAAGAAAGACTGCAACGTTTGGGGCTCTTCAGTCTGGAAAAAAGGCGCCTGAGTGGGGACATGATTGAGACATACAAAATCATGCACGGGAGGGATAGAGTTGATAGAGGGATGTTCTTTTCCTTCTCTCACAATACCAGAACCAGGGGACATCCATTGAAATTGAGTGTTGGGAGAGTTAAAACAGATAGAAGGAAATACTTTTTTACCCAGTGGGTAATTAAGCTATGGAACTCCTTGCCACAGGAGGTGGTGATAGCATCTGGCCTAGATGCCTTTAAAAGGGGACTGGACGGATTTCTGGAGGAAAAGTCCATCGTGGGCTATAGGTCGTGATGGGTGGTGCAACCTCCTTACGTTAATAGTAGGCTACTTCAGAATGCCAGGTGCAAGGGAGTGGCAACAGGATGCAAGCATCTTGTTGTCTACTGAACTGCCTTAGGCACCTGGTGGGCCACTGTGAGATACAGGAAGCTGGACTAGATGGGCCTTTGGCCTGATTCAGCAGAGCTCTTCTTATGTTCTTATGTCCTCGGACAAATGCCAGCTCTTTGGCTTAGAAACAGAGATGAGCTCCGGCCCCTGCAGTCGGTCACGACTAGACCATTCAGTTGTGGGGAAACATTTACCTTTTTATTTCCATACCAGAAGAAAAATGGGCCTGTAAAGAAGTGTCTACAAACAGCACAAACCTATGTGTGTCTACTCAGAACTAAGTCCCCTTGTAGTCAATGGGATCAGAGGGTGTAGCTCCAGTGGTGTAGGCAAGCACAATTGCATGGGGCAACAAGCTGAGCTTGACACTAGTGGCCAAAATTGTGAAAAATTTGGTAATTACGAATAATACTATCATGTTATAGCTCACTGGAAAGGTAATTTAATGCGGAATTCAAGGAAACGAACCAGAGTGTAATATCTTTATTCTATGTTATGGCCAAAAAACTCAGAAAATGAAAATATAACTGTAATGTAAAATTGCAGTTTGTCAAAATTGCGATATGTAGGAATAATATTGTCATGTTAGATATATATCATTTAATTCAGAATTTCATGCACAACAAAATGAAACAAACTGGAGTGTAATATCTTCATTCTATCAAAAGGTATGGCCAAGCTCCCAAGAAAACAAAAATGCAATTGTGATGACACTTCCTGTTGTGACGTCACTTCCGGGACATAATTTTACCCTCTGCGCTGGGTTACACTTTCATTAGCTGTGCCCTTGAATGGGATTTACTTCCAATTACTGATACTTTTCCACACTATTAACTGTATTTTATATTACTGTAGTATTAATTTTATATTATTTAAATTAAATGCCCTTTTAAAAATGTATATATTGGATCTGCGACCGTAAATAAAGAGATGATGATGATGATTTACTCCCAGGAAAGTGAGTATAGGACTGCCGCCTTAGTGAATAGATCTGGCTTATGAGAGATTTGTAAGGTGCTTTTAAAAAAAAACTGCTTTACATTGGCACTCAGAAACATGAAAAACTTAGTGCTTTGCCCCTCCTGGGAATGCCACTGCATTCATTATGAATGGGTTTAGTGGACGGTTTGAACCATGCAGACCTAATGGTTCTACTAAAAGATCTCAGCAGATCTCCCAGTTCCTTTCCTAAATGCCGTAGCAAGCTTCCTACAACAGCCACTCAGGAACAGATTGTATTTCAGTCTACACTGCTGCCTGCTTCACCTTCAGCATTTTCCAGGGTGATCAACGGCTGCATAGTTCAATGCCTTGTGTCATAAAATCAGGTTTCCTCTTCTGTAGGCCTTGAGCAACTGGGCTGAGTCAAGAGCTAACAAATGTTTGCGGAAGAAAAGAAAACTGTAATTTCCTTTCAGCAGTAGCCAGGCCACTGACAACAGATGTCTGATTAAGTAGGTTAGGAGGGTCAAGGAGGCATTTAGATTCTGGGTTGTGTTTCCGACAGAGAGCAGATTGTCGGCATCTGCTGTTTCCATACCAGAAGGAAAATGGGCCTGTGAAGACGTGTCTACGACCAGCACAAACCTAAAGTGTATCTAATCAGAACTATTGTATTCAATGGGATTTACTCCCAGGAAAATGAGTACAGGATTGCAGTCTTAGTGAATCGATCTGAATTATGACAAATTGGAAGGAGTGGGGTGTGGTTTTTTTTGGTTAAAGACACATAAAAACACAGAACACCCCCCTTTTATATTAAAATATCTGAATAAAAACACAAAACATTGCATTTTGGTGTTTAAGATATGTTCCAGAAATTAAAAGAGATTACTTTTCCAATTAGAAATAATACTGTGGCTGCCTCTGCTGACACTGGGCCAAATCCTATCCAATTTTCCAGCCCTGATGTTGCCGTCCCAATGGGGGGAGTGCTGCATTCTGTGGTGGGGTGGAAGTCATGGAGGCCTCCTGAAGATAAGGGAACATTGCTTACCTCTTACCCCCCTTTCCTTTTCAACTGAGGTGGTGGAAGCAGAGGCAGATCTAAGGGAGGGCAAAGCTCTAATATAAGTTTTGCAAGAAGCCTTACCCTGCAGTGGAAATCACTCCTCTCCTGCACCGTTTTAGCCAATCCTCACAGGGAAAAGCACCATCTTGGCGTTGCTTACTGGCTACAGCAGCAAGGGAGAGGAGGGATTTACATGACAGGGTAAGGCTTCTTGCAAAACTTAGAGCTTTGCCCTCCCTATAGATCCGCCTCTGGGTGGAAGGAGAAGGAAGAGCAGTGGAGACAAGTAGGAAGGCAGAGATCTCATCTCTGTCCCCCGGCCTAACTCCAGGTTAGGATTGGGCCCTCAATTATCTAATGAAAATGAACTTCCCTTGAAATCCCTTCATAAGTTTCTTCAAAGCATGATCCTCAACCTTCACTTCAAGTTTCAGCTTAGGGAAAATTCAGAGGCAACTATTTTATAGATCAGAGTTCCTTCCAGTTCTGTGAGGTGTGGAGAAATGCAGCCACACATAGCCAGCAGATGAAAGGCCTTGTCAGGAATGCTGGACACAGTCATTCGAAAATAGCATCAGTGAGACCAAACCAGCGGCGTCATGCAGCCGGAACGCTGGATGGGAGGAACGGGTGAGCGGCAGCCCGCCCGTTGCGTACCGCTCCGTTTCACCATCTTCCCCGCCCCGGGGTGGGGAAGACGGCAAAACGGAGCGGTATGCAACGGGCAGGCTGCCGCTCACCTGTTCCTCCTGCCCAGCGTTCCGGCTGCATGACGCCACTGGACCAAACTGCTCAAGAAACCATGTGCAGCAAATAAAGGATTTCCTTTTTTAATATCTCATCTGAAAAGGCTTTTGTACCCTCCTCACCCTGCCAAGATCACAGTATAATAATGGAGTAACTTCTGCAGCAACTGTTCGGACAAATAAAACAATCTCAGGTTCTCAGTTCAATACTGAGTCATTCTGGCCAAGAGCCACAGAAGTGAGGAATTTAAGCGTGTTAGTCACAGCCGTAAAACTATTGCAACACCATTTCTATAGCCTGGCATTCCTGACATTTTTTTACACAGCCTGCCCATCTGACCTGATGCTGACTCAGAGACAGGGAAACTGCTGTATGGCAGGAAATTAGGGCTCAGTTCTCATCATCATCATTGTAAATTGTGAATGAAGTCAGTGGCGGCAAGGGAATTAATAGGGCTGGTTTGCCAACACTTGGCCTTCATGCCTTGGCATCAGTTGTCTTAATGATGTCTCAGTGGAGATTTACAACCCTTAGTAGTGTCACAAAATACTTACAAAGGCAGCAGTTGGTTTTTTCGTTGGAAAATCGAGTTGTGTGGCAGCCACACAATCCTTCTCGACAGTGATGCTTGCTTCCATTACAATAGCACAGTCCCAAAAGCTTGCTGGCTGAACAACTGACTTGTCTAACACTGTCACACTTTTGTAATTGATTCCTCAGAGAAGTAAAGTTCAATCCTATGCATCCTAGGCACTCAGAAGTCAGTCCCATTGCGTTCAATTGAATTGGTTCCCAGGAAAGTGTGTACAGGATTGCCTCTGTAATCACTAACAGCGCAATCCTATATATGTCTATTCAAAAGTACGTCCCACTGATTTCAGGTTGCTTGAGCACCTTGAACATAACCTTGAACAAACAGGATATTGTGGAGGCAACTCCATGATGGCCTGCTTGATGGTGTGTAGGACACTGTTGCTGCCACCGCCATCAGTTCTGAGGGTTCGGGATTGGCCAGGCCAGATGAGCCTCCTAATGGGAATGGGCCCTAAAGCACTACCCAACCTGGCCAACCCGTAACAACACATTGATCCATTCTTACTTCTCTTTACTCCTTCCCCTGTTGTTTTCCCCACTGTTGAAAGTTAGATTTTGAGCTTCTTGGGGCAGGAGATTGTGGCAATAGCATGGCCAGAGGGAGGGCAGAGTGGTAAATGCTGCAGGCACTGCAATGTGCGATGTAAGTGGTCCCTCCCACTCACCATTGGAGCCATTCCCAGCAGCAACATTGCAATTGCTGCCCGGAACTACTCCATTAGCGAGTGGGAGGGGCTACTTATATGGCACATTGCAGTGCCTGCGGTACTTATGGCATAGTCCACCCGCCCAATGCTACTGGACTGTTTCTTTTTAAAGCTTATTTTACTTTATAAAGCAGGATATACACTAAGCACATGGAGTATTTACAACAATGCATACAACGAAGCCTCCCGTATAGTCAGTATGGACTGTAGTCACTGATTGATTTTGTATAGGCAGCCATTTCCATGATCCCAAATGCTCGCATGCCACAGGCGCTAAGAGAAAGTGACATTTATTTATTTATTTATTTATTTATTTATTTATTTATTTATTTATTTATGAGGTTTTGACTCCACAATTCCTCGAGGCAGCTTACAATTTATTGGACAGGGAAAAAATACAGTACATAAAAATAATAAAACAATACAATAAACAATAAAAATAAAAATAAAATATAAATAAAACAGGGAAAAATTATATACAACAAATAATATACATCATCATCATCACCACCACCACCACCACCACCACTACCACCACATTATATACAACCAATTGCCATTTGGCAAAGATGGAATCTGGTAGCACCTAGTGAAGCACTGGATGAGATCAGGCAAAGAGCTTTGTTCTGCCTGGCACCAAGCATGGGGACCACAGCAACTAGCAGAAGCTTTCAAGTCAAGCGGAGAAGAGCTTTGGCCCTTAATTCTGACCACACGCACTCAGCTTCTGCAGTTTTTCCATGAAGGCTAAAACCCTTGAAGAGGGAAACCCTGAGACTGCTAGAACCCCAGATGGAGGGCGAACAGCAGCCCCCTCCGCAGCACAGATGAGGAGAGAGATGGAGTGAGATACCAAAATTGAATCCAGGTGTTGTGCTGGCACTTCTGTAGGGAGGCTCTGCATTGAAAACAGGTTCTGTGATAGAAGCCTAGAAATGGAGCTTGTAAATGGAATTATGGCATGTAAGGAGCTTTTCCAAGGTTATCCAATTTAAAGGCTGTTTGTTTCCTGCCAAAATAGCAGCGAATTGCGGGATGCTAGTAGTAAACATATACGTGAAGGGAAAAAGGCAGACCACAAGCACCAAGATATGAGACAAAGAGCTCAGTCTAGACGCTGAACACACACACACACACACACACACACACACACACAGAGAGAGAGAGAGAGAGAGAGAGAGAGAGAGAGAGAGAGAGAGAGAGTCTTGGTTCCTGGCTTATCATTGACACACAGCCCAATCCCAACTGATGTTTATGATAGTGTACTACCCGTACTCTTAGATCATCTGGGGGGGGGCCCTTTTGACTGTGCCGCCAACAGGAGAGGGAGGTGGCCAGGAAGAGGGCTTTCTCGGTGGTGGCCCCCCAACTTTGGAATACCCTCCCCTTCGAATTGAGAACTGCTCCCTCTTTGTTAACATTTCGGTGGGGGCTGAAGACCTTTTTATTTCAAAAAGCTTTTAACTGTTGACAGGCTATATCTTGATTAAATCTTATGACCCACGGGGCTTGTTGTTTTTTAAATTTTTAACTTGTATTTTAATATTGTTTTTAAACTTTTTTTTAATGTTAAATTCTGTTTTTATTCTTTCTTTTGTTGTAATGCCGCCTTGGGTGCCTTCGGGCAGAAAGGCGGGATATAAATCCAATAAATAAATAAATAAATAAATAAATAAATAAATAAATAAATAAATAATAAACTGCTCTGCACCGACCACGGCAAATGGAAGTGGTGTTCACAGCTCCCTACCGCAGCCAGCTACTTGCTATGCAGGAGCGCAGGTGAGCCAGCACAGGTGGCAAGCAGTCAAAGGAACAGGGCAGGGAGCGGGAGGAATGGGGGAGTGTCTGGGTGGGGGATGGCAAGAAGCAGATCAGGGAACGGATCCTGGCTCCAGTGACTAGCATGGAGATCCTGTTGTGTATTTGTGGAAATAGCAGCAGAGTTGGGGGCTTGGAGA
>JAJKFI010000010.1:10738814-10753614 GCA_029204185.1 Lerista edwardsae
CCCCCTTTCCAAAAAAGTATTACACTACCTTCAGCCACGCTGTGAGAAAATGCTTTAATAAATGTTTAGCTTTATTGGGTCTATGTAGCTAATAAATATTTAGCTTTCTCAGTTCAGTGCAAGCATGCTATTTGCTAAGGAGACAGTCCATATGATATTTAATATGCGGTCTTTTTCCCAGCGCAAGCACTGGGGAAACACTCAAACACTCACAAACTAGCTCTCATTCCAGACATCTCATAACATGCTCTGAGAATTTCACTCAGACTGATCCAATCCTCTTAAGATCCCATAATGGAGACTACCCAGGATCTTCTCAATACTCAGAGATAAATCTTATTGATTTTGACTTCCAGAGCAGAATTGGCCCATGTTAATTTATAGTAACAAAAGGAATGGGTGTTGTGGTGTCTTTAAGATACCAAAAACATGCATTGAGGAATAATATTTCATTGGATTATAGTCCACCTTATCAAGTACATGATCTGCAATCTTCAGTAGGCATATACACATACGTATAATATATGTGAGAGGGTATACATGCATGCATGTAAGAGCACAATCCTAACATGGAGTTTGGCCGGCACAGTTAGGCCAGCACAGTTTGGCCGGCACAAAGGACACCATAAAGTATGCTTGGACCACTCTCAGAGAGGCCAGCACACAGATGTGCGCCATCCTCCCTGAGTCTGAGAGTCGTCCAAACACACTTTATGGTGACCCTTGTGCAGGCCAAACCTTGCTGGCTGAACTGTGCCAGCCTAACTCCAGGTTAGAATTGCACTCTGGGTCTTGTAGTATTTCTTAATGTTTTTACGCCAGTACCCACTTTTTAGAATGGTACTCATTAAGGGACCCATCAGGAGTGATGTCATTAACCTAAAAGTGATGTCTTAGCTAGAAGTGACATCATCAAGCAGGAAGTGCAGCCATTGTGACATAATAAAATGATACGCCTGGAATGCAAACTGGCATTCTTGGTCTGCAGCAATTGCACAACATGAAACATCCCTGACAGAAAGCAAGACTAGGACAAAATATGATGTAAAGAGCAATAAACAAACCCATGAGTCAGGGCCCCACCAGACCTCTGCACAAGGCTGGAGGCACCTGCCAGTCACATTTGGAGGTGGTCTGAGGGTGCACAATCAATCTGGCCCTCAGAATGCCTTAGAAAGGTACTTCTGGCTTCTTTCAAAACAAAACAGAACACGGAAGCTTCTAAAGCCGTCTGGAGGCCTTAGAAAGTGTTCTAAGGGCCGGAGAGGTTGTGTGCTACCTCCGGACATGACCAGAGGAGCCGTTATGGACCCAGCCAGTAGGCCAGCCAGAGACAGAGAAGGGGGAATGCCAACCCCTCCGCTGATTCCCTGCCCTGTATACTGCTCCACCATGCCCCCGTGCCATGCCAGGATCCATTTTGGAGCCATATGGGGTAAGGGAGGTCAGGTGGGCCACTACCACTCACCTCTCCGAGAGGGGAGCTGCCTTGTCGCCACCCTCCTCCTGCCTCTGTGTCCGCCGCCCCCTCAATGGTCGGACTGCGACTGTGGAGGAGTTGCATGTGGAGGGTAGAGGGGGCAGGTTCTGCCAGGCTTCCAAAGTGGCAGCTGAGGGGGGGGGCAGTGGACAGCAGCACAACCCCCCAACATGTCAGCTGGGAGCACTTGTTGACCCCCTCCCAGTACATCAGTGTTCTTCCCTGCCACATCATCATCATCATCATCATCATCATAATGAGGATGAGGATGAGGATGCTCGTATTTATATACCGCCTTTCTTAGGTCATTAGATTGCTCTTCTGACTTTAACTCAAGGCGGCTTACATAGGCAGGCTTTATTCATAAACACATTTCTTCTTCCTGTCTGCCCCTCTCTTCCCTTTCTGATCCCGGGAGTGGAAGAAAGAGGTGCAGTAGAGGCCAGTAGGTGGACGGAGAAAGTGGGACTCCCACCCATCTGCTGTCTGAAGCAGTCACCTCAGTTGATCTCCTGGTGACAGGTCATAGTCGGTGATCGCAGTCTCCCCCCAATGCTCAGTTAATGCACTCTGTAACATGATTGAAAACAGCATGATCTCCTCTGAAACTTGGCGCCATGGTGCCAAATGGTGGGGTCACATTGCAAGATGAGGGGCCAAGCCCTAACCTGCACAGGAATAGGCAGGCTGGCCCTCCTGTGCTGCATCCAAATGAGATTAGGAGGCAACAGCGGCTCAGTGCAGGGCAAGGAGATATTTTCTCCTTGCCCCGGGGTACGCCCCAGGCTGTCCTGTGGGGGCTGCTCAGATCTGAACCTGCAGAAGACCAGGCGCATGTCCGTGTGGCCAGAAGCAGCCCATATCAGGGCCACCCAGCCCAGAGACGGGGGGGGGCGTTTGGCATACAGCTCAATGGCCGTGTCCTGCCTCTGCCCCTGTCTCTGCCCTGTTGTGCCTCACGCCTGCCTCTGGCATGCTCTCGGCGCGGCCCTGCACTGGCAGAGCTAAGCTGGCACTCAACAATGCTGCACTGGTGCAACAGCAGGTTAGGATTGCACTGTAGGCAGCGGTGTCATGCAGCTGGAACACTGGGCGGGAGAAACGGGTGAGTAGCAGCCCGCCTGTTGCATTCTGGGGCGGGGAAGACGGCGAAATGGACCGGAATGCAACGGGCGGGCTGCCGCTCACCCGTTTCTCCCGCCCAGCGTTCCGGCTGCACGACACCGCTGACTGTAGGTTTGCTAAAGGACCGTGTGTAAGGCCAGAATGATTTCTGGTCTTTTTTTTCCTGTGTGTGGCTGTCTCCCATGATGTCTCAAACACCGCTTTTGAAGCTCCTCATAACCTCAGAACGTTCTTCCCCCTGTAACATTCAAGCCCAAAAGCCCCCTTGGGCTTCCCGAACTATTTTCATGGTTCCTTGGACCCTGGCCATGGTGTTCTCATGCACTGAGATGTGCTAATAGCACTTGGCTCCTGCCAAGATGAAAGCAGAACCGGAAAAAAAATCATTTGGGGAAAAAAATGGGGCTATTCCACTTTAATGTACACAGAAATTAAATGCCAAGTGTCTACAGGAATGCGTGTCATTATGCTTTACTCTCACAGTAGGAAAGCCTGAATCGCGTTGACTTAAAAGAACAGGAGAGCAACATATCGCCTCTGGGTTCAGCTGGCCAGCAATCCAATCCAATGCTGCTTCAGCTGTTGCAATGTAAAGGGAGGGTCTTACTACGGCAGCTGAAATGACATTGCTTTATATGTGAAGCTATTGGGCGCGATGGAATCGACAATTGAGACTATAAATCACTGGTGCCTTTTCCCTCCCCCAGGCAGTGGGGTGGCAGCTCTGCTCCCCAAACCCCTTCGTTCCCACGTACATTGGTGGTCTTGTTTCAGCCACAGCCTGTCCGCTCCATGCCCAGAAATGACACAGTTGAACTCCACAGCTGCTGGATCATGTTCCCCCAGCTTTCTCCTGTTGTGAAGCAATAAAGGCAATATTACCTTTGTCGTAGAGAAGGTGTAGTGGCTCAGGGCATGATCTAAGAGCTCAACTCCATCATGAACTAATTCATGGTGGCCTTCGTCAAACCACCTCTCTTTCTCTGTCTTTCACTGCTGGTGTTCCTGACCTTGATGTAAGGCCACGTGTACCACCCCCTCCCAGGCCCAAGCCATCTCCTGCTCTGCCCTCCCCTGCCCAAAACACCCCCTCCCTGACCCGGAATGCCCTCCTTCCACACTTTCCAACCCCCCACACTTACCTTGGCCAGTGAGAACTTATCCGGTCGGGGCCTCCAGAACCCAGTGCATGTCCTTAAACTGGTCAGCCGGCTCCAGAGTAGCCATGAATGTGCTTTATGGAACGTTCGCAACACTCTTGGGCAGTGATGTCATGCAGGGGGAACGCGGGGGGAACTCAGTTCCACTAGTTAAAATTAGGGCTGACTCCGCCCACTTCACTCTCCCTCCTCCCCCTCCCAATTCCTCTGCAAAGAGCTTTTCTTCTTGGTTGGCCAGCACTCAGAGGGTTAAAGGGAGCAACTCCGGATTCCTAGGGGGGCAAAGGCAGTGATGTCATTCAGGGGGAATGGACCAGAACGGGCGTTCCGGATCCTAACGGGCTCCGTGGTTGGTTCCGGGTTCCCGACAAGTGCCAATCAAAAGTGAGTTCCTGTTCCTAAATCATTTGAATGACACCACTGCTCTTGGGCCAGCACAAGTACCCAGCAATGACTCAGAATTGCAATGGAAGTTACTTATAAACATTAAAACAGCCAAGCAATTAAGACAACCTTAAAATAACAATAAAACACAAATACAATGAAAGGACAAAGTTTGCAAAAACGAAAGACAGCATGGAAATAAAAAAAACTGGATTAAAAAAACAGAGTCACTCAGAAGGTTAATATGGATTGCATTTTAGGCTGTAATCCTATACCTAAGAGTAAGTCCATTGAGCTGCATAGGAGGTATGTATTTCTGAGTAAACCCCGCTGAACTCAGTGGGAGTTGCTTATTTTTGAATAGTCATGCATAGGATTGCATCGTTAATGTGTGCATTTAATGTGATGGTTCTCAAACCTTTTAGCATTGGGACCCCCCCCCCCCCAAAAAAAGGTTTTACTTAACCAGCTGCTCAAACCTCTGTGGCTGTAATGTGATTGGGCAGCAGTGCTCCCGCCCCCAAGTAGCAGGTTGTTTAACCCTTGATGCATATAACCTAATCTGCCCCGTAAGTGTCAATGAACCACCAAAAATTGGCTCATGTCCCACTGGTGGGCCATGGACCCACAGTTTGTGAACCACAAATTCAATGTATATTAAAGCTCAAAGTCTGTGGGAAGTGCACTCTGCAACACCTTTTCTTTATTTTAGCCTGGTCACAAGAAGTCATGGGAAAATAAAAGCTTTTCTTAACTGATTGTGCGAGATGCATTAGCTATGGTATGACTGTATGGATGAGCTCATTATTATCTCTATCCTGCTCTCTTTTGAATTTATATTTTGTTAGGGAAGCACTGTAACCACACATGCCAAAAGTGCCACTTGGGAAGATGTGGCCAACTTGGCTGCTTTCACACAGTGGAGCACAAGGTGTATTAGTCAAATATTCTGCTGATAAAGCTGATTTGTTGGCTGTACGGTTTCTTTGGGGGGGGAAGGGAGCATGTAACAAGATTAGCAAATGGTTTTCTTATTTTCGTTACTGTTGTCAACATACAGTATTGGCTGTGATGCAAAAATAAGTCACCTCAAGGTTTCCCTTGAGGTTTTCCACCAGCCTAACTAGGCTGTGCCACCCTAACTAAAGGTTAGGATTGAGCTCTGAATCTCTGGCCTGGCTACAACCAGTGGTGGTATCTAAAGCGGGAGGAACCGATACGCTGGGCGGGACTTACATGTGATTGGCTGCCCGTCCGTTCCGTTCTGATCCGCCTGCCTGCCTGCCGTGCGGGCTGCCCTGGCCTCGGAGGGGGTGCCTGCTCGCCGGGGGGACATGGGGGCGCGCGCCGGGTGCCTGGGTGAGCAGTGGTGGGGCGCGCCAACCGGGGGCAGCCTGCACGGTGGGTGGGCAGGCGGCGGCGGAACGGAACGGACGAGCTGCCAATCAACCATACATCCCGCCCAGCGTTCCGGTTCCTCCTGCTTTAGATACCACCACTGGCTACAACCCTGCACTTCAACTGGAATTTCCACTTTCTTTCCTCCCGGCTCCTAGCATTTCCTTCCCACCTCTTTCTACCATTCACAGTGCAATTCTAACCTTGAATTAGGCTGACACCGTTCGGCCAGCAAAGTTTGGCCGGCACAAGGGCCACCGGAAAGCGCATTTGGACCACTCTCAGAGTCAGGGAGGATGGCGCACATCTGTGTGCTGGCCTCCCTGACTCCAAGAGTGGTCCAAACATACTTTATGGTGTCCCTTGTGCCGGCCAAACTTTGCTGGCCTAACTGTGCCGGCCTCACTCCAGGTTAGGATTGCACCCTCAGACCCTCTTGTGCTAACAGTTGTACTGTTTAGACAACCATTTTCATTCATTGCAAGTCAATCTCTCACCCACTTTTTGTTATTGTACATGCATGCTCCCCATAAATATTATTGTGTGTGAATTTGAAAACTGTCTCTAATTCTTTGTGAAACACCAGTATTCATTAGATACGCCACTGGACATCACCCCAAAGATCCAAGTGTGCAAGTGCTCAGGAGTCCATGTGCATGATTGTATACACATGTATTTGAGCATGGCGATGGGGTTATTCCATAGGAATGTAGCGATTGAGAGATAAAAATAATCCACTCTTCCCAGGACTGAAGGGAAGTTTTAATGTTTCCCTTTATCTTCAAAAGCTTTTTCTGTTTCTCTACTCCCCTTGTTAATCCTCTTTATTCTCATAACAAGTGGACAGGATGTGTTGTCTTGTCCCAGATTGTGAGCTCTTTTGGCACACACTTTCAAGCTTGGCAGCAAAAGTTCTTGTGATTTTTCTCAACAGCATGGCTATCTGCTGTGTAATTAAATTAGGCTCTATCTGTGTGTTGTTTTGGCTGATAAAAAGAGAAAGCAGGAGATCTGATCCACCTACTTGGAGGCTCATCATACAAAACATCACCAGTTCACTGAGACTCTTGGCTCTGGGAATACTAGTAGACAACACATTAATCAATAAAGCAATCATAGAACAAGGTCTGAAGACAGATTCAAAACACATGCTGCTACGAGTATCTTCAAATTGGGCCCCTTCAATCTAATGTTTGGTGTACGTACTTTATTTGGTCCAGTTTGGCTCTTTACAGATGATTAAAGTCTTTAGGACACTTGAGACATACAATTCCCCCTCAGATATTGTAGAATTTACACCAAGTCACAAAATTCTGTACTAACCGCACAAGCATTTTCCAACCTAAATTGATGATGTGTGTTTACAGTTTACATGCATGCATGTTTCCATGCACAGTGTCTTCTCTTTGTAGCAGATGTCATATTGTGTACATGCCCTGTATACATGACCTACATGACCTTTTAGAGCCAGGGATTTCGAACTGTGCACCGTGATGCCTAAAAGCAGTGGCTCGCAAACTTTATAGACCGACACACGTTTTAGAATGGCACTTACGTCAGGACCCACAAGAAGTGATGGCATTAACCTGGAAGTGATGTCAGAGCCAGAAGTGACATCATCAAGCAGGAAGTGCCATTATAGTGATATAATAAAATGACACTCCTGGAATGCAAATTGACATTCTTGGACTGCGGCAATGGTACAACCATGAAACATCCCTGACGTGGGCCTGCTCAATTCACAGCCAGCAAAATAGCTGGTGGAGCCCCAAGGAGCCCCATTGCAGATGACAGAGCTTTCTGGGGGGGGGGAGGGGATGAACGTCCCCTTCTCCCAGAGAGACTCCAGCAGCTGTCTCACTGCCTCTGGATGTGCCCGTGGCAGTTAGGCAGTTCTGGATTGGGCCCTGAATCAGTTTAGTCTGTATTCAATAAATCTGAGATCCCAACCCTTTAGTCTGCCGGCACCGCATGGTACACTGGTGCTGAACCAGTCATCGCTGTGTCTTGCAGGGCCAGAGAAGCAGGCGGCGGCCTCCTTGGGGTAAGGAAACTTTGGTTCTCTTACCCCATGTAGAGCCTCAGTAGCCCTGATGGCTCTATTCAGGGCTGCGCCAGCTCTTTATGATTCGGCTGTGAATTAGATTCTGGTTTGTTTGGTTTTGCTTGCAAATGATTCTGCTTTTGGTTGCGCCTGCCTTTCCTGCTGAATGGACAGTGTGAGTGGATAGGCTAAGAGAATATGGATAAGCCAAACAATTTATTTAACATATGCTTTTACTGTATCTTTATAACAGCGAGATATGGCTGCTGTCCATGAACTATTAGCTTAATGAGATTAGCCTTCCTGCACAGGAAACATCTGCTAATGAATTATAATTTTAAAAGATTTGTTTATGACTCCAAGTTGGTAAATATTTCATGTGCATGTAAATTAAACATGTATAAACTAAGTCATGATCTTGGGAATTAATACTTCCCTAATACTCTTTATAGTGGGACGTGGTGGCACAGCGAGTTAATTCGCTGTTGCTGGGCTTTTCAACCGGAAGGTTGGGAGTTCAAGACTGCGTGACGGAGTGAGCTCCCGTTGCTTGTCCCAGCTTGTAGCAACCTAGCAGTTCGAAAGCACCTAAATGCAAGTAGATAAATATGGACCACTTTGGTGGGAAGGTAACGGCGTTCCGTGCGCTACGGCGTATAGTCATGCCGGCCACATGACCACGGAAGCTTGTCCTCGGACAAAACGCCGGCTCTACAGGCTTTGAAACAGAGATGAGCACCGCCCCCTACAGTTGGTCATGACTAGACCATTCGGTCATGGGGAAACCTTTACCTTTAATACTCTTTAACAGATGGGTTGAGAGAATTTGCCCATCTTGTTCTGGCACAATTTGGGGAAAGTTCACACAACCTGGGAGCCTGAAGTAAGTACTTTGTAAAATGCCCAGATCACTGCATACTCAGGGTGAATGAATAATCTAATCAAGCCTGGTGCACCCTTCTTGTGGCCTGTCCTGCCACGGAGGCGGGGAGACCCCACATTGCTGCTGCCACCGCTGCCAGTAAGCCTTCTGACCATGACCTTAGCCATGCTGGGCAACCCAGGTGGGCATGGCCAGGGTCAGATCCCAGACAGTTCTATTTCTGTTTAATTCAGAGCACAATCCTCACCTGGAGTGAGGCCGGCACAGTGAGGCCAGCCAAACGTGGCTGGCACAAGGCCTGCCGTTAAAGTGCGTTTGGACCACTCTTGGAGGCAGGGGAAATGGCACACATCTGTGTGCTGGCCTCATGACTCTGAGACTGGCTCAAAGGCACTTTACGGTGGCCCTTGTGCCAGGTCCCAATGTGGGCGGATGGGATGGCTGGTGCTCCAGCCGAGCCAGCTGTCAGTAAGCCTGAATGGGGCGGAGGAAAGGAGGGGAGGAACCAGGAGGGGCAGGACAGCTCTGCAAGGGGGTGGGACCTGGCGGTGGCTTTCACTCAGTAGTGCTATCCAGCCGGTATGCTGGGCGGGACTTAGGTTTGATCAGCAGTCCTCCTGTTGCATCACGCCGCATTCCGCCACTTTCCTGCATGCCCCGGCGGGCGGGAAAGCAGCAGAACGTGGTGTGACGCAACAGGCGGACTGCTGATCAAACGTAGGTCCCACCCAGCGTACCGGCTGGATAGCACTACTGCTTCCACCGCCGAGTCTTCTCCCCAGTGGTGGCCCAGGCAGCCCAACACAGGGCTGTTCCATTCACTGTCAGCAAAATAGCCGAATGTCCCCTTCTCCTGAGGAGCCTTCAGTGGCTGCCTGGCTCCTGCAGAATGCAGTGGTGGCCATTTTTGTACTGCTGCTCCTTGGGAGCCAGGCATTTCTGGATTGGGCTGCCCATTGGGGTTGGTGATTTTCATTGTTGCCATATTTAAAAACAAAGTGTCCTCACAGATGGAAACCAAACCTAAAGAATGGTTTTGTCAGAGGCAGCTCTCCCATCAGAGAAGATCCACTCTTCCATCACCAGCGACTCCCCTCCTTGCTGAAGGATCCTGAAATGAGATAAGACAGTTAGTGCCTTCATTTCACTGCAAGCTTTATTTGTAGGACATTCATTATGTACTGGAGAGCTGAACATTGTCAGGCAACTGCACCAAATGTTTCATGACATGAGTCTAAGGTGGGTGGGAAATTCATTGGATTTTCCAAGCAGGGCAAAAGAAGATGATAAAGTTTTATGTCAGGAGGACTGCTTATAAAAACATGCCTAAAATGAGGGGAAAGCTAGTAAAAGTCTTAACTGGTTCAGTCAAACTATGCCACCCTGATTTGAGATTCCCTTCTTTCCTGTCCCTGACAACGTGAGAGATGAGAGAAGTGATAAAAGAATAGCATGGAGGTTAAAAGAATAGTGTCGAGGTTATAGCTCAGCTTGGGTATGATACACGAATGCAGTGGTTCTCAAACATTTTAGCACTGGGACCCAGTTTTTAGAAAGACAATCTGTCCAGGACCCGCCAGAAGTGATGTCATTGTGATGCCAGAGCCTGCTGCTTTCCTGAGGATGCAGCAATAAGTTGGGTTATTTTTCAGCCATTTCCCAAAAGCAAACTGAATCAGAAAGGAAAAAGCCTATTTAACACCTTGACACGAGCAAAACAACCACACAGCCCTCCCCCTTTCCAGCATCCCGTTTCCCCATATTTTCAATATGGCTGCTCTAGGTGCTTCAGGACCCACCTGAAATTGGCTCGCGGCCCACTGATGGGTGCCAACCCACCATTTGGGAACCACTGCACAAAAGACATGAGAGAGTCGTTCTACCATTGTGCCTTGAATGGCTCCTTCCAAGCCTTACCTATGTAGGAAGTGTTGCCCTAGATGGTGGGGGAGTTACATGTCTTTGGGGTTTTAAAGTTCTTCAAACCTATGTGGGCGGGATGTGGGATGTGGGCAAGTCCAGGATTCGGCCCTAAAGCCAAATCCTATACCCTGAAGCAAAAGCCAAATCCCTGAATCGGGGCCTTGCGGTCTCCTCAGATCTGCGCCTGCTGTTTAGGATGTTTAGCAGGCGCAGATCCAAGGAGCACATAGGGTAAGGGAACAAACGTCCCTTGCCGTGGGGAGGCTCCAGCCTTCCCGACCCAGCGTCGGATATGGTGCTGGCCGGCTGGCCTTTCCATTTCAGTGCTGGATAGGATTGCGCCCTGCAATCTGAGTGCAAGTCGCCCTGCACCCCTTGCGACACCCCTGCAGGCACGTGCACATATGTTTATGTGCACACACAGGGTGCCTCACTACACATGCATGGGCAAGACTTCCAACATACTTCAGCTCTTGATCAAGGCAAGAGAGCCTTAGGTCAGCTACCTGAGCAACAGGGACACGTTCCCTTTTTCTACACACATGCAGACACACTCACCATGAGTGCAATCCTAACCTGGAGAAAGGCCGGCACAGTTACGCCAGCAAAGTTTGGCCGGCACCAGGGCCACTGTTAAGCACATTTGGACCACTCTCGGAGTCACGGAGGATGGCGCACGTCTGTGTGCTGGCCTCTCTGACTCCGAGAGTGGTCCAAGCAAACTTTACAGAGTCCCTTGTGCCAGCCAAACTTTGCTGGCCTAGCTGTGTCGGCCTAACCTCAGGTTAGGATTGTGCCTTAAGAATGTCATGCCTTTATATGAAGTGGTGTGAAAAATCACTGGGAGGGGGGCCTTTTCACAGGTGCTTGAATGTTTGAGAAACGTGTCTCCCTGTTTCGGCTCAACATGAATTATGTTCCTGTGTAGCCTGTATATACATTTTAAAAAGGAATGTTTTACATAAGTGAATGGGCTTCCTGTTATTATCAATGGAACTGCATATATACAAAGTACAATGTAAACAAGAAAGGAGGAAAAAGGCAGATGATAATATTGTTTGTATGTCTTCATGGGGCATATGTGATCTGTTACAGGGAATACATATGGATAAGAACATAAGAACATAAGAAGAGCCCTGCTGGATCAGGCCAAAGGCCCATCTAGTCCAGCTTCCTGTATCTCACAGCGGCCCACCAGGTGCCCCAGGGAGGCATGAGATAACAAGATGCTTGCATCCTGTTGCCACTCCCTTGCACCCGGTACCAGTAGCCCTCAACCTTTGTAAGGAGGTTGCACAATCCATCATTGCCTATAGCCCACGATGGACCTTTCCTCCAGAAATCCATCCAATCCCCTCTTAAAGGCATCTAGTCCAGATGCCATCACCACCTCCTGTGGCAAAGAGTTCCACAGATTAACTACCCGCTGAGTAAAAAAGTACTTCCTTTTATCTATTTTAACTCTCCCAACCCTCAGTTTTAGCGGATGTCCCCTGGTTCTGGTGTTTTGAGAGAGGGAAAAGAACATCCCTCTATCGCCTCTATCCCTTCCATGCATAATTTTGTATGTCTCAATCATGTCCCCACTCAGGCGCCTTTTTTCTAGACTGAAGATCTAGAAAAAAGATCTTACATGTGATCAACAAAGTCAGAGTAGACATTGTGGGTGAGTGGGGGGGATCTGTAGTTATGTAACACCCTACCCTCGTTACAAACATATATTGCAAAAATGCCTCCCAGCATTTTTTTTGTTGGCACACAGGCCCTGGAAAAGAATGGGGGCACAATCCAACCTGGAGTTAGGCTGGCCTAAGAGGCACCGTAAAGTATGTTTGGACCACTCTCAGAGTCAGAGAGGCCAGCACACAGCTCCTCTCTGACTCCGAGAGTGGTCCAAATGTACTTTACGATAGCCCTTGTGTTGCCCAAACTTTGCTGGCCTAACTATGCCTGCCTAACTCCAGGTTAGGATTGTGCCTTAAGTCTAAAGAGCCTCTTAGTGCCCCTTGAGAGAATACTGTTCAACAATAGCCCCTGACAAGTGAAGGTTTTCAAGTCACATAGCCTGTTATCATGAAATCATGAGTACACTATGCGCCTTCAGATGGTGTGGTTTTGCCCTCAGAGTATCCGCAAGAGCACCAGGTGCTGCAATGTGGTGTTAATCAAGTGAATGAATCAGAGCCCTGGATTGCGCACCTGAGGGACCGTCTGGTCCAGCCCTCTTAGATTTCTGCAGAGTTCAGCCTTTCTGGGATGCCTCCAATCCAAGAGCCCAGACCTGAGGGCCGTAAGAGCCTCTTGCGAATTAATCTGGTTTCCTTAAAACGTACGCTGAGGCTTCAGACTCAATCACATCTTCAATTGTTTCAGTCTGCAGCATTTAAGCATCTTCCACTCCAGAACCACGAGTATTTTGTGGATTTTGCAGAAAGGCATTCACAGGTGAACAAAAATATTTTGCATTCAGTTTGCTTTCAATCTGCAACACAAGCATTCCTAGAAGGGTGAGGCACATTTTGGCAGGGTGTTGCCTGTAACTGATCCAGAAGAATCCCAGAGCCATTATCCTTCACCAAAGGATATCATGCCAAAATTTTCTCCTATGTCTACCATGGGCTAATTCACTTTTTTTTTATTTGGGGTGGGTTAGATGCAAATGCACTCTTGTAGACATGGAAGGAGACTTTGAGAACGGCCTGCTAATGATACTGGGTGAAGCAGCTACCTTGGGCAGTGAATTGGCAGGGAGTGGCACCCCCTATTTGGGAAGACCATTGTGAAAGGACTGAGAAACAGAGCGATTCTTAGAGCACAACCCTAACCTGGAGTTAGGCCAGCAATGTTAAGCCAGCAAAGACTGCCTGGCACAAGGGCCACTGTGAAGTGTGTTTGGATCAGTCCCAAGTGGTTAGGATTTGGTTAGGATTGCTCCCTTAGAGAAATAGCTGTGTTTTTGAATGAGGAACCTGATGTACCATTTTGCCAACTGCAGTTTATATGCAAGCAACATGGTGAAGGTAAGTGTCCTGAACATGTGATGCAAGCATGCAGGAAAGTAAGTGTGTTGGGGGTATTTTTTCAGGTGCAATCCTAACCTGGAATTAGACCCGCACAGTTAGGCCAGCACCATCCTCCCTGATGTGCACCATCCTCCCTGATTCTGAGAGTGGTTCACATGTACTTTACAGTGGCCCTTGAGCCAACCAAACTTTGCTGGTCTAACTGTGCCGGCCTAACTCTGGGTTAGGATTGCACCCTTAGTCTGCTACTTGACCTCCAATGTTTTTTCCTGTTGATGGATCAAAAAGGGCAGTTCCAATGGATTGGCTAGTATACTGGCTGAGAGCATAATCACCTAACTTCATTCAATTCTTCTCTCCTATACTCCAGAGATGGTGGTTCAACAAGAGGCCACTGCAGTCAATTGGAAGCCTCTTCATTCTGTCCTGTGGTCAGACCTTCCCTAAAATTACAGGGTGGAACTGACAGTGCAAAAACCTATTATATTGTTTCCAGGTTTGACAATCTCAGACCAGATGTACAGAACAATACTGAAGCTCCACAAATACGGTTTTTTTTTTAAAAAAGTTACCCTTGTTCAGATGCACTTTTCCAGAAAAGATTTTCTAATAATGACAACAACATTCCTCCATGAGGTTCAAAATGGAGCCACAAGCTGACCTTCTAGACTCTTCAGGGAATCACAGTTAAATGCAATAATAAATGGAGAATGTCTGATTATGGCCAACATTGTGTTCCAGGCTGTGTTTTATTACATGTCAATACATTTTGAGTAATAAACTCAATTGGAATAAAATGTTTTTTGTATAGACAAGCCTTCCAGGTGCAGAGATGATTTAATGGGCCTTTTTGGCTTCAATTTGATCAGCTTTGTATATTTTATTTTACTGAAAATTTTTAGTTTAAACTAGCAGAAAAAAATAATTATTTGTATAGGCTGCATTTGCCGTTGGAAGGTTTTATTGATGAGGCAGGACAAAGCATGGATTGCAGACTGGTCACAACCTTTTTTTATCAGAGAAAGATCTGCAACCATTGAACTAACTAGTTAAATAAAACCAAGATGGTATAGACCACTGCTTGGTTTGCAATGGTGAAGAGGTTCTGCTGCCATTCTAAATCTGTTCCCATGAGAGATCACTATCTCCCTGCCTGAACCAGAAATTTAATCCTAGTTGAGGCTTATCTTGTGAGCATCTAAGCCTCTTCCTAACCATCAAAGCTCTTTCCCTGAGAATAAGAATTGGTCCTTCCTCAAGGGGCTCCATTCCCTTTCCTTCAAGGCCTATGACCTTAAGGCAGCAATTTTAAACCACTGTACAACAACACATTGTGTTGCAGTTTCATATCTCACGGTCCAGAACTGGTAGAAACTGGCA
>JAJKFI010000010.1:10753624-10793662 GCA_029204185.1 Lerista edwardsae
GGTCTCCAAGCTCCCAACTCTGCTGCTATTTACACAAATACACAACACATTGGTGCGCTGCAAATCAGAGGCGTTTCTAGGGTATGGCAAGGGGGGCATGAGCCCTGGGCGCCATAAGGTGGGGGGTGCCATTGGCATGGTGCCCCCCGCCGCATGCCCCCCCCACTGGACTTACTTCTGTGCTATGCTCTGTGCTTGCTTCTGTGCTTACTTAAAGTGCTCGCGAGCAGCAGCTGGGGAAGCCGCCGCCACGCCCCCCCACCGGACTTACTTCTGTGCTGTGCTCAGTGCTTATTTCTGTGCTTCTGTGCTTACTTAAAGTGCCCAGCAGCCAGGGAAGCTGCCTGAGAGGCGCGCGGCTTCCCTTAGCCGCTGTTTGGGCAAAGCAAGGAGGTGGGGCTTGGCTTCTGCCCACCATGTTCGCTGACATGGCGGACAGAAGCCACACCCCACAATGTCATGACATCATGATGTTGCATGCCCTGGGTGCAGTTTTGCCCTGGTACGCGTCTGCTGCAAATGGTCTACAGGTGTGCCATGAAAATTTGGGGAAGGGTGTTTTATTAGTAGGGCCTTTGGGGGATGAGGCCCCCCCCAGCTACATGGTGTGCCTTGTCAATTGTCAAAAAGCTGATGGTGTGCCTTGCCAGTGTGTCATGAGATGGAAAAGGTTGACAATCTCTGCCCTAAGGTGTGGGTCCAAGGAAAAGCAAGAGGCTTCTCTGTGACCAGGCAAAAATGTTTTTGCTGTCGCATGATCACCCAAAATCAGCCTAGCAAATATCATGAGCTGGAACCACAAACACTGGTGGTGTCAATTGCCAGTGTAATCCCCCTTAATAGAGCCTTGCATTCTGAATCTCTTCTCCTAATGCAGCCAGACAGCACCCAGACACTCTGTAAAGGCTTTTAAAAAATTTTTATTTATTCAATGAGATCGAAATACTTAGGTCACAATGCTTAGCCTGTTTTCACCAGTGGTATGAATGTACTGGCAGCAAAAAGTGTTGTGAACATGCCATAAAGTACGCCTGTGACACCTTACTTCCCATACTGGGCTGCGCTCAGTTAGTCATTTCACATTTTTCGCCTTGTTCCAGGGCAAAGGGAAGAGGACTTATTGATACTAATCTGCTCTAAGCCCCTGGAGAATGGCTGCAGTTCATTACCATAGTAAGAGACGTTTTTTTAAAAGACTGAATGCTAATTAACAGCATGATTTCATTTAACACTTTTTTTTGCGCATCCTCGAGGGTTCCTGAAATGGAACCCTGGTGGATAAAAAAGGCTCCGCCTGTACAGAGGTGTTTGAAAATGGTGGGTTTTGTTGTTGTTTTACACATTTTGTGATTTGAAAGGCAGAAATAGGTGTTATGTATTTTTATTCTCAGTTCCCATTTTTTATTAATTTTAAATGTTTTAAAAGTGTCCTAAGTAGGTGATATAATGCCAGCAGATGTGGTCACAGTATTATTTCTAACAGGAAAATTAATCTATTTTAATTTCTGGAAAATATCTTAAACACCAAAAAGTTGGTGTTCTGTGTTTTTACAGATGATGTTTTTACTACTACTACTACAAACCGAACTATATAATAGTGCAGTTACATCTGGGCAAACAATGATGTAGTAGGTGATGGGTAGTATGCCTGCCTGATCTTTTTTTTTTTTTTTTTGGAGGGGGGGGGGATCATGCAACAGGGGAATCCAGTGAAAAGAACCACCACTTCTTTCCCCTGAGGATCGTAATGCAAGTTCATGATTTTTATTGAATCCCAATGGCTGAGCTGGAGGGATAATCAAGTATGTAGATAGCTCTCTCCCTCTCCCTCCCTCCCTCCCTCCCTGGTATGATAGGATTTCTAGTCACATGTTCAAAATCATGAGAGTATTCTCAATTGTTACTTCCTGAGTGGCCTCCCATCCAAGTCAAGTCAACTAACAATATGGCCAACTGTGGTTGGGGAGGATGATGCAATTCCCTTCTGAGACGTCAATTGTAATGGGATTTCATTATTCTGAGCTTCATTTTAAAGAAAAAAATGTGCCTTCTTAAACAGTGATGCTCTATCTGCCTTGCTACCCAATGCACTTTCCTAATGCGTACCATACTCTGACAAAAGCCTATGTGATCTGAAACATTAAAATGTCAACATGTATCTAGATGCACTCAGGCTAGATTAGTATTTAAAATGATGAAATAAAACTTTAAGGCTATTTCCGATCCAACAGCTTCAGAGATATAATATGGGGGAAGGAGATTTAACTGCCTTGTCTATTGCCAACTGACATTTTCATGCTTTAGGTTGTGATGATATATGGAAGTCTTCCAACAAGTTCAAATATGCCAAGTTCAAATAGTAAGAGGATCTCGAATTGGTAAGCAAAGCTTATGTTTAAAAAAAGTTTTAAAACTAACGTTATTCCTATATTCAAAAAGGGATCATAAACGACCTTTGACTTATGGGTACCACAGGGTTCAAATCCATCTCCGATTTTAAAGCCTATATCAGTAATTCAATCTTTTTCATCTCAGGGCACACTGACAAGCTGCTAAAATTGTCAAGGCACACCATCAGTTTTTTTTGACAATTGACAAGGCACATCGCACTACAGGGAGGGGCCTCACATACCCAAATGATACCCCCCCCGAATAAATAACCTCCCCCAAATTCCCATGGCACACCTACAGGCCATTCGCAGCTCCCCAATGTTGCTGTAACACGCTGGTGGAAAATAACTGAAAACAGCCAAAATGCAGGATGAAGTTGCCCCAAGACTTGGGCTGGAGAGAGACATCAGTATACTAATGACCCTTGTTCCTATCCCATTTTCAATTGATTCTAGGAAAACAATTGTATTGAACCATGATTCGTTAGCTGTCAAAGCTGGATTGACTGGAGGAAGGCAAGCAAGATAAAGTTTAATTCAAATAAGGGGATGTTGATTCAGGATCTTGCTTATCTGGGAATACAGCACAAGTTCAACGTATCTTGGACAGGGGTTAAACTGCCCCCTGAAAGTCAGGTTCACAATTGTGGGGTGCCCTTTACATCAGTCCACAGGGCTCAGAATAATGAGCCCTGAATTATTCTGCCTGATGAGCCAGGTCGGTATCGATATCGTATACCTCATGGAACTTTATTGGTCCTTGTATCACTTGATTCTTGGCGAGTTGGTGACTGCAATAATACTCCTCTATCCAGCCACAATGATGGCACGGAAGTGGGACAGAAAACATATCGCCAAATTCCAACTCTGGTAAGGCACATATGCCCACTGCCAGAGTCTCTTTGAGGCCCCAGCAATCCTGCAGACACAGGGCCCAATCCTACTGATGCAGACATACCAATGGGCAGTAGGAAGGCAATCACAAAGTTCTCCTCAAAGTAAAGGAATGTTTGTTCCCTTACCTTGGAACTGCATTGTGACTGCACCAGCACTGGAAAGTTGGATAAGATTGGGCCAATTCTCTCTTGCCTTTAGCCCGAAAGCTAAATGAGACTGAGGAAATTGGGAGAATAAGAAATATATGGGCTAATGTTAGGAGGAAAGTGGGGTTGAATGGCAGATACAGCTTCCTGTTTTGCTCTGTAGAATTTAGAAGAACACTGTTCAGCATTCACGCTTGCCAGATGGGCGCATTAATTTGCCCGCATTAATTTGCATACTTTTGCACTAAAAACAGTTATGATTTTCAGACAAGCAAAGTTTCCCCATAGAACAACATTTTGTGTGGACAAAAATCCCATGAAGTAAACATGGTGCCTACGACAGGACAGCTCCAGAGTTTCCTGTGCTTGAGAGCGGAAGCCAAATAGCCGCCATGTGTCTTGCCGGGTGACCCATCGGCAGATGTGAAGAGCCGCCACCACTGCTCCAGCCCAGCTCTTCCTCCTCCTCCACAAATCCACACTCGAGGGATTTGCCAAGGAAAGAGCCCTGGAGGGGCAGAGGAAGGTGTGAAAGAGATGTGGGAGTGGGGGTCAGAAAAGCAGCCTACGCCCCAGTTCAGAATAGTTCACCTTTTTGTGAAATCCATCAGGCCTACTTATGGCATCATTTTCCGTAATGCAAAAGGGAATGAAACATTCCCGTTAGTGCATTACATCAAAGACAAAACCACTTAAAAGCCACCTTCAGGGTATTTCCATCATGAAGGCATTTTTGGACATTCTAAACATCTTTTCTAAATCTGGCACAGACTTGCATTTTCATACTACATCATTTCTGAATGAAGGATCACATTTATCGCCCCTGAGGATGAATATTGCCTGTGATTACCCACAAAATCTATGCGTTTGTGTAAACATACTGAAGGCAATATAACTTACAGTCTGACAAAAACATTTGGAATTCGTAGATGCCTGTTGATCCTTTCTGGGATTTCAAGTATGAACATCAATGTAAACTATGTGAACTGTTTTTGGCAAGGAACAACTTGCCCTTTGGATATGAATGTGCCCTTTGGATATGCAGTCAAAGCTCTCCCAAAATGCTCGGCTATCCTGTGAACAAGGGCTTCACCGATGTGTAGTTGATTAAGAGCATTCACCACACCTCTCCTAGGAGGGTTTCAAAATGTATCAGATGCAGAAGGTGCTGCCTTTCCGACCATTCTCAGGAGTCAACCAATCTTAATAGCGAGCTGGTGTAGTGCAGTGGCTAAGAGCCTGAGCTGTGACGGCAGATTTCTCCCGTTCAAGCCTTGCCTGTGCCATGAACTCCCTAGGTGGCCTTAAGCAAGCCACCCCGCTTCAGATATAATATTGGGATAACGATGCTTACCTGACAGGGTTATTGAAAGGGTTACATCAAGGTAATTTATGTGAAGGACCTTGAATACTCTCATGTGCACTCACACGCATGTGCACACACACACACTCGCAGATTGAGTGCACAATTCTAACTTGGAGTTAGCCAGCAAAATTTGGCGGGCACAAGGGACACTGTAAAGCATGTCTGGACCACTCTTGGAGTCAGAAAGGCCAGCACACAGATGAGCGCCATCCTCCTTGACTCCAAGACTGGTCCAAACACACTTTACCGTGTCCCTTGTGGCAGCCGAACTTAGCTGGCCTAACTGTCCCAGCCGAACTCCAGATAAGGATTGTGCCCAGAGAGAGAGAGAGAGAGAGAGAGAGAGAGAGAGAGAGAGAGAGAGAATTGCAAAATAGACTGCAGTCCTCTCCAACTTGACTTTAAGAGATGTTGGATAGGATTGGGCCTCTAACATCTTAAATACCTTAAATTGGAGTAACTATCTTAAAACTCTCTTACAGTATTAAAATTATGGATAGGGTGGTGGAAGTTTTTATTATATTGTCAATTTTATTTTTAATTCTGCCTTTATTCCAATTTTGGGATAAAGGTAAAGGTTTCCCCATGACCGATTGGTCTAGTTGTGACTGACTATAGGGGGCGGTGCTCATCTCCGTTTCAAAGCCTGTAGAGCTGGCGTTTTGTCCGAGGACAAGCTTCTGTGGTCATGTGGCTGGCATGACTCTATGCCGTAGCGCACGGAGCGCAGTTCCCTTCCCACCTAAGTGGTCCCTATTTATCTACCTGCATTTAGGTGCTATCGAACTGCTAGGTTGGCAGGAGCTGGGATAAGCAATGGGAGCTCACTCCGTCACACAGTCTTGAACTCCCAACCTTCCGGTCAGAAAGCCCAGCCACAGAGGTTTAACCTGCTACGCCAGCACGTCCCTAATTTTGGGATACAAGTTGTAATATTTAATCCATCTGAATCTTATGTAGTTCATGCTGTTTGTGTACTGGTAGCATTGGTTTTGTTTTTATGCTGGTCTATGACCATGATAACGATTTGATTGCAAAATGTGAGAAATGTGAAAATATTGTAAATTACGACATTATTTGAGATGTAGAAGCCTATTTAATAAGGCAGGCACCACTTTTATAGCCCAATCCTAGGTGTGTCTACTCATTGTGCTAATTAGGGTTCACTCCCAGGAACGTATGTATAAGATGTTCACGCACATGCGCGTGCGCGCACACGCACGCACTTTCATTTGTCATGTTGAATTAGTTTCCCTTCAAAATTCTCAGATGTCTCTTTTTGAAAAGAGCCCTGAAATTCAATTCAGTGCCAACCCTGGGGATGTGCAGAACCCCCGAAGAAGTTTAACTTGCCTTACCCAAGTGCATGTGGCTTCCCTTGAAGATTTGCAGATGTTTGGAAGCACTGCCATTCACTTTGAATTTCACTACTTTGAAATTTGGATGTCTGCCCTACTTTGAATCACTCCAGTCATCCCAAAACGCCCTTTCCCCACATCTGCCAGGAATGAGAAATGCAGACACTGCTAAGAAATCAGCTGTCCATTGCCCACCCATAAAGATCCAAACCTGTTTTTAATGATCGGTGGACAGCAGGATAAGGCCAGCAGGAATGTTCTTCCATTGTTGCAGCCATGGCAAAGTCCCCCTGCCAACCCCTCACTACCATCAGAGCCAGCTTGGACCCACCGCTAGAGTAATCTAGTCTTCTATGCAATTTTATATTAAAATGTGGTTAGGTCCATTTGGTCTATTAACTCATATGCTCTTTTAAAGCACACATTTTGATTGTTTTCCATTCTACCATAGAGATATAAGGTATATAATTCAGGTATATAAGGTATATAACCGTGACACCTGTGACAATTCTCAAATTGACTAGTTTTCAGAAGGCAAGTTGCAAATTCCTTCGATACTTTTCTTCTACTAGGCAAAAGGCCAGTGATGGCAAACATTTTGGGCTTGGTGTGCCAAAAATTCAAAGAAATGCCTAGCTTGTCTTTGCCAGTGTGTTATCCCCCCTCCTGAACAAAAGATAAACAATTCTTTACATCTTCAAAAAAAAAAAAAAAGTCCTATCATGTGTGGTGCTATGTACTGTATAAAAAAATGTCAAATAATTTACAAAAATTAAAGATGAGTAAAACACACTCATGTAAAAGACGTTTACTTCTTGGGAGGAAAGCTATGGCAAACCTAGACAACTTAATCAAAAGCCGAGACATCACCCTGCCAACAAAGGTTCGCATAGTCAAAGCGATGGCTTTCCCAGTAGCAATGTGTGGATGTGAGAGCTGGACCATTTTCCAAACTCATAGGTCCCACAGGCTCTATTATGGGGGAGGAGGAAACCTCATTGCTGGGGCAAATGGGACTACTTGAGAGTAGTACTGCAAAGGATTGGGTTGTACTGGTAAGTCTCCCAACTGTCCTGCTTCATCCTGCCATTTCAAACTCCCATCCCTGCCATTAATGGTGGATCCTTATTTGAGAATAGTTTCTTTTTTAACATAAATTTTGATTAATTGCCTAATTAGTAATTTAAAATGATTTTAAATGATGCTGCCTAATCACATTGCCCCAAACAGATGGTGGAGGAATTACAACTCCCAAGTTAAAACAAAGCACAGTTTGCTCATTAATGTATGGGCTACTCCAAACACTCATTTTTCACCGAATCATTATTACCATAAACATAATAGCTTTTAATTATGCTATTTGGGTCAACATATAAATGAGTCAAGCACACTACTTGGACTGAAGCCATTCTTAGTCCTTCTCCAGTCAACAGCCCCAAACCTAAACAGGCCTCCTTGCCGCACTGCTTTGATACAGGGTTATTCGAAGTTGGTCCATGTCTGGATCCATATCTTTGCTTTAAATATTTGGGAATACTGGAGGGATGGGCTTTTAATAACAGCTTCTGCCTACTCCTCCAATTGCCTGGCTCCAGCATCTTTTTTGATATAGCATGTACAGCAGATAACAGTGGCATTCAAACTGTGGGTCAGGACCCACTTGGTGGGTTGCAACCTGATGTCAGGTGGGTGGCAGAAAGCTGGGAACAGACATCTTGGAAACTGCAGAGTTTACTCTTGCTATATTCCTTTTGTGAGTGATAACAGTTAGAATTTTCAAGTGAGGTTTTTTTTTTAAAAAAAACTGTTTTTAATTCAGTGCTTTTATATAATATTTTGTCCTAATTTTACTTTCTGTGAGAGATGTTTTATGGTTACGCACAGTAGTGCCATTCAAATGATTTAGGAACAGGAACTCACTTTTGATTGGCACTTGTTGGGAACCCGGAACCAGCCACGGAGCCCATTAGGATCCGGAACGCCCGTTCTGGTCCGTTCCCCCTGAATGACATCACTGGTTACGCATTTGCTTCAGTCGAAGAATGCCAGTTTGCATTCTGAAAGTGTCATTTGATTACGTCACACTGACAGTACTTTCTGCTTGAGGATGGTGCTTCTGGCTATGTGTTCTGCCAAATTCTGTCCTGCCGGGCACCAAGGGTGCCAAGGGCCCTAATGCCCACACTAGGCTAACTAATTTCCCCACAGAGCGGCCTCAGAAACAGGCAAGAGGGAGGGGGTTCAGTCACCCACTGGGCCTCCTCTCTTCTAGCAGCTTTGCTTGGGATCACCGGCTGGCCAGCCTCCTCCAGACTGCCCTCATCACTGGCTTAGCTCCAAACTATCCTAAGTCTAGCACCAACAAACCCCACCACCAAACAATAGGCAGTCAGCTTGCCCAAGCCTCAACTGCCTCTTCCACTTGGTGGCTCCAGGGGCATGGCAGATATACAACCGTTCCTCACAATGAGCTTACCTTAGCCAGTCTAGCAATCCATCCATCTGTCCATCAGTCCTTCAGGCAGTCTGTCCAACAGGCAGGCAGTCCATCCAGCAGTCCATCCATCCTGCACCTTACCAAGGTCCTCATCCAGCACCTTCCCAGGTACCATCCTCCAGTACCTATCCAGCTGCTTTTCTTCATCACCTGCCTCCAGTTTTATACTGAGGCCAGCCAATCAGTGGGCAGGTTTTAATTCATCAGCCACACACCCATCTGCACCTGTGTTCCCGTGGCCTGCAAAGACCTTGGGGGTTAACCCTATAATCCCTGGTTTATCTGGGACAAGGGACCACTGCTGATACCATTCCCCATCTCCTCGGGGTATCTCCTGCCTTTTCCAATACACTATGCCATCACTTCCAGGTTCATGATACCACTTCTGATGGGTCCCAACACAACTGCCATTCTAAAAAGTGGGTCCCAGTCTAAAATGTTCGAGAACCACTGACATATAGCATAATGGAGGCGGGGGATGTAATGGGGTGAGGGAAAGGCAGAACAGGGTTTGGATCAGGCCCAGGAGGGGGTGGGGTCTGTGGAGGAGGCCTCTGCCATATCCAAACCCCATTCCCAGGTCTTGCAGTCCATGCCACCCTGCAGTGCCAATGCTGGATAGGATTGGGCTGCCCTTCTGCTAAAGAGGAACCTTAGAGTGCATGTAGTTCTAGCCGACAACAGCACTGTCTTGTTCCTAGATTTATCAAAGGAAGGCAGTAAAATATTTAATGGGATCTAAAATGAACGTTGGGAAATGAAGAAAAGAAGCACTGGAACACAGGAACAACAGCTGGGAAGAGCTGACGTAAGCCAACCTTTTCCCCAGCAAATCATTTTTTTTTTCCAAACCTCCGGTGTTCTGGCCAATGACATAGACTTAAGTGATTAAACAGAGCAAACAAAAAAGGTGTGTACATAAAAAGAAGTTTTTGGGGTGAGGGTTAAAAGAGATCTGTTAAATCAGAGGTGACACCTCCTTGCTTTAATTTCCTGTTCTATCTGGGTATAGTCTGTTCCTGCTTTTCTGCAAAACAGAGTAACAGACATCCTGACTACACGAAGTGAATTTGCTTTTATTCAGGATAATATCAGAATTGCAGTCAGCAGCAACTGACAAGCCACGGGAACTGAAGATCTGGTGTTCAGAAAATGTGGCTTCTTTACCGGACTGTTGTGGCCAGCAATGTTTTAACATAAATGACATTGTGGCTAGACATATACTAAAGCAGCAGTCTCCAAACTCTGGTCCATGGGCTTGATCCAGTGACAGCTGTTTCCCTGGTGCAAGCTCTCATTAGGATTGATGTTGTAGGTTGCATTAAACAAATACTTCCAAGTAAACATTCGTAGGAACAGTGTGCATGTATGCTTTGCTTCATCTATGGAACATAGGTTCCAGTGCTTCAATTGCATGCTTACAAGTAGCTGCGTTGACTCAAATTCAATTTCCTATTAGTGGTTTCAGGAAGTAAACATGCTTTGAAGACTGGACTGGCCATAAACATTCATTAGAGGGGGAAAGTCCTTAAAAACAAAACTGTTTATTTTACAATCAATTGGATATGTTTCTGTAAGTAGATATTCTGAAATCTTGCTTTCAAAGGTGATTAACAGGAATGCTGGATGTTCATACAATCCATTGAGTACCTTAAATATTTGGAAAAGGAACAACAAATTGATCAGAACCATGAAGGCTATCCTTTGTTATTTGAATATTTGAAAGGATAACTGTAGACAAAGAGATTGCCATTGTCATTGTTCTTTCGCAACATTTGCATGCATGCATGCTTATAAAAGGCCCTATCCTCAGTCACTTCCTACAGTCACCTAGGCTGGGGAGGGATTGCACAAAGTATATTAAGGTAGCTGGCTACATTTTACCTTAGTTTGAGTCAAGGGCATAGCTAAAGAGGTGCAGGGGGTACAATTGCACCTGGCAATAAGCTTTAGGGGGCAACAAGCTGATCTTGACACTAGTGGCCAAAATTGTGAAAACCTTGGTATGTATGAATAATGCCATCATGTTATATACCATTCAAAGCTGAATTTAATGCAGAATGCAATGAAACACATCGGAGTGTCATATCTTCATTTTATCAAAAGTTATGGGGGGGGAAAATGAAAATACAACTATGATGTCACTTCCTGTTGTGATGTCACTTCCAGGGCATCGTTTTGCCCTCTGCACTTTCATTGGCTGTGCCAGTGGTTTGAGTATTGTTTTTTGTCCCCAGAACCTGGAAGCTTCCCAAGCTTGTGTGTGTCACTGTGGGCTGCACAGATCCCGGGGGCCTTAACATGCCTTCCTGGGGATTTCTCTGCAGCATTTATGTTCAGGGAGTGTCATTGTGTCAACAACTTGTATATCAAATAGCCAAAACCTCACATGAAACACCCCCCAAAAACACAAAGTATGTTTTAGCTATGATGAAACTAAAACTCCTGGGGTACCTTCAGCCCTTTTCAGGCATCATCAGTGAGTATGGTGAATGTGCACAGTAGGAGTGTCAGGTTCTGCCACGACCTACCACAGTCACTAGAATACCTTTGGAGAGCCTTTGTTCACATAGTTGTACATGTAGCTGGCACTCTACAGACTGTCTAATGGATGCCTACAAGTTGGGTAGAGCCTGCCTCCACAATTTATCCCCCATGCACCTGCATTGAACACCCAGTCCTGTTAGGGTCTTCTGCTGGTTGAATTAATGTTCCACCACTGGGTACTGCCTTATGGCAGTCACAAAAGAGCCTCTGACTGTGCATGAAGCTGGAGTAACGATGGAGAGGCCACAACAGCCTTCTGCACGGCAATGGCAATGGACAGACCCACCAATGATAGTAAGTCAGTGGGGGAGGCAGGACAGGATGGGGGTGGAATGAGGGCAGCATAGGGGCAGGAGAGGGCAGATCGGGTCCTGAAAGGGGAAGTGTTTGGTGGCAGTGATTGCCAAATCCAGACCGATCTCGCAGGCTGGGTCCATGCGAACCTGCACTAGTAATTTTGCTGGCGCAGGTTTGAGTAGACCCCTCTGTACTCTGGAGGCTTGATTCTGGGTAAGCAACATTCCCTTACCCAGAGGAGGCTGCTTGCCTTCTCGGGATGCAGAATGAGCCATTTTTGCCTGCCTACTTCGGCAGGGGCTGGAACATAGGATTGGGATGTTATCATGTTGGAGAAGGACTCTCACACATAGCCAGCATAGCTTTGTAAGTCACTGCTAGCATCAAGAGATGTCTTAAGATAAAGAGATGCTTTAACACTGTGAGTGATTCAGGTTTGGCTAACTTTCTCCTTACAAGTAAAACCGTAGGCATCTTTTAATATTTGATTTCCTTGATATTTTCCTCTTCATGAGGCAAATATCCCCACAGACATTTGGGCGTCGTAGCTGCATTGTGACACTATTCTTGAATGTCACATTTGCAAGAGTGTGACACCACTCAGCCTATGTAACTTACTACCCTTGAACTGGATAACTCGGTTGTCCTGCATTCATGGGGTTTTTATTTGTTTGTTGCATTCTATTGTGCATTCAAGACATTTTCTTGGTTTGTTGATATCCCACCCATAGTTCGACATCGTGATTCCAATAAGAGCCACACTAGGATCACTCCATGAACATTTTTCTGCCCCCTCCCCAAAATTAGTCAGTGTTGTTGGATGCAGTTCAATAACCATCGAACAGAAGCAGATGGAGAAGGGATCTCTGGTGAGCCGAATGCTATTATTCTGCAGCCATGTGCAAACACACCCTCTATGAAAGATGGAAGGGAGATGGTTCTTTAAAGTCCAGTTTAACAGCAGGAAAAATATATTTCAATATCTGGTCATTGGGTTGACTCAAAAAGCCCCCAAATGGGGCTCATAAAACCTTTAATGACACAAAAGAAACTGCATTATTTAACACCTACCCACACATGCTTGCTCTGTACATAAAAGCCAAAGTCTTTGTAGAAGCGAATCTAGGAAATGCATCTCTGCACATAAAGCACTCCACAATGCCCACAGCATCCTTCAGTGACACTGCCTCTTCTACCACCACTTATTGTGAAGATAAGCTTTGCTTCCCCACTAGAAAGGCCATAGCTCAGTAACAGAATATATACATTGCACAAAGCCAGTTCAATATTCAATCCTTGGTAGCTCTACCTAAAAAGAATCTCAGATATCTGGGCTGGAAAAGAGCTGTCTTGAGTTGCAATTCAAAGTAACTTACTTTACGAGATGAATAATGATCTGGACTCAGAATAGAGCAGCTACTCATGAGACAGATGTGGTTCCCAAAGAGTCTGCATAGGATCTCCTTGACATTTAATTGTCTAATGATGCTGCCACTGGAACGAGAGGAGTCGGATGAAGAGGCTTCCCCATCAAAATGTACATAGCTATCTAGCTGCAACAAAACTGTGAATTCTCTAGAGAAGTGGGTATCAAACCTTTCAGCACTGGGTCCCACTTTTTAGAATGACACTCTGTTAGGACTGACTGGCAGTGATGTCATAAACCTGGAAGTGAAGTCATGGCCAGAAGTAACAACATCATCAAGCAGGAAAAATTTTAACATCCCCATATGACATAATCGAATCAATCAATTAAATTAGGTAGGGCGCAGTCCACACTCACCCTTGGACTGATGCATGTTGCTTGCGTCTGCCCAGTGTGGTCGCCATAAGGTTACTGGTGAGGGGGAGTCCCGGTAAGCCGCTCCCACGCTGTCCTGACCCACTGTTTGAGAAACACTGCTCTAGAAGCCCAATCCTATTTGGACACTGCATCAACATCACACAGATGTTTGTTTATTTATTTATTTATTTGATGCATTTTTATACCGCCTTTCTCCAGATTTCACTGGACTCAAGGCCCTTTTGTACATAGGCAGGCTATCCATAAACCCCATTTTTCAATTGGGGTTTTTACAACTGTTGTTCTATGTACCATTCACAGAACCCTCAATTTCTTCAGATGTTTCCCTTTCAATGTGTGGTCATGATCCTGGCTGCACTCTTGCACCTTCTGAGCCTTCACAGTCCACCACAGATCACACCTTGGCCAGTTCTTTTGTCAGCTGAGTCCTCCACACTCCTCCCATTCCTCCACAAGCTCTGTCAGTGACTTCCGGTCTCCCATCCAAGGCCAATCCAAGGCTAATACTGCTTAGCATCTTCAGGCAAAGGCAACAGCTCAACCTCCAGACCACACTTCCTGCCTAATGTTGGCACAATGTCCGTCGTATCCCAGACCTGCTGACAGCTCACCAACACTAGTACAACAAGGGCCAAAAGCCAAGCCTATTCCAATAAATTCCAGTGCCTTATTAATACTCAGAAATGACTTCATGCCTAGTTCTGCATTGAGCAACTCAGAGTTTTGCGAGAGGCAGGAGTTATTTTTCTGCAGTTATTGTAATCGGTGCTATGATGGGAAGAATATCTCAGGCCCTTACAAGAGTGGTAGTTTCTGTGGGTTTGGAGTTTGGAGTTTGGCAAATGCGTTTGTAGTACCTCTTATGCACTACAGCAAATAGGTGCCCATTTACCTGCTTTGATATCTTAAGTCCGAGGCTAGAAGGTGTAGTTTAGACGTGCCTTTGCTGATGCCTCTTTTTCCTCGTCTTTTCCATCTCCATCAAGGACAGAAGTTCCCTTGGGCCCCTCTAAATTTAGTAACATATCATCACAAACCTTTTTGCAGATCTCTTTGCTTGCTCAACCCGGCTAGCTACTCCGATTGCTTCCTCCAGCAAACCAGGAGGCCCCCTAGGGAATGGCCTAAGAGGATGTCCAACGTGACTGTGAGAGTGCTCTAGTGCAGACTGCTAGAGCCAGCAAAATCGGAGAGATCAACCGAAGCTAAGAAAGGTCATTTTACTAGGACAAGGATTATATAAACTTTTGTTCCCTTACCTTGTTGCTGCATTGCGGCTACATCAGTGCTGGAAAACTGAATAGGGTTGGGCCCTTAATCTCTTGGTTCTCTACAGCACTTTTCAGTTTCTGTACAATATAATCTTTATCATTTGTCCTTCTGAACTGGGGAAGCCCAATACTGGTCTTCTGGAATTATACCAGCAGAGGCAGATCTAAGGGAGGGCAAAGCTCTAAGTTTTGCAAGAAGCCTTACCTTGCAGTGGAAATCACTCCTCCCCTGCACCGTTTAGCCAATCCTCACAGGGAAAAGCAACATCTTGGCATTGCTTACTGGCTACAGCAGCAAGGGAGAGGAGGGATTTACATGACAGGGTAAGGCTTCTTGCAACACTTAGAGCTTTGCCCTCCCTGTAGATCCGCCTCTGTATACCAGTACTACTACGGAAATTGGTTAGGGAAATCTACCTTGCTGGTACATATCCCATGTTTAGAAAAGATTTTTTCTTGTTTAAATTTATCTTGTTGATGCTTATCTTTCCATAAGTGCTAAAACATTTTGGTTTAAAAAGAGGCCTGCCAAAAAGAGGCAAAAGAGAACACAATCCTAACCTGGAGCTAGGCCAGCACAGTTAGGCTGCAAAGTTTGGCCGGCACAGGGGCCACTGTAAAGTGTGTTTGGACCACTCTCGGAGTCAAGGGGGGATGGCACACATCTGTGTACTGGCCTCTCTGACTCTGAGAGAGGTCCAAACATACTTTATGGTGTCCCTTGTGCCAGCCAAATTTTGCTGGCCTAACTGTGCTGGCCTAGCTCCAGGTTAGGATTGCGCCCTGAATGTATATAGTCATGTAGCATATAAGAAGTCGTTGGTACAGTAAAGAATCTTTCTGGGGATGCAAATCCTGAACATGGTTTGTAGTAATACATTGGTCTGGTTTAGATGATAAACTGAACCTGCCCTTTCTACTTTATGAAGAAAGAGGATGGATGTGCGCATTCCCCCGTGCATGGGAGCACCATCACGTAATGCATGGTTCCAAGAATGCTTCAAAGTAGTGGAATTGCATCTAGAGAGGTAATTTGGATGAAACTTCCCCATGCAATAGGGTGTTTGTGAGTCAGTGTGCTGGTTGGGTATGTGGGTTAAGACATGTGTCCCGGGTATGTGTTCGGACTCCTTCCTCATATGAGAAATGAGTATCCCTTTCCTTTATGGAGAATATCCATAAAAGGGATTATCTTTCAAATCAGTGCATTGTTTTGCATTTTAAAAGATTGGTATAAATGAATGGTTCTTGCTTTAAGAAGCATATCTTAATAATAAACCTGTGTGACGATGAATTTAAAAGGGACGCTAAACGTTAATGGGAATTTAAAGAACACCAGAGGACTTCCGGACATAGAATAACATTCAGAAAACCTTTGCTAGAAAACCAGAAGCCTGAAATCCACTTATTTTACATTCTTCACTGCAGGCTAATCTGTTTTACTGCCAATCCATTTTCAATCATATTATCAAGAAACCGTGAATGAAGTCTTTATTCAGCTTCAAAGATCAGTAACATACTGCAGACAGACCTCTTTGTAGGCTCTAATTTCACCTACCTGTGGGGTCTTTCAGAGAACATTTGTGCAAATTAGCAATTACAGCAGTTGACAGGAACTATACATGGTATATACAATAGAGACAGGTATTAATGCATATGGATTGGTTGCAATTAGTATGGTTAAAAAGCCCAATTGAAAAATAACAGCATTTCTTTAAAGCAGCTACACAAAAAGGAAACCTTACAATGGGAAATGGGCGAGTGCACAAATACTGCCCAGCAACTGTATCTATTCATTTGCTATGTCACAAACAAATTTGAAAAATTGGCATTAATAGTAACCACATAACTAACACAGTAAGGAGAATGGGGCACAGGTTTAGAAATGGGTCTGAAATTATTTGTAGAATTAAGGCTGCAATAATCTACCCTAAATCAGAACTTTGTGTGCATATTTGATTTGTATACACATTATATGTAAGCACAACAGACTCCATAGTTCAGCATCTAAAGCCATACTGTTGGATATTGGCACCACTCAAATACCTTCTGGGATGGTTTGGAGAATATGTTGACAAGTCCAATTGTGTGGGAGAGAAGTCTGAGTGAGCATCTCTTGCACTCCCTTGGGATTGCCCCACTGCCTTGAAATCATACAGAGTAGTTCATCTGCCCAACCCTTAAACATGCAAAGATTTGTTTTGCACATTTTGCATGATCCCATAATGTGGGGCAGAGCATAAAGGAGGGTAGAGACACCTGTGCTCATGTTCTTCCCCCACACTGTTGAATTGGGCCGATCAGAATACAATCTGAACCAGCCCAATATGACAAGATACTCCACCAATCTCAGAGAGGCCATTATCGCACATGTGCCCCTGAGCAAAATGGCATCTTTCGATGTGGTGGTTTGCTTTATATTTTGCAGGAGGACAGCACCTGTATCTATTCAATCCAGAATAGCATCCTTTCCTGTGGATGTTTGCTGGTGTTTTTCATGTGTCTTGTTTTGATTGAGCACCATTCTGGGATGGGGAACCAATTTTTCCATTATTATTTTTTGCGCTATGTAAATCACGTGTGAATTTTTCTTTGTTGAAAAGCACAATAACAATAATGTGTCCCCTTACGATGAGGGGAGGTCAGTGGTAGTCATTCTGTATTGATAATGTATTAAATGGACCTTAACTACACTTAATAGCTATGATCTAAATCGGGGTCTCCAAACTACGGCCTGGGGGCCATATGTGGCCCACCGCAAGATTTTACCTGGCCCACAACATTTTTCTGGCAGAGCATTTGCTAATGTTTGACATTTTTACCCATTATATCTCATCTATCAGCATAAGCATGGCAGAGTTTCTTTGTAATTTGCACCTTTTGTTCTGAATCACATCATGCTGATTACAAAAAAAAAAAATCCATGTAAAACTTATTCATTCCTTTAAGTTTCATTTATTTATTTATAAAACTTTTTGGGGGCCTGCAAAAATGTGTAAAACTTGTTATATGGCCCTCATACTGAAAAGCCTCCAGATGCCTGATCTAAATGTGCTATGATTTATTAATTTAGTCACCAGAACACTCCACCGTACCACTTTTTAAAAATGTATTTAAGATGTGCTTCAGTAGAGTGATAACCCAAATGGAATGTTAAAGTGGACACACATAAATTTTGTACACCAAGCCCAGAAGACTGCGGCCAGCTTATTAAAAACGGAGTGGTTAACATTAGCAAAACGAAGTCTCACTATGAAACGGGAGGAGGGTGGTTACGAAGCAGCTTGCCTCAGAGAAGCAACTGGTGTTTGGCCCACCTACCCTCCCTTGTCTGGAGCCTGGCGTGGCATGGGGGCATGGTGGAGCGGCACATAGGGGCGGTGAAACCAGCGGAGGGGGCAGCGCTCTCCCTTCTCTGTCCCTGGGCAGCCCATTGACTGGATCAGCAACTGCAGTCCAGAGAAGGCAGCCAGATCACAAGGTCACCACCACCATCACCTCCTCGGGAGAGGAAAACCTGGAAGTGACATCAGCGTCACATGCAGTGGTGTCATTCAAATGATTTAGGAACAGGAACTCACTATTGAGTTCAAATTCAAATGTTGGGGGAAAAAAAACCCGGAAGCAGCCACGGAGCTCGTTAGGATCCGGAATGCCTGTTCTGGTCCGTTCCCCCTGAATGACATCACTGCCTTCTCCCCAGGGGGCTGCAGACTCACCAGAGCGGCTGCTGACTCCACGTGTGTGACTGGAGGGAGCGAGGAAGGGGGTTGTGCAGGACGGGACTTCCCCACTGCAGCCCTTCCCCCTTCACCCCCCTAGGAATCCAGAGTCGCTCCCTTTAATCCTCTGAGTGCCGGCCAACCAAGAAGAAAAGCTCTTTGCAGAGGAATTGGGAGGGGGGAGGAGGGAGACTGAAGTGGGTGGAGTCAGCCCTAATTTTAATTAGTAGAACTGAGTTCCCCCGCGTTCCCCCTGCATGACATCACTGGTCACATGATATTGTGACATCATGGGCACCGCTACCTCTTGCCACGTCACTGCATATAGCCCTAGCTTTAAAAAAAAGGAAGAGTCTGACATGATTATTTATCTCACATCATCAATATACATGTTGCTTTACATAAAGTAATTTTGTGGTTATAATTTGCTAGTATGTGTAATAATGCTTCCACCGATGCACTCTACAAGATTCCTGTAAAATCTTTTAATAAAAATAACATAAACCATTAATATGTGTAGCTTCAGTTCTCCTGAATGCAACACGCCTTTCTGAATGCAGTCGGCTAGGATAAAAGAAAAGCAAGTGCCTGTGAACAAATAGACCTTCAGCGAGACCAGTGGTTTCGTAAGTTAAAGACCCACAGCACCATTGCAGGAGGCAGAAGTACAAGCTATGGCATGAGTCTGTCATGGATTCTGAATAGATAATGCAGCCACCTTTCAAACAGCAAGCGTGTCTGAAATATGAGCAGCAGGGGAAAAGGTAGAGAAAAAACGTCCCTGACACTCTGAGTTTATGAGGTTTTGATTAAATTAACTGCAGTGGAAGAGCATCAACACCAAGATTTTCAGGGCAGGAAAAGTGACTTGTTAGAATTGTTTAAAAAAATTGATCCTCTCCTTTGGTGGTGCACATCTATTAAATTTTAAAAGGAGGGGTGAAACACTACTCTTCCACTACAGCAGGACTGTCCCTGCCATTCATCATGTTCCACAATTGTCAATAAAATAGGAACTGTAGGAATGTTGACCAAAGCACAAAATATAGTTAGGAGGAGACACATTTTTATGGTGACTCCAAAGGGCCCTAGCATTTTTTGTAGGGGTGTGTGCTTTATGGTTGAGTATCCCTTATCTGGACAGCTTGGGATGGGAAGGTGTCCGGATTTCAGATTGTCTGGATTTCAGAATAATTGCATAAATATAATGAGAAATACTTCCACTTGCTCTTTTCACTGTTACTCATTTGGGAGACTGCTGGCCTCTCCAACTTTTTCCAACAATGGCACACACCACAAAGCAGAAAATCGAATTTACAGCCTCTATGTGGAAATGAGCACAAGGCCGTCTAGCGCTGCACACTAAAGAATGTTTTTATTTAAAAACGTCTTGGACAAAGATGTCTGGTTTTCTGAATAGCCTGGACTTCGGATGTCTGGATACGGGATAATCTACCTGTATTTGGCCTTTTGAGCCCTTGGAAGAGGGCTGTGTGGATATAAGGTTACGAGCGCAATCCTAACCTGGAGTTAAGCTGGCGCAGTGAGGCCAGCAAAGTTTGGCAGCACAAGGGCCACAGTAAAGCACATTTGGACCACTCTCAGAGTCAAGGAGGATGGTGCATGACTGTGTGCTGGCCTTTTGGATTCTAAGAGTGGTCCAAACATACTTTATGGTGGCCCTTGTGCTGGCCTTACTGTGCTGGCCTAACTCCAGGTTAGGTTTGTGCTCTAATAGAGTTGAGAAGAAGTCTGCTAGATCTTATCAAAGGTAGAGTTCATTCAGCATCCTGTTTCCCACAATAGCCAACCCAGTGCTTTCAGGAAGCCTATTTAGTAGGCTCAGAGACCAAAATGTATGAATTTTTGGCTCCAAGTGTGACTTCAACTTATCTACAAGGTCAACTTATGCATAAGTATATACGGTATTGTTTCATACTAAACCTGAGCTCAGGCACAAAGTCTTCATTTTTATCCTACTGTCCCTACAAAGTGCTCAAGGTAGCTCAAGGTCTTCCACTCCCTTTATTTTTACAACAGCCTCATGAGGTAAGACTGAGTAAGAGACAACCTTCTTTCCCCCCATATTTGACTGCATGAAGCATGACATAAGAAGAGCCAGGCCATGGATCAGACCAAGGGCACATCTCATCCAACTTCCTGCAGAGGTGTGAGTATTAATACTGCAGAGTATTATGGAGATACTCTACTGGACTTTCCTGCTTCAAGCAGGAGTTTGGACTACATGGCCTTAAAGACCCCTTCCAACTTTAGGATTCTATGAGTCTAATATTCAAAAATGTAAACAATATTCTTTCTCCAGACACAAAACTTGCTGTTTTAGCAAGGTGGGTGTACTTAGAGAGGGTTTTTCTCATTATGTTGGAGACCAGTAGGAAGAGAAGGAATAGGAATAGGAGAGATACACAAAATAAATGCATTAATTAATCTCTTACCCCAGATGATCTGAAACTAATACTACAGAGCTCCACTTACATCCAAGGTCAATACTCTTTCACTTGCTGTATTAGCAGAAACCAAGTAAAAAAGTTTCCTAATTCTTTTTTTTTCTTTTTGTAATTAATGATTAAATTATAACTTTATTAAGAACAGCTGCTTTGGGATTCAACAAATGTGGTTTCAGCAAAGGCTACAGTTAGTGTGTGTTAAATGTTGTTTCAATAACACTCTTTTTCATGGTCCAGGTTTTCATCTAAACATCAGCCCATCATCTAAGCTAGTAGTTCCCAATGTTCTTTTTCACTTGCATACCCCTTTACTAGGGGTAGTTTTTAATTTGTTGTTGTTGTTGTTGTTGTTGTTGTTGTTGTTGTTGTTGTTGTTAAAAATGCATAAAAACACAAAACAGCTAAAATATCTGAGTAGAAACACAAAACACCACATTTTGGTGTTTAAGATATTTTCCAGAAATTCAAATAGATTACTTTTCCAATTAGAAATAATACTGTGGCTGCATCTCATGACACTATAGCCCCTATATCAGTGGTTCTCAAACTGTTTAGCACTGGGACCCACTTTTTGAATGACAATCTGTCCAGGACCCACCGGAAGTGATGTCATGGCCAGAAGTGCCATCATTTTGACACCAGGGCCTGCTGCTTTCCTGAGGATGCAGCCATAAGTTGGGTTATTTTTCTAAGTCATTTTCCAATAGTAAAGTGAATCAGAAAGGAAAAAGCCTATTATATTGACAACCTTGACACAAGCAAGAACCACAGCCCTCCCCCTTTCCACATCCTATCTTTCCATATTTTCAATATGGCTGCACTAGGTGCTTCATGACCCACCTGAAATTGGCTCATGACCCACTGGTGAGTCCTGACCCACAGCTTGGGAATCACTGGTGTAATGGTTTTGGACAGGAATGTGGACCTGGAAGATCCCAGTTCACATCTCTGTTAAGTTCCAAAACTTCCTATGTGTCCTTGGGCCAGTCACTCTCTCATCCTCACCTACCTCACAGGGTGGTTGTGAGGACAAAAAGAGGGTCATGAAGGAAGGGTTTAAGGAGGTACACACCTAGATCCCAATATAGATGCAGAGGACGTATGAAGGAATCGGCAAGAGCGTTGCAATGAGCCCAGCACCAGAGGTGGGCTAATAGAGAAATGCTTCCAGAAAGTCCTATGGAGACTCTCCCCCTCTCTATGTAGCTCTTTCCCTTTGCGCATGAGTGGGGTCACTCATCCCAAAGAAGGGCTTTGCCCTCGTAGAATGACAGCTGCCATTGTGTGGTGTGATTGGACAATAGCAGCCATCAGGCAGGTGATCACAGCAGCCAGTTCCCCCTGTTTCAAATCAGTCTTCATCAGATTGGGAATCTGCTGTATTACTTGAGTTAATGAAGTCCACAAACTCCAGCACACTGTGAATGCTATCAAAGAAACATCTGCTCTCTGAAGTGCTTCATAGATTTTTATATTTTTATATTTTTGCTTGTCCCTGCTAACTGGACAAGAGACACTTTTTCCAGTGGTGTTCCTCTTATATTTAGCAGGGGGAGAGTAACTGTCCCTCTTCACCCCTGCACAGTCTTTCTAGTGGCTGTTGCTGGCGGTCTGCCTTTTTTTAGATTGTGAGCCCTTTTGGGACAGGGAGCCATTTAACTTTATTATTACTATTTGCCTGTAAACCGCTTTGTGAACTTCGTGTTGAAAAGCGGGATATAAGTACCTGTTGATTGATTGATTGATTGATTTTATTTTTTATTTTGCATGCAGGAAAAAGAAAGCCTATTGATTTATTTTACCCTGAATGGATTGCCCATGATATATCTTCCAAAAAGGGGGCTTTCCGTGGGTACGCTGAGCTGACATAACTCTTCATTGTTGTCAGTTTCATATGAGGCAAACAATAATTAATGTGACATAATGTGTGCAACCGTGTGAGGCACTGCTTAGCAGTCCGGTGGTTTGTGATTTTCTGGTGGAATAGCCATTTGCTCAGGTCACATTACACTGGGGTTATTCAATAACCTTGCTGTGCAGCCATTTGCATGACCTAATCGCTTGGCACAAAAATTCGCCTAACTGCATTCAATTATGAATGTGTATATTTCACATTACACACAGGAAAATGATGGAGCCCAAGTATTTGGGGCCTCAAGGGTTTGAATATGGGTCACTTGCCTGACTTGTATCCAGATTAATAATAATGAGCAGCAAGAGTTATCTGCTTGATTGTGGTTGGGACCCAGTTGAAACCAACTATCCTTTTCCATTGCTCTAGAAGGTTTAATAACCCATTAGTTTGAAATCTGCATTTCAACAGCACTTATCTCCTCCCACAGATAATTCTCGCACGGAACACAAATGTTTATTTGATGTTTGCCACATGTCATCGTTAAATTAGTATATTGCAATGTTCAAGAAGCATCAGGACAGATATTGCACCACAATATTCTGCGGCTTTCCTCCCCTCCTTAAACGTATGTTGAGGAGTCAAGTTGATCTTCAAACTTCAGGTACAGAAGTATATCGTACATGATGTGTATGTATCATATCACAAGGGCCTTTGTGATATCAATGGACAAGGGGAAAGATCACGTCACAGTAGATTGTTCATCTTTCCAGGGCGATGTCGATTTGAAAATGAGGGTGGTGGTCAAGCTAGAGTTCAGACCTGAAGCACAGAATAATGCTCAGAACGTTCACACCACATGTCATTCTAATCTCGGCATTCAGGAGGGAGATGTTATAAGAATGGCTTTTGCAAATGGTAATTTATGAATGGACTTTCACTCCGAATTAAGGACCATCTCAATGTCTTCTTAACTAGCTTGGGAGCAGGCTGGAGACTCCAAGGGGCAAGGGCATGCTTGCACCCTTGCCCCAGTGTAGGCACCAGCTGTCCCAATGGGCTCCTCGGATCTGCTCCTGCTGCTTAGCAGGCACAGAGCTGAGGACACCGCGCGGCCTGAATTGGGGGCCCGCGGCCAGGGGACAGGAGCTTGGATGCAGATCCACCCCCCCTCCCCGGGCTGGCACACATCACAGCCCACCCACCCACCCACCCACCCACCACCACCACCACCACCGCATGCTCCAGGGGTGCGAACCCAGTCAAATGCCTGCGTTGGCCCTGCATCAGAAGTGCTGGTATGGATGTGCTTTATGGCACATTCACGACAGCACTTGGCCAATGGAAGTGGCTTGTGTCAGCCAAAGGGGAGGTTGGATTACACCCTAAATTATAGCCCAGTCCTTCTTAAATTTTCTGTGGGCAGAATACATGTTCCACCAGCAAAGCTGGCAGGATCCAGGTGAAATGTGGGCTACCCAGTTGTACATCTGCATATCCTATTCTGTGCTAACATAGAATGGATGCATCATGCTCTATTCTTTTAAGGACATACTGTATGTCACCCTCCCCCCCCCCAAGTTCCAAGCTCTGCAAAACTCTGATGTTCATGCAAAACTCAGCAGGCGCAAGAGCTGCAACATCTACTTGTACGCAGAGAAAAATGAATTCCTTAAGAAAAAGGGGATGCTGCCATTCCTACTTGGTTGGCCTTCCATTATTGGGGTTTGTAAGAGAGTCCCATGCCTAATGCTGCAGTGCTGTGTTCAGTTACACATCTGTTGGCCTACATTTATTTTGATAGGACTTAGCGTGAGCTATTGGGTGCTGAATTGCAGCCAAAAAAAGCAAAACAAATCCTAATACGTCGAGTTAAAACATAATCCACTGTAAGTACAATAAATAAAAGTGATAGTGTTATATGTGAAATAATTATTGGTCTTCCAAATAATAACAGGGACAAAGGTTATGATGCTTTCGGGGCCAGTGATAAGAGGTTATGATGCTTTCGGGGCCAGTGCTAAGAGGTTATGATGCTTTCGGGGCCAGTGCTAAACCGCACTGGCAGGACAGCTCTGGGCTTTTTCATCAGGATAGTATTTCCCAAAGCTGATGGATGAAGCACACCTTTCTTTTGGGTTCAAAATGGAGGCACTTTATGCTCTCCAGGAAGTGTTATTTTAGGGCTTGTAAAGCATAAACACTTCAAACATTTTTTAAAAAAGTTTTCAGATCTCCAGATATGGCATCCCACTATTTGCACTGATGCAGAAGATCTTTATGGTAGCGGTTCCCCAAGTTCTTCTTGGACGTTGGGAACTCGGTAAGTAGTTGTGGGGGCAGAGCCTGGGGTTGAAGTCATGGGGCAGCAGGAAGTGCTTGTTGCCCACAAAACAAGGCTCTCTTTAGCATCAAGGAGCCCCTCAGGGAGCCACATCAGGGAACCCCTGCATCAGGGATCTGCACGCCTCCCAGACTCCCTGGGATCTCAGCGCGGCCCCCAGTAAGGGCTAAAGCCCCTGGGTGTCCCGTGGCACCGCGATCGCTGCAGCGCGGTCGGGACACCCAAAACCGGGCCACTTCCCTTAAGGGTCTGTCGCGAGCATGGAGCTATTATACACTGGAGAAGCCATGATGTCATTTTCTTGAAGCCGTGGGTATACAAATATGGCTGACTCATATCTTTCCCGCCAAGCAGGTCGATTGCCACAAATTCACGAATAAAAATCTCCCTGCACGTATGTAAAAGTTAATATCAACCTCTTTAAGCATGCCTGCGTGTTCTGCATACGGGTGTGCGAATCGCTGTACGAAAAATGGGATTTTTGAAAAATGAGGAATTTAACCTCGTAATTGCATATTAACTCATAATAAGGTTACCAATAATGTTTCTACACGATCACACGTTTTTATTTTCGTAAGTTTTTACTTCAGGAGTAAACTATTCAGTCCCAAACAGTACGCACAAAACAATGTGAAATGCTTGGAATGAGGAATGTTTTGAGTCACAAAACATGGCCGCTAAGCCTGCCCCCTGGCTTCAATTCGCTCCTGTTAATTCTACAGGCAGGGCCATGGGTTGGTCACGAGCCACAGATTGGGAAGCACTGCTTTAGAGTTTTGTGAGGTTGCCGGACAAACTTGGATCAAACTTGGATCCTGAACCCGGTTCATCGACTTGGCCTGCATTGACCATGTGAGAATCCGTTGTTTCCTACTAGCTCTTGTCAAGTTCTCGCATGCTACTTGCAAATGTCATAAAATATACATTTTACCCTGCAGGAATTATACATCATCGTATCTAAGCTGAACACTTCAGAATCCTGTATTGTTTTTTTTTAAAAAGGGGGGGGGGAAGGAGCTGTTCAGTTTCACAAAGGGAATTGCAACATTTCAAAACTATGCATGGATGTCATCATTGTCTGCCAGTTTATTCAGCCTATTGAATGATATAAAAGGTATTATTTATATAGTGGCTGAGCTTTCTCTCAATATGGACATAAAAATCACATGTGGAAAAATAACTGTTTTACTAGAGGGATCTGGAACCTTTATAGTAGATTACAAATTACTAAGAAAATAGCCTTTTCTTTTTTCAATAACACATGTAAACCTCATGAAAAGAGGCATTAATGCCGGATATTGGGTGACTAATACCTTTTATTGTATTTCACAAGTACATTTTCTGAATAAAGAGTGCAGTACATTATTGGACTCTATATACAAAAAATACAACCCGCAGTTCAATATATTTTAATCCAACCCTTCATCCAAGGATATGTGTTCATATGGTTACCCCCTTCCCCAGTTCATCCTCACAGCACCCCTGAGAGTTAGGCTACCTGCTAGATATAGTGGCTTACCCCAAACCATCTAGAAAGTGACATGGCCAAAGCAAGAGATCTGAACCTAGTATTCCTTACAGAGCAAGCCTATGCGTCTGTACTCATAAGACTCTTCTTACACCTGCTCAGAGTCGGGGGGGGGGGGCAATGGCACACGTCAGTGTGCTGGCCTCTCTGACTCCTTGGACTCTTGAGTGGTCCAAATGTGGTATATGGTGTCCCTTGTGCTAAGCCAAACTTTGCTGGCCTAACTGTGCCGGCCTACATCCAGGTTAGGATTGTGCCCTTAGTGATCTCAGGCCATAGACAAACATCAAGAATGTTTTTTTTCCCCATCAGTAGCTTAGCTACAGGGGGTGTGGCATGCTAAGTATAGCAGGTGTCTCAATGCGCCGTGTAACTAGCCCCTCCCACTTGCCATCAGAGCCATTCTGGGCAGCAACAGCAACATGCAGGTGCCATCGCTGCCCATAACGGCTCTGATGGTGAGTGGGAGGGGCCAATTACATAGTGTGCTGCGGCTCCTGCAATACTTAACATGCTGCCCCCATCCCTGCAGCTATGCTACTGGTTTTAATCAACATTTCTGAAGTCCTATTAACTCAGCCAGCCATGCTAAAAAGAAGGTAGAAGCCTCGCCAAACTTAACTCTGCGCTGGAGAGGGATAGACACATCGTGGATGATATCACAAGTCATCGCCATCTGCCAGACTCTCGCTTCATGATCCAGCCCACTTCTTATTGTTATGAGATTGCCAATTTTTTTTTCCAAAACAACCCTTCCCGTGTCGTTAAATAACTGTGTTTAGATCATATTACAACAACTTAATCCCACCTTGCCAGGTAAATTCCCTAAATCAACAAGTGTTAAGACTGCTCTTTGACCTGTGTATTATTTTTGATCCTGCGCCAGCCCCTGACACATGTTTCAAACTCTTTAATGCAGCCTTCCATTTATATATGGCCACCGAAAGCCTCCAGTATCTCCAAAGCAAAGCATAGGATTACATAGTGTGATATCAGGCCCGACATCATAGAACAGCTAGCCACTGTGAATGCTTTGTCACTTGGCAGACACAGGCTGTCCAGCAAAGCTACTATCACCAGCTCTGTTTCTGACGCGGAGCAGAAGCCAGATTGGAACAGCTCAAGGAGGAACGTCTCATCCAGCAATCATGCCGTGAAAGGCTATTTCACATTGTTCTGCTTCAAAATAGTCATAATTCATATCTTCATTGCATTGGAATTTTTTTTGTAAGCCAGTCTGAGAGCACCCTGGGGCTATAAAATGAGATAGCAAGACATGCAGTTCATGATTACAGAGCAGTGGTAAATGCCCTTGTTATTTAAAATGCGATGACGCTTGTGCATAAACTGTATTATACCCAGTGGCGGATCTAGGAGGCAGGGGGGGCAAGAGCCCTGGGCGCCGTCTTGGGGCCGTCTAGGGGGACGCCAGTAGCCCCCGCAACATTGTGCAGGTAGACCTGGGCTCCGGAGTCCAGGTCTACCCATTGGGACCAGCTGCGAGTAGACCTGGGCTCCCTCAAAGGGAGCCCAGGTCTACCCGCGGTCGTTTCTAATGGGTAGACCTGGGCTCCCTTGACAGGGCTGCTTCTACCTGGGGCTGCTTCTGGTGGGTAGATCTGGGCTCCCATGGGAGCGCACTTCTATTGGGTGCCCCGGGCACCATTTTGACTAGGTCTGCCCCTGATTATACCGCCATCCCAAACATTAGTATTGAGCCAGCACTGGGTCTCAGTACCATTGCTGAGGAGTGCCAGTGGTAAGTGTTGCTTCTGCTTCGCTTTTCAGGGGGGGGGGGAAGCGGGGACGGGCGGAGGCAGGGACAGGGTGGAACTGGGTGGGGGGAGGGAAGGATTGGGCCTAGGAGGGAATAGACATGGTGGCAACCTCTGCCCACGATATCCTGTGCTCCCTCCCTGGCTAGGCAGCTTGACATGGGCTCACCAGGGGGTGCAGTGCTGAGAAGACCCATTGCTGCCAGTTGCAGTCTACCTGGGGCAAAGGAGCCGAGGCCTCCCTACCCCGAGGGGACCTCTGGTGGCTTCCCCACACCCATAGGATCCAGGGGTTTACCTTTTGGCTCCACTGGCACTGTGGGTGCTGGGAAACCTAGGATTGGGCTGCCCTTCATGCAGGCAAGTTTGTTCCACATTTTAAAGTCATAGACATATGTGTGGGAGGCATGTTTTGACACCCTCCACCCAAGACCCCTTTTGAATGAATATGCTGGTGTGCTGGATGTTCTCAAGCTTCCTGACCTGTGGGTACTTAGTTATTGGCATGATCACACCTCATCTAGGATCTGTCCCATATGCACAGTGGTGGGCCAGTGAGAAGAATGGTCTGGCCAAGTTGCTTGAGAACAAACAGGTACTCGTGCTAGGCAGAGATTCTCAGGAAGAAAGACATTGGGCTGTACATTTTGGGGCTTGGGGCTTTGCAGGTTAAGGGCTGTGGCGGGAACTGCTTTCCTACTTTGCAAAAGCCCTTGTGTGGTATTCTTGCACCTCAATAAGAACACAAGAAAAGGCTTGCTGGATCAGGCCAAAGGCCCATCTAGCCCAGCTTCCTGTATCTCATAGTGGCCCTCAAGATGCCTCAGGGAGCACACAAGACAACCAGATACTTATATCTTGCTGCCAATAAAGATCTTGATAAAGTGGCAGCCTCTTTCCTGAGAAGGATCCTTGCGGTCCCCAATTTAATCAGACTATCCACCCTGATTCTCAAATTAGGAGTTCATCTTCCTTCTACCACTGCATGGTCCCTTACTTTTAAGTTCTGGCTTTGCCTGCATTTAAACACACACCCTGACTCTTTATTAAACAATCTATTAAAAGACCCTTACCTCTCTAGATGGTTCAAACTTCTTGAATCCAAGCTTTTATCCTTTGACCTATCCCCTGAATCCCTCGCTGACACCAATTTCCATAAAGCCCATCAAATTATTAAATCCAAGCTTTGGGATCACGAATTCAATCCAATCTAAACCCCACTTGTTCCCCCTTTACTTTGGTCTGCCCCCCTCTCTTGGCCGTCCCTCCAATTATTTCCGTAAATTAACCAACCCCAACAAGAGAAGAGCTTTCATGCTCGCGAGACTAAACATCTTCCCCTCAGCTGTTCATTCTGGCAGATTTGCTAACATCCCACATGATAATAGATTCTGCCTTTTCTGCTCGTTAGAACCGGATACATTGGATCATATACTACTTCATTGCCTGGCCCACCAACCTTTGCGAGACAAATTTCTTGAACCCCTGCTGTCCTCACTTTCTGTTCCCCCTGTTGACCCCCTTTTTACCCTCTTGAGTGATAATACGGTGACCACCTCTAATTCGGTAGCAGAATTCCTACATGCGGTTTTCAAATCCAAACCCCCCTTCCCCCCTACCTACCCTCCCCTTTCTGGATCAGCCCTTTATGATTAACGAGGAGGATATAGCTACTGCACCAACTTCTGTTGCTGTTGCTGTTATTTTATTTGTAATGCCAATAAAGGTTTATGTACTACTAATAATACTAATATCTCGCTGTCACTCCCCAGCATCTGGCATTCTGAGGTAACTTATTACCCCTTCACCACCCCAAGGAAGACACCACGTAGAAGTAGGGGTTTCACTTTATTAAACACAAGTGTTAATCATGAAACCTACTGAACACCCATCCCTCCTTCTCCAGACTGGGATAGGCAAAAACAAACAAACAAACAAAAACCTGCCATCCATGGCCAATTCAGATGGCAGAAAAAAATTCCTACCAGGCCCTCATGATGAACGACTAGCTAATCTCATACTGGACATACCCATCATAGCTTGTAAACTGTGATGGAGTTTTCCTCCATAAATCTGTCCAATCCCCCTTTAAAGGCATCCAGGCCAGATGCCATCATCTCATCTTGTGGCAAGGAGTTCCACAGACTAGTTACATGCTGGGGAAAGAAATATTTTCTTTGGTTTGTTCTAACTCAGCTTTAGAGGGTGTCCCCTAGTTCTGGTATTGTGTGAGAGGGAAAAGAGATTCCCTCCATCTACTCTATCTACTACCATTGCTTAATGGTGCAAGCAATGGAACCAGCTCCTAGCACTGGAGCAAGGTCGAAAGGGAAGAAAAGCCTAAGATCAGGCTCATTTTTACAGAGGGAGCTGCTACATATGAGCCAAGTCACTGGTCAGTTTAGCTTAGTTTTGTTTGCTGTGACTGACAGGAGCTCTCCAGGGCAGCTTCCAGATAGGGGTCTTTTCCAGCCTCACCTGGAGAATTTTGAAGATCGAATCTGGTCCTATGTGCAAAGCATATGCTCTACATATAGCCCTTCCCTTCAATTTGCAAGCAATCAGTCCATTGAATGCTTGCTTGGCAATCAGGAGTTTTTCCTTGCCATGCTGATTGCAAGAGAATCATGTGAATAATAAATGACGGATAATTGTCATAAACTAGCAGTTCCTACCATTTTTAAAAAATACAAATTGAGCTGTTTCTGTAGACCAACCCAATTACTGTTCATTATTTATGAATTACTAAAAAAAAATGTTAAATGTAATATTATATCCAAGCCCGGAAATTCAAGTACAAATATTCTGGCTAGATTTATATTTGGGCATACCTTCTAATATTTTTTCAGTGTGTGTGTCTTTGGAAAACTGCTATTTTCATAGAAGGATTTACACACATTTTCCTCTTACCCAGAGTGAGTGTGTGTTTGTGTGTGTGTTTGTGTGTGTGTGTGTGTGTGTGTGTGTGTGTGTGTCCATGCGCTATAGCATTGAGTACTTGACAAGCCACCCTTCATTACCAGTCTTTGCATGAAACTCATTGTATATGAAATCTACTGAGAAGAAGCAATAAAAGTAATTATAGCTTTTGGAATCCCCATGTTTTATTAACTGTCAATTACAGGGTGAACAGGTGGCCTATAAACCATTGTTAGTAAATTGTTCTTTCAAAAACCACTTACTCTACAATTTCCTACAGTAAATGCTGCTTAAAGACATTTATTGAAGTAGAGAAAATAAAACTGTGGAAATAAAAGATGTAGAAACTGATGTTCTAATGGGTAGGGTTGCTTGAAAATGGTTTTCCTCCCCAATTTCATGATTTGAAAGACAAAGCAGTTATGTATTTTTATTCTCATGCCACATTCCAATTTTAATTAATTTTAAGTGTTTTCAAAATGTACTAGATAGATGATAGAAGTGATGTAGTGTCTGCAGATGCAGCCACTATTATTTCTAATTGGAAACACAATCTATTTTAATTCCTGGAAGATCTCTTGGACACCAAAATGTGGTGTTTTGTGTTTTTATTCAGATATTTTAACACAAAAAAGTGTTTTGTGCATTTATGTTTTTAACACACACACAAAACTATTAATGGGTGATGTCATACAGCTCAACAAATGATTGCAGCAAATAGACTTTCTTCCTTGTGACCAGGCAAAGGTCCTTTTTCACTCCCATGGTGAAATTCTTCTAACAGAAGATATTAGAAAATGAACTGGGGGACTTCTGCATGCAAGTATGTGCTCCACTATTTCCTTATGGATCTGTATTATTTTAAGAATGGTAATGCCTAAACTATTTACTTTAGGTAGCATCCAGGAAGGGAAACTTGAGTCATGTGACTCGAGTAAGAGTCACAAAATATGTGTTTTTCACTGACTTGCGTACACTTGAGTCATCTATATATATAAAAACGGACGTGGGTATGCGACTGTGTGTGTATGTATGTATGCGGCTGTGTGTGTATGTATGTGTGTATGTATGTTATGCATAAGCTCGGCCACGCCTTGCCCAATCGCCACAAAACTTGGCACACACGTACCTTGCAGCCTGGCAAAGAACACTGCAGGGGTCAGACCCCCCTACAGCCTCCCGTTTCTCGGGGAGGGGGCCCAGATCGTCAGGAACCTTGCATTGGGCTAGAGGTCTGCTGCCACCCTGTGGTCACAGGCGATTCTGCAGGTTATGTGATACACAGGGAAAGCAAAACCGAAAGTACTTGGCACATCCAGAGTTGCAAAGAGTTGCAAATGATCCAGAGAGTTCCAGCACCCAGTCGGGTCTGAGAGGGACCTATTTCCAGGGAGCTAACTGGCCACCTCTGCCTGTTTCTCATACAGCAGGGCTATCCTGCCACAGGACCTGCAGACAGTAAGTGGGACCTTCATATTGCTCTCTTAGTTTATTGTGTCCCTGTTTCCTCATTCATTTCACAGTGATAGTGTGCATTTTGGGTTCCAGGTCATCAATGCTGTTTTATTTCAGGGACGAGTTCTATATGCCTATATATGGATCTCACTATCTCATGCTTTTGAGGGAGGTTTCTATATTTGTGTGTATGTTCCACCATTACTCTGGAACGCCTGGGATGATGTGCACCACACGTGGTACACTGATTCCTTACGCTGGGGATAATTTCTCCCCCCGGGCAACGCCGGGTCACAAAAAGCTAGTAAGATTTATATAGTTCCAAAGCAAAAAACAACCCTTCCTCCTCCACTCCACCTCCAGTCTGCATCCTGGCCGGAACTAACCTACCCTGCTGCTTGCGCTAATCTGACTCTTACCCCTTACCATGTTCAGACTCTTATCCCTACATGATCCATAAATGACCCATACAGGCACTATTCAAACATAAACACTTCCCATTTGCCCTGCTCACATGTTCAAATGTGCGTATGGTCAACATGGATAAGGGGAAAAGGCACAGTGGAAAGCCTTACCTGTGTATATCTGTTTGCACATCTGTAACGTGTGTCTATGTGTGCAAATTGTACATGAAGAGAGACTCACTTGCATGGCCCTCAACCCATACACATAGTACGTGAAGCATGGACACATTGCAGACAGCGTAATGCATGCATGACAGGGAGCAGCCCTTGCAGCCCGAGCTCATGAATAGTGCTATTCTGTGCAGTTTGAATGTGCAGGAAGGCATTCCATGTAGACGGGTTTCGATGCTCATGGAAAAGAACAGGAAGTTCTGTAGATGTGCAATTCCACCAAAGCCACAGAATCACAGGCTTATTGTGTTTCGGCATACAAATATTACCAGTTGAGAGATTCAAAACACTTATCAGCTGCAGGTCAATGTGGTTATAGCTAACCAAATCAAGCAGTATCCCTTCGGTATCTTGACAGTTGGTGACCATCATTGTGAAATGATGTTTCATTGGGTGCCTTGGACAACACAATATTCTTTATCATTTCTAACACTACTGAAATCAAGGACAAAATGTACGCTTTGGAATTTACAGACCTTCTGACAGTTGCCAGCACATCTGGAGCTGGCCTAGTTATGAGAGCTCATTGGAAAGTGGTGGTGTCGATTAGGGTGAAATCCTGCAGCCTTCATTTTTCTGAAAACAAGGCAACAAGGGCAGCAAACCAGGGCACAATCCTAACTTGCGCTGGAGTGGGCAGACTGGTGTGCCGGCACCGTCTGTTAGGCACAAGTGCCAGCACAAGTTAGGAGCTGGCTGGAGCCTCCATAGGGTAAGGGCATATTCATGCCCTTACCCTGGGGTAGGCAGTAGCCACCCCAATGGGCTTGCTTGGATCTGCGCCTGCTATTGAGCAAGCCGTGCAGCCCAAATTGGGGCAGCACGGCCTGGGGACAGGGGGTTGGATATGGCCTAATGGCCAGCTCCCAGCTCCACCCCCCTCCATAGATCAACACGCTTCCCGGCATGTCCACTCCCGCCCAGAAATGCTCTCCACCTTCCAGATATGCTGCTGGCATCGGCCCAACATGAGCGTTTGGATGTGGCTGTAATTCTGGTGACCCACCATGGTCCCACGACTGTCAGGCAGTGATCCAGCTTATATGCATGGGCACCACATGGAACTGACTTTTCCTAAGTCCGACCAATTGTTGAACTAGCCCACTATTGCCTACGCTGATTGATGGCCACTCCTCATGATAGCAGTGCACTCAGTCCAGCAAACCCTTCTGCAGTACGCAGTGGCGTCACTAGAGTTTGTGTCACCCGGAGCAGGAGGTCAATGCATCACCACCATGATGGATCTCCTCCTCCTAAACCAATCAGCAACTCTATCTATCTATCTATCTATCTATCGATCGATCGATCGATCGATCGATCGATCGATAGATAGATAGATAGATAGATAGACAGATAGACAAATTAGTAACCAACAAAAAACCCATGGCCAATTTGATGACACTCTTACAATTAAATAAGAGTTCTAGAATTAGCTCTAAAACATGGAAATGAGAACTGACTCATAATAATGATTTTTTTAAAATCATTTTCAGTTTTTTGGCCATAGCTTTTGATAGAATAAAAATATGACACTCTATTTTTTTCATTGAATTCCTCATGAAATTCTGCATCCAATAGTATATAACATGATTTCATCATTCCATAAAACCACAATTTTTTAAAAAATCGTGATTTTTATATTAAAAGTTTTATCTTTGGGTTTTATGTTTTTGGCCATAACATTTGATAGAATGAAGATATTACAATCCGTTTTTTTCATTAAATTCTGGGTGAATTTTTGCATCCAACGGTATACAGCATGATGGTATTATTCTGTAAAATGTGATTTTAAAAAAATTGTGATTTTTACATTAAATGTTGTATTTTAGGGTTTTAGCTTTTTGGCCATAACTTTTTATAGAATGAAGATATTACACTCCATTTTTTTCCATTGAATTCTTCGTGAAATCCCACATCCAACGGTGTATAGCATGATGGTATTATCTTTTAAAACTGCTATTTTAGCTATTTTGGTCCCTGGTGGTGTCACACACACCCTGTGTGCGTCAGCTGGTTCGGCCTGTCCCCCCTCATGATGCCACTGTGCAGTGGCATAGCTAAGGTATCTAGTACTTGGAGCAAATACATTTTTAACATCCACATACTCCCCATACACCCTCCCCAGCCCCTCAGAACGCCACCTGGAAACCTCCAAAAGGCATTTCCAGTTTTCAACTAAAACTAGAAGTGCTTTTCAGAGGCCTTCTGATTCTCCCTCAAGGAGTGGTGCAATATACACCCTAGCCCAGCTTTAGCTATGCCACTGCCCTTCTGGTCCTGCCACTGTTGGTCAACAACAGTGCTTATTTCACCATGAGTGAGCATGGGACAGACCTCTGGTAGACACTTTTCATTGCGGCATAACTCAGCTTCAAGAATAAGCAGCCCCTGATGGTAACTAGTACTGTGTCTTCACAGCCCACAGTGCAATCCTAACCTGGAGTCAGGCCGGCACAGTAAGGCTAGCAAAGTTTGAACGGCACAAGTAAAGTCTGTTTGGACCACTCTTGAAGTCAGAGAGGCCAGCATGCTGACGTGAGCCATCTTCCCTGACTCCAAGAGTGGTTCACATGTGCTTTATGGTGGCCCTAGTGCCAGGCAAACTTTACTGGCCTAACTCCATGTTAGGATTGCACCCTCAGTTTCCTACCTTCTGTTTCAACCCAAGCTTAGAAACTCTCTGCCCCTCTCCAAAATGTTTGTTTGAGCCTCTCTTCTGCCTGTGCATCCTTGTCAGATGGAAATGAGCAGCAGCCGACATCTGTAAAAAGTCAGTGGGTTGAATCGGTCACACTCTGAGCATGTCTCATATACATCTTGGCAGTAATTGCATCTGAAATTCCAATGGTTGATATAGACAGAGCGCCTTCATTGACAGTTAACAGATACCATTCTTCAGCAGGCTTGCTAAAATCCAATATTTACTGGATATGTTTTCAATAAACATTCAAAATGTAATTAGGCTACAATGGGTTTTCTACTAGAACAGCTCCATAAATGCGCTCATATAAATGTTGCTTTGACATGGACATCGCAGTGCTATACTAATAACAGTCAATGTTTTCTTATCGTCCCTTGAGATGATTAATTTGAATTTATTCTCTGGTCACACTGGACTTACTAAGTATTTATTATGTTGTATAGTGCAAACAGGCCTCCTTATGGAATGAAAATGACTTGGTTATTTAAGTCTCTAGCCTCTGCTATGCAAATTTTTTCCCCTAAAGACCCAAGATACTTAAGACAAGATTTCTTGACTCGTGACTATAGAATGAAATGAAATATATTCTCAAATTGCAAAGAACCTAACAGAGTCAAGAAGATCATAAGGCCCAACATGTTAACACCAGGCCACATGGCTAGCACTGCATCCAGTGCAGCTTAGGTCAGTGATGGTGAACTTATGACACACGTGTCAAAGCTGACACACCACAACGTTTGGGGTGACACACCAGCATTCACCAATGCCTGACAAAAACTGAGTTTGTTTTACTCATTTTTCGTTTTTGTAATTATTTGGTGTTTCTTTATATAACACATATAATAGCACCACACATGATTAGACTGTATTTTTTGTTTAAATAAATGAACATAAAGAATGGTTTCTCTTTTGTTTGGGAGGGGGGTTGACACAACAGCAGAGTCAAGTTAAGCATTTTCCTGACTTTTGACATGCCGAGCCCAAAAGGTTCGCCATCACTGGCTTAGGAGGTGGTTGGAGGTCTCCTCAGGGTAAAAGGATATATTTCCCCTTATCCCAAGTAAAGTCTCAGCTATGCAACTATTGAGCTGGTATAAATCTGGGAATCCCACAATGGTGTCATCTAAATGATTTAAGAACAGGTACTCACTTTTGATTGGCACGTGTTGGGACCCACCCACCAGAAGTGATGTCATAAGCCAGAAGTGTTGTCGTGGCAGGAAGTGACATGAAAAAGCCCTTTTTGAGGCCTTAGATGATTTTAAACTGCCCCAACAGTTGCAACAGTATTCCACAGCACCCCCAGAACATGTTAAGGAGGACTGGCATCATGTTAAAAACCCAGAGCAACTCATTTTTCAGTGGCAAGGAAAGGAAAGGCTCTGCTCGCAGACTGCCTGCCTGCCTGGCTCTGAGAACATGCAGGCAACTCAAACATGCAGGAAATTCAAACGTTGCAGAGGGCGGAGTCGACGAGTGGGCGGGCAAATGGGCGGGGCCAGCTGTAATCCTAGAAACTGGTACTCACGTACCCCCCGCGTACCCCCTGCATGACATCACTGGAATCCCATTGTAATGCTGGACAGGCTGGGAGGGAACTAGTATACAGTGTGCACTGACGCCTTCTCCCAGGCCTGATCCTCTCTCCTCCTACAGCCCCCCCCCACTACCTTCCTCATGCCTCCACACCAGCTGGCACAATCTGACCTGCTCCAGTTGGTGTTGGGCTGGGCTGTGGTGCTGTAAAGTATGTTTGGATCACTCTTGGAGTCAGAGAGGCCAACACGCTGACGCGCACCATCCTCCCTGACTCCAAATGGTCCAAATGCGCTTTACAGTGGCCCTTGTGCCAGCCAAAATTTGCTAGTCTAACTGTGCCAGCCTAACTCCAGGTTAGGATTGCGCCCTCAGTTTCCCATGTGGGTCAAGTTTTAAGCAGGGGCCTGCACCAGTCTGTTGATGAGGCATTGGACTACCCACGGTGTAACCCAAACCTACTGCTGGAATGCTAGTGCAAGGAACTGCCAGAACAGCGGTGCAAGACTTTACTAGTTTACGCTTACGAGACCGTAACTAAATGCATAGCTTTGAGTTGCCTACAGCTGAATTCACGAACAATTTTTTGGTACAGGTAAAAGATATTAGCCAACTGAAGAACTGTTAGCCTCTGAAAACTAAAGCAAAATAGTTTAGGGCAGAAAATGAATTGTAAAGACTGTTTCTCTCCTCATCAAACTCCTTACAAGTATATGAGCAAACCAGCCCAAATGTCAGCCATCTCCCATATGTGAACCCTACCAAAAGGTCAGACTGACATATGAGTATCTCTTTACCCCAACAGCTAACTATCTCAGATGAAAAATCGGCACCATGTTGAGTTTTTCTGCCTCTCCTGTTTATATCTGGCACATGATAGAGGGTGCCTCTCTAGTTCAGGGGAAAACTCAGAAAATTATACACATTCATTATAGTGGGTGGCCAAAGAAAGCAGAGAAACAACCTATTTGTTGAACTGAACATTAAAGAAATACATTTAAAATCGAGACAATCTCTGAAGGTCATGGAATGTAGTAGAGGACAAAATAGCCCCCAGAGAATGGGAGAGGTTTTCTACAGGGAAGAGTGAAGTGAAAGAAACATAAAATAATATGCTTTGGAAGAAGATAGAGAGGTTTTGACAAACAGGAATGTAGATGTTGGAGTGACACCTGTATTTTCACAACTAATTCAAACCAAACGTGAATACAGATGTGTGTACATAATTTGTGTGGTGTGGAGTTCACTGTGGAAGCTCACTCATATTTTGTTTCGATGTACAATCTTCAGTCCTGACTGAGCTCAGGTGAAACCCATGTACTGCCAAAGCCGGCTGTGCACAGCATTAACTAGCTGGAAACAGGATCAGTGGTTCCCGAACTGTAGGTCAGGACCCACCAGTGGGTTGCGAGCCAATTTCAGATGGGACATGAAGCACCTAGAATAGCCATGTTGAATATATGGGAAGATGGGATGCTGGAAAGGGAGAGGGTTGTGTGGTTGTTTTGCTTGTGCCAAGATTGTGAATAGCCTTTTTTGTTTGTTTCTGATTCACTTTGCTATTGGAAAATGACTGAGAGTGCAATCCTAAACTGGAGTTAGACCGGCATAAACTAAGCCAGCAAAGTTTGGCCAGCACCAGGCACACCATAAAGCGTGTTTGGACTACTCTTGGAGTCAAGGAGGATGGCTAACATCTGTTTGCTGGTCTCTCTGACTCTGAGAATGGTCCAAACATACTTTATGGTGGCCGTTGTGCTGGCCAAACTTTGCTGGCTTAGTTTATGCCAGCCTAACTCAGTTTAGGATTGTGCACTGAGAAATTTATTTATTTATTTAATTTATACCCCACCTTTCTGCCCATGGGCACCCAAGGTGGCTTACAATATTAAAATACAATAAAACACAGCATTTGACAATTAAAAACAATAATTTAAAACAGTATTAAAATAATTAATAGCCCAATTTATTGCTGCATTATCAGAAAGTGGCAGGTTCTGGAGTCACATTCATGACACTTCTGACCATCACTTCTGGTGGGTCCCAGACAGATTGTCATTCTAAAAAGTGGGCCCCGGGGTGAAAAAGTTTGAGGATATCTGGGTTATATTGTTAAGCCACTTCCCTTCACCCCCAACACAGTTTTCTACAGTTTGATTATTCGACTTTAAAAAGTGAACATTTAATGGAGCAAGTATTTAGTCATGTAAGCATGACTCAGGTGATGCTTACAAAACAGGTCATGCTTACTCAGGACATGCTTACAAAACAAAAGATGAAAAGCATGTAATATAAACTCAGAAACAGAAGTGGTCAGACACAAAAGGCAGATGATTGAATCAGTGCAGATATTGTATCCCATCTGGTAATATCCCTCTCTATTCAAAGGCAGTTAAACAACAGAAAAGGGATCTAGCAAGTGTACTAGAAGTGGAACAGGACACCGACTGTTGTGAAAGAAAGAAAGAAAGAAAGAAAGAAAGAAAGAAAGAAAGAAAGAAAGAAAGAAAGAAAGAAAGAAAGAAAGAAA